>OX465295.1:78927048-80177048 GCA_949987735.1 Leucophora obtusa
ATTAAAATCATATGTAAATAAATAAATAATAATAAAAAAAAACTCGACGAGGATGGGATTCGAACCCACGCGTGCAGAGCACATTGGATTAGCAGTCCAACGCCTTAACCACTCGGCCACCTCGTCTGTGTATCATCTGATAGCAAATGACTGTTTTGTTGTTGAGCACACACACACATGAAATGTTTTTCAAGTCACTTTAATCACCTCTGTAAGTGGTGGCTTTCAAAAATAATGATAAGGCAGTAGTCGGTAATAATGTTTCCTTTACGTGGTGAATTGAGTAATGTTGCCAGTTGAATTTGTTTACAAATTCAACTTAATTTCCTATCAGCGTTGCCACACTATGAATAATAGAATAATTTCACCAAAATTTCCTCTCACAACTTTTTAATAAATTTGTCGATATTTAAATAAAAGAGTTTGTGAAATATTTCCCACAAATTTAAAGTTTCAAAGTAGTCGGTAATAATGTTGCCTTTAGGTGGTGAATTGAGTAATGTTGCCAGTTTAGTTTGTTTACAAATTCAGCTTAATTTCCTATCAGTGTTGCCACCTATGAATAATAGAATAATTTCACCAAAATTTCCTCTCAGAACTTTTTAATAAATTTGTCGATATTTAAATAAAATGAGTTTGTGAAATATTTCCCACAAAATTATTTTCGAAAAAAAACTTACTACAAGTTACAACTTTTAATACAGCTGGAAAAATTCAACACAAAAAGTAAACAAAACTTTCCAATTGTAGTAAAAGTAGTAAGAAATTCGATTAAACGAACACACTGAATGTTGTCTTGGGAGCTTCTTTTCATAGAATAAAATGAACTGATTTAATTTTAACCCTTTCATGCATTTGTTGTATGTATACCAGTGTTGCCATTTCAGTGCTTTTCGGGTATTTTTTGGTGCTTTTTTCCTTCCCATACCCGGTGATTTTTTACAAATACCCTTTTAAAAAAAGCGGGTATTTACAGTGCTTTTTCAGATTTCTGGCAGTGCTTTTAGTGCTTTTTGTACAGTTTATATTTTTGGTATTTGTTCTCGTTTTTTCTTCAATTTTTATTCAATTTTCTGTCAAAGTTGAAAAAATTATACGAACTATACAAAAAATACATTTTTTCACAATGTTTGTAGTACAATTTTAAATAGCAACTTCGTTATATTTAAACTTGAAAATATTGAAATATTAATTTGGTGCTTTTTTACCCCTTTTTGGTTATTTTTTGAACCCTTTTTAAACAATTTTACACAATTTTAAAATGCGTTTTTAAATTCTTGACTTAAATTTTTCAAGAAATTAATATCGTGCTTTTTTACTCCATTTTTGGTAAATTTTTACCCTTTTTACCCGTTTTCACAATGTCACGGTGCTTTCCTGCCTTCAAGAGTTGGCAACACTGATGTATACAACACTTTTTGAGATTAAATCTCTCATTTCTAACGGTAAATTTAGTAAAACAAATTATTACAAAAAGATCTTAGAAACCTTTATTTACTTTTTTTTTATTAAAAAGAAAAGCAACACTCAGGAAATTCTTCCTATTAATTAACATGTGGCTTCCATTGGAAAGGTGATAGAGAAGAAGTGAAAGGTGGTGAAAGAAGAAGGGCTTCAAATATGGCAACACTGTAATTATGGGAGATGTTGAATCTTAGAACAGTTGTTGCGCGCCATCCGATGAAGAGTTGGCGAACTTTGTCGAAGCATTTTAGATCATAGCCCTGTTATATTATTTTACTTCGGCGGGGTTAAGTGCTATGGGAACACCGAAGGAGGATATGTATGAGGGATAGAAAAAACTCATACATATTATTATTTTTCATAAATTGATGTTGCCTTGGATGGGAACGAACCTGCAACCTTATTTGTAACAGCCCAACGCGCTAACCATTACACCTCAGCGTTTCATTCGATCAAGTCGATCTAAAGTTTTCAATTAGTCTCAAAAATTGTGTGATAAATAAAATTCAAAAACTCTAAAGATTTTATGTAGAGTTTAGTAATAAAAAAATATAAAATTAAAATTAAAAAAAATTTTTAACCCACTCGGGACGTGCAGCATGTTAATGTTTGAATTTTAATTCCAAATATCTCCGCTATGGTGGAGAGAGACTGAGTTTGCAAAACATTGGGAAACTTCTACTGGCCAAAGACAGGCCAAAAGATTTATTTCCCTGTCCAGCGGAGTATCAAAGCGACTATTGTCACTTGACAGGGGTAACCTTAGGACCCTGACGGGATACTTAACTGGGCACTGTGGGCTCCGGTACCAGCTTCACAAACAGGGCCGGTCAGACACTGTTGTTTGCAGGTTTTGTGAGCTGGAAAATGAGACATCGGAGCATGTTCTCTGCGAATGTCCGAGACTGTGCGAAGGATTATTGGCTTTATTGGTAGCCTGAATCTCTAGGGAACTCTAGGCAGCACAAAAGATCTATATTGGTCGCGGTGCGTAGTGCCTTCGTATCTAATCTAATCTCCGCTAGGTGGTGCTGCAAAGCCATGTAAGTAATAAAAAATATTTCTTTAGCACAGATCTACATTTTCACGATTTTGGTCGGAAAATTTCCAGCCATTAAAATTGGCGCAGGAAAGGTTTAACAAATCAGTTTAACCAAAAATGGTTGCCTTAATTTATAGTTCGCGAATTATATTTTTAAAACAATTAGTTTAATTAAATCAAAATTGATTCAATTTAAATTTGAATAACTCTCATCCACACTTTAATTAGTTTCAAATCAATTAATTTAAACTGATAATTATTCACTAATTCATAAAATTAATCTATTTTAATCCAGTTTATTTAAAAAATAGTTTCTTTTGCAATATTTCAGATACTTGGAAATGAATCCCATAAAAATCTCAGGCATAAAGGATTTATTCGTGTTAGAAAGCTTCGAATTCTTACGGTAAATGTATAGAAGGGTAAATTTGTGCCTTTATTTGAAATTATGTGACTAAAGTATGAACATTTTTGTCCCCAAGACCAACAAAAAAATCCAAAAATTTGGGGACAAAACCCCAAGTCTGGCCTGTTGGGAGCTACCCGTTTGCAAATGCAGCGCAGAGTGAAGTTTGCGTTTGTTTTAATTGTGATTTTCTGTTGGTTAAAAAAATAGTAATTTTGGAAACTTTTAACCTACCTCGATTTTTTTTGCTGTAGACTGACTGGGCTTTGATAAGACAAAAATGTTGTCAACAATGCACAGTGAGGCAGAATTTAAATATTTTGGTAATATTTGGTAATAATAATCATTTTAATGACCGTTGTATGTGAACTATGCCTAAATAATAACCGATTTTCTTTCTTAGAAAAAAATGATAGTAGAAAAATTTGAAAACGGTTTTCAATTTCACTTTACTATTTTTATACCAATTGTCAGTAGATATATATACAAGCATTTTACATTACCCAAATTTGTTCATAATACCTCAAAATACCACTGCTTTGAAAAAAATTTAATAGTGTTTCAATTCTTGAACATTTTCAAAGCAATAAAAAATATAAATAGTAACACTGTGAGACAAATGGTAGGGGCCAGTGATCGGGAAGGGTTCAAACTACCGGGGAAAGTTATATCGGTAAAAAAGAAGTTATACGTGTCCCGGCGTTTCGCTGGGTCACCTCTAGGAATCGAGATATATCGATTTGACCTTTGGTGGTCTTTTTTTGACATAACTCGAGAACCACTAGTCCGATTATGCTCAAACAATTTTAAAAAATTCTTTTCGTTTATTTAACCTTCTTTTTCAATTGTTAACTCTACTATTTTCTTGAGCTTAAGGTTTGGTTTTTATTTATAAAAAGTTTTTTATTTTCGATATTTCGCTACTCCAATGTGTAGCATCTTCAGGAAATAACAATTAAATGAACAAATTATAAACAATTTTAAAGTTTGAAAAAATTTGAAAATTTGAAAAAGCAAACAAAGTTTTTGGTATAAAAGTATAACAAACAAAAATAACAATAATTAACAATAAAAATGTATTAATATAATGTGTTATAAATTAATGTAATGTGTGCTATTTCTATTGTATTAAATATCTATAATTCTGAGCTACATTTTCAATATCTGCCTTAAAGTTAATTATATTTGTTGTTGGTGTATTAATTATCTGTAACATTTCTAATATATAACGACGTTTATAATTATGTTCTGTATTTAAAACTGATACATTTTCAAAGTCAGGATAGTGATTTATACTTGAACAATGAGAAGATAATGCTGTCTTTTGTGAATTAATATGTCTATATTTCTGATCTGATCTATGTCCAGCTATTCTAGTTCTCAATTTATTCTTTGTTGTACCTATATATACCTTATCACAATTCTCTCCGTCATTTCCATTACATGGTATTTTATATACTATATTTGACATGTCTAATTTTTGTATCCTATCCTTTGTCTTACTGTATAATTTATTTACTGTATTGTATGATTTAAAAGCTATTTTATATCTATTAGTATCTATTATCTTTGATTTCTCTAAACGTTCTGATATTCCCGGTATATATACCATAGACTTGTAAATCTTCTGTTCAATTAAATTCCCTGTGTTACTATTCCTCCTAAATTTATATTGATTTATTAATGAAGAAATTAATCCTGTCGGAAAATCATTATCTCTTAATAAATTCCTAATTATTTCTTCATTCTTTCTAAGAAATTTTCTGTCACTAATAGTGGGATGATTAGTAGAAAGTTAAATTATTCAAAGTTTTGTCAATGGTCTTGCCGGCACCATCAAATGCTTTTCATAGTTTCTCTTCGTCGGATACAATAAAATAGCCATTTTCAACTTTAAATATTTCTTTCAATTAAAAATAATAGACTTTATTATGTTATTCCTTAATTTCTTAAAGTTATTAAAATTTATTATTTATTAATATTTTTTATGACATAAACAGCTGCTAAATGTTGCCACTTTTTCTGCAAACTTCCCTACTTTTCTGCAAATATGGGAAAAAAATTGGATTTCAACTTGTATTTCGATGAGATTTCGCTGAAATCCAAATTAAATTGGGATTTCATTTCCTATGGGAAATCTGTTTGAAATCACAAATTTTTATTGGATTTCTGTCGAAATCTACTTTTAACTCGATTTCGATCATAATGTAAATTCGCTATAAACCAGATAAACGCAGTGTCGACCGTAGTGCGAAGTTTTGTCGATAAATCAGTTTTTTATATTTTCTTTATTTGTCACTGCCGAGAAATTAGAAAAGTTTCTAAATAAACAAGAGCTGTCTTGAAACTATTGTAAATTCAATAAGAAATTTTTAAAAATATTGAATAATTTACGCGAAATTCAAGAACAAAGTTTGACAGCACTGCCACTGTCCACCGGAACTTTCACTATGTGGTTTGGGCTTTTCTTTATGTTTGAAAAAGTACTAATTTGATTAACTACCTAATTTCGTAGAACACTTGGATGAAGTGAAGAGAACTTTCAATGTAAATTGTTTTTGTAACAAAAACCATTTCTATAGAAATAACGCAACACTTCACCGAAGTGTTTTAGAAAATTACCCCTCATTTCAAAATTACAATTTTCCATCCCTGTTTTATAGACAGAAAGAAAAAGTTGTTTTTTTACTCACAAAATAGGAATGTGGCTCGACAAATATTGTACGTTAACGCCGTATAATAAATGTTTTTCATGATTTAGACCAAAATTTCAATACTTTAGCAGGGTTTTGGTCAATAAAGTTATCAACAATGGAGAGTAGCAAGAATATTTACTAAAAAAATTGTGTACTACTAAAAATAAGTAACAAAACTGTAAAGGCTACATGAGACTAGCTTTTTTCTAACTTTTTATTGGTTTTTGTTAAAGTTTTTGGTTATTTACGAAAAAAGAAATGGAAAAAATCAAATAAAAAGTTAAAAAAAGTTAGGAACACACTAGTGTCATACTGGCTTAAAGTAAATTATAAAACATTTTACAAATTTTACAAATATTTCTGTGTATAATATAAAACTAACGCAATTTTGCAAAATTTGTTCTTGAATTTCTCGAAAACTATTCAATATTTTAAAATTTATTATTGAACGTTGTTAGTTTTTTGTTTTCTAATACACTCAGGGAATTATGTAGGTATAATCAACTGCAAATGACAGTTAAAATAATTTGCAGTTAAAAATGTGTACACTACATTTGCATTTAAATCAACTGCATTATGAAGTTATTTTTAACTGTTAAAAATCAACTGACAAATGTAGTAAAAATAACTACAATGTAGTTAAAACAACAGCCATGAAAATGATTGTAATACTGTACAAACAACTACAAATGCAATTAAAACAACAGACATACAAATTATTGTAAAACTGTAAAAACTACTGTTTTTGTTAGTTAAACTTACTAACACCGATTATTAATTTAATAAAAACAAATTTTTGTAAATACTCTTCACGCCATTTATTTTAAATAAATTTTACAATTTAGAAACAATTTTTTTTTTTAATTTTTCACTTTTAATACATACAGTGGTGGAAAATACAATAGAAACGTTTCAAGTTTTTCCTAATTTCATTCTCGTTGCCTTTATTTTTAAAGATCAAAATAGAGGCTAAATTTGCCCGGAAAGGCGAGGAGATGGTTCAGAAAATTGTACAAGTTAAAAGAAAATAAATATAATTAGGTTGTTCATAAGGGGTGTGCTATCTGTTGTATCGTCCTAACAAAAAACAGAGTTGTTAAAATTTTTATTTGTGTTTAACAACGATTTTCTATTCAGTTTTCTATCTGTTAGCACACTCAAACATAGGACACTAAACATACGTAAAAATGTTGTATCGTGCTATTCTCAAATGTTGTATTTTTTCAATTTAATTTTTAACAACTCTGTTTTTTTTTAGGACGATACAACGATACAACAAATAGTACACCCCTTGTGAAAACCCTTAATATTTTATAATATTTATGTAAATATTGTAAATATAAATTTCTATTATACCTTATTTTACATGTAACGAAAATGGGTCGTTTAAAAAAATAACTGTCAAAGCATTGAAAATTTCTTCCCCAAGTAAAATAATTGCAATTGCAGTTAAAATAACAGCAACCACATTCCCACACAAATAACTGTCATGTAGTAACTGCAGAACTTTTCTGAGTGTATATCGAGAGTGAGAAATAAAGAAAATAAAAACCCTGATTTATCGACAAACTGTCGTAGTGTGGTAAAACACTGCCAAGACTGCGAGTATCTGTTTTGGTCTTATCTACACACAGAAAATAAAAATGGGGAAATTACATAAAACAAGGGTATAAGTTACCTAGTTTTTGTATGTATGTATTATATGTAGCTCTACCCAAGTTTTGGGTATAACTAATATAATATGCTTGGTATAAAATAAGAAAACAAAAACTAACAATAAATATACAAAAAAAAACTTGGTAAATATTTCTTATTCTGTTTTTGGAATTGTTAGCACTAATTTATTAAACTTAAGCCATATTTTATTTATTAATTTACGTTAAATTATTTAGCTCTTTCCTTCTCCCTTATTAAAACAATTTGATTAATTTATTTAATTATTTATTTTATAATTATTACTGGTATTAATAGTTCGATACAAATTAAAGCATTATAATCTTAATTTTTGTTTAAAATATTAAATTTGGAAAACTATTTAATTAAAATATAAAAAAATGCGAATTTTTCATTGACATTGAAATTTAATTGGCATTACTTGATCTCAATGCCAATGCAAAAAAATTTCATTACCATTAAATGCCAATGAAAAATAAAAAATAAAAATTCCCTGTTGGCTGTCCGTCTCCAATATACACAAATTGCCTGCATTTGTACGTACAAACCATACGTCAATGTGGCAATATTTGTGAAAAGGTGACAAGGAGGAAATAAGAAGATAAACAGAGAAAATCTGAAGTAGAATGTTTGTATATGTCTGTTCGATCACTTCTGAAATTATTCATATAGAGACAATCTGACAATAAAAATATAAACAATAATACAATTTAATGGAAGATCACTGATGAAGCATGTCCATAAAAAGGCAGAAACTAGATCTAGTCTGATTTGCAAATTTAATGTGTTTATAACTTTTCAGGAAGATTTATTCTTCTTCTTAACCTCAAACCTACTAACTTAAAATTTTTTTAATTGGCATTGATTAAAACAATGGTAATGAAATGTACACGTAATGGTAATGAAATATACATATAATTGAAGAAAAAAGCATTTTATATAAAAACGAGTAAAAAGGTTAAAGTCGGGCATGCCGACTATACAATATCCTACACCAGTCTGGTTAAAAGCCAACTAATGTTTGGATCCGAAATTCAAATGGGTTAAAATGAGGCTTGTGTCAAAATTTTCTATAATGTGAGTCAGCGCACCAAATTTCATTAAAATATCTTAATATTTGCGACCTGCAGTTTGTAACCAAGCCAATTTTGGGGGGACCCTTATATGGGCACTAGTTCTAAACATGGACCGATGTTCACCAAAATCAATAGGCTTCGTCCTTGGGCCAACATAGGTCTATGTACCAAATTTCATCAAAATATCTTAATATTTGCGACCTGCAGCGTATAAACAGTATAATTTTGGTAGGACCCTTATATGGGCACTAGGTCTAAACATGGACCGATGTTCACCAAAACAAATAGGCTGCGTTATTGGGCCAATGTAGGTCTGTGCACCAAATTTCATCAAAATATCTTAATATTTACGCCCTGCAGCGTATAAACAGTATAATTTTGGTAGGACCCTTATATGGGCACTAAGCCTAAACATGGACCGATGTTCACCAAAATCAATAGGCTGCGTTATTGGGCCAATGTAGGTCTGTGCACCAAATTTCATCAAAATATCTTAATATTTACGCCCTGCAGCGTATAAACAGTATAATTTTGGTAGGACCCTTATATGGGCACTAGGTCTAAACATGCCAATGTAGGTCTGTGTACCAAATTTCATCAAAATATCTTAATATTTACGCCCTGCCGCGTATAAACAGTATAATTTTGGTAGGACCCTTATATGGGCACTAAGTCTAAACATGGACCGATGTTCACCAAAATCAATAGGCTGCGTATTGGGCCAATATAGGTCTGTGTACCAAATTTCATCAAAATATCTTAATATTTACGACCTGCAGCGTATAAACAGTATAATTTTGGTAGGACCCTTATATGGGCACTAGGTCTAAACATGGACCGATGTTCACCAAAATCAATAGGCTGCGTTATTGGGCTAACATAGGTCTGTGTACTAAATTTCGTCAAAATATCTTAATATTTACGACCTGCAGCGTATAAACAATATAATTTTGGTAGGACCCTTATATGGGCACTAGGTCTAAACATGGATCGATGTTCACCAAAATCAATAGGCTGCGTTATTGGGCCAACATAGGTCTGCGTACCAAATTTCATCAAAATATCTTAATATTTGAGACCTGTAGAGTGCGCACAAGATTGCATGGACAGACAGACAGACAGACGGACGGACGGACAGACGGACATCGTTAAATCGAAATAAAAAAAATTCTGAACCGATCGGTATACTATAAGGTGGGTCTACGACCAATATTTTTTGGTGTTACAAACATCAGCACAAACTTATAATACCCTGACCACATAGTGGTGTAGGGTATAAGTATAGTTTTATAAAAAAGGACATTAAGGCAAGAATTTAAAATTTCTGAGCTATAAACACTATAAATATTCGATATTTTATCAAGTATATTGCTGTTCACTCTGCTTTTAATACTGGTTAGTCTAGATGGATCAGCCTCTAGTAATGTAAACTTGACAAAATAGCGAATATAAGATAAAAAAACACGCGATTTTTAAATTTTTTTGCTTAATTTGTTCTTTTATCGAAACATGAAAACAAATGCTTTTTCCATCAATTATAATTGGGCATTTAGGCATTGAACAATGCCAACGGTAAAAAATTTCATTGGCATTGATCAATTGTAGTGCCAAAAAATTTCATTGGCATTGGTCAATTGTAATGCCAATTAAATCATCAATTAATTGATCCATTCAATTAACTAGTCGCAAGTGTGTTCCAAACAAAGCATTGCCAGCCTGTCCTATTGTAATACTAATTCCATTTCCAGTCTCAATCGTTGGGCCATATAAATAACAGCCTTCAAGTCTAAAACATGTTGATCACCCCTAGCTTGTAACTGCAACCATGAAAAATGACAATCAGCACATTCTGGATAATCAGCCAACCATTTCCAGATGGCATCAACTTGTTAAAAACTTAAACTACAATGCAAATAAAAATTAAAGTTATTAATTATTTTAATTTAATTATATAATAGTTTTACTAACCGAAAAGTTTTAGGTGAACCCATTGATGAAAATGTGGACGATAAATTTGTAAACGCACCGATAGTTGTGTCTTATGGGGGGACATGACATTGGCCGTTTTTTGAAATCGACTTTTTTTATAATTTTGTATTTTAGTAAATATTCTTAAGATTATAAGAAAATAAATTTCATGTAAAAATTCCTACGGGTTCAAAAGTTACAGCCGGATTAGTGAGAGCGCATTTTTAATTTTCGCGCTACCTACGTACGGCAGCTGCTATATACTTGTTTTACTTGCTACCTGACTTTTGGTGGTTGTTATTTCGTACCTACTTGAAGGGTGAGTTTGTTTTGTGTTATTGAATTTCTTGAAAAACAGGCATCTTTATACCTCATATAGTGGAATTTTTATTTTATATGCTCAGTTATTTGGCATCTTTTGCACGGTGAAGTCGTGGTTTTTGAAGGTAACCTTTTTTTTCTTTGTTCACAAACTTTGAACGCGTTTATCTCGAAACCATGTTTTTCGTACTGGTTGCGGCACTAGCGGGTTCATTTTTTGACGAAATTTTTTTTTTTGTATTTTTTAAACTTGATTCGCTATCGTATGACACGAGCTTTTTTTCGATTTTTTATGAATTTTTGAAGTCAATATTTTTTTCGAAAACACACTTTCAAATTTGGAACATCACCAAAAATTTAAAAAAGCTCTTGTCATACGATAATCAATTTTGTTAAGATTTAAAAAAGTCATTTTTTTTCCAGATCGGACAGTTTTTGCGACTCCCAGCGCTGCAACCACGAGGCCCCGTTTTTTTCTCTGCCGCCAGTTTAGAGTTCCATGTTGGAGTGAAAAATATATTTAAAAAAATTTTTTTTTCTTGTAATTTGTTCAATTCTCTGTTTTTGACTGAGTTATGAATTTTAAAAAAAGGTCTGTTTTCTCTGCCGCGAATGTAATGTCCCCCCTTAAGTGACTATAAAGCCATATCAGTTTGAGATTAACGGTTTTCACAAGGGGTGTGCTATTTGTTGTATCGTCGTATCGTCCTAACAAAAAACAGAGTTGTTAGAATTTAAATTGAAAAAATACAACATTTGAGAATAGCACGATACAACATTTTTAGGTATGTTTAGTGTCCTATGTTTGAGTGTGCTAACAGATAGAAAACTGAATAGAAAATCGTTGTTAAACACAAATAAAAATTTTAACAACTCTGTTTTTTGTTAGGACGATACAACGATACAACAGATAGCACACCCCTTATGAACAACCTTATTATCAATTAGCCTTACAATTCCATATGACATTTAGCATAAAATTTTATATTATTTTCATGGATGGTAACCGAAACGAATGCGGTTATCGTTAGGTTAACAATATTTTAGGTTATTTCGGTAACGATATTTTAAGGGTAACGCTATGTCATTTATTTCGGTATCGGTATTTTAAGGATAACGATATTTGAGTTATTTCGGTAACGGTATTTTAAAGATAACGATATTTGGGTTATTTCGGTAACGGTATTTTAAGGTTAACGGTATTTGAGTTATATCGGTAAGGGTATTTTAAGGGTAACGGCATTTTTTTTGCAAAAACGAAACTAAAGTAAAAACAAAACGAATTAATTGAATAAATTTTTATGAAATACTCAAAAATCACGTGCAATGACCAAGAGCAGAGAATTAAAAATAACGGTAACAGTATTTTAAAGATAATGCTATTTTATATATTTCGGTAACGGTATTTTAAGGTTATCGATATTTCATTTATTTCGGTATCGGTATTTTAGGGATAACGGTATTTTAGTTATTTCGGTAACGGTCTTTTAAGGATAACGGTATTCCGGGTATTTCGGTAACGGTATTTTAGGGGTAACGGTAGTCAGTTCAAAGGGTTTTGAATCGATAACGGTATTTTAGCGGTATTGCCTGCCAACCCTGATTATTTTACATTTTTCTAACTTTTTTCACTTTTGGCATCTACTTTTCGCCATATTGTTTTATCTTCTTTATTTTTTTTTAAACAATTTTCAACTTTGGCAATTTTAATGCTATTTTCAGGAATTATACATATTTTACAAACATCTGGACACAAATAAATGAATTGTAAATCTTCCTAAGTTTATTTTGGGTCGCGTACATGAAATTTTTTATCATTTTCCCATAATTTAACTAAATATTGTCAATTTTTTAAATAGATAAGAAAAGAAAGTGATTTAACATAATGTACAAAAGAATTTATAATTTACCAATAAAAAGTTATATTTTTAGGTAATTTATATAAAAATTTAAGGGTTTGATTTAAACTAAGCTAATGAAAACTATTTTTTTCTGTAGGAAATCGTTTTTACCAAGAATAATTTTGTAATATTACATACGCTAATTTTTTGCGTGTATATATAAACAATATTTTTTCGATTCGCGGATTAAAATTCGCTTTTTTTGATAAGCAAATTGCAAAAAACATACTTCACAAATCAAATTATATATAAAATTCCTAAATTGGATAATTTACAAATTAATTCGCGCATTAAATCAATGTTCAATTAATATTACTTCATTCATTTAAAGTAATACCAAATCAATTCACTGATTTATAAAACGTATCAAATTTTGAGCAAATTGATTCAAAATGAGTTTTTTCCTTTGGTGCTTTAAAGCTGTTTTACCTTTTATAAATGTGCTTCTTTTTGGTGTATGACGAATGGGGGTTTTCTAACAAAAAACTATTATTGTACTTTTAAAAATCAAATCTATTTTTAATATATTTCCAACCGTGAAAAGTTTATTTGCACGATTTTAAAGATTCATTAATCTCTTTGGAATTTTTTTGGCTAACGCAACATTATTTTAGTTTAAAAAATAATACTAATCCTTTAATAAAAAGTAAATGAAATTATTTGTTAACTACTTAAAAATAATTGAGTACAATTTAATTTAATAAATAGAAAAAAAATATAAGAAATCATTAAAGTTGAAATAATATGAGATTTAAGATATATTTATGAGAAATTAAATTAAAAATAATGATAGAAAAAATCAATGAAGCATAATGACTTTAAAATACCCTTCACATTATTTAAAAACATTTTGAACAACAACAAAGTACAAAATATTTCAAGGCTTTTTTAGTGTTAAAAACTTTTTTCATACTAATGTCTTTTAATTTGGCCGTTTTTATTTCCTTAATTAGCTTCTTCACGAGAGCTGTGTTTGTGGACTTTTTCGGTAAATTTCGGTAAAATGAGAGTTAACAAAAAACACTCTCACAAAGTGACACTAATCAAAAAAAAAAGTATGCGAAAGCGGAAAACCATATTTCAGCCCAAAAAAAGTTAATATAATCAGGCTTTTTGGTTTATTTTGGTGAGCGCTTTGAAATTTTTTATTCAGTAAATTACAAATTTTAATAAAAAAATTTAATATCAATAAAAAAAAAAAAACTTTTTATTCACAAAAATTAATAGTTTGTTAACTGTTTATTCACGTATTTATCTCTTTAAACATTTATTTATCTAAGCGTCTTAAAAAAATTGTCGTTAATGTTACCCAGCAAAAAATACTGCTTGCTTGGAAGCAGGTTCGTCAGGGAAAGAAAATAGTGTAGCGCTTGCATTATTGCTGATATAAGGCATGATTTTTGTTCGAGATAGCTCGCGTGAAAGCACTTGTTTCGATATACGATATGCGCTTCTATCATAGCTCCAAATAATGGCATGAAATCACAGCTTTTAGCTAGTAAATTCGGTTATCATTTTCATTCTTTCGTGCTTTGTTAGAGCGATAAAGTGTGGTAAACAAAACTCTATTGCTTTTTTTAACACACTACTGCAAGCTAATAATAAATAGATTCGGGCTTTCTAGTTTATTTTGGTGAGCGCTCTTTCTTGATCAATTTCTAGGTCGTCACAATTTTTTTATTCAATAAATTAAAAATTTTAATAAAAAATATAATTTCAGTAAAAAACAAACTTTTTTATTCACAAAAATTAATAGTTTGTTTATCATATATTAATATTTATCTTATATTTATCTCTTTAAACATTTATCTAAGCGTCTTGAAGAAATTCTCGTTAATGTTATGTAGTTGTAATATTACCAAGGAACTGTGGCAAAATTTACTTTAATTTTTGTAAATGATACACATTTTTTTCTGTTTGAATGAAATAAATGATTGAACTAAAAAGAGTTATTAGTAGTGGTCTTGGTATTTCGTTCCATTGAGTGAATAGTTCAACTGAACCAGTTCCTTGACGAACGACACAACAAAAAACAACTGGTAACACAGGTGATGATATAACAGCTGATATAGTTTACACAAATTTACACGAAAAAAGTCTGGGCTTCTTCGTGCAAGAAGAAGAATATTACTCTCTAATGAGCGCTCTCATTTATCCAGTTTTCAAGTGCGCGAACGCTTTTTGTTGACTACGCGAACACAGCTAAGTCTATATGACACTTGCTAGTTTCAGTATTAACCCATTTCATACCAAACACAGAATCCATGGTCTGATTTAAATGAAATTTAAAATTTTTGCTATTTATGTCATCAATATTAATAATTTCCTTAGAACACGATGTGACTTTAAAGTCATAGTCAAGAAGTGTCTTTTTATCATATTCGTTGATAAATTTTACTTTTATTTAACTTGTTTAAAAAAATTAATATATTTTTTATTTTAAAAAATATATATTAAGTTTACTTCTCCAAATGTTTTTCACTTTGAAATTTAACATATATACAAAAACTACATTATAACCTAGAGAGAACCCCATAAACACAATCTGATGATAGTGAATTGGTTACAGTTGAAAATGCATTAACTGTCAAACATTGGTTCTAGGAAAGTTTTTTTTTCATAAGTTCTTTCTCTATTTGTTGTAAAATAAATTGTGAATTCTATTTGGAATTTGTCATATTTGATCTTAAAACCGAACAAAAATAACACTGATTGTACATAATTTATACTTTTGTTTAAAATATATGCCGAAATTAAGGGTGGACATAAAAAAAATATATTTGTCGTGTAGATTTTAAGAAAAATTAACACAGACATTCTTTATCGTTTTTCTTGATTCCGACTTGTTGGCATATTGGCCAAACCTATAATAAGTTGACGATATGACTTTGGTAAGCTGTCTGTGTTGTATGTGACCGAATGAATATACCTATACTTCTATTTTTATTTTCCAATATTAATTTTAAATTTGAAAATCTATATCTCACTTTATAGTAGGGTATACAATTAATTAAATTGTTACGCACAATTATGTTTTTTTTTATTATTATTTTTAAACTCCGCACAGAAATCGTAAACAATTAAATAAAAAAAACAAGTTCAAAGAAAACCAACCAACAATTGGAGGAAGAAGAAAAGCATACAAAACCATTTTTTGCAAGATATTTTCCACAAGTCTAATCAATTAAAAGCAGTAGTCATGTGGATGATGATAATTGCCATACTTTTACAAATATTTTTGTTGCTTTAATATTAACAAATATTTGAAGTGATAGTGATTTAAGAAAAAGCTTGGAAAATTTACTAATAGCATTAATTTCTCCTCTAAAATGTAGGATCTTCTTGTTTGTTATTTTGTTCATCTATCTATCATTAATGACTTTATTCACACTTGAAGTACATTCTACTTTTGGATAACAACCAACTAGGGTTTGGGATTTTCCGGACTTTTTTATTTCCCGGGAAACGGGAATGAAAAAATTTGATTCCCGGGATTCCCGGGAATCCCGGTAAATGTTTTTGAATAAAATTGTTAATGAAAACCACCTATATAAATAATTTTTGTTAAAAAAAAACACTATTTCAGTACAAATGCAGTCTGTGTAGTGAGAATTCAAAGTAAAAAATATCAGAATGTTGAATATTTGATTTCACATAAATTAATCGCAGCACTGCCAAATGAATTGCATGATTCCAACAGAAAACACCTACTACTGGACTGTCGGGAACAAACCGTTTCATCACACTTGGCCCATTAGATATGGTGGCCACAATGTTATTTTCCAAAGACAATTAAAACTCTTCTAGTCTTATTTCTACAATTCTTCTTATTTCATCAGCATTACATCTTCCTGATATATAAACCAACCCCAGGTTATAAAATGAATTATTTACGTTTATACTTATGTTCAAATATCTCTTTTGTGATATTCTTGTCCATTCATCTAAGATTATAGTAAATCTCCTATTGTTAGAAATATTGCTCAATATTTCTTTTATCATGATATCTTTTACATGATTGTAGTAATTTAATATAATGTTCTTTACATCGGTTTCTTTTTTTGCAATGCCAGGTTTTTATTATAAAAACTTTCTCGAATAAACGAAGATCTAGTTATGGTGCGGATTGACTGCGGCTAATTTGGATACCATTTTAGGAAATGTTTGCCCTACTATAAAACCTTTAATGCCTATTCAGCTTTCACTTTTTTCTTGGGGTACTTTGCTAATTTTAGCTTGTTGTTGTTTTCTTCAAGAGAAGTTGCATGACCATCAATTTTTTTAGATACCACCGTTAACCATTAGTCCTTTCTTTTCACATTTATTAATGAAAACGTTACTTATAAAATTATTGACCCTTAATATAAAGGAGTATTTTAAATTTAAAGTCGACTTTATTTTTAATCAAACGGTTTTGTTCATTTTGAATATGAAAACCTTACAAAAATATTTATATTTTCAGATATTTTGATTGGTTGAAAATAAATTAACCAATCAGAATGCTCCAAAAAATAAACCAAGTCAAGGTATACTGCCACCCAATATTTTAACTAAAGTCGACTTTACCTAAATTATACATTTGAAAAATTTAGATAGTAAGGGCGATTATTTGTAAAAAACAAAGCTTTTTTCATATTTCTTTTAAACATTTTACCAAGTTTTTAGGCTTTACTACTTAAATCTTGAATAAGTTATGCGAAAAATCTTTATTAGTTGAAATGCTCCTAATTACTTGGCAAAGATTTTATTTGTGTGTCAAATAAATGTATTACCTTTTAAAAGATTTTAACAATGAAATTTTTGTTTTGGTATTTAAAATGGTTTTTATGACTAAAATTAAAAAATCCTATTCGAAACAAAAACAATTTAATATTTTTAAAATTTCCTGTTTTCCCGGGAAAAATATATTATTTTCCCGAATTGCCGGCAAACTTTTCCCGGGATATCCCGGGAATTCCCGCCCGGGAATTCCCGAACCCCAAACCCTACAACCAACACATTAAACAAATTAGAATTGTTAAGCATAATACAGTTGTCATCAGTGTTGCCGTTTTGGTTATTTTTAACCAAAATTGGTTATTTTTATTTCCAATGTGGAGATGTGAACTTTATTTTCATTTTGGTAACTTTTTTGGCAATCAAGTATATAAATTTTTTTGTGTTTTTAAATTTATGTTCTGCTTATGCTTGTAAGAAGCTTCCCGTACAAATTGAAATTCTTTGTAAGAACATTTGTAACTTTTTTGCGCATATTTCGAAACGTATTCTTGAATTTAAAGAATTTCAAGATTATTGCACTGTAGAGCCACATAAAATATTAAGTATTTCTGGTACCCGCTGACTGGCACTATGTAATGTAATCAATCGTATAACTGAGCAGTGGCCGGCTTTGAATTTATATTTTATATCGTTTGACTTCGAAGTAAACGGTAAAAGCATGTGAATTGGGTTAACTAGTGGGCGATACTAGGTTTAAGGTTTATTTTTCATTTCTCTCATATATTCTTAATATAATAAATAATTTAAATAAAGCATTTCAATCGGAAAAAATGCGTCTTACATATGTTTATGGCCAATTTAAATAAAATTTTAAATTAGTTTTGAGCAATTTTACCAAAAGTATTTACGTTAAAAACTATCAGCCTTACTATCAATATTTTTCAAATGTATATTTTTGTTAAAGTCGACTTTATTTTAAAGCAAAGGTTTTGTTTTAACCATACTGTACGAAATATTTAAAATAGAACTTTTAAAATAATGCCAAACATTTGTTTCGAGAATTTTGTTAATTTTTATTGAAAACCATTTAAGCATCTTGCCATAATAATACCAAATCAATCCTTTATTGTCATCTTTCCCTAACTTAACAAGCGGTAAAGAAAAAATTTTAACCCAATGGAAATTATTAAGATTTTCGAAAATTACAGAATTAAACAGTGACATGGATATAGTTGAATTTTGGGATGAAGAATCCAAATACAAAAATGGAATGGTTGAAAAATATTTTGAATAACTAATTTATTGCGATCAAAATTCACTGACATTGCCACGAAATAACCTAGATTTTAAAACTATTAATAATAATATAATGCAATCAAAACAATTGTGCAAAACCCAAAATCATTCCCACTATGTGTGGTCTGCCAAACATATGTTTTAACCTTATAGAAGAATTGTTTTTATACCTCAAATAACACAGTGGGGAATTTTACCTGAAACTAATTTGTTGATCTCTGAAATGCAATTAAATTTAAGTTTTTTAGTTATTAACGGTTGGTCTCATACTGGAGGTTTTAGATTTAACTAATAGTTAACTCAAAAATTTGTTGTTGTTTCGTACACAATTTTTTGACATTTTCTTTTATTTAATATTTAAGTTAAAGTTAAAGCTACAGTATGAGACCCACCCTAATAAGTATTTACGGTGGGTCTCATACTGCAGGTTTAAACTTGGGTTAATAGTTAACCCAAAAATTTGTTGTTGTTTTGTGTACATTTTTTTGGACATTTTCTTTTGTTTATAGTTAAGTTAAAGTTAAACCTTTGTTTTGTTTTTTGTGAACTCTAAAATACAAATTTTGTTAAAAATTAAATTTAAATAATAAATATTTTAATATCCCAGCTAAAAATGGACATATATGAATATATACAGGTTAAATGTATGTTCATGCATGCTCATAAACATGCATTCATGTCCATACATGGATACATAAATCTCCATACATGCATCATATATGTATGTCCACTAGGGTTTTTCTTTTCCCGGACTTTTTCATTTCCCGGGACAGCGGGATTTTTTTCTAAATTTCCCGGGATCCCGGGAATTCCCGCTCGTTAGAAAATTAATATATCCGACGTATGTTTACTTGAAAAACTCGATATCTATTAAAAAAAACTTACGACAAAGTTCATCTTTTGGTTGCAGTCATGATAAAATCTACTTAATATACATATTCTGAAATAAGGGCTTAATATAAAATATCCATATCTTCCATCTTTTTCGAGATCAATTCGTTTAACAGTTTAAATAGCGAACTAATATGCAGGTAATATATTTGTATGGAAGGCAGTCTTAATTTTAAAACAACTCTTAGAAATACATTAATTAAATATTAATTCGCGGTTTAAACGGTTAAACAAATTGAATCATAAATTCTTTCAGAATATAATGGAATTGTTAATGGGTGCAAATTTGTATCGGACCAGCTTTAGAATCAGAACTAAGATCGATTTTTTGATTAAATATGGGATCCAAAAATTTCTATTTCTAGATATTCTGTTTCTATGCAGATTTTCAGAAGTATTTGCCTATTTTTATTAAAAAGTTTAAAAGTGATTATTTTTCACACAAATTTTTAGGCAAATCGTCTAAATATTTTTATAAAAATAGACACTAAAATATTATTAAATAGTTTTATAACTTTAATTGGTATTTTTTGAATAGACATTTTTTATGGCACAATTCAGTCCCGTTCAAAAATATATTTTTTAATATATTGTATTTTTTAAATATCCCAGAGGATGATTTGCGATGCAAATCGAAATATCTGAAGAAAATTAAAAAATAAAATATTGAAAAATAAAATACAAAATATTTGGATTTTTATTTTTTTTTAATTTATGACCTAAAGCCAAACAATACTAAAAATATAACAATACCAAATTTCAACAATATTTAATCTAACAAAAACATAAAATTTGAAAAATACAACTGAAATAAAGGAATAGCAATTGAAATTTAAAGGAAATTATTTGAAGTAATAAAAACTCAAAACTTACATCAATTGAAAATACGAAAATAATATAATTTTTTTTTAATTTTAATGCCGAGTTTTTTTGGAGGTATTTGGAGCTGAAATACTGATTTTGAAATGTTGTGTATGAATATTGCTTTATTTGAACAAAGACCATAATTAAAAAATATAAAATTTCCGAGGTACGAGTATTTTTGTTTGTATTTAAACTTGATGTCTAATAAAATTTGTTTTCGGTTTAACTAAACCCAAAAAATTCGGCCTAAATAATATTTTTTATATTATATATTATATTATTAAATTTTAAATCGCATTTATTAATTTTAAATATTTTTTATTTAAATTATTTTTAAAACAATCAATGCTTTTAATTGAAATAAAGCTTCCAAAATTTTAATAAACTAGCTAAAACTTCTGTAAAAGATTAAAAAAAATCCCGCACTAAATTCCCGTGATTGCGGGATTGAAAAAAATGTCCTAATGTCCACACATGTGCATTAACGAAATTTGAGGTAATATCTACATGTGTGTACATGTATGAACACACATGAACACGCATGAACATGCATGATCATGCATGTAGATATTACCTCAAATTTCGTTAATGCACATGTGTGGACATATATGATGCATGTATGGAGATTTATGTATCCATGTATGGACATGACTGCATGTTTATGAGCATGCATGAACATACATTTAACCTGTATGTATTCATATATGTCGATTTTTAGCTGGGATATTTAAATAACAATTTTGGTTATTTTTTTCTCGATTGGTAACTTTTTTTAAAAATTTTGGTTACAAAAAATTTTTGATTGTGGCAACACTGGTTGTCATACCCGCTGTGCTTGTAAAAAATCAACCGTTCTTAATACCCTCCTGCAGTAGATCTGTCGGATACACCACTTTGTAGTATGCTAAAACTAATTATTTAATTTGAGGATTAAGTTCGGTTTTAACTATGCAAATATCAAATTTTGCGTATCCTAGCGGTGAAGTCCATAAACAAATATGTATTTAGAAAAATGATATTACTTTTTAGCTGTTTTCAACAAAGTTACTGCATGCGAGTAAACCTTCTTGAAGTTCGCAATATATTTTTCTTATTTAATGAAACTAAGCACCAAAATTGTAATGCCATTAAAGCCAAACGATGCATATAAATCTTTGAGGGTACACACTAGGGATGCGGGATTTTCGGGATTGGCAAAATACCGAATCCCGGGATTATTTCTCAAAAATCCCGGGATTTTCTTATTTTTTAATCTCTATATATAAAAGAATAACGTGACTGACTGACTGACTGACTGACTGACTCAACATCGCCCAGCCCAAACCGCTGAAGCTAGGAAGTTGAAATTTGGTATGTAGGTTCCTCTTTCGGGGTAGACGTCCACTAAGACGGGATTTTTGGAAATTCCTACCGGAACGGGCAAAAAGGGGGAAAGTGTCCCCCTTGACGGCCTGCCAAAACCCCTTTGGCTAGAAAGCTGAAATTTAAGATATGTGTTCCTTGGAGTAGGGGCTAACTTTTCTGGAAAGTACTTTCTAGAATTTTGGACAGGGACGTTGTAAAAATGGGGGTTAAAAAGGGGAAAAAGGCCCCCCTTGACGGCCTGCCCAAACCGCTGGAGGTAGGAAGTTGAAATTTGGTATAAAGGTTCCTCCACTATCGTAGACATCCACCAAGACGGGAGTTTTGGAAATTTTTGCAGGGACGGGCAAAACGGGGAAAAAGTCTCCCCCTTGACGGCGTGCTCAAACTGCTGGAGCTATGAAGTTGAAATTTGGTATGTAGGTTCCTCGACCGGTGTAGACGTCCGTTGAGACGGCATTTTTGGAAATTCTTATCGGGAGGGGCAAAAAGGGGACAAAAAAAGTACCTTTTTCCAAAAAAGTACCTTTTCCCAAAAAAAAGTACCTTTTCCCAAAAAAAGTACCTTTTTCCAAAAAAAGTACCTTTTCCCAAAAAAAGTACCTTTTTCCAAAAAAAGTACCTTTTTCCAAAAAAAGTACTTTTTTCCAAAAAAAAGTACCTTTTTCCAAAAAAAGTACATTTTTCAAAAAAAATTCCTTTTTCCAAAAAAAGTATCTTTTTCCAAAAAAAAGTACCTTTTTCCAAAAAAAGTACCTTTTTCCAAAAAAAGTACCTTTTTCCAAAAAAAGTACCTTTTTCCAAAAAAAGTACCTTTTTCCAAAAAAAGTACCCTTTTCCAAAAAAAAGTACTTTTTTCCAAAAAAAGTACCTTTTTCCAAAAAAAGTACCTTTTTCCAAAAAAAGTACCTTTTTTCAAAAAAAGTACCTTTTTCCAAAAAAAGTACCTTTTTCCAAAAAAGTACCTTTTTCCAAAAAAAGTACCTTTTTCCAAAAAAAGTACCTTTTTCCAAAAAAAGTACCTTTTTCCAAAAAAAAGTACCTTTTTCCAAAAAAAGTACCTTTTTCCAAAAAAAGTACATTTTTCCAAAAAAATTCCTTTTTCCAGAAAAAGTACCTTTTTCCAAAAAAAAGTACCTTTTTCCAAAAAAAGTACCTTTTTCCAAAAAAAAGTACCTTTTTCCAAAAAAAGTACCTTTTTCCAAAAAAAGTACCTTTTTCCAAAAAAAAGTACCTTTTTCCAAAAAAAGTACCTTTTTCCAAAAAAAGTACCTTTTTCCAAAAAAAGTACCTTTTTCCAAAAAAAGTACCTTTTTCCAAAAAAAGTACTTTTTTCCAAAAAAAGTACCCTTTTCCAAAAGAAAGTACTTTTTTCCAAAAAAAGTACCTTTTTTCAAAAGAAGTACCTTTTTCCAAAAAAAGTACCTTTTTCCAAAAAAAAGTACCTTTTCCCGAAAAAAGTACCTTTTTCCAAAAAAGTACCTTTTTCCAAAAAAAGTACCTTCTTCCAAAAAAAGTACCTTTTTCCAAAAAAAGTACCTTTTTCCAAAAAAAATCCTTTTTCCAAAAAAAGTACCTTTTTCCAAAAAAAGTACCTTTTTTAAAAAAAGTACCTTTTTCCAAAAAATGTACCTTTTTCTAAAAAAATGTACCTTTTCCAAAAAAAAAAGTACCTTTTCCCAAAAAACATAAATTTTTCCAAAAAAAGTACCTTTTCCAAAAAAAGTACCTTTTCCCAAAAAAAAGTACCTTTTTCTAAAAAAATTTTCCTTTTCCAAAAGAAGTACCTTTTCCAAAAAAGTACCTTTTTCCAAAAAACATACATTTTTCCAAAAAAAAAAAAACAACTTTTTAAAAAAAAATACCTTTTGCAAAAAAAGGACAAATAAAGTACTTTGTAAAAACAAAGTATCTTTTTCCAAAAAATTTCGTTTTTCCAAAAAGTACCATTTAAAATAATATATAATTTCAAAAAAACTACTTTTTTTCCTCCACCCACGGATATCTCCACTAAAACAAGGTTTCTTGATATTCGGCATAGACGTGCGCTAAGACGGGATTTTTGGAAATTCCTACCGGAACGGGCAAAAAGGGGAAAAGTCTGCCCATAAACAGCCTGCCCAAACCACTGGAGGTAAGAAGTTGAAATTTGGTATAAAGGTTCCTCCACTGTAGTAGACATCGACTAAGTTTGTATTTTTGGAATTCCCTACAGGATATCCCAAAAGGAAACTCGGTATGTGAGTTCCTCCTTCTGTGTAGGCGTCCGCTTAGACGGAATTTTTGAAATTCCTATCGGGAGGGGAAATAAGGTAAAAGTCTCCTCCTGACGGCTTGCCCAATCCCTTTTGGCCAACCTAAAATTTTAAATATGTATTCCTTGGAGTAGGACTAACTCACCGGCAACGTAATTTTTCTATTTTGGAACAGGAACATAGTAAAAATGGTGGTTGAAAGGGAAAAATGTCCCCACTAACGGCCTGCCCAAACCGCTTAGGCAATGCAGTTGAAATTTGGTATGAATGTTCCTCATCCATCGCAGATAGCCGCGAAGATGGAATTTTTGTAAATTCCTAAAGGGAGGGGCAAAAAGAAGAAAAGCCTCACCTTGGGGGCCGGAAAAAACCCCTTCGGCTAGAAACCTGAAGCTTAAAATGTCGGTCCCTGGAGTGAGGGCTAACGTATTAGAAAGATACTTTTTGAATTTTGGACAGGGTCGTTATAAAATGGGAGCTCAAAAAGGGAAAGTTGCCCCTGAACGACCTGTCCAAACTGCTGGAACTAGGAAGCTGAAATTCGGTACTTAAGTTCCTCTCAGCCTGCTCAAACTGCTGGAACTAGGAAGCTGGAATTCCCTGTCGATGGATTTTCGGAAATTCCTACCGATAGGGGCACAAATAGTAAAAGTTGGCTAGAAACCTGAAATGTAAAACATATGTTACTTGGAGTATCTGCTCACTTACCGAGACGGTGCTTTTTGGACAGGGACATTGCAAAAATGGGGATTAATGAAGCGAAAAGTGCCGCTTAAAGGCCTGCCCAAACCGCTGGAGGTAGGAAGTTGAAATTTGGTATTAAAGTTCCTCCTCTATTGTAGACATCCGCTAAGATGAGATTTTTGGAAATTTCTACAGGTAGGGTCAAAAACAGGAAAAGTCTCCCCCTTAACGGCCTGGCCAAACTGCTGGAACAAGGGATCTTAAATTAGGTTCCCTCTCCAACGTTGGCGTCCCCTAAGATGGTATTTTTGGAAATTCATACCGGGAGGGGTAAAAAGTGAAAAAACTTCCCCCTTGATGGCCTGGCCAAACTGCTGGATATAGAGACCTAAAATTATGTATGTAGTAGGTTCCTCCTCCAACGCAGACGTCCTCTAAGACGGAATTTTTGGAAATTCCTACCGGGAGGGGTAAAAACGGAATAATTCTCCACCTTGATGGCCTAACCGAACCCTTCGGCTAGAAACCTGTAATATATAATATGTTTTCCTTGGAGTATGGGCTAACTTATCGACAAGGCATTTCTAGGACTTTGGACAGGAACGTGGTAAAAATGATGGTTCAAAAGGGGAAAATTGCCCCCCCCCCCTTAACGTCTGCGTCTTTAGCTAGAAGCCTAAAACTTAAAGAACAAGTGTATATGAAACACTAAAATTAAGAAACGAGTGGGATTGAAACACTACACAAGTGGAATGAAATGGATATAAACGTTGAACGAGTGGAATTGAAATTATAGACAATGCAAATGGATTGGAAGAGGGAATTACGTGTTCAAACACTATCAACGGAATATGAAACTTATGTAGCATTGAAACATACTCCCCAAAAAGTTAAACAAATTTTCTGAAAGAGAAAAAACCTTAGAAAAGGAATGGAACTTATATATTCCGATATTTAAACTTTATGTAACGAAGCACCGGTGGAAGAAACCGACGCAGTAAATTTTCCAACTGAATTTGTGAATTTACTTGAATTGCCAGGTCTACCTTTACATAAACTGGAATTAAAAAAAAACTTTAAGACACTCTAACAACGTAGCTTTGACCGCTATTTTTAATATTATAAAATGCTTTCCAACCCTGCTTTACGTTATTTATTTTCATTCAAAACACAAATGAACAAAACTACTTACGGGTCTATCTACCTAAGTTCGCACTTTACCAAATTATCTTAACATACACACGTATATTGCAATTTATTATGGATTCATTAATAACAATCCACTTTCATGAGAAAAAGTGATCAAATATTTATTTATTTTAAACCCATTGTTGTGCAGAATTATTTATTTGTGGTGGCTGGGTGAAGGCTTTGAATAAAAAAACTTTAAATAAAAAAACGAATTTAATAAAAATTGTGGGGGGCGCAGCACGCTAACAACGTAGCGGGCTGCGCCCGCTAGTATTAATATAAACGCAAATAAACAAAGTGAGCAATTTTAGATTACCTACGTTTTTTCTTGAATTTTCTCATATTGACAAGAAATTGATGCCAAGATATTGGTAAAATTATAAATGAAGTAGATTATTCGAGTAAACTATGCAAAGACTTTGCAGAAAAATTTGAAATTTTGGTAAACAATATTAAGTTTTTGTGTAAAACATGCGAAAAATCAAGTTTGTTTGTTATTTTACCGATTTATTCTTCCAAGCGAAATTGGATTTCTGAAACAGAGACTGTAAGTTTTGGTTGGGACTTTAAGTTTGAATTCTTCCATGAAAACATTTGATAACGATAACCAAATAACTTTGTTGCTTAATTACACGATTTAGTGGGCAAGGTTATCGCAACGAATCTGCTTTAAAATCTGCTTACAAAATACTGGGCGCAAGTGTACTTAATGACAGGCCTTCATATGTTATCCCAGCCAGAAAAATACAAACGGGAAAGCGATGGCAAGGAATTTTAACAGGTGGTACAAGTACTGACAAAAATTGCTTTCCCATTTTCAATATGATAACGTCAATAGACAAAAGGACCGGCAGTTTAAAAAGCGCCGGAAAAGTACTGGAGAAACAAAATTTTTAACTTTTGCAAAACGCTGCCAAAACCAATAAATAGGTGGTTTGGAATTATATTTTCCAAAATAAAATTTAAAAAAAGTTCATATGTATCTTTTTTTTGCCCTGCCGTGATGTTTTGTAAAACAAATACTGGCAAAACGATTTTTGCAAACGCTGGCAAAGCGTCCCAAATGAGTGTTATGCCAGTCATTTATTTTTAACATCGCGGTTACCCAGTGGTATGCAAGTACTTGATTTTTTGTACCACTGTCAATTTCTGACTGAGATGTTTCAATATTCATAAAATGGACCACATTATTAATTAAAAACTATTAAATAATTATAAAACGCTTTATTCTATAAAAAAAATTAGTTCCATAACATAAAAATTTTTACAAATAAAGGAAAATTTAAATCCCGAAATCCCGTAAAATCCCGGGATCCCGAAAAATCACGTAGTCCCGAAAATCCCGGAATCCCGATATCGGGATCCCGGGATTTCATACAAAATCCCGAATCCCGGGATTTTCAAATATCAATCCCGATTGGCATCCCTAGTACACACATAAAAAAAGTTAGTACAAAAGTCTGTTAAACGCATTCTGATTAAATTGAACTAATTTTTCTTTTATTTTCTCTAAAAAAGTCCGTACAAAAAGGTCAACATTTTTCTAAAATAACAGGAAATAGTACATGTATTTGGGCCAGCACAATTTTGGCCTATTCGTACGGACTTTTTTTATGTGTGTACTTTTAGACACAGGCTATTAATTTCGACGTTTTTCGAGTATTTTGATAAAAAAATATACCGTTCGCGATATGTACAGCAAAATCTGCAGATCGACGAACACGTCATGTAAAAGATATTTTAAAATATTTTGCGAACTAATTTTGGTTTAATACTGCCACTTTTATGATAAAAGCTTGAAAATTTTGCTTTTCATAAATTGGTATGCGGGAGGTTTTTGTTTCAAAATAACCGAAACAAACAATTATTATTATTATTAAAATATTGCCCATCACGTGGTGATAGGTAAAAATATTGCACAAAAAAAGTTATAATCCTAATATTCAATAAATTTTTTTTCTTTATTTGATTGTTTTCAACAGGTATGAACCAGAGTACCAATTCTGAATAGTTTGCAAGCGGTGAAGTGATTAAAAACTCTTATTTGTTATCATAATTTTTAAATGAGTGAAAAATATTTTTCACCGCTTCACAAACGGTTTGGAATCGGTTACAGGGTTTCTAGAATTGTATATAGTATGATCGGCCCGGTTTTTGCAAACCGGTTAACACCGGTTTTTTGTGCTTTGTCGGTTTCGGTTTTTTTGAAATGTTAATTTTTCGAATATCGAATAACTCGGTTTTTTGTTATCGAGTACTCGGTTTTTTAAAGAATGTATTTTTTGAGTTTCAACTTATTAGAAATTGTAAATTTATAAAATCCATTGTTAAAATGATGTTTAATAATAAAATTAGAATTTTATAAATTAAAAATTAAGAAAACTTAAAAAATTCGTTATCTGATTTTAATTAATTCATAAAAATGATTATTATAATTTTTTTAAAACCATACAAAAAGTAGCGCTTTCAGTCCAAAAGGATTTTACAAACTGATCGATAATTTTTAAACTCTTTTTTCCGAGTCATTTCTGAGTACATAAGGCGCTATTTTGAATGAATCACCTTAAATATGTTATTTGAAGCTTTTTCTGAGTCAAAGTAGATCACCTTTGCTTGCTGCGTTATTTTTAATTTTTTTTAATGATTAAATATAATTTAAAATTCTACAACCGGTTGACTGTTTTGTTTTTCAAATTTGGAAAACCGAAATAGTTTTTTTTTTCATAATTTTAACTATTTGGAAAAACCGAAAACCGGTTTTCCAAAAATGTCGAGAATAATCGAGTTGAATAATTATGACACAATTACTATAGAAATAGTAAAAAAAAACTACTAAAAATTATTTATTTATAGCATAAAAAAACTGCTGAAATTAGCAGACTTTTTTTGCTAAATACTAGTAAAATAAGAACAGCAAAAATAAAACCGTTAAATTTACAGACTTTTAGTTATATTTGAGTTAACTTTTACACTCAAAAAAATAAGTTAGTAGAAAAGTTAGTAAAACGTCTTGTATATCAAGTGTACTAGTTTTCAACAATTTTTTTTGCTGAAAATCCGTTTTCAGCTAAAGTTTTAGTTATATTTTTTTAGCACTAAACTAATTTTGAACTAATGTGGACGACAACCAGATAGGCAAGATGTAGATGTAACAGCTTATCTGGATGTAGTACAGACACCGGAAATGATAATAAAGAAAAACAGCTCTACACAATTTCTATATTTAAATTTTCAGAAAATAAATTAACTAAAATAAAATTTTGCAACAAGTTTTTTGAGTTTTTTCAGTCTACTAATATTCAGCAAAAAGTTTAGTGATTTTAGCAAGGACTTTTTTCATTTGCAATCGACTAAGTGTTAGTAAAACTTTTGCTGAAGATTACTATTTTTTTTTGTAAAAATCAGCTCGCTGATTTTCAGCAAACCTTTTGCTGAAATTATCAATTTTTTTGCAAGCACGCTCCTGACTAAAAATTTGCTGACACAGCAACATTTTTAGCTGACTTTACTGACTTTTTTTTCAAAATGAAAAATTATGCTGTAAAGTTTACAGAAAATTTTTATAAATATTAGTAGACTAAAAATAGCAAAATCAAACTTTAATATCTACAAAAATTTTGTTATTTGTAAGTTAAATTTAGTTGAATGTAAATAGCAGTCTATCCTGCCAAAATCAACAGAAACATTTGCTAAACAAATTGTAAACTGTTCATTTAGAAGGGTCAATTTTTATTTGCATTAAAATAATCTTAAAAAAAAAACTTTCATGATCGATGTCATTTTGTTCTAAATTGGATGATTTGAATAAACATTCCCATATTAGTTTTTTTATTCCTTGCCCTATTTATTATGATATAAAAAATAACCACCATAAACAACTGTTAAGAAATACGGTATTTTTGTCAGTCAGCTATAACTATAGTTAAAAACAACAACTTCTGATTAGTACAAAAACAACTGTCAGCTGTCATTTGTGCTTAAATAAAGTTTTTAATGTCAAATTTGTATGGAAGTAACATTTAACTCTGGTTGTTTTTTGGATAAGTTAACAGCCTTAATAATACATACGTCTATGTTTCCAATAAAAAATAAAACTGAAATAGAAAAAAAAATCCGAATAATACAAATTTTCAAAAAAGCTTCTCCCAAAAAGAATAGTTTTGCTTTGATTGTGAATAAATTTCTATTTTCATTCACAATGAACTTTATAAGCTGGCAAAAGTGACACTTTTTTACTATTTGGGTGCTACCAGATATTTTTGGGATTTTCATCATTTGTTTTTAACCGTTGCGTTCGCAAATACTAAAAAAATGTAAAGGATTTGTTTGGAACCAATCAATTTTATACAAAAATTTAATATTGCGTTTGTCGTATTTAATTAGTCAGCGAATAAAGTTAATCCCATTTTACTGGTTCGCAATGGCAGCACTGCCATGTAGGGGAAAAAATAAAGTACGAGTTGCCTACTTTTGGCAAAGTTTCTATTTTTGAGATTCGTTATTGGGTAATGAAAATAAATGAATTAATGATTTAAACATTTAAAACAAATACATTAAAATCACTTTACAATATGTATTAACAACTTGAACTTTATGTTTATTAAAAACAATTGAGGAAAGTATAATAATCTTCAGTAACTAAATTGGGTACACTGAGAGAATTATCTGCATGATATTAATAAATTTTAGCATAAAACCAATGAAGTTGCACTAGAACTCGTCCATTGAAACTTTTCATTAAATTAATGTAATTTTTCATAAAATTTTGTGAAAAAGTTCATTTTATTTATTAAAAGTTTCATACACTTAATGAAAAAGTTTTATTAAAACTAGATTCATAAAATATATGAAGCTTTTCCATTAAATTTTTTCATTTCCTATGTGAAGAAAAAATTCATCAGTTTATTGAAAAATTTCGTTAAAATTCGTCCAAAACAACTATTGATAGTGTTGAGAATTAGAAGTTAGTTAAGAAAAACTTTAACCCTTAATAACTACGAAGAAAGAGTCATCTTGTATATTTAGAATAAGTCGAATATTTTGTGGTTTTTTAGTGTTTTATTAGATTAAAAGTGGTGGAAATTAAATCAAATTTTTTTCTTTCGATGTGAAGTATTTTTTCAAATAAAAAATTTATACACAAAGGATATAAGATTTTTTTATTTGTGCATGTTCTACTGCCAAAAAAGAATAATTTTCAGGAAAAATAAAGAATTTTGGATTGCTTTTTTAAATTCGATTTTTTTGTATTGTTTTGCAAATTTCAAAATTTTGATCAAATTATATAAAAAAAATGCCAAACCAGAAATCGAAAATGTGTTTTTTTTGTTAATAAATAAGTTTTTGTTAGAAAAAAATACATTCTATTTACTTTCGACAAGGATTTTCTGGACGAAATAAAACAAAAGTAAAAAATTGTTCTCTTTGAAAATTCCAGAACACCAAAAAAATTGTAAATGTTTAACTTTAGAATTTTTTATTCTAAATTTAAAATGGGAACAGGGGGATAATGAGGAAATTCACTATTGTTACTACTTTAAGCACCGTCAGTTGTTTCGATTTCACGTGAAAAAACTGTTACACTGTATATAAAAAAATTATTTTTCACGACAATCAGTTTCACGTGGAAAGTGTGTAGAGTTTGTTTTTAGGCAAATTTAATGTACAGAACTATTATTTTTCTGGTGAAAAAAAGTCATTTTGTGTACATTGTGATTGTGTCTTTGTTATAAAATTAAAAAATTGTTCACTTTTATAATTTAAATTGCAGTTTGAAGCCTTTAAAGTTCAAGCAAAATTTTTCCACGTGAAAAACAACTTACAGTGCTTTAAGTAGTAAAGTAACATTTTTCGTAAACTTTACAACTTTCTTGCGTTTTCACAACGATAGTACTGTGAATTACTTCAATATGAAATTTTAACGACTTCTTCAAACTACAAATTAAATTTACATCGATTTTTCATTTGATAATATTTTAAGAAAAATTAGCTTTCAAACGATTGATATCTCTTTTCAATTGTAATTAAATATTTTTTTACCCATATTAAAGAGAGAAAAAGTATTTAAAGTCAATAACTAATTTTATGAGTATCTTTATTTTTGTTTAACTATCAACCGCCTCGTTTACGATATTTTTTTTCAATACAAAAACCCACAGAAATCAATGTTAAGGTCGTTTAAAGAAAACTCATAAAAATTTATTTTAAAACCATTTAAATTGTTTGTTTGTAGTATGTACGATTATTTAGTTGGAAGATATTATTTTCTGCCTTTGTTCAGTTTGATTTTGTTTACACACAGAAAAAAAAAATCAAGCAAAAACAACATTAAATTAAGTAGAAACAGCTTCGAAATCAAACTAGGTTTGTTTTCTTTTTAATTTAAATATGTTTCTACTTATTTTTAAAATGCGAAACAAAGTCTAACCTATTGATATATTAATTTATATACAAAAAAGTTTATTTCAATAATAATCATATTTGCATTAATAAAAGATAAAATGTTAATTCAAATATGACATAATAATTGATTTAGCTATGCTTTTTTTCTCTGTGTATTTTTTTCTCAGTTTGTAGGCATTTAAAGTTTTAGACACCATCAAAGGTTATTGACCATTTTGACCACTAAGTATATGATGATGATTGAAGATGAGATTACGTTGGTACTAGTAGTAGTCTAGTTTTCACTTAACTCCCCATATTATTATGAGGTAATAATAATAAAAACAACCACATGGTATGGGTGGTTAAAAACCTTTCAATGTGTCTTTTCTTTACTTTTCTTATTTGCTGCATTTCGTTTGTTTGTTTAAAAAAAAAAATTAAATCGTTATTGAAATTTTGTTATCCAAGGTCAATATGTGGAAAGTTTAAGAAAGGTGTACGAATTATTGTAATTAGTAAAAACCGCAACATGAATTTATCATGGAATTTTGTTTAACCCAAATCTCATCTCGTGGTTAATTTTCTGAAATAAAATTAAGAATGTTGGTTTTTAATTTTTATTTAAAAAAATTGTTTTTTCGACCTTTTTAATTGATTAATTGGAAATTTATTTTTAACCAATCAATTAAAAAGGTCGAAAAAACTATTTTTATTTTTTAAAAAAAAATTAAAAACCAACATTTTGACAACACTCATAGTACGGAGTACTTGTATTAACAAAGAAGAAGGGTGAAAATAAAATTTGTATTTATTTATACCGATGGTATGAAACACAAAAACAAAAAACTTTCATAATATTTCTATGAAATAAAACATATTTTATTGTTTGCTCCATTCTCATTTCGTTGATGTAGCAGACTACATTTAATATGAGATTTTGATGCTTCAATTTGCATTGCACTACGCCAACACTTTCTAAAGAAAACAGATGAAGGGGACCTGGAAAATCCCGGAAAAACCTCTACACTTTTCATTCCTGAAAGTGTAGAGGTTTTTTGAAAGCAAAAACTTTTTTTAAGTATTTGTCAGGAGAGTACCCTGATGAAGAAAAATAGCAGTTTTTGAAAAAAGTACTTATTATGTTAACTCATAATAAAGAAATTGCCATCGAACTGAATTAATAAATTTCTAATTATTCAATTAAAAAGGCCGAAAAAAACAATTTTTATTTTTTAAATAAAAATTAAAAACCAACATTTTTAAAATTTTTACGTATAAAGTTGGTAAATATACCTTACACTAAGAGAATTATTTCCATGATATTAATGAATTTTTGCCACTGGAGCTCGTCCATTGAAACTTTTCATTGAATTAATGTTTCATGAAATGTTGTAAAAAATTTGATTTTATTTGTTAAAATTTTCATACACTGAATGAAAAAGTTTCATTAAAACTAGATTCATGAAATATATGAAGCTTTTTCATCGAGTTTAAGAAATTTTCAATTACTTTGTGAAGAAAATTTTATTACTTTACTGAAAAATTTCATTAAAACTCGTCCAACAAAATTACATCTGTGTACATTTCTACAAACACATTTTTATCTGGATACAGCAACACAAGCATGAAATTGTTTTTGGTAATTATTGTTGACGCATGTGATGATAAAAATATTACCAAATTTTAAGTGACAAAAATAATTGTCATAATTCAGTTTCTATTTCAACAACATTTTTAATTGAATCAATTAAATATTTTGTTGATATGACAAGTTTCCAACTTTTTTTTTAATCAAACTTGGTTGTTAAAAACCAACATACGTATTTGTTGGCGTTCAACAGGTTGTTTGCTGACTCGGTCATTATCGTCAGTTCGAGCCAGTGAACTAGTTGGTTCAAATCGACTAGTGTTTTTTATTAATTTCGAACAAAAATATTATTATTTTCTAAAAAATCATTCCAATTTTAAACAATTTATTGGAAATAGATACAAACATTTTTTGCAAGATCTAACAATGATGATCAATTCACATCATTAAAATGGTGAATCGTTCAATTAAATTAGTTCGTTCATGAACGACACAACTATATTATACAGATGCGTAAATTAAAAAAAAAATAATTTTCTTGATCAAAATATCTTCGAGAAATATGTTTCAAAATACACCGGTTTAACAAATCGGAGAATCAAAGACAAGTGCACAAAAAAATTATGGAAATTATTCCAAGTAATCGATTGTGGACTCATAAGAATTGCAAAATAAGTACGCGTAACCATGCAATGTATTTCCAGAGTGGTCAAAAAGTTCAACAAGTACCTAGCAATTAAAATAAAGCCTAGAACGGGTAAATCAAAAGGACGCAGAAAAAACCGAAGCCAAAAAGGTGTAGACCATGGCGTAACAATATAAAGGTGGAATTATTAGAATATATATTTTGAATTGACATAACCCTGCAATGTCAAACAAAAAAAAATAAAATCAAACAAAAGAATCCGTATTTAATTATTTTTAAATTTTATTTTTAAAAGTTTAAACTTTAACGAAATTTGTTTATACCAGTACCACAGTTCATATCGCTTGGAACTAAAAACAAACCAACCAACCGTTGGTGATTGGTTAGGTAATAGAGGACGACTGCTGCTAGCTGCATGATAAGGGAATTTTTGAATGATGTTAAAAAACGTACTTATATCAAAATATCAGACAACTAACCTTGCATTTGTGGGAAATTTTCATCCATAAGTAAAACGGAAACTATCTTGTTTCGTTTATATTAGGAAATGCATGTTTTTTTTAAATAATATTTTATTCTTTTTTTTAAATAAGCAAATTTGTATGCCTTTCTTTTCGTTTTGTTTTTCTCTTTTTTTCGTTTGACGTTGCAGGGAATAAAATTATGACACAAATGACAATTTTTTCTAATAATTCTACCTGGGTAGTTGTACAATGGTGTAGACGTTATCGACGACGATTCCAAACAATTCTGGCCGCGAATTGGAAGGGTGCGTGCGATTTTCGGAAACTTTATGCGCAGAGTTAAAGCTAAAGTTGGACTTAATACATCTAAAGTTCCAGATAGAAATGCTAAGAAGATCGTTGATGCCAAAAAACAAGCAAACTCTGTGTTATATTTTTTTAGTGGTGCCTAATTTCTACACAAACGATTATGCGATAATGACATAGATATCATTATTAATAAAATTCATTTGTTGTTTTATTTAAAAAAAAAAAATTCTTTTTTTTTGGTGGTTTAACTTTAAGCACAACTGTGGAAAATATACCTATTTTTGGGGGATTTTGCGCATTTTTTGTGGATTTTTTCGCACTTTGTGCGCACATTTGCACGTGAGACATGCTTTTTTACGCACAAATTTAGTAAAATAACTCACTAATTTCAAATTTCATTTAATTTTTACGTACTTTCAATGTAAAATTACACATTGTTTGGGGACCAACTTAAACACAATGTGCGTATTTATACCCTAAACCACTACGTGGATAGGGTATAATAAGTTTGTGCTGATGTTTGTAACGCCAAAAAATATTGGACCTAGATCCACCTTTTGGTATACCGTTCGACTCAGAATCACTTTTTGTTTCGATTTAACGATGTCCGTCTGTCCGTCCGTCCGTCTGTCTGTCTGTCCATGCATTCTTGTGCGCACTCTACAGGTCGCAAATATTAAGATATTTTGATGAAATTTGGAAGTCCGACCTATGTCGGCCCAACGAGAAGCCTATTGATTTTAGTTAAAATCGGCCCAGTTTTAGACCTAGTGCCCATATAAGGGACCCCCCAAAATTGGCTTGTTTACATGCTGCGGGTCGCAAATACGAAGATTTTCAATGAAATTTGATTCGCTCACTCACATGGTCCCAAGGACAAAGCCTATTGGTTCTAGATAGGATCGGTACATATTTGGACCTATCGCCCATATGGGCTATATTTCCGATTTTCTCTTCTTTTATTATTTTATAGAAAATTTTGACACAAGTCCATTTTAACCCATACGAATTTCGAATCCAAACATTAGTTGGCTTTTAACCAGACTGGTGTAGGATATTATATAGTCGGCATGCCTGACTTCAACATTTTTACTCGTTTTTTTTTAATTACACACATAGAGTAAATTTACCCAATTTATAGTAGGAGTACAGTTTTCTTCTATATGTTATGTTGGGTAAATTTCAACAGAATTTGATTAGAGTGTATATTAGACCGTACCACCTTACAGGCAAAAAAAGTGCGCGGTACACCCTCAAATATAAAGTATTTTTGCAAGGCATTTCCATTTTTTTTGCCGAACGTATGGGTCGCCTTTTTCAATTTTTCGTTATAGCTTTGGCATTTAAAGTCGGATTTTAGAGTGTGATATATCCACTTTTTTGCCTCGAGGAGACCAGTGTTTGGCTATAAAGGAAAAAATGCAATGAAAAAAATTTAAAATGGCGACCCCTACGTTCAGCAACAAAAAAAAAAAAAAATTCTGCTGGGTTTATCAAAAAACTTCCTTACCAAAATTTTAATGATTTTTTGCGTGCTTTAATTTTCTGACATTAGGGTGGTAGCGACTGAGATCTGGTGGTAAGTAGAACAGGATACTTGAAGCCAATGGTCCTTTGAGCAATCGATCGAAAAACATCGATGTATCACACTTTAAGATCCGACTATAAATGCCAAAAATATAACGAAAAATGTAAAATGGGGACCCCTACGTTCGGCAAAAAAAAATTTTTTTTTTTGAAACCTCCTTGCAGAAATAATTTAGATTGGACGGTGTACGGCGAACTTTTTTCTTTAGGTACGGTCTAGTGTATATGATACACTTTAGAAGGCTCATACCTTCGCCCAAAAATTTAACAACTTTTGATTAAATATTGCTAAGTTTCAAAAATATGTGTTTTTTTTGAAAAATTTTTGACTCATTAAACAAGAACCCTCAAGAAATACCCTGGCTACGTTGTTAATCAAAATTTTAAATTTAGTTTTTAAAATGACGTGAAAGTTATTTCTCACAATACTTATTTTTTTTTTTCTTAAAACATTATTTAAAATTTTCTTAGGTATGTTTAATGCTTGCATGTCCTTTTCAAAAAAAATCTTTTTACCATAATATGTATAGCTAAAAGCAATTTCAGTAGTAGGTTAATCATCAGTTTAATATAATTTCATGATACGCTATAGTTTGTCAAATGTATTAGACAGTAGCAAAAAGCTACTTGTCATAATATGATTACAAACGCCATGGGAATTTGGCAACATGGGTGGTGTTGATGATTCTGTTTTTTTTTTTTTTGTATTTCACCTATTCGTGTGCAATTAGAAACAATAAAATAAACTTTTCACTTAAGGTTCCTTAAGTGTTCTTTCCCAGTTGGACATGAATTTGAAATGGAAATTTTGAAAAGCTTCTTAAAATATTCACCTGTAAACATAACAACTTCCGTAAAATGTTGTAAAATGTATTTATAGGATTTTAACTAACCACTCTTCTTTTTCATCCACAGGTCGTGTAATTAAAAATACATCAATTGTGCATTTATTCATTACGAATGTAGTTTCATTTTGGCAATTACTTCAAACATGTGAAATAAGTTAAACTTTTCTTTGAGTGGTAGTTAAATACATATAGTCACTTTACGAGCTGAATTGTAAGAATAATGTGTCATTTGGTTAGCAAGAATCTTGTTTATTTAATTATTCCTAAGTACTCGTATTATGATATGTTTCAACTGATATAAACTTAAAACATTTTGCAAAAGAGGCGTTTTAAAAATAAATTTTACATTGGATCTACACCAACTGAAAAATAGTAGTGTTGTTAGTTAATGGTGTTTAATGGTGCATTTGTCGGTTGGCAGGCTGAATAAATTTAAATATACGAAATAAGTTTGGCCGGCCATTAAAATCTACCGATGATCGTATTCGGTTGAAATGTGAAATCATGAAGAAAACATGGATCTCTAATAGTTTTCAATAAATTTAATTTTCTTTACTCTTTAAAAAACCTACAATAAAAGAAAAAAGTCTCTAAAAAATTTTAGTTAAAACGACTAAAAATTTGTTAAAAATTACCTTGCAGAAATAACTGCAAGAAAATTATTTTTGCTATATTTTAGATAGGAACAGCAAAAAAAATGAGTAAAAAAGTTAAAGGCGGTCATGCCGACTATATAATACCCTACACCCGTCTCGTTAAAAGCCAACTAATATTTGGATCTGAAATTCGAATGAGTTAAAATGGACTTGTGTCAAAATTTTCTATAAAATTATAAAAGAAGAGAAAATCGGAAATATAGCCCATATGGGCGATAGATCCAAATATGGACCGATCCTCTCTAGAATCAATAGTTCAATCTGTACTTGGGACCATGTAAGCGAACCAAACTTCATTGCAATATCTTTGTATTTGCCACCGGCATCGTGTAAACAAACTAATTTTGGGGGAGGGGGGGGGGTTGACCTTTATATGGGCACTAGTTCTAAACATGGACCGATTTTAACCAAAATCAATGTCCTTGGGCCGACATAGGTCGGTGTATCAAATTTCATCAAAATATCTAAATATTTGCGACCTGTAGAGTGCGCACAAGAATGCATGGTCAGACAGAGGGACGGACAGATGGACATCGTTGAATCGAAACAAAAAGTGATTCTGAGTCGATCAGTATACTAAAAGGTGGGTCTAGGTCCAATATTTTTTGGTGTTACAAACATCAGCACAAACTTGTTATACCCTGTCCACCTAGTGGTGTAGGGTATAACAACCCTTAAATATATAGAATTTTAGTCATATTTGAGTTAAATTTTTGTTAATAGTAAATACCAACTTAACCTGCTAAAATGATGAAAAACATTTTTTTTAATATTTTTATTTAATGTAAATAAAAATCGAGCCTTTTGTAAACAACAGTTTACAATTTTTTAGCAAATATTTCTGCTGATTTTAGCATACAGATAAAAATATCATTAAATTTTAAGTGATAAAAATAATTGTTAAAATTTATAAGCCATTTCAACAACATAATAATTTTTTAATATGATATTCAAAGTAATCGAAAGCCTGGAACGGGTAAAGTAAAAGGAACCATAAAAAATCAAAGACAAAAAGGTGGACCCGCTACATCTGTAGTTCCGGACAGAAATGCTAAGAAGAACGTTGATGCCAAAAAAAACAAGCAAAAGTCTATGTTACAATTTTAAGTGGCGCGCTTTTATTAAATAAAAAATATGATTGTGAAACAACTGGTATGTATTTTTATTCAAGGCGTGTTTTTTTTTTAATTAAAAATAAATTAAAATAAACCAACTCGATTTTAAAATTTTGCTTTGAATTTCAACAAATTTGTTTTTGATATGGCAACATCGTTTGTTAAAATTTGCTTTGAATTGCAATAAATGTGTTTGTTGGCAATTTAATTTAAATAAATTCAACAATCACGTAACAAATATGTTGTTTGTATTTACAAAATCAATTGCAGGCGCAATTTCAATTAAAAGTTTAATTGTATTTATAAACTATTTTTATTTGTGCAGCATAGACTACTATTTTCATTCAACTAAATTTAACTTAAAAATAACAAAAATTTTGTAGATATAACAGTTTGTGTTTGCTATTTTTCGTGTAGTAATATTTAGCAAAATTTTCTGCAGATTTTACAGTACAGTTCATCATTTTCAATTACTTAAAAGTTAACTTAAAAATAAATAAAATTTTGTAAATTTAACAGTTTTATTTTTGGTGTTCTTACTTTACTAGTATTTAACAAAAAAAAAGAAAATCTGCTAATCTAATTTTTTCTATGAATGAAATAAGGTCTTTATTGCAAATCAGCGAATGGATTTTTTTGTATGAGGTAATTGCTTCAAATGGCAGCCCTCGTAAGCATCAAGTTAAGTTAAAAGTAACTCCATTTGAAAGATTAGGCCACCGTACGGAACTAGCATCCGCAGAACTAAACCCAACCTGATATATTGGGATAGCGGTCAAGATCACCTAATTCTACGCCCGATATCACTGACAGGTCGCCCAAATAGTCAAAAGTCCTGTTCCGGATGCCCTGTAGCGCATCCAGAGGAGATGACTTACTATCTCCATTATAAATTGCGCACCTGCCCGGGTCTGTTAGCGTGGTCTGTTAGCCAGTGACCGTCAGTCTCCTACTCCTGCTGAGAAGATATTAAGTACGCCCCAGATAGTAGTCGGGCCACATAAGTGCCGAGGTCTTACAAGTATCCAGTCCGTAACATCTGCTCCTCGCCTTATGGCGCGGAGTATGTGTGATTCCGTCCAAAAAACTCTTCTTTATTTTTATGCATAAAATTTATGAAATTATTATTAAAAATTTTATAAATTTCATTTAAATGAGATATCTAACGTATTTAATTGCCTGTTAGTTCGTCGTTTAATAATGTTTTTTATATTTTCAGTAATCCAAGAGGATATGAGAGCAAATATATGTTATCTTTGCTCTACGAAAACTTTTGCGGCTGCCGCTGTCTTATTCTAGACAGAAGCTTGCAGAGTTGACAACCCATTCATACGGTTAGTGAAAATGGATAGCGATATTTCAAAATTATTTCGCTGGGTTATTTTAAGTTATCGGCATTTTTAATTACTTCGTTAGTTTATTTTAAGGTAAACGGTATTTGAAGCTATTTCGGTGCGTTATTTTGAGGTTATTGGTATTTAAACTTATTTCGTTAGGATATTTTAAGTATTCCAAAACCCGGTTTTCGGTTTATTCGAAAAATCGGACGGAAGCTTGCAGAGTTGACAACCCATTCATACGGTTAGTGAAAATGGATAGCGATATTTCAAAATTATTTCGCTGGGTTATTTTAAGTTATCGGCATTTTTAATTACTTCGTTAGTTTATTTTAAGGTAAACGGTATTTGAAGCTATTTCGGTGCGTTATTTTGAGGTTATTGGTATTTAAACTTATTTCGTTAGGATATTTTAAGTATTCCAAAACCCGGTTTTCGGTTTATTCGAAAAATCGTATTTTTCCAAAAACAAGTTTCGGTTTTTGCGAAAAAAGTGCATTTAAAAAAACATTTAATTGTAAGTTTACAAAACTCTTTTTATTTAATATTTTCTTATTTTATTTCGGCACTTTAGTATTTTTTTAAGCGTTTACGCTTGTGTTGGCTTGTGTATAATAGAGTTGTGTCGTTCATGAACGAACTAGTTCAATTCAACGATTCACTCTTTTGAAAGTTATGACAACTATGTAGATCATCATTATTCAGACAAAAGATAAAAACAAGTCAAACTTCATAAAAAGAAAAAAAAAATTACCAAAACCAGGGGGGTTACTGCGTAACTCGATTCGAAAATAAATTTTCGAATTCGTAAATTTTGTACCTTTCGTAAATAAAAAAGTTTTACCAAAAATTTTACTTTTTGAATTTTTATGTGTAGTTATCAAGGTTTAAGATAAAAATAAATTAAAAAGTAAAATTTTTATACAGAATTATATTTTTAACAATATTTGCAAGATTTAGGAATTCGACAATTTTTTTTTTTCAATCGAGTTACGCGGTTACCTAACTTTATTGGAAAACATGTAAAAAGAAAACAGTTCATAAAAAAAGTGGTGAAACGAACAAACCACTTCACGACACGTAGTTTAGTTACAGCTCAAAACAAAAAAAGAACGATCTGAACGAACTAAGTAGTGCACTGATTCGATAATGACCGAGTCAGCACAGAACTACCCTGATAGAATTTTGTGCATAGTATTAATGAATTTGTTCATTAATCCAATGATTTTTTTCATTGAAAAGTCCCCAAAGAACGCGTTCATTAAATCAATGAAACGTATTCATTAAATGAAAACTAATTGAAAAAATATATTTTTTTTTGCGTTACTTTTTTATTTATTGTTTATTTTTATTTTATCAATTAATCTTTTTATTTGTACATATATTTCTTTTTTGTTTTTGTAACGTTTTTGACATCTCCCTGAACTCGACTTGAACCCGCAATCACCAGAATGTAAACATTACCGCGTTACCGATTCATCTAAATAGCCAAAATAAAATGATGTAATTATTTGTAATTATTTTAAATAATTTCAGTTTGCAACCCTAGCGTTCAATACTGGAACATATATCTATTTTAGTATTTAGCAAATTCAAAACCCTTATAAAAATGATAGCATATCTTACGGGTTAGTTGAAAATATATAATGAAAAAATTCATGTAATTAATAAATTTTTCATTAATTCAATGAAAATGTTTCATTAACTCAATGAATTCAGAGTAATGAAATCGATTCATTAATAGTATGAACGAAAATTCTATCAGTGTAGTTGAGTATCAGCAAACACGTTTTTTGAGTTTCCACAAACAAGTTTAATTGAAAAAAAAACTTGGAAATTTGTCATATTAACAAAATATTTAATTGATTCGTTTAAAAATGTTGTTAAAATGGAAATTGAATATTAACTATTATAATAGTTAAAATTCTAAAAATAATTATATTTGTCACTTCAAATTTGGTGTTATTTTTATCTGTGTAAAGACACTTCATAGATTTTATTGAAAATCATTGATTTTTGAGAGGCTATATTTCGGGCCAGGATTCTGACGTTTTGTGAGAGTATTTGTTTTGTAAAAAGTAATACTTACTCCAATTTTCATCAAAATCAGAAAAAATGATACCAAAAATGCCAATCTTTTAAGTTGATTTGCATGGTTTAACTCAAAACGGACGCTGTGGTATTGAGACAATTATTTTTTTATTAAATACAATTAAACAAAAAATTTAACTTAAATTTCTTACAACAAATCATGAATTACTCTGTTTAAGAAACAAAAAAGCCAAAAAACACACATACTTTAATCTTCAAATTGCAATTTACACATCTGAAAGTATTTAAGTAAAACCTCAAGGTGGAAATTATCGATATATTTACCAAATTCATTAGCAACAAATAAAGTAAGTAGATTAATAAAGATACTTTCATTTGTTTGTTTTCCTACCATTCTGCACTTTGTTTTTGTGTAATTTTTTTATTCAGTCGATATTTTTGTTTGTTTCCAAAGTGCATTTAAAAAGCATCTTGATGGAAAGTATTGCACATTCGTTACTTATGGCAAATTCACAATACATATAGTATGGTATATAACAGAAAGCATTAAATTGATTTAAAGAGAACCAAAAATGAAAACAACACAGAAAAGTTTTCAATATTTGCACTTTGTGAAAGTGTTTAAAAAAGGTTAATTGGGTGTAAAATGATTTACAGAAAAAGAACGAATTTCAGTTCATGTTGGTTTATGATTATTGCGATTAAATAATATAAAAACAAACCAATAATTCTTTTTTTTTTCATTTAGATTTCTAGATCGATTTGCTCATTGCACCAAATGCTAATAAGTTTTTTAATACATTTTGGCTTTCCTTAATTATTGTTGTTTGTTAAAAATATTTTATAAGAAGCATGATATTTTTACGTTTCTCGCGACAATTTTGCTGGTTTTTCATACCTTTTGTGGGCCAATTTCAACTTATTTTCTGCCATTTTAAACTTGCCCTGGTGATTACGTTAAATAAAATAACGTAATACCAAATATTAATGGTTTCGATCGAAGCAACCTTTTCCCTGGGTGTAACTAATATTTTGTATATTTAACAGTTTTACTTTTTGCTGTTCTTATCTTACTAATATTTAACAAAATAATCAGCTAATTTCATAAGTTTTTTCTGCAAGTTTTATTTCTATGAGTGTAATTTTCTCACTTGTTTAAATTTAAGTTAAAAAATACACGCTACGCAGATTTGTCAATACCCCATAAGCATTTTTTTTAAACAAGAATACAAATTTTGGCCATGTAAAATACGCAGCTCTGTGTTTGATATTTTTTTAAAATCTAACCAATCGGGCATTGAAATCAAATCAATTAAATATTAAAAATGGTAACATATTTATTTTATTTGTTTCAAATTAGGGTTTAGTAGGACACCCTAAGGGGTTTAAAATGTCAAATTATGTTAAAACAAAATTAAAAATGTTAATAAAAAAACTGTTGTTGAAATTTAGGGATTTTTGCACGCAAAGCCAGACACTATATTTAATTACATAAAAGAAATGTTTAAACTAAGAAACCACAGGAAAACAAGAGAAAGAAACACCTCTTTTATAACAGCCAACTAAAGAAATTTTATAATTCTAAAACAGAAACTAAAAAAGATGACATCGAAACCGTAATAGATATTGAGTAACAAAAAAGCAGGTAGGGGAGTCAACATAAAAGCAATAATATGATGAAATTATGATTTATAAGACAGTGATGTGATAAATGTCAATAACATATATCCATACATATGTATATGTAAATAAAAAGAACACACAAATTACAATTGAGGCGACAGGCAAGCCAACGATACAAAATTTAGCATATTACTAATTTCTATAAACCACTTAATTTTAACAAAATGTTTTAGTTTTGAAAGATTGCAAATGCTTTATTTATAATTAGAATAAATAAAAAATTACAAAACTCTATTTTGTTTAGTTATAGCCTATCGTCCTAATTATAACTCGTTTCTAAAGTAATCCTATACTTTGTATTTAGATAAAAAATTATATAAGTTATATGTAATTTACTAACTTGTTGGCTTATAAATAAGAAAAGTAAAAATTAGAAATTGATTCAAACATAAACTTGCCACCCATATCAGTTTTATGACTTAAATTACGTCTTAAAAATCTTAATTTAATAAACCACATATATTACACAAATTTCTTCACAACTACAAGCCAGATGCATAACATAGACGAACGGAAGATGTTTTAGAACAGTAGCACGAGCACTTAAATGTCTACTCTATAATGTAAAATCTTTATTATGCTTGCGAAAAAAAAAAATACACTTGGCATGTTAAAACTTGAACTTGCCCTTATATATTACAATATTCGAAAGGCATCGTTGACCACAAATAATAAATTGAAAAAAGAACTGTAAGAAATTTCACACCATAGGATCGACTTACCTTGAATTACAATTTTAAATATCAGCGTTGTTGAATGGACGGTGTGGAATTGATGCTGTAATAGATTGAAAAAAAAAAACGGAAAAATTGTTAAGAATTAAAAACAAAAAAACAAACTGCAATATAATCTTTAAAACCGGAAGAAATCTTTTTGATAAAGTTATAAAAAATTAATATAAAATATCGAGCCAATACCGTCAAAATATTTTAAGACATGATTTTTGAATAACGGTAAGGGTATCGAATTCCGTTTGTTTCGGTAACGGTAAAGGTAACGATATTTAAGACTGTTTCGGTAACGGTATACCGTTATCGGTATACCGTTATTGAAACAGCAATACTTGTGTTATAAATTGCATTAAAAACATATAAAAACTATTAAAAACTTAATATATTTTTCATGTTAAGTGTTAAAAAAACAGATTGTAAGCTTAAATTTAATGCTGTTACACTCAAAAAAATAAGTTAGTAGACAAATTAGTAAAACATCTTGTATATCAAGTCTACTAGTTTTCAGCAATTTTTTTTTTGCTGAAATTGTATTTTCAGCAAAAGTTTTAGTTATATTTTTTTTTGGAGTTGAACTAATATTGAACTAATTTTTTACTAATTTAATTTCCCGGCTAAAAATCGGCATATCGTGACCTAAAATGCAAAAGGGCGTAACAACACTTTTTATTTCTTTACACTAGAACCAAAAAAAAACGTTGTAGAATTAAAGATATTCTATATTTTCTTCTCTTGTTTAAAACACGACTATAGACTTATTTCGACATATAAGTTTAAAATTTTGTAGGGAAATGTAATTTAGTCTAGTGCGTCATAATCAATCAGAAAATCGGCTTAATTTTTTTGCATTTTAGGTGACGATATATGGATTCATACAGGTTTAATGTATGCTCGTGCTTGCTCATAAACCTACATGCTTTTCCATACATGGATACATAAATCTCCATACATGCACACATGTGCATTAACTTAATTTGAGGTAATATCTACATGTATGTTCATGTATGAACATTCATGAACATGCATGAAAATGTATGATCATACATGCAAATATTATCTCAAATTTCGTTAATGCACATGTATGAACATATGTGGATGCACGTATGGTGATTTATGCATCCATGAATGGACATAGAAGCATGTTTATGAGCATGCACGAATATACATTAAACCTGTATGGATCCATAAATGAAGATTTTTACCTGGGTTGCTACAAAAATTGTGCAGATATACACATGATAAACACATCAATTTAAAAAAATTCCTGTTATCTTTTATTTATAATTATTCAACAATTATTTTAATTTTTGCAATAAAAAATACAAAAATTGTTTTTCGGACTTTCTATATTTCGGTTTTGTTCAGGAGAGCCATTTTAAAGATTTAAATACGTGTATCTTTGGTGTACTATCACTGAGCGTGTTGGTATTGGTCTCATTTGAAAGCGCCACATCTCATGTCGTCAGGAACGTGTTGGTCAACCTTGAAAACGCGCGTAGGTCGTCCCTACCTCTTGTTTTGTGTAGTTGATTTTTACTGTTTTCTACCTAGCGCGCTGTTTCCATGAGTTTGATATCAATTTTGCTCGCGGTTTTTCGAATCCAGCTTTATTTTCTGAAATTATTAATTGTGAATTATAATAAATACTCATTTATAATTCTTTTAAATCGTGAATATCACTCTGTTAGTACGAAAATTTTTTCACATAATCTTATCATGTTATTCGCGAAAATAATTTAAAACTGATAACATTCTTACTGTTTGTTTTAGGATGAAATGGTGGACGAATTCGAAGAAGTAGATTTACTTTATCGCTTCCCTGATGACGAGGATGATGACGATCACTTCTCATAATTATCGGATAGTGACTCTGAAGATGATACTGATAATATGTACCTTGATAAATATGTGGATTTTCGTACGTCTTTCATGAATTTAGATAAGGAATCCCAAGATTTAATTATTCTCGTACATCTGGCAGCTCACCGTGACGATGCAATGCTCAGGTCAAAAGTTGGTGATCGATCACGAGCTATGAAGAAACGGTACAATCAGATATATTATTTTCGAAGTTTGCCGATATGCCGTTATATGTACTTCTTCCTGTATACAATGGGAATTAAACGCTACAAAAATCTAATCGAACATTACAACAAAAATGGTGTTTATCCACGTGAACATGGCATGATGAATAAAATTAATCGTACAGATGCTTTAACTACTTTGGAAAAAAAGAAATTGTTTAATTTATCTGCAGTTTTGCTGAAACTGTTGCTATCACTATACCTGGACGTCAACCAAATCATCGTGATTATCGTTTATTGAAACTTCCAACTACTGAAAGTAAGACTTCTGTTTACACAAGATACACCAACAGCGTCGAACCGGGTGGTTAAATCGTAAAACTTCGCACTTTCCAAACGCTGTGGAAGAAATATTGTCCCCACATCGTCACTATGAAGCCGGCATACGATTTGTGCGAATTGTGTCGAAATCTTGCAAAAGATGCTGTTAATACAGTAAACGTTACTGAAGTTGAAAAAGAAGCAGCATTGAAGGTGTATTCTGATCATTTGCAATCTGCCAGCACTCAGCGAGAGTACTATAACGACTTTAGAACATTAGTCAAGCCTGATCCAAATGCCATGTATCCAGGTATTCCAGAGGAGGATTATCTAGTCATATCTATGGATTATGCTCAAAATGTTAGCTTTCCGTCGGGTCCACAGCAAATAGGAACTGCATACTTTAAATCAGGTCGCAAAACAGCAATTTTCGGAATTACAAACGAACGTCAAGATGTTCAACACATCTTCTTTATTGACGAAAGCGATTCCATTGGAAAAGGTCCGAATTCAGTAATATCAATGCTTGATTACTACCTACGAGAAGTGCATTCGACTAAAAAATTAGTGAAATTCGCTGATAACTGTGTTTCACAAAATAAAAACAATGCGATTATACGATATTTACAACACCTTGTCGATACTTCCAGATGTGAGTCAGTTGAATTGAACTTTTTGTTAACCGGACATACAAAGTTTTCACCTGATCGTTTATTCGGAGTTTTCAAATCAAAATATGCCCAAACTAATGTCGACTGATTTATGGATGTAGTTGATTGTGTTAGAAAATCATCTCGTAATGGATTTAATGTTCCTGTACCTATTCGACCTCCAAACTCAAGTGAGCCTGTTGTTGAGTGGAGAAAATGGGACGAATACTTCTCCACTAAATATAAAACTTTAATTGGAATATGGAAGTATCATCACTTTGTATTTATTGTTCAGTCACCAGTGCAATGTAAACTGTTTGCGAATTCAGCCAGCATAAATGAAAACATACATCTGAGTAACAATACCACCCAGGAAAATTTTTTACAATCGGTAGCCAACCACAGCCATTCTACAACTGGTTCAACTGCAACCCATTCCACGCAACTGGTTCCGGAACCAGTTCCTGGAATCCTATATGAAAGGTGTGGTTGACGTAGAATCAGTTCCAGAACTAGTTCTAGAACTGATTCTAGAGCAACCGGTTCCACTTTGGAGCTATGAAAGGGGTTGCTTTTGGGACAATTTCAAACAAAAAGAATCAGTGTTAGAATCGACTGTAGAAGGGGTTGTGAATGAAAAGTACCCAGGAAAATTTTTTACAATCGGTAGCCAACCACACCCATTCTACAACTGGTTCCACTGCAACCGATTCCATGGAACTGGTTCCGGAACCAGTTCCAGGGATCCTATATGGAAGGTGTGGGTGACGTAGAATCAGTTCCAGAACTAGTTCCAGGACTGATTCTAGAGCAACCTGTTCCACTTTGGAGCCATAGAAGGGGTTGCTTTTGGGACAATTTCAAACAAAAAGAATCGGTGTTAGAATCGACAGTAGAAGGGGTTGTGAATGAAAAGTAGCTATTCTACAACCGATTCTTTGGAACAGAAAATTTTCCTGGGCAGTTTCGATGACAAACCAATTATAATTCCGTCACCAGGGTTATCGATGAAGCGTCAATGGTACTTGTATAAAGAGATCCGGGGTTTATGTTTTGACGATTCAAAAAAAGATTCGGTTGCTCCTCTTCCTTTGGTCTCTGGAAATGGAAACGAAGAGAAGGATTCGGAGGAAGTGGACAATCCTCAAGAAGTGGAGGCAGCAGACGTTATCGAAAAAAAATAAAGGACCGGTACCGTCAAGTTCTAAGGAACCAATTCGCAAGAACCGTCGATTAAAATGATTTTTCTATTTTTTTAAACTGTTCATAAGAAAAAAAATAAATTTTTTGTAGTTTCGTAAAATCAAGTTATTTTGTTAATTTAGTAGGGGAAAAAATTAAAATAAATAACCGTTAGGTTCCTTTCTATTTGCGCTTAGAATCGTCGACTTCACTTTCATAAAACGCGCATATCTCTGGGAGGGAACACTTTTGGGGCATGGGATCGGTCTCATTCAAAGATCAGATGTTGTCCACATTAAAAAAAAAAATATTGATTTTTTTACCCTTAGGTCCCTTTCTCTATGCGCTGTCACATATATTTAGTTAGAGTATCTAATATAATATTGAAATATTAGATTTTATTCGTTGTTTTAAAAAGGTTGACCATTTTCATAATAGACATTACCATTGTTTCGTGGGCATCACCCCAATGTGATGATTGGAACACTGTGAGGATCCAAATTTGAGATCCAAATTTGGTCACACATTTCATGCCTTAGCGTAGGGCACTCGCTGAATTATATTCAACATAGTGGTGTTGGATTACATCCTTTAAATTTTTCATTGTGAACATCCCTAGTAACGAAGAGATAACAGGCAGGAGAAAGAAACAAAGAGAGAACAGGCAGGAGCAAGAAACAAGAGAAGACATGCAGGAGAAATAAACAAAGGAGAGAGAACAGGCAAGAGGAACAACGACGCGAGAGAACCTGGGGGATGGGGACAAGGTGAAACAGAAGCAAGAAATAAAATAGCGGCCTTTGGTGTGATTTATGTTGTTTAAGAACTAAACAAACTACATAGAAGTTGCAACAGGAGCTATAAAAGGAGGCAGCATTCAGGCAGTAAGTAGAAATGTTGTGAAGTCTACCACGAGGTGAACAAGTTTTTCTTTCGGTGCGTTACCTACCGTCAAGTGAACAGGATCTTTTCAAAATTGATCAAAATTCAAGCAAACAGGAGCTGTCGAAACTGATCAACAGTCAAGTGAACAGGATCGTTCAAGTTTATTGACAGTCCAGTGAACAGGTTCAAATTTATCGATAGTCAAGTGAACAGGTTCTTGTTACGATTACCAACATAGTAGCGACATGGACTGGATTACATCCAGGGAGATTAGTGCGGATTGCATCTGCAGCAAGGCCAAGTTGGGAGAAACTTTGACATCACCATCATAAATGATCAAGGTAACGCAGATCAACCTTCACCATTTCAAGGCAGCATCTGCAGCACTGATCCTCCGCGTTGCCAACAGCAGGGAGGAGTTTATTATGGTCCAGCAACCATGAATTCATGAGAATCGGGTTTGTGGACTAACGCTTGACGGCTACAATGTGCTGTACGTGAAGGGTACATGTAAGCCAAGGGCTTCTATTTTGGCAAAGAACTCCCTTAATGTTTTTGTTTTACCATGGCTCGCCGTTATATACACGGCCTGCTTGAAGTGGTCCTACATTCTGCGGGGATGGACCGTGAGAAGGGTTGTCTTTATTCCCAAGGGGGGAAGACATCCCATACGAAGCCGAAGAAATATGGACCAATAAGTCTATCTTTCTTTCTATTGAAGACCCTGGAGAGAATTATCGATGTACACCTTGGGATGTCCATTGAAACAGGTTCGCTATCTGCCTTCCAACATGCCTATAATAGGGGCAGGTCAGTGGAGAAGGCACTTCACTTACTCGTGGGATGTATTGAGAGACCTCTCGAATATAAGGAGTACACTTTGGTGGCCTTTCTGGATATAGAGGGCGCCTTCAATAACGTCAGAGCCGATGCTGTCGGGCGTGCCCTACGGGACTTGTGGTTGGATGATACCATCACGAGTTCATCATGAGCTTGCTGGGGCACAGGCTGATTGTATCCACTCGCGGCGCATCGACGGTATCTAGAGTGGCGTTGAGTGGCACCCCCAGGGGGTATACTGTCGCCGCTACTCTGGAATCTGACCATGAATCTTCTACTCATTAAACTTGACGATGTGGGCTGTAGGGCAGTTGCTTATGCGGATGATGTGGCAATTGCGGTATCGGGTAAACATCAGGTTTATCTGGCGGAGCTCATGGAGTCCTCACTGAAACTCCTCTCTGAGTGGAGTGAAAGTAGTAGGCTGGGGGTAAATCTGGGGGAAATAACGGATTTGTTCTTTTCACTAGGAATAAGATCAGGGGGGCTCAATCTACCGAGATTTAACGGCGTTGAACTTCTGCTAAAATCAGCAGAAATACTTGCAGAAAAAAATAGTAAACTGTTGATTTAAGAAGGCTCGATTTTTATTTCCATTAAAAAAAATATAACTAAAATTATTTATTTGCAAGTTTTATTTTTGCTGTTCCTATCTTATAAGTATATAGCGAAAATAATCTGCTAATTTCAGCGGTTTTTTCTTCAAGGTCATTTTTAACTAGTTTTTAGTAGTTTCAACTAAATATTTTTACTTTTTTGCTATTAGCATAGCAGTCCAAGAACGGACCCTATTAATATTTTCATGAAAAAGTTTCACTGAAAACTAATTTTATTTTACCGTAGATTTTCAGATGATCTGAAGATTGTTACAACGAGTGTTATTTTTGTTTGATTTTAAGATCAAATATGACAAATTCCAAACAGAATTCACAATTTATTTTACAACAAATAGAGAAAAAACTTATTAAAAAAAATTTACTAGAACCAATGGTTAACAATTAATGCATTTTTAAGTACTACCAAGCACTATCATCAGTTTGTCTTTATGGTGTTCTTTCTAGGTTATAATGTAGATTTAAGTTTTTGTATTTATATAAACTCCCAAGCAAATAATGTAATGGGAAATAAATTCAAACATTTCTATTAGTTATTTATGTATTACCTACATTGAAAATCACATGTTTCTTACAAAGCTATTATTTTTCTCTATGTTATAGTTGTTGCTTTTACCAATGTTCCTTTAGCAGTAAAGCAAATGTTTGTATGTTGTATTTTAACATTCATGATTTTAATTCTATTTATAGTCATTAGAACGAAAGCAAAGAACTTTTACAACGATTACTTGTTATTTTTGTATTACACCCTAAAGGCTTCTTTAGTCTAATCGTAAAGTAAAAAAACGTATCTGTAATCAATTCAGTGTGTTAAAATAATATAGAAATATATTTTTATCTTTTTTCTATGCATTGCAACTGTTGTCAAGTAAAATAGTAAAAAAGTTCTGTTGAAAATAGAAATTTTCTATTTTATTACTTGACATTTAATTCTATGCACAAGAAAAAGATAAAAAATACAATATTTTTATTTTTCATACTCTTTTTATTCAATATGTGAATGATACGTTACTTTTTTTACGATACTTCCAAACTAATTTGGGCTTAACTCATCATATGACATATTAATGACTAACATGTCAAAATTAAGGAATATTACTTAAAATTTTGGATTGTACCTCAGATGTGAAGTATTTTACCATAGATTTTTAATTTTATACAAATTGTGAGTCTTTTTCATTAAACTTAAGCAATTTTCAATTTGTTTTGTGAAGAAAAATTTGTTTAGTGAAACTCGTCCAACAAAAATCTCCCTGTGTAGTTAAAACTTATTTTTTTTTTAATTTCCTCTGATTTCTTATTTCTTTATTGTGATAAAATGTTTCTCAAAATGTTTTTTTTTTTTTTTTTTTCATAATTTTATTTATGAAAATGTGGTCCAAATTCTGCTATTGATATTAAATTATGCGCTCAAAAAATAAGTTAGTAAAAAATTAATAAAACGCCTTGTATATCAAATTTACTAGTTTTCAGCAATTTTTTTACTGAAATTGTGTTCTTAGTTATATTTTTTCAGTACTAAACTAATTTTGAACTAATGTTTTACTAAGACTAACACAATTTCTAGATTTAAATTTTTAGCAAATAAATTAACTAAAATAAAATTTCTCTATAAATTCTTTTCAGTCTACTATTATTCAGCAAAAAGATTTATTGATTGTAGCAAGGATTTTCAGTTCGCTGACTTTCAGCAAAACCATTTTGCCGACATTATCCATTTTACTAAAATTTTGTTGAGTCGGCAAACTTTTTTGCTGACTTTACTTACTCTTTTTTTAGTGTTCTATAGCGCAGAGTAATTCTTGATCAGTCTTGATTGATTATATTTTTGTTTTTTTTTTTTCTTATTTTAATTATAAAATTATGATGTATGCAAAGACTCTCATCCGAAGTCAACAAGAAATTTCTCTCCTTTTTAACATAAGTAAATAAGATGATAATAAACATTTCAACGTCATCATTAATACGACCAAAATGCTAAACTGACTTATATTTAAAAAATATATATTATTGTGCATTAGGGTAACCAAAAAAATTTTTAATTTATTTCTAAAAAATTAGATGGTAATTATATTTTTTTTTTTTTGGCAAAAAAGAAACTTATTCAGTTTAAGATCTAAAAAATGGAAAAAGAAGATATATATTATTTTCTTTGCACCCTAATGTAAAGGCTTCTTTGTATGTTTAAATCACAAAAAGTAAATAAAATCAGTAGTAAGTAGTAAAAAATGAAACTTTTGCAAATGATATATAAAAAAAATACTACTTATAAAGAAGATATCGGATTTAAGTAAGAAAAAAAAAAAAAAATCATAAATACATTCATGCAACTACCAACACCTTACATTGGCACTATGGGGAATTATCTTAGAAAATTAGTAAAAAGAAGAAAATTACTCTGTTAAAAATAATTGTAGAAAACAATACGATTTTCAGAAAAATCCAGTGTCAATAACTTAAAACCCCTTTAATAAATTTGTGATAAGACTAGTAGCTATAAAGAGTCACATCTTCCTTACTCTGTCTGCTCTATCACATAACCAAATTTCATCTAAAAGCGTTGGTTGACCTTAGTTGTTTGAGTACATTCTTTGTTTTTTTTTTAAGAAAAAAGTACCTAGCCCCATAGTGACTTCTAGCATTGACTTTTAGTAGTTGATGCTGTGTATTTAGTGTTAGTGATATGTATTATAGTTAAGAGTTAATGTTGCTCGCTTCTTACTAAATTATTTTCATTATTAATATTGTTGTTGTTGGTTGCTTGGTGCTAATGTTGCTGGTGCTGATGGCACTAAGATTGTTTGTTTGTATGTGTGTGTTTTATGTTGGTTAAACCCCACTCAGTTAAAATCTTTTGTTTTATACCATTTTTAGTTGTTTTTTTTATAATTTTTTGTGTTTGCTTATTTTTGTAAAGAAATACAAAATTATTTTGCCGCAAGATCTCATTTATTTGCTGCCGCTCAAGGTGTTCACATCTTAAGACAAACAAATTAAAAATAAAATAATATTAACAAATTGTCGTGTAATGACAATTGAAATTAGTTTAAGAAACAAAAAAACCGAGAGAGAGATATATTAAACGTGTGTGATATGGTCAAAATAAATTTAAAAAAAAAAAGATTATTTAAAAATTGTATCCTTTTATAATTAAAAATAAAATCATTTTTACAAAATAAACAACAAAGATTAATTAAAAAAAGGATATAAACTTAAAAATTGTATTAAAATTAAATAAAAAAGTAAGTGTTTATATAAAAGTTATAAATTTTTTTACCTTTATTTACCTAAGCCAATGTAAATATATTAAAACAAAAGACTTAAGCAACAAACCCCCTTTTACAGAATTTCAGTTTGTTTCCGAAGTCTTTTGTTTTCTAACAGAAATGTTTAATTTCGTAAAGAAGGCAATTGCCTACCCGAACAAAACGAAATTAATCCAAAAAATATCAGGTTTGGTCCAAAAAATGTTTCATCAAAATTGTACATATTACGATCAAATTGTATATGATTAAATATCAGATATAACCAGGAAAATTTTAATATGGCACAAAACAACAGTAAAATTGACACAAAAAAAGGCAAAAATGGCACGTTTACTTCAAAGATTTTGAAATATAATAGTTTATTTAAGTGATTTTTTAATGTTTTTACAAAAATACAATAATACAGTTGAACTGCTAAAGTGCAATCGGCGTAAATTAGTATGATTTTTAAAAATTTTAATTTTCGTTGCTGTAAAAAAAAACAGGAATTTTATTTTTACCAACATTAAAAAAAATATTTTTCTGTAAATTTTTTCAAAAATTATCCACAAAGGTTGGGGTTTTACTGAATTTTATAGCATTTCTTTTAATGAAAAGTCTAACGGTCCGCACAGCGATGAGTGTGGCTAATTGAAGTTTTGTCAATCACAAACTTCACATTGTATGTTTGTAATCAGAAGAGCCAGAATTAACTAATACATGAGCAATTTATTTCTCTGGGATATTTCCCAGGAACATTTTTTACAATCGGTTGCCAACCACACCAATTCCGGTACTGGTCCAACTGCAAGCGATTCCACGGAACTGGTTTCGGAACCAGTTCCGCGGATCTAATATGTAACGCATGACTGACGGAGAATCAGTTTTTAACTAGTTTCAGAACTGATTCTAAGGCAACCGGTTCCACTTTGTGTGTTGGAATTGATAGTAGAAGGAGTTGTAAAGCAAAAGTAATTATTCTACAAGCGATTTTTTGGAAAAGAAACTTTTACTGGGTTATATCAACTTGTTTTTAACTGCATTAATGAGAATCAATTTGGTGCAGTTACATCTGCCATGAATTTCGAATTCGCATGATTTCGAATTTCAGATGATTTACGGTCGCTGGTATCAAATATTAATTAGATTTAATTATAATAATACAAAATAATAAAAAAAAATATATAATATGATAATAGGAGTACTCATTATAACTCGTAAATTCATTGTAGACTTTGTATAAATACAGGCCATATGTTTTATGTATGGAGTTTTACATTAAACTCATAAACATACCAGGTTTACACCGTTTACGGGTAGAATACGAGTTCATATGAAAACCCCTAATATAAAATAAAAATATACCTCTTTTTTTGATTTTTTAAAATCCAATTTATTTTCCATATTAGCAACCACTCATCAACGCCATCTAATATAAAAAAAAAATCAATCAGATGCATTACATACACTCTAAAAAATGTTTGTTAATTTACTACTATGGATAAAGTTTTGTTTAATTTAACGAAAATTCGGTAAATATAAGCAAAAAATTCGTAAACTTTTTTTGTACACACACATTTACTTACACACAGAGAGAATTTTAACACATTCCTAAAATTAATTAAGGGGCTCACAAGGAGTGTGCTATCTATTGTATCGTTGTATCGTCGTAACAAAAAAAAAAGGGTTGTTCAAATTATTATTTTACTTTAACAATGATTTCCTATTGGGTTTTCTTTCTGTTAGTACACTTAAACATAGGACACTAAACATACACTCAAAAAAAGTCAGTAAAGTCAGCAAAAAATGTTGCTGTGTCAGCAAATTTTTAGTCAGGAGCGTGCTTGCAAAAAAGTTGATAATTTCAGCAAAAGGTGTCTGCTGAAAATCAGCGAGCTGATTTTTACCAAAAAATAGTAATCTCAGCAAAAGTTTTGCTAACACTTATTCGATTGCATATAAAAAAATGTCCTTGCTAAAATCACTAAGCTTTTTGCTGAATATTAGTAGACTGCAAAAAACTCAAAAAATTCGTAGAGAAATTTTACTTTAGTTAATTTATTTGCTGAAAATTTAAATATAGAAATTGTGTAGTTGTTTTTTTTTATTATCATTTCCGTTATCTGTACTACATCCAGACAAGCTGCGACATCTACATCTTGTCTATTTTGGTTGTCGTCCACGCTATAAATGCGGTTATCAGCACGATTTTTGTAGCAAAATAAATTATTGAAACATTAGTTCAAAATAAGTTTAGTGCTAAAAAAATATAACTAAAACTTTTGCTGAAAACGGAATTTCCGCATAAAAAATTGCTGAACACTAGTACACTTGATATAGAAGACGTTTTACTAACTTTTCCACTAACTTTTTTTTGAGTATATTGCTTTTTCTACTGCTTTGACAACTCGTTTTTTACTGCGTATAACCTCACCCACGGTCTTGCTTGGGTGAGATGGCTAAGTTGTCGCATCTTTGTATAGTTACTTTTGTAATGCACAGGTTCGATTCATACAGTCGGCGGGTTGTTCCCATCATCGATTTTAGGTAATTTTTACTGTTTTACGTGAGAATTTCATTATCGTAAGTATTTTTAACTATATTTATAACTTCACAAATTGTTTATAATTTGTTGATTTAATTGTTATTTCCTGAAGATGCTACACAATGGAGTATCGAAATATCGAAAATAGAAAATTTTTTATATACATACTAGGGTTTGGGGTTCGGGAATTCCCGGGCGGGAATTCTCGGGAAATCCCGGGAAAAGTTTGCCGGGAATTACCGGGAAAATAATATATTTTTCCCGGGAAAACGGGAAATTTTAAAAATATTAAATTTTTTTAAATTGTTTTTGTTTCGAATAGGAGTTTTTAATTTTAGTCATAAAAAACATTTTAAATGCCAAAACAAAAATTTCATTGTTAAAATCTTTTAAAACGGAATACATTTATTTGACACACAAATAAAATCTTTGCCAAGTAATTAGGAGCATTTCAACTAATAAAGATTTTTCGCATAACTTATTCAAAACTTAAGTAGTAAAACTTAAAAACTTGGTAAAATGTTTAAAAGAAATATGAAAAAAAAGCTTTGTTTCTTACAAATAATCGCTCTTACTATCTAAATTTTTTTAATGTATAATTTAGGTAAAGTCGACTTTAGTTAAAATATTGGGTGGCAGTATACCTTGACTTGGTTTATTTTTGGAGCATTCTGATTGGTTAATTTATTTTCAACCAATCAAAATGTTTGAAAATAAAAATATTTTTGTAAGGTTTTCATACACAAAATGAACAAAACCGTTTGATTAAAAATAAAGTCGACTTTAAATTTAAAATACCTCTTTATATTAAGGGTCAATAATTTTATAAGTAACGTTTTCATTAATAAATGTGAAAAGAAAAGACTAATGGTTAACGGTGGTATCTAAATTCGGTAATCCGACATCTAAATTTTGTTCCCAAAAAAAAAAAAAAAAAATTGATGGTCATGCAACTTCTCTTGAAGAAAACAACAACAAGAATAACGTTTCAGCTAAAATTAGCAAAGTACCTGAAGAAAAAAGTTTAAGCTGAATAGGCATTAAAGGTTTTATGGTAGGGCAAACATTTCCTGAAATGGTATTCAAATTAGCCGCAGTCAATCCGCACCATAACTAGATCTTCGTTTATTCGAGAAAGTTTTTATAATAAAAACCTGGCATTGCAAAAAATTGAAACCGATGTAAAGAATATTATATTAAATTACTACAATCATGTAAAAGATATCATGATAAAAGAAATATCAAGCAATATTTCTAACGATAGGAGATTTACTATAATCTTAGATGAATGGACAAGAATATTACAAAAGAGATATTTGAACATATGTATAAACGGAAATAATTAATTTTATAGCCTGGGGTTGGTTTATATATCAGGAAGATGTAATGCTGATGAAATAAGAAGAATTGTAGAAATAAGACTAGAAGAGTTTTATTTGTCTTTGGAAAATAACATTGTGGACACCATATCTAATGGGCCAAGTGTGATGAAACGGTGTGTTTCCGACAGTCCAGTAGTAGGTGCTTTCTGCTGGAATCATGCAATTCATTTGGCAGTGCTGCGAGTAATTTATGTGAAATCAAATGTTCAACATTCTGATATTTTTTACTTTGAATTCTCACTACACAAAATGCTTTTGTACTGAAATAGTGTTTTTTTTAACAAAAATTACTTATATAGGTGGTTTTCATTAACAATTTTGTTCAAAAATATTTCCCGGGATTCAAATTTTTTCATTCCCGTTTCCCGGGAAATAAAAAAGTCCGGGAAATCCCAAACCCTAATACATACACATAAAAAACAAACCTTAAGCTCAAGGAAATTGTGAAGTTTAAAATAGAAAAAGAAGGTTAAATAAACGACAAGAATTTTAACTATATTGAAGTGAACGTTTGTGGGCGTGAGTAGGAAAAAAATTAATTAATTAGGAGCAGGAAAAAAATTCATTAAAATTCATTTAATCAAAAATAACTCATGCGTCCTTCTCTACTATAAACCATTAACATTTTTGCAAAACAAATACTGGCAAAACGCTTTTTGTTAACACTGGCAAAGCGTCCGAAATGTGTGTTATGCCAGTCATTTGCTTTAAATTCCATAGTAGCCCAGTATTATGCCAGTGCTTGATTTTTTTGTACCACTAGCAATTTCTGAAGAGCTACCTTTCAGCTACAAACCCTTTATTTCCTAAATTTGTTGTTTGTTTCTTAAATCTTAGGTTCTTTGTTTGTTGTTTTACATTATTCTACAAATTAAACCGACAATGTGCTTATATTAAACAATTTTAAAATTATTTACACGATTTTCTGTATTTTATTAAATTTTATTATTATTTTTTTTGTTTTATTTAAAAAAAATGTAACTTTTATTTCTTAAATCTTTTGTTTTCTGTGCAAAATTTTTTGCAATAGTGTTAATGTCTAATCATAGGGTTATTTTTTATGTTTTTGCACTTGAAACTTTAATCCGTACCTCTTTGTCTTTAGACTTTATTTTTATGGTTAATTTTCATATCTTTATTTTATAAATATAATAATAGTTTATCTCGAATCACTTTGCTTGATTATACGATACTTTAATGACTTTACATAATTTTTAATAGCATTTTAAATGCTTGATTGTATGTGTTTATGCGTATAGGGTTTTGTAAAATTTTTGCAGTAAAACCTTTACAATCATTTTTAGTTTTTTTTTTATATATTGTATATTTTATAGTTACATATAAATTGATATGATAATTTAAAAACGTAAAAAAAAATAATTCAAACGCAGAAATGCAAATATTATTTTTTGCTAAAAAGGGAGTTTTTAGTTGAAACAATATAAAATTTAGATAATTTGATTAGTCATATAAAATAAAAATGCCATAAACTTGAAGGCTAAAAAAAGTAAAGTTTTTAAAACACAATCTGTAAGATTGCGAACTAAGAATATTTTTTATATAAAATCATTGTATAAAAAACTGACAAAGCAAAGATTTATTCTTAAAATTCAGTAGAGGATATTTGTTGAAGTTTTACTACTATAACACCATGCTACAATTTTCAACTTTTGTTCATATCCATGGAAAAATCGAAATGCATGTGAAAGTAGAGACCATGTATAGTGAAACTACATACTCAGTTATTCTTCATCACGTTAGATGTTATTTTTAAAGGACTTCAAAATATCAAAGTATACTATAATGACAACATATTTTTTAATCAATTATGTAGTATATCCAAAATGGGTGCGAAATAAAGGGGAGGTCTTCCCTTAATGTAATGTAAATTTTTTCGAAATCGAAATCATTCACTCCTATTAATGAAAAAAAAACCCGGAAAATTCGATTGAACAAAATTTACGATCTCCACAGGTCATATTTTTATGTACTGTAGAAAAAATATCAAAATATTATTCTAATTCAAGCGGTGCCTTTAAAATAAAAAAAATTTACAATTGTCTTCATAAAAATTGATAAATATGTCATATTGAACTTGAAATTTAGACATTTTTGAAATATTTATTTTTATCTTAATAAAACAAAATAATAACCTTGAAAATATATGCACACTTAATCAGACATTCTTAAAAAAAACCCACAAATAAAAAATACGTGGAGGATTAGCAATAAATAGCAGCTGGATTCTTTTTTTTTAAAGTCATTCTTGAAATTATGACAGTTCAAAAAGTAAAACAAACGAAAGAGTACAAAATAATAACAATCTAACCAGAAAATACATAATTACAAACTTTAATTGTTACTTCATCATGTTGTTTTAAAAGATTTATTGAAAATAAAAATTGTTTGTTTTTTTTTTGCTGCAAAAAAATCAATACTTAATTATAAATCAAGATTAGAAATATTAGAAATTTAATATAAAAAAATTAATAAACGATCTAATTAAAAATTTTGGTAATTGAAACAAATTAGATACTACAACAAAACCTCAAAAAAATATATAAATAGTATATAATTGTACAAATTACGTTTTAATTTTTTTAAATTTGTGAAACAGTTGTTAGTCTGGCGAATGTTTTTTAAAAACAATTATAAAACCAGAGTAATTTTGCTTTAAAAAGAGCATGCAAAAAATCCTTATTCTTTTAAAATCACATTTACACCTCTAAGAAGCTCTATTGTGAATAATTTATGATATTTAGTGTGGTTTTATAATCTAACTCTACCACACACAGAAAATAAATTATTTGGAATTCTATCGGAACCAACGAAATTTTTTCATTACTCAATAATTTTAATTGCAGTTATTTAAAATTCATCATCAGGAATGTTATATTTATTTGTGAACAGAAAATATATACGATGAACCAAAACACTGTCACATTATCCAAAATATTGGCTTTTCTAACTAACATTGAAAAAATACTAACTTCCAGATTACCTTCAATACCAACAACCACCAATTTATCGAAGATTTAGTCATTTGAACACAATATCGGCAGCAAAAATCTAGTATCAGTTGTGTTTTAATAAAATCGACCACTCTATCCAAAGTATTAGTTTTTCCAATCAATTTAAATTTTTTTTTCAACTTTAGTAGCTTTAACCATTAATTTCCATTATTTTGGTAATTGTAATAATATATTGACACAAGGAACAGAAATTTTATTTATCATAAAAAAATTTTGGAATCTATCATATTTTTTCGTTTCATACATATGCATATTTAAATTCTAAGTTAGACAACAACTAAATGTAAGTATCTGTGGCGCAGGAGGTAGAGACACAGCCTTAAAGCCTTAGATATCTGAGTTCAAACCTCCAATAAGAGATTATTTTTTTTTTAATAATTTGTTTATTTATTGATTTTCTGTTGTGAATATACATAATTTTATTCAAAAGCAAAATATTCAAATTCTGAACCTGAAGAAATTCAAATTTGAAATTTGACAAAAAAAATGTATGTGGAGTTTAGCCTAGAGGAAAAGCAATGGGCTGACAAACGGAAGGTCGCCGGTTCTATCCCGGTTCGCGATATAAATTTTTTTCTAATTTTTTTTTAATTCAAATTAAAAGACACAACTGATTTTCTGCTGTTGATATAATTTTATTTATAGACAAAATATTCAAACCTGAAGAAATTCAAATTTGAAATTTGACTAAAAAAATTTAAATAGAGCTTAGCTTAGAGGAAAAGCAATGGGCTTACAAGCGGAGGGCGCCCGTTCGATCCCAGTTAGCGACATAAAAAATTTAAATTTTTAAATAAATTTTGTGGAACGTGTTTTTCTATTTATAGAATTTATAATCCACAAACATTAAAGTAATCTATTAACACAACAAAAATTCAAAAATTGTAAATAAATTTTGGTAATTACAATGGTATTAAAAATAAATATAAGTGATTGTACCTGGAACTACAAAAATTCGGTTTGAACTACGAATCTGTTTTATGTGTGCAGTTACCTCTCTCGTGTAAATGTGCCTTAATAAAGATTTTTGTATAGAGAGGAAAAAGCAGGGGGAACATTATCAAAATGCTGTGTAAGTATAAAACTATAGTTTTAAAACTTTCTACACTGATAGAATTTTCGTTCATACTATTAATGAATCGATTTCATTAATCTGAATTCATTGATTTAATGAACAATTTTCATTGAATTAATGAAAAATTCTTTAATTTAATGAATTTTTTCATTATATATTTTCAACTAACCCTTAAGATATGCTATAATTTTTATAAGGGTTTTGAATTTTCTAATTACTAAAATAGATATACAGCTATGGACTATAGGACACTTCATACAAAATTATCTTCATGCATTTCTCCTAATAATTATAAAGCAATAATTATATTTATTTTCTATTATAGTAAACTGTAATCAAGTAGTCTCAGATTATATATAAAACTTTGCAATATTTAAAACATGCAAATATTTACAACAAAATTACTTTCCTTTTTCATATTTGACTTGGACATAAAAATAGGACACTTGCAATAATTGTTAAAATTCTACTCGATGCACTTAGTAATAATTCTCTTTTCATAATTAGCGTTTGAGATAAGTAAATTCTTTTCTAATTGTACCAATATAGGATGTGGAAAAAATTGTAATCCAGCAAAACGAAGGCTTATATCTTAATTCCACAACGAGATGAAATCTCCAACAGAAATTGCTAAAATACTAAAGTGTTCGCGAAATATGGTATACAAGGCTATTTGTCTATGTGCTGCCGACAAGAAATATTATACGCAAAATAAAGAACGTAAGCCAATCCATCGTAAAACTACAACTTATATGGACAGAACTATAGTACGCGAAAGCAAACTCAACCCTTTTATGTCCTCCCGTCAAATAAATAATGAAATCAGGGAAAAATTCAACGTTCAAGTGTCAGACAGGTTAGTAAGAAGAAGACTGAATGAAGTAGAAAGAAGCCTCTTATTTCAAGAAAAAATATTAAGAAACGTATTGATTTTGCCAAAACCCACAAAGGAAATGAGTTGTCCTTTTGGAAAAATGAGCTTTGGAGCGATGAAACGAAGGTAAATAGAGACGGACCAGGTGGTAGAACATTTTTACACCGCCCAAAAAACCAGGCTTTAAACATTAAGTACACTCAGAAGACCTTGAAACACGGTGGGGGTAATATTATGGTATGGGGGGCTTTTTCCTGGCGTGGTGTTGGGCCTATCGTAAAAGTAGAGGACAAAATGGACAGGTTTCAATATTTGAGCATTCTTAAGAATGTTATGGAGCCATTTGCCTATGAAAATATGCCAGTTAAGTGGACATTTATGCAAGACAATGATCCGAAGCATTCTTCGAACATAGTGAAGGATTGGTTTTTACACGAACAAGTCAAGGTTTTGGACTGGCCACCCCAAAGTCCGGACCTTAATCCAATAGAAAATCTATGGAATGATGTAAAAACAAAAGTTTCGCAAAACAATTACAAAAATTCCACCGAACTTTGGGCTGGTATTTAAGAAGCCTGGTATTCCATACCAAAAGAAAGATGCCAGAGATTAGTTGAGAGTATGCAAAGAAGATGCGAAGCGGTTATTGATAATAATGGATACAGCACAAAATGTTAGTGTAATATTAACGCTAAAAAAATAATAATTGTTTTAAAAACCCAAAAAATGTACGGTTTTTTGTAAAAATATAAAATGTGTCCTGTTTAGAAGTCCAGGTATTTTTATTAGTTTATACATACATATTTACCAATATATCTAAAATAGTTGAAGGATTTTTATTTAAATAAAGAATGAATTACAATCACCAATACAATACTTCCCGTATATGAAATAAAAAATTTTATTTTTGTTTTATTTTTCTAAATAAATAATTATGTTTCTTAACACATAAAAGTGTCCTATTTCCATGTCCATAGCTGTAGGTTCCAGTAACGAACGCTAGGGTTGCAAACTGAAATTATTTAAATATAAAAGTCCAAATAATGACATCATTTTGGTTTGGCTATTTATATCAATCGTTTTTACATTTTTATCAAATTCGTGGGTCATTTTGGATTCCAGGCTAAAGTGGGTTAATAATATCCGATGATGTCAAAATTCCATGTCTGAATCATTTTGACTATATTAATTGACCCAGCGAAATTGTCGGATGCAAAAAACCGGTTGTAGAACAACTTGTACTTGCAAACAACTTGTTCTACTTTATGTTCTATCATCGGTGATTTTTGTTTGAGTTTGTCTCAAAAGCAACTGGTTCTTTTCCTCCAAACTAGAACAGGTTGCTTTGGAACCGCTTCTAGAACCAGTTATAGAACTAGTTCTGCGACAGTGAAACCTTACATTTGACTCCCAGGAATCAGTTCTAGAAATTGTTCCATAGAACCGGTGCTATTGGAAATGGTCTCGATTTCTTCCATTCGAGACCATTTCCAATAAAACTGGGGGGTGTAATGACAAATCTATTTTTAAGGGACACCCTAAGATACTTATATATATTTTTTTTTGGTAAAATATGTATATACAAGTATTGAAAAAAAATATATACACTCACAAAAGTTTGTGGGTAGAATCTACTGAAAATTACAGTTAAAACAAAGGTATATGCAAAAGGCGACAAAGGTACCTTTAAAATAACTAAAGATTTTGTTATTTTTAACTGTTGAAAAATAACTAACAAATGCATTAAAAATAACTACAAATGTCGTAAAGTTAACTGATAAATTTGTACTACAAAAATTTCAAAACAATTTACAAAATCGGTAAAAACTATTGTTTTTTACAGTCAATTATTTTTGTTTATAAATGTATATTTTAATTAAAAAAAATGTTTTTTCTCGATTACAAAAATATGTGTTACTACTTCAGCCTATTTAAAATTCGAAGTAAAAATTCCAACCGTTCTTCAGTTATTATGCTTTTATGCATTAAAGATACAACACAAGTTTCTAACTTTTATTTGCAAACTAGAAATATAGCAATAAAAACACATATATTAACTAAACAAGAATTTTTAAAATTCAAAAAAATTCAACGAAATTTTTTATTTTTTAAATAACTACCAAATAGAGTTTGCTAAAAACCGAAAAATTTGAAAACCGAGGTTTCGGTTTTACAAAATTATAAAAACCGCGGTTTCGGTTATTTTTCGGTTTTCTTGTGAAATTAACAGAATTGTTTCTAAATAATTAATTATAACCAATATTCTAACTAAATATATGATAATTAAATGTATATAAAAATTAAATAGTTTAACACGTTCAATATATTTTTTAAAATTCGATTGAATTTCTCACACGAATATTTAAAGGCAATAACGCCTTTCCAGTGAATTGATTTTTGTACGCCAGGTAGCATTGGCTAGGTAGCACTGGATAACCACTGGTTGCAAACCTTGGCATATCACTCTAAGCCAATTCTTTGCCAGTGGTTTTTTTATAAACCATCGAAATTTTTGTAAAAAAAATACTGGTAAAACGCAAACACTGGCAAAGCGTCCCAATTGAGTGTTCTGCCAGTCATTTATTTTTAGTACCGTGGTTACCCAGTGGTATGCCAGTGCTTGATTTTTTGTACCACTGGCGATTTCTGACTGGGTAGGTATACTTTTTATGCATAACAGCTATTAAATTGACATTGAAATTTGTATAGTTTGAACAATTTTAAAGTTTTAAATTTTATAACATAAAATAAAAATTTAGTTGAATGCTTTTGTCTTCTAAATCGTACGGATCATTTTTTAACATGATTTTACATGAAAAAAATCACGTGAAAATTATTTGGCTATGGAGTAATTAACTCTTAATTTGCAAACTACTAAATTTGATGTTGAACTATATATTAATTTCTACTGGATATATAGAAAGTTATATAAAATTACAAGAATATATTTTTAGTATCACGACACATACAGTGTTATATAACTTAGTATCGAACCATATATAATCATATCGGTCACTACATATATTTTGATTAGTTTTATATGGCTTATGTAGTTATATATGTAGTCAGATTTGGGAATATATAATAACATCATTTACCATACAAAAAATTCGTTGAGAAAATAATATCAGATGTAGTTGTATATAATGATATGTGTCTTAAAGTGACTCCATTCATTGTCAGATATAACCCAATCACATTATATATGACAATATATAACTATTTTTACTCGGGAAGTTAAAATTTTATAAATTTCGCGGACTCCAAACAAAGCTTTTTGAAAAATACGCAGTAAAAATCTGTACGGAATATGTGAAACTTAATATCTGTCAAACCACTTGACTTTTTGGTGCATTTTTTTCTAAAATTATAAGCTTCAGTTTATGTTATCGGTAATAACAAATTTTTTTAAGCAGTTTTTAATGGAGAAAATGTTTATTACAATTAAATACAAAATTTTTGTAAAATAGGAGCTGAGCCTTTTAGAAATTCAAGATTCAATAATATGCGATTTGATTAATTATTTTAATTGGTTAAAGTATTTTTTAAAAACCGACTTATTTTTGTCGGTTTTCGGTTTCGGTTTTGAAGCTTGGAAAACCGCGGTTTCGGTTTCGATTAAAACCGAACAGCAAACTCTACTACCAAAAACTACTGTTTACTGTAAAAATACTGTTTTGGTAATTGTTTATTATTATATTAAAAATATCATAATAAACAGTACTTTTCATTAGTTGTTTTCTTAAATAACCGTCATAAAAGTTATTTTGCTTTTTTTTATAAAAAAAAACAACTGTAAGTACTGTTAAAAACAACAACTACTGATTACTACACAAACAACTGTCATGTAGTAACTTTCAAACTTTTTTGAGTGTACATATCTAGTAAAGAGAAAATTGTAAAACTAACTTGAAACTTATGCAATTATCTTATTACATAGTACTTATAATTAGTTAATGTTCCCCGCTGCTTTTTTGCTGCGGGTTGCTGGTTACCTTCTGCATTTTATAAAACATAAAATAATGAAAAAAAAATTATGAAAATCTATTTTTGGACACATTATTCTGTCCATCCTCGTAACAATAAAAATAACCAATTTCTATATCGCCTGCAAGGTAATGGGTACATACAATACATTCCCTTGGGGCTCATCGCTTGTAAAATTCATCACTGAACCAATGTGTAAAGTAATGGTAATATGTGTTTTTGCTGTGATATACTCTTACTCTTATTACTCTTACTTTCATAACATTTTCGGTTTCCCCAATTGAATTCAGTTGTAACAACCGAATTAAACCCCCAAAACAAAATAACGTAACTATTTAGGGTCTTGTATTTAAATAATTTCAGTATGCTTTAGTTAATAGTTAACCCAAAAAATTGTTGTTGTTTTTTTTAAATTTTTTGGACATTTTCTTTTGTTTATAGTTAAGTTAAATTTAAATCTACACTCAAAAAAATTAGTTAATAGAAAAATTAGTAAAACGTCTTTTATATCAAGTGTACTAGTTTTCAGCAATTTTTTTTGCTGAAATTCTGTTTACAGCAAAAGTTTTAGTTATACTTTTTTAGCACTAAACTAATGTTTTATTAATTTTTTTTTGCTACAAAAATTGTGCTTATAGCAGCAATTATAGCGTGGACGCCAACAAAATAGACAAGATGTAGATGTCGCAGCTTGTCTGGACGTAGTAAAGACAACGGAAATGATAATTTAAAAAAACAACTCTACACAATTTCTATATTTAAATTAACTAAAGTAATATTTAAATTAACTAAAGTAAAATTTGTGTACAAATTTTTTGAGTTTTTTTCAGTCTACTAATATTCAGCAAAAAGTTTAGTGATTTTAGCAAGGATTTTTTCATTTGCAATCGACTTTTGCTGAGATTACTATTTTTTGGTAAAAATCAGCTCGCCCAACTCTTTTGTTGACTTTACCGACTTTTTTTTAGTGTACAGTATGAGACCCACCGTTAGAAATTTGTATTGTTTTTCGTGAGAATTTCGTGATCGTGTGATTTTTTTGCTAAACTCACGTGAATGCGCGTGAGTGAGAAATAATTTTCGTGCGTGATTAATTTTGTCCACCTCCAAGCACTAAACTAATGTTTTATTAATTTATTTTGCTACAAAAATTGTGCTGATAGCAACAATTATAGCGTGGACGGCAACCAAATAGACAAGATGTAGATGTCGCAGCTTGTCTGGACGTAGTAAAGACAACGGAAATGATAATTTAAAAAAACAACTCTACACAATTTCTATATTTAAATTAACTAAAGTAATATTTAAATTAACTAAAGAAAAATTTGTCTACAAATTTTTTGAGTTTTTTTCAGTCTACTAATATTCAGCAAAAAGTTTAGTGATTTTAGCAAGGATTTTTTCATTTGCAATCGACTTTTGCTAAGATTGCTATTTTTTGGTAAAAATCAGCTCGCCCAACTCTTTTGTTGACTTTACCGACTTTTTTTTTTAGTGTACAGTATGAGACCCACCGTTAGAAATTTGTATTGTTTTTCGTGAGAATTTCGTGATCGTGAGTGATTTTTTTGCTATACTCACGTGAATGCGCGTGAGTGAGAAATAATTTTCGTGCGTGATTAATTTTGTCCACCTCCAAGCACTAAACTAATGTTTTATTAATTTATTTTGCTACAAAAATTGTGCTGATAGCAACAATTATAGCGTGGACGGCAACCAAATAGACAAGATGTAGATGTCGCAGCTTGTCTGGACGTAGTAAAGACAACGGAAATGATAATTTAAAAAAACAACTCTACACAATTTCTATATTTAAATTAACTAAAGTAATATTTAAATTAACTAAAGAAAAATTTGTCTACAAATTTTTTGAGTTTTTTTCAGTCTACTAATATTCAGCAAAAAGTTTAGTGATTTTAGCAAGGATTTTTTCATTTGCAATCGACTTTTGCTAAGATTGCTATTTTTTGGTAAAAATCAGCTCGCCCAACTCTTTTGTTGACTTTACCGACTTTTTTTTTTAGTGTACAGTATGAGACCCACCGTTAGAAATTTGTATTGTTTTTCGTGAGAATTTCGTGATCGTGAGTGATTTTTTTGCTATACTCACGTGAATGCGCGTGAGTGAGAAATAATTTTCGTGCGTGATTAATTTTGTCCACCTCCAAGCACTATCAAATGTTTAAATTGCAAAAAAAATATACTACGAACGCTAACCTCGAAAAAAAATTTTTTGGTATTTTTTTCTATAACTAGCTCAATAACACGCATTATTTGAGTTCTACTATAACACGAAATTCTGAACAACCTACCGGGAATGTTAATACTGAATTAAAAAATTAAAAAAGAAAAATTATTTTACGGAAAATCCGATTTCTGGTGAAAATCAAGTAAAAATAATTGTACTTTGTCCGATTTAAAAAATGTTAATATATTTGTGATCATTTCATAATATTATATGGCAACCCTGGCTTATTTTTTAAAACTTTGCAAATTTTGACTTCACAATTAGCGGATTACGCATTCATTTGCCAAAGTCTATTCGAACAATTCCATTTAGTAATCATTCCCCTTGTCATTTTACGTCAACAGTTTTATATGCTACGTTTACTAATTACTACAATTATTTTATTTTATTTTTATTTTTATTTTTTTGTTTCTATTAATCTCATCCATTTGTTGTTACAGTTTAAATAATATATAGTTTTTTCATATTTTTCAAAAAAGAAATTTTAAACCCAGATCATTGTAATGAAGAATAATAATCAGAATGTTTTATATCATATTTCAAAGATTCGTTTTTTACGCGAACACAATCACATGCATAAACAAAAATTAAACAGATGGTTTATAAATAGAAACTTTACAGATTTTAATTAAGATTTTTTTTCCTTAAAATCCATAAAAAATATATATAATAAAAACTATAAATTATGTCGATGGTTTGTTGTAATATAAAAAATTGCAAACTTTAAAATCTTAATCAGTAGAGATACTCGTACTTTATGGCACAAATAAGTTAAAGTTAAAATTTACGAGAATGAATGAATGAATAAATTATGACTATCTTGAGGTTATATAAACAGTACAGAACAATCATACTGTTAAGGGGGGCCAAATGTACTTCATGGGATAAATAAGTTAAAGTTAAAATTTACGAGAATGAATGATTAAATTATGACTATCTTGAGGTTGTATAAACAGTAGAGACCAATCATACTGTTAAGGGGGGCCAAATGTGCGAAAAAAAAATGTTTAATTATTTTGTATAATAGTTTACAAATATCATTACAGTTTATAAAATATTCCTATAAATATTTAAAAAAAAAACTTTTCTTTTTTTTTTTTTTTTGTTAAAAATTGCACAAGGCTTCAAACTAAATACATAATGCTGATTAGAGCTGGTAAATTCGGTTACTTTTGAATACTCGATACTACTCAATATTTTCAATTTGGATACTCGATACTACTCGATACTTTTAACGGTTTTTAAATTTTAAATTTTTTAAATTTTTTAATAAAATTCTCTGAAAATGTTTATGTTGATTCAATATTTAAATTAATAAACAAAATTTTAAAATTTTTTACCTACTATTCATTACGTTTACATAGTTTCTTAACATACACTTTGAAATATTTTACTTTAGATTTTTTTCTTTTAGCAGAGTTGTAGTTTTGTGATTAATATTTAAGCAGAGTCACATTTCTTTTGTAAATATTTTAGCGGAGTCACATTTTTATTTATTTTTTTCGTCCAAAATGCAACTCTGAAAATATCATGTAATAGTTTTAAGTATCGAGTACCCAAAAAAAAGACAAATACTCGATCCTCAGTACCCACTACTCATATTTTTACCAGCACTAATGCTGAGGTGGACCAAAACTATTCTATGGAATTTTTTAAAACATTTTTGAACTCTATTTTCTCCAACAAATCGAAAAAAAATTAAAAAAAAAAATTCTACGAAGGCCAATTTCAAACTATTTTTGGTGTTTTCCCATATTCAGATCGCTATTACGTATGTTTTCAGAACACGCTACCCTACGGGGAATGAGGGGTCAATTGCCCTGAAAGTACCTATCCTGTGAGTGGTTAAATCAAGACTTGTCACAGGATTGGTATAATTTACTATTGCTGTGGGTTAAGCAGTGACAATTATACTTAAAGGACTAGTCCCATGACTGGTGAAACGGTGGTGACTGGTCTTGCATTATTTTTATCTACAAATAGTCGCCATACTTAAAATTGCAGCACTTTAAATTAAACATGACCAAATTTTTCTTTGTTTTTAGCGATTTTTAATAAAGTTATCAGCACGGAAATTTTAAATTGAATAGTTTTATTCTTTTCTTACCACAATATAACAAATCAGTTAAGATTTTTTTTACGTTATAGTAAAAAGCATTTCCTGTTAAAATTTGAGTGTTGTTAGCTTTCTTTTAAAATCGCTAAAAACAAAGGAAAATTTGGTCATGTTTAAAGTGATACAATTTTAAGTCTGGTGACTATTTGTAGATAAAAATAATGCAAGATTTAAGAAAATTTTATAGGATTTCCAAAATTATACAGTTTGTACAGAACCGATCAGTACTGCCTAAATTTTACTATGTAATTTGATAAAAGGTTGATATCGCTAATTTTTCGTTAAAAGCCACGCCTACTTAAAACAAGTGACAAAATGAAAAACAAACATTACGTTAAAATTCTGTACAATTTTCTGAATCATCTCCTTGCCATTCGTGGCGAATTTAGCCACTATTTTAATCTTTAAAAATAAAGGCACCAATAATAAAATTAGAAAAAACTTGAATTGTGTTAAATTCGTGGCCCCCACTGTATATATCTTATATCTTAAAAGAACATCTTAAAAAAGGAATATTTCATATTTTATTTCTGTGAAAAAACATACCAAAATTCTTCAAAAAAAAAAAAACAAATTTTTATATTTTAATTTGTTAACAAATGAAAATATTTGTGCTTTTTATTACATAACAATTTTGTCAAGGTTTTGCTGTGACAATTTTACTTATAATACCAAAACCATAACAATTTCCATTCACCTCAGTTTTGTCACTGTTTTTATCAGTTTTGTAATGGGACTGGTTCTGTATCAGTTCCTTTTAGGTTAGTTGGGTGACATGTCACAAAATATACAAAGTGTGACTCATTCTTTGACGGATCCTTTTGGGTTAGTTCGGTGACATGTCTCTTTAAGTCAGTTAGGCGACATGTCCTTTGGGGCTAGACCTGCGACATGTCGAAAGGTGTCTAATCTGTGGCAATACGTCATTTCCAATGACAACGCCATGTTAAAGTGATATGTCTCTTTCAAAGAAAAAGACCGATCAACGACCTGTCTCTGCCCCCTTGGGACCTATCCTGCGTGTCATCTGGGACCCGTCCCTTTCCCCGTAGGGTAGTGGATATTATTGGAAATACTTGGAATATCTATTGATATATAATAGCGGTAGTCATTATAAAAAAAAAAGATTTTTTACAATATAATTTGCGTTTTATGTTTGTTTAGGTTGATGTTTAAGCAATCGTCCACGTTAATCAGTTTTTTATGCAGCATCATTTTGAACTAATTTTTAGTAACTTTTGCTGCTATTTTTACAGATTTATTTCTATGAGTGTAGTCCCATGCAAAATATTTATTTATTTTGTTGGGATAATCTCGTTGTTTTTACAAAAAATAGTGTAGTCCCATGCAAAATATTTATTTATTTTGTTGGGATAATCTCGTTGTTTTTACAAAAAATAAGTAACTCTTAAAATTTTCTATCAAAATTTGTTAGTTTAAGAAAACATTTTGGTTTGATCGGAGATTTCCTCGGCAAATCCGTAGATTGGATTTATAGAATCCAACTAATGGAAAATGAGAAATTTTTTCCAATTCTTTTTTTGTATTCTTAAATGGAAATTTTTGATATTGGATTCTTTAAATCCACTTTACTGATTTAGTAATCCGATTAAAATTGTTTTCAATAAATTACGTTATTGTAACAGAAATTTTTAAGCGTTATTATTTGTTATATGTTTTTAATGAAATTTCTAATATTTAATTGAAGAAAAAGTTTTATAATGCTTTTTTATACCATTTCCTTTAATTTTTATTAATTTTTCCAAACGGGTTAATAAAAATTAAAGGAAATGGATAAGGAAATTAACCCATTTGCAATTCCGCTTCCCATCCAATTCCGGTACGGATTTCACAAAGAGTACGAATAGTGGTCTTTAGCCATTTTATCTTACCAAAAAGTTATTCAACTTTGCAATGATTTACATGTGGATCAAATAGGGTGGTTAGTTTAAGAGTAACGAAGAAATTATTTTTAAGTTTCATGCCCCGCCCGCTCAGAAGGGGGCATGTTAGACAAGAAATATGAACACAAAGTAGCCTTATTAGATAATAAATTAAGTTTAATAAATTTTGGTGAGACTTCCTAAACCTTCTTGAAATGATTTAGGCCTTTATTCAAATTACTATAAATCTGTTACTTACCTTTAGAAAAACATGTAATTGTGTGTACTTACGATATGGGATACTTGTGTATAACAATTGTATATTAAATTTAAAACATTCGAAATTTCCAAAAATCTTGTCTAACTTACATGCCACTATACTTGTGTGTACTTACGAAGTATATTGGCTTGTGAGTCCTCAAACTTAAGTGTGTATTTTTTTGTTTATTTTAAGTCTAAATTTAATTACAAAAGGCTCTAAAAGTGCACATAATTTCTTAAAGCAATGTGATATATACAAAAATTTTGGACCTTTTTCTTTCTTTCTTTTATATTTACAATCGGACTTCGTCTTATATTTAAATTTTTTTTTTAAAAAACCTTAAAAAAAATTTTAAATTTTGACTTTAAACGACTACATTTAGAAAAGTTATTGAGATATTGATACACACTTAAGTTTGAAAAATAGGCCACGGAATTAAGCTCAAACTGTGTAGAGCGTTTTCTTTCCGAAGCAGTTACTAGGGATGCCGAACGGGACTGGTTTTTTCAAATCCCGGGATTCGGGATTTTGAAAATTTAAATCCCGGGATTTCGGGATTTTTCGGGGTTTTGGGATTTTTTGTTTCATCATATTTTTAATTTTTAAAATAAATAGCTGAAATAAACCCTACAAATTAAAATAATTTATTATAAATCTACTTATTATTTCTTGTAGTATCTAGAAATAAACAAATTAAGCCGGATGCACAACGCTGGAATAATCCACGCTGCAGAGTAGAGTGTGTAAAATAGAGATAGCATAATACAAAAAATATGTAAGTGCAAAAAAGAAAGGAACAAAATCCACTCAGAGTGCAGTACTACAGCATTGTGAATCTCGCTTCAAACAGAAACTACACTCATAGAAATAAGTATGTAAAAATAGCAGAAAAAGCTACTAAAAATTAGCAAAAAAGGTTCCGCGATTAAAACTACTGAAATTGGAAGAACTTGTTTGCTAAATAATTGTTAAATTTTTGAAATATAAGAAATATACTTATGAGTTAAATTTAAGCAAATTGCAAATTACAATTTACCTCTGAAGAAACTACAAATTTTTAATTATATTTGGCTAAAATTAATTGAATGCAAATACAAACTACTCTGCTGAAATCATCAGAAATGACTATTAGTTTTTTTAAATCAACTAACATAAAATAATAAACACATAACTCAGCTTATTTCAGAAAGGCTGATTGTTAGATTTTTCTAATTTAACAAAAATTTGCATGAAGTTATGATTTTAGCAAATCATCAATAAAATAAATAAAAATATGTCCGTTAAAAGATTAAATAAAGCTGAATTACGATTTTCAAAAGTTTCGCAGCTGAATAAAAGTTTTTAAATTATTAAGGTTTTTATTCAGATTTATTTAATGTGTAATCTATTTTAATCTATTATTTACGAATAGGAAAAATTTGTTCTTTATTAGCATTTAATAAGATATTAGATTTATGTGATTTAGATCGAATATAACAATAAAAACAAATACAAAAAGAGATAAAATATGCCAAATAATGAAATCGGAAATACCGGGATTTTTTCAAGACTAATCCCGGGATTTCCGATTTGTAAATTCCGAAAATCAAGGGATTTTCGAGATCGGGATTTCGGGATCGGTATCGCTAATAGTTACTCAATTATAAATTTTTTATTGAAAAAATTGGCTGAAAAATTGAATTGTGCGAATTTTGCGAATTGTGCAAAACCTAGAGCCAATTTGAACAAACTGATTGCAGATTCGAAATCAGCACCCCATAATTATCCTAAAACCAATGCAAAGTTGTGCAACTTATAAATATTGTCATATTTTGTAGAGCTGTGTAATTGAACAACAAATTTATCCGTTTAGATCTGATAAAGTAGCTATGAAACTTGTTTTGATGAAAAGTTTCATTATAGTTATGAAAACTTCATAAAAGAAAACTTTCAATTACAATTACTTGTAATTGAAAATTTTCAATTCCAATTACAAATAAGGGATAAGCGTGGCCAAATATGAAAAGAATACGTCATGTTGGGTTGACCCCTAACTTGTGCTTTTTGTCATTATTTCTTTTCCCAAAAAAATGTAACTGTAATTGACATTTTTTCAATTAAGTAGAAATGAAAATTTTCTATTACACATTACATGTAATTGCAATTGTTTTTTTTAATTACAATTACAAATAATATGTACCTAATTGTAATTGAGTTTTTTCAATTAAATGTAATTATGTAATTGCCCCAGGACTGAATATATTAAACCACTAGAAAAAAAGTGGTATAAACCTGGGATGGATTTGCTTCCATTCATTTAATATTATTTTGAACTTTATTTTACAACTAGCTCAAATTAGTCCGTCCTTACTGATCTGCTTGTCTACAACAGAATTTTTATCATTGATAAACAAATTGTTAAGCTCGTTCAAGCATATTTGAATTTGCATAATTTATAGTAAATACTCTATACTGATAAAACCCTTAGGCAAATTTACACAAATAAATTTACGTATTTCTTGTGTATAAATTAAAAAAATACTGAAGGTTTTAGGAAGTCAGAAGCTTTAAATAAACCGACAGACTCTGCCTAAGGGTCTCCGACCACCTAATAAGATTGTTTACTTATTCTTGAAATTTTAGAATTTTCCCAGGCAAAGAAACTCATCTTTACAAAAAATAAACAACAAAAATAATGTAATCACTATTTAAGCGATTGATGTTAAACGATCATGTTAAACGATTCATTAATCAATCATTATTTTAAGCAGAAAAAAACGCGTTGAAATACAATATGTTGACGATTACAGGTTAAAGATAAACCAAATACAAGCTGAGCTTTAAAGAATGAATTCTTTGTAGAATGAAAAATATATTTATAAAAAAAGCCCGTACAAATGGTTTCAAATTCTGCTAAGATAACAGAAAATGATAGATAGTTGTGCCTGCAGAATTTTCAGTGAAGTTGAGAAATATGGTTTGCTTAATTTAGGTAAACTAAATTTTAGCACAAAACCGTTAATTAAAAATTTGAACTAAATTGCTAAAAACATAGACAGTTTTAGTTAAATTAGCTAAGAATTTTTCTAAATCAACAGAATTTTGAGCTAAATTAACAAGAAATTTTTGCATATTTAATTAACATTTCTGCTAAAATTTTGCTTAAAATCTGGGTTGTTAGATCCTCCGCATTTGACCCGAGCAGCCCCATATTTACCTACACTCAAAAAAATAAGTTAGTACAAAAGTTAGTAAAACGTCTTGTATATCAAGTGTACTGGTTTTCAGCATTTTTTTTGCTGAAATTCCGTTTTCTGCAAAATTTTTAGTTATATTTTTTTAGCACTAAACTAATTTTGAACTAATGTTTTACTAATTTATTTTGCTACAAAAATTGTGCTGACAACCGCATTTATAGTGGACGACACCCAGATAGACAAGATGTAGATATATCGCAGCTTGTCTGGATGTAGTACAGACAACGGAAATGAAAAAAAGAAAAACAACTCTACACAATTTCTATATTTAAATTTTCAGCAAATAAAATAACTAAAGTAAAATTTCGCTACAAATTTTTTGAGTTTTTTTCAGTCTACTAATATTTAGCAAAAAGTTTAGTGATTTTAGCAAGGATTTTTTTCATTTGCAATCGACTAACTGTTAGCAAAACTTTTGCTAAAGATTACTTTTTTTTTGGTAAAAATCAGCTCGCTGATTTTCAGCAAACCTTTTTGCTGAAATTACCAAATTTTATGCAAGCACGCTCCTGACTAAAAATTTGCTGACACAGCAACATTTTTTGCTGACTTTACTGACTTTTTTTTTTAGTGTATTATTGGGAGTTCAGGTGGTTATAAGGTCATATTACGTATAGGTTAATTAATTTTGCTTTATCTGACTTAGGCCGCGCCGCGTTCTTAGCGTTTTTAGTTTTAACTAGAATACTGCTTTTAAAAATTGATTTATTTAGTTTTATTTCAATAAAGAATGGAATTCTAAACGAAAAAATGTTGTTCCGAGAAATTTTTATTAATGAACTACTAAGAAAATGGCTGACAAAAATAGTTTTCGGTTTAACTAAACCAAGTTTAAATGGCATCGGAAAAACTAGGCCTTAGTTTCCGAGATATAGGTGTACATACTAAAAAAAGTTAGTTACTACAAATTGTTTGTGTAGTAATCAGTAGTTGTTATTTAAACTGTAATTACAGTTGTTTTTTTATGGAAAAATACAAAACAACCCCATCAAAAAAATAAATTGGAAGTAATGCTTTACAAACTACTTTTTTACTGCTTCACAATTACCTGCTCCACAAGTACCCGTTAGCGTATTTTTACTGCTTTTTTAAAATTAATTCTGAGCGACTTCAAAAAATCACTTCATTGTTTCCAAAGTATCCGTTAACACATATTTACAGCTTTTCTATAATTAATTCTGAACAACATCCAAAAGATCACTTAAGTATTAATTCTAAATCAGGCATCGGCAAACATATACAACCTTATTTTGTGCTTGTATGAGTCAGTAGCAGCCTCTCTCTCTCTCAATGCACTGACAAATAACGTTTGTATAATAATTTGGAAATTTTAAATGTTTATAATGGGAATATAAAATTTAAAAGCAAACAACAACTACAAAAACAAATATCAAGAAACAACAACACAAAAAAATAAAACAAAAAAACTTAAAAATAAATAACCAAAAAAATGTATTAATAAACATTATGCAGAGTGTAAAAAATCTGGCAAACAAGCGATGTGTCAAACTACTTCATTGAATGCTTGTATGCGACTGAGTGAATTTTTTTTTTTGTTCTATGTGTGAGCTTATGTAGGTGTGAGAGAGCGCCCATGGGCATAGGTCTTGCATACGTCTGTTCTAAAGCATAATTACTCTAAAAGTGATCTTAAAAAGTGATTTTGGTATTTCTAAACCGATAATTTTTTTTTAGTTTTTCAGCTTTTAAGAATATGTATATAAAATAAAGATGATGAAAAATAGCTTTTTATGCGCTTATGAAAATAGTACTGATAACAATACTGAATTGCAATGCACCTTTTGCACTTCTTTAAAAAGTACTTTTATTGAAGAGAATAAAAGTACTTTGTCGCAATGACAAAAAGGTGTTTTTATGCCAGTCAACTTTCATATCAAAGAATAGCTCAACGCTAGAGACCTAGACTGGCAATCATGAGGTCGCAAGTTTGATACCCGGTTGCGGCAATAAAAAACCTTTTCTAAAAAAAATATAATTTTTTGCGAATAAGAGAAGAGTTTCTTTTGCACTCGTTCAAAAAGTACTGAAAAAATGTTGAACTGGGAATACACCTCTCCTATGACAACTCAATATTAAAATCAATAGTGTTTCTCTTAAAAAAGTAGGACATCTAGATCATCTATTGTGATGTTTTTTCTACTGCTTCGGCATCTCTTTTTTTGCTGGCAATTGAATTGTATCTCTAATGCAAAGATATGAAATAACTCATTCAAAATAATATGTCGGTTGGCTCAACAAAAAATTTGTTAATTTAACAAAATTTATACCCATTTTTGTTAATTTCAACGCACTTTTTGTTAAATTTAAGTTAAAAATTAGTATTAGTTGTAATTATACTGAGTCGTAAAATTTTTTCAGATTGTAGGGTCTCGGCACACTCCCCGGACCTGACCCATATCACCTAAGGGCATGTAAGGATACACCGGAGAAGCAAACGTTTTGTCCATTTTATGAAATGGAACTTTTTTGTTAAAAATTTTCGAGTGATCAAGGCCCCGCCATTTTTGTATAGAGATAAGATTTTCACGTGGATATTAAAGAGTTAAGGTTAGTCAAAAATTTCGTCCATTTTGCTTTATCTCTCGTAGTTTTCGAGATGTGAGCCATTAAAAAAAAACGGGTTAAAAATAAATTGTGCAAAATTTTACAAATGCTTTCTTAAAAATAAGCTACATATAAATAATTTTGAAAATTAACATTCAAAATTAGTTAAAGTACTGAGGATTTTTAGTATTGTGTTAAATGAAGGTAACTTAAATTTTCATATATGTATTTAGTTAGAATATTCTTCTACCTCAATTCCAAATTCTAATATGATTATTGTGGTAACTAAAATCTTTCTTTAAATCAGTGTTTCAACTAAAAATTTATTAGAAATTAGACAAATCGATTTGAAACCCGTTTGACAGATTTTTTTACTGTCGTATTATTTTAAGTGTAAAGAACAATTTTACTTAAAATTTCAAGAAGGCTGCAGTAATTACACATTTTTTTGTAATCGAAGGAAAAAAATGTTTGTTTTTTATTAAAATAATTTTTATAATAACAAAAAAGGAACTGTTAAAAAACTGTAGTTCTTACCAATTTTATAAGTTGTTTTGAAATTTTTGTAGTAAAAATTTTAAACCTAATTTTACGACATTCTTAGTTATTTTTAATGTATTTATTAATTATTTTTTCTCAACAGTTAAAAATAACTACATAATTAGTTATATATTTTAAGTAAATATCTTTGTCGCCTTTTTAACTGTATATACCTTTCTTTTAACTGTCAATTTCAGTAGATTCTACCGAAAAACTTTTTTGAATGTGCTTATTCACAATTGAGAGGTTGTGACTGCCAAAAGTCTTTTTCTAAGATCAAAATCAATAACTTTCCATACAAAACATCGTATGGGGTACCTTCTACACGTATCTGTATTGTCCTTCCGTAGTTTTTGTAAATATTGTATTCTACAATCAGGCTAACAACTGAGCAGTTGTGTTTACAATATTAAATTTTGAAACATAGTTTTTCTTTATTCTATGATGGGGCCAATATCAAATCTAACTTTTTTTTAATTTTAGAAACAAAATTTGAAATAAATATAGATTAATGCGACTTTGGATTGTCGAATTCATCGAAACTATTATTTTTTCCTCGCACCTTTAACATTTCAATATGTGCTTTAGAGGGGAGTAACAATTGTGAACGCCCTTAACAATTCAAATAACTAAATAAATTGCATGTCATCGAATCTTAAATTTCGAAATTTTGTATTTAATTGACAAATTGCAAACTTGAAAATTGTATCCCTTGCAAATACAATCATATATTTTCGTCTTAATGTAAACGCATTACTTCATAAAAAACTGAAATAACTTAAAAAATAATTTTTGTATATAAGTTAACATTAAAAGCAGATAAATATCGACGTGGAAAATTCAATATTTATTGCATTGAAGTAACTTTTTAGCGTAGAACTCTTTTAATTTTAACAAAAATATTATCGTTGATTTTTTATTTAAAAAAATAACAATCATTTGTGGAAGAAATGTAAATTTTAACACCGAGGAAAATGTTCTGTTCAAAATAATCAGTTGCAGAATAGTTACTTTTTTTGATAATCATATTAATAATGACATTCTTTTTGAGTTCTGGTCACAATAAACTATATAGTAATACACGATGATATTAACAAACATTAACATATCAAGTAAATTTTGAAAGAGGCGGGCGATGACTGTTGTTTAAGAAAAAAAAAAAAAAAAATGCGCATGCGCGTGTTAACTTTAAAAGATACTTGGCTAAAAAATCTTAAAAACATGCTAAATATGTCTTTAGCAATTAATTTATTTGACTACAAATTGTATGCCTGGTTGCACTTTAAGTTAACATGAAATCAAACTGATTATAAGTAAACAAGAGTATTGAATTAATTGTATTTTTTTTTTCATATACTTAAATGATTTTAATAAATTTATATTGCTATTAATAATATTTGAAAAATTCAAAATTCATGCAATTAAACGCCCAATTAAAGTTTGCTTTTTTTTATTTCTCATTTGTCCGAAACAAAAAACTTAGAAAAAAAATTATTTATGCGTAGTAATTAATCATAATCTTTATTGTCTGGTTTGTTTGTAGTGTTTTAATAAATTTCAAAATTTGATTTGAAATGATATCTTTCTAATGGGTGGGTAGTTTTTCTGACACACTTTTAATTGACCAATGATTGTGTTGTTTTACAGAATTAAATATATAATTGAAGTGAAATTATTTCGCAAGTGGCAAATTATTTCAATAATTATGTTGTCGTACATATGTGAGTTGATTTGTTTACAGTTATTTGTACTTTCAATTTATTTGAAATAAAGTGGGTTAAGGTTTATTGATATGTATATTGGGAAATTTTCAATAATTACTTTCATAAAAGTGAGACAAATTACAAATTTGAAATAATAAATAGTACAGCAAAAATATGGCAAAATTCTATCAACCATACTGAAAAAATAGTTAATGTAGACTTTTATTTAAAATTTAAAAATGTGGGTGGTTGCAGAATATGACTTGGTTTGTTTGGTGGTGGTTGGTTAATTTATTTTGAGCCAATCACGTGGGTCTGATACTGTAGGGCAGTGGTTTCCGTGTGGCGATCTCCCCACTGGGGGCAATTCCAGCATTTTTTGGGGCGACGAGAAAATTCTTAATTTTTTTTTTTAATAAAAACCCAATGTTGTTGATAAATAGCATTGCAGCCGCGACTGACAGAAAATATATTTTGGATCTTGTCGGAGACTATTAATTATAAAGACAAGATATCACAACCAGCACTACTGGCCATCAGTGGGCGCTGAAATTTAGTATTACCTGAGCAACTATTTAATATCAGTTTAGTTTCAGCTGTGAACTTATATATGAATTAATTCCTTTTTCAAATGAATTCCTTAAAATTTAATTCAATTTTATTCATTAATAAGAAATAAGCAGGAATTAATTCCTGTGAATGAATTCAAAGAATTAAAATTTAGAGAATGAATTCCCTGACCAAAGCATGAAAATTAAAGAATTCATTCAACACGAGTTAATTGAATTTTAAGTCAAGGAATTAATTCTCTAATTAATTCCCATTAAACGAAAAAGTTAATTCCTTCAGGCAAGTAAATGCACAATCGAAAGAATTCTTTGACTAAAAGTTGAATTAACTAGAATTGAATGAATTCCCAGGGAATTCATTCCCTAGGGAACCACCAAAAGTTGAATTAACTAGAATTGATTGAATTCCTTGGTGAATGAATGCATTAAATTTTATGAAGGAATTAGAAAAAAATGAATGAATTCTTTTAAGATAAATCGAACGAAAAAAGAAATTCATTCTTTTTTTTAATTTTATTGGGATATATATTAATTGCCTTAAAGGAATTAAATATGCTAAAATCCCAAACGTATTTAACATATTGTGAAAAATAATCCGCTGTAGGCATGTCCCTTAAGTTTGGTCAATTCCAATTGGGAATCAGGGAATTCATTCCAAAAAAAAAACAAAAAAAAAAAAAAAAAAAAAGTGCCATCCAGTGTTGTCAGATAAGGGGATTTCGCCCCAAATTAGGGATTTCAGCTTCGGTTTGGGGTAAGATTTTCGTGGGGAGGGATTTGGGGATTTCACAAAATTTTGGGGATTTTACCCATCTTCTTAAGTATTTTTGGGGATTTCTGTTTTTGTCTTTTTTTTTTGTATATTGTGTATTTCATATTAATTTAAAATATATTTTTTTCTGATGTACATTATTTTGTTAAACTAGTTTTTAAAGTTGGAAATAATAGAAATTTTAAAGAAATTACAGCCATATTATAACCTGCCCGATTTAAGTGACTGAACGTTTATTAAACAGACTAGTCTGCATATTACCTAAATCGTGTTTTAACATTAATTTTATGGCTGATTGAGACGTCAAGTAAATCAAAGTATGGTTTGAAGACCACTCTAAGTATGTTGGCTTGTACAAAGCATGCAAAGTTTACCACACTCTCAATGAAGGACTTTTAATTTTTTTTTTGTGTCCCGTTTTTTATGATTTATTGAAAAAAAGCTTGCAGCAAAAAATAGCTTTTTAGTAAAAATCCCATTTATTGGAAATATGCTTTTTTTTCAAATCAAGAGTGGCCAAATTTTAGAAATATTCATTACATTTTGACATTAAAAGAATTGTATTCCGTGAATGAATATTAAAGAAAATATAAATATTGAAACTTACACATCTTTTGTAATTTTTCATTTTTCGAAAAAAAATATAATCGCGAATCAAATCGGGATTTTTAGAATTTCTAGAAAATAAAAACGGCAGTCTTTAAGTGGGTACATAGAATTCCAGGGTAAAAAATATAATTAAAACAGAAATCCAAAGGTAAGATTTTGTCGTGGAATGGTCGATATATATTTTTTCATAGTAAAAATAAATTTGATAAGTTTTTTCTAAACCAACTAAAATAATGCATACTTAATCTGACTGAATGTGTTCATTTTAATGTTTTTATATTAGTATATATATTTAGTTAGAATATTCTTCCACCTCAAGTCCAAATTCTAATATGATATTAGCTGTATTTTCGTTCATACCTATCAACGTTAAGTATTAATAGCAAATCTACCTTAAACTGATTGGAGTATCAAATTTTTTTAAATAGTGAGTATTTATGATAGTTCCGGTATAATCGAACGTGCGTCTGCAAACCTTTTTAGGTAGTAACGCGAAGAAGTTACGCTAGGTGTGAAAATGTATAAACGTTGAGTTTTCAACGTTGATAATTATCCACGTTGTAAGTTAACGTGCATACGAAAAGTAATATGTTAGTTTTCGTCTAAAAAACGTTTTTATGCACTTTGTGCTTTTTTGAAAGTTAACGGATATAGTTAAGTCGAAAATACAGCTATTGTCATATTAGATTTTTATTTGTTGTTTCAAATATAGAAAGTCCGAAAAAACAATTTTTGTATTTTTTAATGCAAAAATTAAAATAATTATTGAAAATAAGCACACCACGGCTAAAATCTCATTCAAATATTTATTTTGTTTTGAGTTTAAAATTAGTTGTTTTTACAAAATGTATTGACAACAGACATACATATAAATAGTACCCAAAGGGTACTTTTATGTAATTGTTGCTTTCAAAAAGGAGTTGATTTATAGCTGGTTTTACCAAATCTAGACAGTTCATATACGAAAGTACAAAATTCTCGTCCCGTTGGTTTTTTGTACCTTATGTAATGTCGCGGTTTGAGTAAGAAAGTTATCATTTTCTTATTGCGGACAACTGAAGAGTAGAGTGATGTCTACGAAACAATTGTATTGTCTATCATGAAAATGATCAACCCCTATTTGAAACAACAAATAAAAATCTAATATGACAATATCATATTAGAATTTGGACTTGAGGTGGAAGAATATTCTAACTATATATATGAAAATATAGAAAGTCCGAAAAAACAATTTTTGTATTTTTTAATGCAAAAATTAAAATAATTTTTTTTATATTAGTTTAAGACTATATTAATACTTTCTTGAATTGATTGATTGAAAATCATTATCTCTAATATTAGCTGTGTTTTGGACTTAACTATATCCGTTAACTCATAAAAAACTAAAAGTGGATAAATACGCGTTTATGACGAAAACTAACACATTACTTTTCGTATGCACGTTAACTTTCAACACGGATAATTATCAGCGTTGAAAACTCAACGTTTTTACATTTGCACACCTAACGTAACTTATTCGCTGACGTACGTTCGATTATAGCGGAACAATTATAAACATAACCTTTTTAAAATTTTTTTATACTACAATCAGTTTAACGTATATTTGCTTTAAATACTTAACGTTGATAGGCATGAGATAAAATACAGCTATTAAAAATAAAATTTAATTTTCAATAAAAATGGGTTTTTATTTCAAATTCGCATTAAACACAATATTGGGGAAATATTTGGGAATTTCTAAAATTTTTTGGGGATTTTTGGGGATTTCAACTTCTCAAATGGGGATATGAGCACAAACTTTTCTGGCAACGCTGGTGCCATCTAGTCATAGCGATTATGTCACTTATTACTTATTTTTTTGTGACTCCATACCCCTGGATCTTATATCCATGACTGCACACAAAAAAATATTAGTTTAAATCATCTAATTAAAGATTTGTGTAAAATAAAATTGTTTTTAAATAAATATTTAATTGAATTAATTAAATCTTTGAATTCTTTAATTGATTCAATTAATCGTACACAATTTTTAGTAATTGATAGTGTCATTTGCGTGGTAGGTGCAAAAACAGAGAAAATAGTAATTGTCTGGAACAATTTGATAATTAAGCCTGGTTTTTACTTTTTTGTGTGTATCCAAGAAAAGCTTGGCAACGCCTTAAACAAATGTCAACTCGACGAGGGTGATTCTCCAATTCACACAAAAACTTATTAACCTAAAACATCTAATTATAGATTTCTTTAAAATGAAATTTGTTTTTAAACAAATATTTAATTAAATTAAGTATATACAATTTTTAGTAATTCATACTATCATTTGCGTGATAGGTGCAAAATCAATTAAAATATTAATTGATAATATTGATTTCGTGATTGAAACTCGTTTTTAATTTTTTGTGTATCGTCAAAAATATCATGCCATTTCACATACTTACTATCAAGAGCATCTTTCAGAATTGTAAAACTAAAAATCTTTTAAAACACTTTTTAATATAGAAAATACAATGCGAAGCGGGTGGGGCGGGAGGGGCGAATTCGGAAAAAATACACCAGCATATCAAGATTACCTACGATTATTTTGCCATTCCCATGCTTTATTTCATGAAAACCGAATCAATGATTTACTGTTAAGAAACAGAAATCGTCTAGAAATACAAATGGCAAAATTAGTCGTAAATTAGTACACTGAGAAAACAGATTCATTGTTGCAAGCGAAATTCTTGCCATATGCAATTAAACATGTGTCTTTAACATTTGGGCCCATATAATTACATAAAGGGTTTTTCGATAAGAGCGCTACAAAAGTTTTTTTAAATAAAACAAAAACGGTTTTGGATATCAATGAAATTCTTTATTCCTGTGAAAGTACGTTCGATGCCATTATGTATGGAAATCGATCTCTTTTGCATGGCCACCACGGGCACGCTTGCAGAAGTCCAGACGCTGAACTCAATTTTCGACGGCTTTCAAGCATAAATCGGCCGATATTCGTACGAAGTTCATCAATCGTCGCTGGCTTGTTGGCATAGACCATAGATTTGACGTAGCCCCACAGGAAATAGTCCAACGGCGTCAAATCGCACGACCGAGGCGGCCAATCGACTGGACCATTTCGTGAGATAACACGTTCTCCAAACTTGATTTGCAATAAATTGATTGTGACATTCGCTGTGTGGCTTGCGGCGCCGTCCTGTTGGAACCACATGTCCTCCAAGTCCATATCATCCAATTGGGGCCAAAAATATTCGGTTATTATTGAACGGTAGCGATTCCCATTCACAGTAACGTGCCGGTCTTGATCATCACGGAAGAAGTACGGCCCAATGACGCCGCCGGCCCATAAACCGTGCCAAACCGTAATTTTTTCGGGGTGCAATGATGACTCATGGAGTACGTGTGGATTGCTGTCTGACCAATAACGCATATTTTGTTTATTGACGAAGCCATTTATTATGACGACCATAAATTGGACGTAGCGCTCTTAACGTTGAGGCCACTGACTCCGAATTACGGTAGTAAATTTTAATAATTTCGACTCGTTGTTGGCTCGTATATCTTTCCATCATGAAATGGCAAACCTTACTGAAGAGAAATTTCAAAAGAGCGGCAAGAAATATGGCGTCGTTTGTTGTCCCTGTCTTTCTACTTTTGTAGCGTCCCTGTTGAAGAATCCTATACATAAGTTTGCATAAATTCAGTTATAATTTGATAATATCAGATATAATTGTATCCGTATAATGGCGCGATATAATTTTATCAGATTTTATATATTAAATCATATATTGTTTATCCGGTTTATACACTACAAATTTCACTGAAATCCTAAATATTTGCAGAAATAATTACCTGAGAGTACGAGTTTTGTCAGACCCAAGTCACTTGCGAAATGTTCGTAATTTTTTAACAGTCTCTGGAAAAATTACCTCCCTTAAATAGTTGTTTTGCCTAAAGAATATTTGAAAACTTTGAGATTTTGTAACTCATTTCGACTTATACCTCATTCATACTGAACCCAAAACTAGTAGTTTTCAAATTTTATTTGTTTTCGATAGTCAAATCCCATACAAATCCAAAACTAAGCAAAAAAAAAACGAAAAATTTTAGTTTTGGGTTCAGTATGAATGAGGCTTTAGGAAGAAAGTTTTAAATTTTAAAGAAATTATAGAGCTGAAGCACCGTAAGTTGTTTTTCACGTAGAAAAATCTCACTCGAACTTTAAAGGCCTCAAATTGCAATTTAATTTATAAAAATTAACAATTTTTTAATTTTATAACAAAGACACAATCACAATAAACACAAAATTGTACTTTTTACCAAGAAAAATAATACGTAATTTTGACTTAGCTGCACAACCAACTTTTGCAAGAACTTTTGTGCAGGTAAGCCAAAAACGCAGCTAAGTCTAATTGTTTACCTGCCTTAATGTGCAGGTATGCCAATACAGACTGAAAACAAACAAAACAAATGAAGCTAATGATGAAAAATTTGTGCTTTGCACCAGATCTTGCGATTTTTATGGTTAAAAAATGACTAAAGTAGGATATTTTTGTCACAAAAAAAGTTGACAACACATTTATTTTATGTGTGGTTGTTTTTGCTAAAATTAAAAAACAAAGCAAAACACAAGAGGCAACTAACGGTGATTTTTTTTATGAAAATAATGCAAAACTGCCAAAAATATGAGGCAGTTATCTTAAATGCGCAGGTACAAAGAGTGCACTTAACCCTCTAACCGGCAAGCCCGCCTCCAGGCGGGGTATATTAAATTGACCAGAAATGCGCCAAAGGGGTATTTTATAATAAGAAATTCTACTTTTTTAACAGAAAACAAAATTTATAAAATTTTTTGTGAAGAATTTTTTTGTATACAATGCACGGTTTGGAAGCGAGAAAGTGTCAAAGATAAAATTTCGTAAAATTTCAAAAATTAAATATTTTAAAATAACCAAAAGTTTCAAAAATCTTAAAAACATATTTAAATTGACTAAAACAATTGATAGTGACCAGGAAGTGAGATTGGAGCTTAAGCTATTCAAAAAGTTCTTTAATTTGGTCCAAGGACGCACAGGATTCCATAAGGACACCTTTAAAGGACATCGCCTTAACTTCAAAGCGAATGGACGGATTTTTTTGAAATTTGGTAAAAAGAATATATTTGGTATAGGTAGCAAAGCTTATAAGTTTGAATAATATATATTGAAGCTTTTGTGCATTTTCGCTCAATTTCGCATTTTTCAAAAAACGAAAATCGCTACATCGTCTTAAGTAACAACACAAAGAATGTAATTTTTTATTGCAATTATATCTTGGTAAGAGAAATAATTTGTGCCTAAGCCTAGTAATTTTTATGCGCTAGTTTTCGAGATTCACCCTTAAACTGTTTTGGCCCATATCGCCTAAAGTAGGCAATGAAAAAAAATTTTGTAGAAGAACTTATTGTTTATTTTTCGTGAGGAACACATGGTATAAATTTCATTGCAAAAAAGCTTAGGCCGGTTAGATGGTTAAAGAAGACAATTGCGCACATAATTTTGTAAAATAGAAACGAAACCAAAATTTTGTGCAGTTATAGCAAATGTGCACTTACACAGAACGAATTTACAAAATTCCAATTAAATTTTTAAACACCTTTCTTATACCGTATTTGTAAATACAAAAAAAAACTTTTTAAAAAGGCAACAATAAAGAAATTTGTAAATCCAAAAAAAAAATTTCTTTTTAAAAATTCAATTCAAGTGCTTTAAATTTTAAAGTAGTAAAGTAAAGTACATTTCAAATTCTAGCATTTGTATATTTAACAAAAATATTTGAAACTTGAATTTTTGTTTCCCTTTTGCTGGAGTATGCTATTGAAATAAAATGTAATTAAAGTTGTATTCAAGCCTTGAAACTGCAAAACAGGGCTGGAATTGAACTTGTTTTCAACTTGAATTCCAGTGAAATTGTTTATAGGGAATTTTTATTTTTAAACAATTTTTATATGAAAGATAACAATCTAGAAACGAGTTACAAATATTTCAAACTAAAAAATTGTTGGGAATAAAATTTCAATTTAAAAGAAAATGTGATTGCTTTTACAAATTCCCATTGTTGGTGCCTACTGTTTTTTCTGTGTAAGAACAAGGTACCCGGTGAAAAGTGCTCATATACGCTCAAACATGTTCATATATGGTTTATGTATGGACACATATGAACAAATATGGATTTTTTATGAACATATATGGATTTTATATGAATATATATGGAAGTATATGTGATTCCATATATGGAAAAAAATTCATATACAGACATATATGAAAGCATCTGTTATTTCATATATGGAAATGGCACTCATATATGCACAAATATGAAAGTATATGTTATTCAATTTATGCAAAAGGGACTTGTATATGAACATATTTCGAAGAATACATTTTTCCATATATGTAAAAGGAACTCATATTTGGATAAATATGGAATTATATTTAATGCCATGAATAAAAAAAAGGAACATATGTAGCGCCTAATTTGAATGTCATACATAAATTTATATCTATCGTACAACCCTATAATAAAGGACAGCAACGTTCGCATGTATTCGCATATATTTAATAAATCTATATGTTCATATATGTTCATATATGTTCATATATGTCCATATATGAACATATACTTAGGTGTTACCTCATTTTTCGGATCCATACATATATGGTTGAACCATAAATGTTCATATATGGACATTTTTCACCGGGTAGTTAAATCAAAACTACGTAGTCGTGTACATTAAATTTGCGTGAAAACAAACTACAAATTTTCCCGTGAAAGTCGTTATCATGAAATATAATTTTTTTTACGTGAAATCGAAAAACTTACGGTGCTTTAGCAAGAAATAACTTCGTCAAAATGAGTTAAGAATTCGCTTATCCTTACAACACTCAAATACAGAAAATAAATTTCACAATTTATTACTTTCTTTTTAAAATTGTGCACGGAAAATATACAGAAAAAATAATTAACCTAAAATATCAAATTAAACATATGATAAAAATAAAAAATGTTTTTAATCAAATATTTAATTGAATTAATTAATATTTTAATTGTTTCAATTAATCGTATACAATTTTTAGTAATTAATAGTATCATTTGAGTGATAGGTGCAAAATCAACTAAAATTTTAATTAATATAATCAATTTCGTAATTAAAACCCGTTTTTAGTTTTTTTCTGTGTAGTGAAAAAAAATCGAAAAAAGTTAATTTTAGAGGTTTCAAATCTTTTAGTGGATAAGATGTAAAAAATATGAGGAACACCAAAGAGGTTAGAAAATAAAGAGAATGGTATCATCGCATTTACTTGGAAAACTTTTATAAAATGTGGCTGAAAATAGGAAATTTAAATTTTTTTCGTACCCTTTAATTAAAATTTTTTGGGAAAAACTAAATATGGATTCATATAATTATGTACGGTTATATACACTGGCGTACAAAAATATATGTGGGTATTTCGTAAGTCAGAAATTTTCAAATAAAACTTCTAAATTAGGAAATATTTAAGATAATTCTTAGTTCCGACTATAAAACTGGCCCTAAATAAATAACTGACAAAGCACTTGCTGAGTACGCTTTGCCGGAGTTGGCAAAAAGTGGATTGTTTTTCAAAAATATTTCTATACAAATCGGTCTACAATTACTAATTCATAATCAGAAATTTATTTTATACATTTACGGTGGGTCTCATACTGCAGGTTTAAACTTTAGTTAATAGTTAACCCAAAAATTTGACATTTTCTTTTGTTTATAGTTAAGTTAAAGTTAAACCTACAGTAAGAGACCCATCGTTAGTTTTTTACAAAAATTTTATTTTTTAATTGATAAAACAAAAGAATAAAATATATTTTATCAATTAAAAAATAAAATTTTTGTAAAAAACTAACGGTGGGTCTCTTACTGTAGGTTTAACTTTAACTTAACTATAAAGCCAACGATATATATCGTCCGCTTGCCTCAAAGTAGTGCAATGTGTTTTTAACAGGTTTTCAGGAGAGCGAAAAAATTTATTTATATTATCCTTTTTAGATATTTTATTGACACCATATGTCTTAATGATGATTTCAGTAAATTTTTACGGCCCTATGCTCTTTATTGGAACAACAGGAACTATTTGAAACACAGCGTCAAAATTTTTGAAAAAATAAATATTTTTGTAGCATTTTATTACTGCGCAACAAAAAAACGTTTGTTTGAAAATAAAGCCGACTTTAAATTTAAAATTTTGTTCTTTGGTCAAATAAATTAAGTGAAAATTTTTTAATTATTTAGAATGCGACAACAACCAATATCTAAATCTGTCTCTGATATAAATCCTTTTCTATTTGTCATTTCAGAATGTTTCACACATCACAAAATATCGCTTTATTAGCCACATTCCTAATAGCTCTAACTACACCCGCCTTTCTAGTCACAACATATGTAATTGATACGAATACGTTATTAGATGCATCACATCAACAATCACCATCATCACCGCTAGCATCAAAAGTTATTTTTCAAAGTCCCAGTGTGGAAAATATATTTAAAGAATTTATTGTCTCATCGAAACCATTAAATTTACGCAAATACTCAAATCGTCCCAAAACTAAGAAAACTAAAAAGGATTCTCGAATCTTTTATATACCGATACCACCACTGCCATATCGTTATCTACCCGGAATTGGCTATGATTATCAACCAATGAAAATTAAACCTCTACTTGTGGAACCAGAAATAGCCCCCATGACAACAGAGAATATGAATTATTCAGGATATAAAACTGCAAATCCTTATAAACAGTATAAACACCAATTACAGAATTCATTTTATCAAACAAAGCCAATACTTGGGGGATACCCTACAACAACTACGATGGCACCAGTTACAAAACCTCCCCTGGCTGAGAGTAAAGTTTTTCGTTTGGATCGTAATGATTATTATTTCAACGGGCGACCTTTTAGACTGCAGGTGGCACATGCTGATCCAAAAAAATATAATTTAACACCACAAAATTTAAAAGCATCTTTTTATTTCAATAAAAATGTCATTTATTAAGTTTTGTTTATAGTATATGATAAAAAAAAAAATAAATGAGTTTTATTTAGAAAGAAGTAGGACAGAATCTTCAATTGTTTTAAATTTTACATGAATATTAAAAAAAAAAAGCTTAAAAAGTGTGAAATTTTCAAAGTTTATTTTCTTAAATCAGCAGTTTACTATTTTTGTTTAGCAAATCGGCAGTGTTCTGAGTTCCGAATCCACATAAAAAAATTCTAACACTCCGAATTTTTTGCTGTTCCGTGATCCAAATGCGAATTATTTTTTTCGTTTTATTTCGTGAAGTAAGAGCTTGATGAAAGTGAAATGAATATATATATTTTTAACAACAATTATTATATAATAATTTATTTTAAAATTAGTCTATTAATATTAAAATTTGGGAGAAATATCAAATTTTCGAAATTTTTAATTCCGTGTAATTTTGCAGATCCACTCTAATTAAAAAGTTTCGGAGCTCAGAACAGGGGTGAATATTTCTGTTTGCATTCAACTAAATTTTACTTAAGAATAACAAAAAACCTGTAGATAGAATATAGTTTGTTTTTGCTATTTTTAGTCTACAAATATTTAGTAAATTTTTTCTGCAGATTTTACAGTATAATTTGTCATTCTCAAATAACTAAAATATATATATTCCTCTAACTCCCACTGGAGCATAGGGCCCCATAAATAAAAAAATAACTAAAAGCTAAATCAAATATAACTGAAATTCTGTAAATTTTACAAAAACTGCTAAATTCGGTAGTTTTTTCTGCACGGCCATTTTTAACTAATTTTTAGTAGATTTTTCTGCTATTTCTGCAGGTTTGTTTCTATGAGTGTAGGCAAAATCAAAATTTCATACTAATTTTGTACTTTTTTAAAAATTATAGACAAATTTTAACACAGATCCATTTCAGCCTGTTAAAATTAAAGATCCAAATAAAAACGAAAAATAAAAACGATTGTCATTTACCAAGTGTATAATATCAATTAATATATTAACCCTCTAACCGGCAAGCCCGCCTCCAGGCGGGGCATGCGCGGTTCCAGCAATTAATATAAATCATACGCCACCGTAGACAAATACATTGAGTTGGACACTGAGGCGTATGATTTTTCCCCTTATATTAATTGCTGGAACCGCGCATGAGGCGGGTTATATTAAATTGACCAGAAATGCGCACAAAGGGGTATTTTATAATAAGAAATTATGCTTTTTCAACATAAAACAAAATTTGCAAAATTTTTTGTGAAGAATTTTTTTGTATACAATGCACGGTTTGGAAGCGAGAAAGTGTCAAAGATAAAATTTCGTAAAATTTCGAAAATTAAATATTTTAAAACAACCAAAAGTTTCAAAAATCTTAAAAACATATTTAAATTGACTAAAACAATTGATAGTGACCATGAAGTAAGATTGGAGCTTAAGCTATTCAAAAAGTTCCTTACTTTTGTCCAAGGACGCACAGGATTCCATAAGGACACCTTTAAAGGACATCGCCTTAACTTCAAAACGAATGGACGGATTTTTCTGAAATTTGGTAAAAAGAATATATTTGGTATAGGTAGCAAAGCTTATAAGTTTGAGTAATATATATTGAAGTTTTGGTGCGTTTTCGCTCAATTTCGCATTTTTCGAAAAACGAAAATCGTTACAACTTCTTAAGTAACAGCACAAAAAATGTAATTTTTTTATTGTAATTACATCTTGGTAAGAGAAATAATTTGTGCATAAACCTAGTGATTTTTATGCGCTAGTTTTCGAGATTCACCCTTAAACTATTTCGGCCCATATCGCCTAAAGTAGGCAACGAAAAAAAATTTTGTAGAAGAACTTATTGTTTATTTTTCGTGAGAAACGCGTGGTATAAATTTCATTGCAAAAAAGCTTAGGCCGGTTAGAGGGTTAAGTGATTTTGCACCTATCACGTAAATGATAGTATTAATTACTTAAAACTGTATACGATTAATTGGTATATTATACTGATTCAATTAAATATTTGTTTGAAAACAAATTTTATTTTTAACAAATATTTAATTAGATAACTTAGGTTAATAATTTTTGTGTGTAATGAAATTTCAACCAGACTGGTGTAGGCTATCATATAGTCGGCTTGACTGACTTTAACTAATCTTCAATTAATTGTAATGTTTTTTGTACGGCAGCAAAGCAACCGAGTTAAGGTTCAATTAGACGTGCCATAACCATATAAAACAGCTGTTCAAACCAATCTTATGGGCTACAATGTATACGATTATTGGTGACATGCCATAACGCCATAACCGTAACCGTAGAAACCAATTGAATTTTGGTTTTCTGCTATGGCGTTATGGTTACGGCTATGGCGATATGGCACGTCTAATTGAACCTTTAACATCACGCTGCAGGTCACAAATAGGAAGATATTTTAATGAAATTTGGTTCGCTGACTGACATGTGCTCAAGGACAATTCTAGATCGCTCCATATTTTAGCCCATATGGACTATATTCCCTATTTTCTCTTTAATGCACCTTAAATTAGGTAAAACCAAAATATCTTACCGTTACCATATTTTTTTTTTTTTGTCATTTTATAGACAAATTTTGACACAAGTCCATTTCAACCCTTTCCAATTATAGCTTTAATATACACCATACCATAGCTTTCAACCATATTGGGAATATTTTTTAAAGTTTTTCTTCTTTGATTCCCGGAATCTGCCAACTCAATAAATTATAAGAGTGAATAAAATAAAATAAAATAGCCTCCTTGATTTAATTTTTATTTAATAATTTTATTGCGCAGAGCAAAAGAAATTGCAGTTTTTAAAGGGACACCATTCACTAAAGGACTAATTTAAATGGTGATTACAAACTTAAAATTATCATTGTCTTTATGAAATTCCCACCGGAATTGGATTGGAAACGTATTCGATTCTGTAAACGGATTTATAAAAATTAACGGAAATGGCATTACAACGACGTCATAAAACTTTTAATATATTAAGTTTTAAAATATTAAACAAAAGCATATAAAGGCACATCTACACGAGATACAAAACGGCTAGAGATAGAGCAAAAAACACCTCTAATTAGCTCTATTGTGAATGATTTAAGCTATTTAGTAGTGTATTTTGCTTTATCTCTAGCAGTCTTCTCTCTCGTGTAGATGTGCCTTAATAAATATATAACGCTTAAATTTTTTTTATTAAAAATAATTAATTTAATGAAAACAATTTTAATCGGATTGAAAATTTCCTCATCAAATCAAAATGGCAGTTCTTCATAAACACAATTAATCTTTGGAACTCATTACCCACACAAACACAATTATTAGGCAACGCTATACGTTTTAAATATACATTGTTTAAAAGCTTTTAGATTTAATTTTTAATTTCTTAAATCATTTGTAATATTTTATTTTTTTAATCATTTGTAATAATTTATCCAATTTGTATTATTTTTTAAACTTATTTAATAATCATAATATCAATATTGTACTTACATTTATAAATCACATACAGTAATTTAAAAGAAATCGGTCTTGTTGTATGTGAAATCAAATAAATAAAATAAATAAATAAAATAAATAAATAAAAAAAAATCCGTAGACAGGATTTATAGAACCCAATATCGGAAATTTCCGTTTAAAAATTTCCGTACAAAAATAAAATTAGAAAATTTCCTACATTTTCCTTAAGGAAATTTCCGATTGTTGAATTCTGCAATACAAATCAACTCTACGGATTTGATGAGGAAATTTCAGATCTGACCAGTTTTTAGTTATTTATTTGTTTCACATATTCATTAAATTTTCTGAAATATGTATAAATATTTAAAAAATTCTATGACGTAATTGTAATGCCATTTCCGTTAATTTTATTAAACCCGTTTACAAAATCCAATCCATTTCCAATCCAATCCGTTTCCAATCAAATTCTGGCACGGATTTCATAAAGATCAAGTTGGTCATCTTGGAATCTAATTTAAGAAATTTTTATGAATTAAAACGCTAACTTTTCAGTTCTAAATTTACTACAAATATTATTATAGTCGGAACTAATTACGAATTTTTACTAAAACTCAAGTAAATAATTTTCAAACAAAATTCCTACTTAAGTAAAATTTGAGTATGTAGTCTTAAGTGCTTAATTCTGACTATAAAACTGGCCCTATAAGTGTTATTTTAAATTTAATTTTAATTTATTTTGTAAATAATTAAGAGTCAGTTTAGTAGTCAGAACTAACATCGATTTGATTCTTGAATATTTCTTAGGTGAGAAATTTTCAAATCAAAATCTTACTTATGACTACTGGCCCTAAGTTTTGATCTAAAATTTTAGATATAAAAATTTTTAATGAAAATTGTGAAAAAAATACTTTAAAAAAATAGAAATTTGAATTTCAGCAAGGGCCGCACTAAAATCAACAAAAGGCCGCATTTGCCCACCGTTGCTATATAACTTCAAAAAGGAACCAGTTGCCCTAGAATCAGTTCTGGAACACGTTCTATATGTTAACTATTAGATATCCCAAAAAATTGTTGCTGCTTTGTATACAATTTTTTGGTATTTTCTTTTGTTTAATACACTCATAGAATTAATCTGTAAAAATAGTAGAAATTAGTCAAAAATGATGTTGCAAAAAAACTGTTAAATTAGCAGATTTTTTTTTTTTTTGCTAAATACTAGTAAAATAAGAACAGTAAAAATAAAACAGTTAAATTTACAGAGTTTTAATTATATTTAAGTTAACTTTTAGTTAATCGAAAATGACAAATTCTACAGTAAAATCTGCAGAAAATTAAATTAAATATTAGTAGACTAAAGAAAGCAAAAACAAACTGTTATATCTACAAAATTTTTATTATTTTTAAGATAAATTTATTTGCATTTAAAAAAATCGAAAAAAAAACTTAGAAAATTTAAAATTTTTTGTGATCTTTTAGGCTATTAATTATTTAGCAAATTTTTTTGCTGATTTAACAGGTAAATTTTTTATTTTAACCTAAATAAAACTAAAATTTTGTATATTTAACAGTTTTATTTTCGCTGTTCCTATCTTACTAATATATAGCAAAAATAATCTGCTAATTTAGCAGTTTTTTTCGGCAGCATCATTTTTAGCAATTTTTAGTAGTTTTAACAAAAATTTTTACAGACTTTTTCTAGTGGTGTAGTTAAAGTTAACCCTGATGTACATAACATTAAAAAATCGCCCTTATTCATTTCGTTTGTCAACCATGCATGGAATCGGTTCTAGTGGAATCACTTGTAGAAAAAATAACTGTATAACATAAAAAGTTGGACCTGCTTGGACATGTTTTATATATCGTTACACTCAAAAAAGTTTGACTTGACAGTTGTTTGTATAGTAGTCAGTAGTTGTTGTTTCTAACTGCAATTACAGTTGGTTTTCTATGGAAAAATATAAAACACTATTACAAAAGAATTAACGTAAAGCCCTGTATTTTGTAACAGTTGTTTTTAATGTTATAATCAGGGCAAGTTTTTTTTGGCATTTGCCATTAAATGCCATTTTTGCCATTTTTTCACTCATTTTGTAAAAATGCCATTTTTACAAATCCTTGCCAAAAAAGCGATTTTGTCTATTTTTTAGACTTTTCATTAAAAAAATGCTATAAAATTCAATAAAAACTCAATCTTTGTAAATAATTTTTGGAAAAAATTGACAAAAAAACCATATTTTTTTTTAATATTTGATAAAATTACAGATTTTTTTTTTTGTTAATCATACTAATATATGGCGAATGCACGTTAGCAGTTCAACGGTAAATTCCTTCATTATTATATTTTTGTTAAAAACATTCAGAAAAACACTTAAATCAACTATTATGCTATAAAATTTTTGGAATAAACGTGCCATTTTTGCGATTTTTGTGCCAATTTTACAATTTTTTCGTGCCAATTTGCCTGCCAATTTCAACTTTTTTTGTGCCATTTTAAACTTGCCCTGGTTATAATAAACAGTTAGTTTTGTTGTTAAAAATAAAAAATTTTCTTGAGTTTTTTAAAATTCGTATTTAGTTTATATTTTTTTATATTGATAATGACTGCGTTTGAAAAAATTTTCTATCAAATTTGTTTCAATAACTTTTTTAAAAATCACTCAAATCAAATTTAATTTTTTTTAGTAGGCTTTGAAATGAATGTAAAAAATTTCATATTTTAATTTTTTTGGCCGGAAGCTTTTATTTGATACAAATTGACAAGTGCGAAAAAACATTTCAAAGCCACCCTCAGTAGACATACATACATATAAAAAAATTGCTTGGAAACTAGAAGTTGGCCCGAAAGTACGACATGGAGATCACTCGAAAAGCAGGTTCTGGCCGAAAAAGGGCATCTGTGACCATAATAAGGCGAACAAAATCAGTGCCATGTTGAAGAAGAATCCCAACATTTTAGGGAGAAAAGTTGCTTAAGGGGGGTATCGACTCTAGGAAAAATTTTGTTTTATATTTTATTTGGATAGGGCATACTCTTTAGTATATGCTCAGATTTTTACACATGTTTTTTTGTAAAATAAATTTTAGTCATAAAGTAATATTCTATGCATTAAATTTTTACACAAAATTTTTTGGGAGTGTTTTTATCATTGTCTTTATTATAAATTTTATTTCGCATAATACAGCAGAACAAAAAGGAAAAAACTACACCTAAAGATGCAAGAATTGCACTCAGTCTTTAAAGAAAATCCAATGACGATTCCTCGATGGTGGGCGAAGGCACGTTATATGAGGCAGGTACTTGATGGCTTTTTATAAGCCATAAAAGTAATCAATGTATATGAAAAATAAAAACAAATACAAAACAAATTAAAAAATGTACGCAACAAAAGATTTTGACCTAAATTAAATGTCTAATAAGTTATGTACCATCGTTTTTAAGAACATTTGGGTTAATATATAAAATACTCTTTATCCGATTCTTCTCCAATTCAATTAATTTTAAACTTTAAACGCGTTTTCCCACAACTCTGAGTTCAAAATCGGCTGCCATTGTACAGCCAAGGCGGGTTAACCGATTTCGATCAGGGGTTTTTTCTTTCGTAGGCAACAAAAAATGCTAGTCATTATCGTGGCCCTTTTTTGAATTTTGGTCAAATAAATTTTATATCCCCCAGCAAATGTGTTTTTTCTTGGTTTTTTTTGGAATTTTTAAGTTTGTATGGTAACTTTGTTAAAAATTTTTTTAATTTAATTTAAAAATAAAAATCGGGCCACGATAAGGACTAGAGAATTTATTTGGGATTAATACTGAATTTAGACTGAGCAAAAACTACCTAGTTTTTGTACAAGACTACCCAGGAAAATTTTCTGTTCCAAAGAATCGGTTGTAGAATAGCTACTTTTCATTCTAACACCGATTCTTTTTGTTTGAATTTGTCCTAAAAGCAACCCCTTCTATAGCTCCAAAGTGGAACCGGTTGCTCTAGAATCAGTTCTGGAACTGATTCTACGTCACCCACACCTTCCATATAGGATCCCAGGAACTGGTTCCGGAACCAGTTCCATGGAATTGGTTTCAGTGGAACAAGTTGTAGAATGGGTGTGGTTGGCTATCGATTGTAAAAAATGTTCCTGGGTAGTTTTTGTTTGTTTTTTATGCATGCGTTTTGACAAGTAAAAACTAGCAAAGGCGAAAAACTAGGTAGTTTTTGTTCAGTATAAATGCAGTATACATAAGAATCACTTTACATTTTTATTTTCCGATAATTAATGAAAGCTGGACAGTGGCAGCCGATTATGCCTTTTTTAAAAAAGGCTAGTAATGAAGTGGCAACTCTGGCGATTTTGGCTGGGGAAATATCAAACGGATATTTTTTGAAAATACTACGATAATATGGTTTTTTATCAAAAAAAAAATAAAATATTAACCCCTCAATTCTTAACTGCTTTGTAAAATTATAGCAGGTTTACAAAACGTCATTTTCATACAAATTTGTTCAATAAACCTCCTATTATTTTACAAAGCGTTTATGATTTTAGGGGTAAAAATATTGTTAATTGAATTTTTGACAACCGTTCAAATATGCCCTTTAAAATATTATTGTTACAGTATTTACCCCCCTTAAAAAGTGGATTGTCGCGAGTTTTTTGTACGAAAGTCACAAAAAATGATGGTCTGAAAACTCTTAAAGTAAAAAAATTTCCACACAGGAATGCTGTAAAGAACACGGAAACAAAACAGCGTACAAAAAAAAGTAAAAAAGGTTATTTTTGAAAAAAACAATAAACTCAAAGAGTGCTTGGTTAATCACCATTTTTTGCTCCCTTTAATTGTTCAACTATTATGCGTAAGTTTCTAAACAGTTTAATTACACGTTTTTAATCCAATTTGGCAAAAAAAAATATGAACTATTCGATTAATAACAACACAATCTGTTAACGTAGGGTAAATCCTAAAATAAGCATTTCATAAAATTCGGAAAATATGTCTCAGTTAAAACCATAAATATTGAGTTTTTCTCTATTTAAGACTCCTCGAAGAGTTATCCGCCCAAAAATATGTAAAATCCAACATTTTATATCAAAAAAATTTGGAACAATTGCACCATTTAAGGCGCTTTCGCAATGGTAGAGTGACTCTACTCTGCAGCACAGATTGAAATGTTAACTGTTCACAATGCAGAGTAGAGTTACTTCAAAAAATATTTGACACTTAAATACTTACATTTTGTTTCGCGAATTTCCAGGCTTTATTACGACTGCTTATATCTTGAAATAATTTGTTATTTTACATTAAAATTCCCAACACAAATTTTTTGTGTTGGTTTTACGCATAGGTTTTACGTTTCTAAATATTTTTTTTCTAATTTGTTGACAATTAGGGATGTGAAGAAATTAGTGATGTGTTTTTTAAGCTGTATTTGTCATGTTAAACAGTTAACAGATCAATGTTAACTCTAGAGTGAAACAAATCCGCACTCCAGAGTAGAACAAGTTTGACTCTGGAGTGGAATAAAAAAAGGTAGCAAAATACAAAAATGTATTAGTAAGAAAGAGAAAAGAACTAAATTTGCTACAGATTGGAGTACTCCATCATTGTAAACGCACCTTTAAGCATTTTTTCATTAAATTTTGTCAAATTGGTGTACAAATAAAATCATGGATGGTAACCGAAACGATGCGGCTATCGGTAAGGGTAACGCTATTTTAGATCATTGCGGTAACGGTATTTTAAGGGTAACGCTATTTAATTTATTTCGGTATCGGTATTTTAAGGATAACGGGTTTTTAGTTATTTCGGTAATGGTATTTTAAGGATAACGGTATTTTGATTATTTCGGTAACGGTATTTTCAAGTTAGTGGTATTTCACTTATTTCGGTAACGGTATTTTAAGGATAACGGTAGTCAGTTATTTCGATGCATCCCGAAATTTTTTTACAAAAAACAAACGAGATTAAAAACAAAACCAATTAACCAACTTTAAGTACGAAAAATACTCAATACCCACGTGCAATTACCAAAAGCAGAAAAATAAAAATAACGGTAACGCTATTTTAGGGGTAACGGTATTTCATTTATTTCGGTAATGGTATTATAAGGGTATCGATATTTCAATTATTTCGGTATCGGTATTTTAAGGATAACGGCTTTTCAGTTATTTCGTTAACGGTATTTTAGGGGCAACGGTAGTCAGTTGAAAGGGTTTTGAATCGATAACGGTAATTTAGCGGTATTACCTGCCAACCCTGAATAAAATACCAAATAATTTAAACCAAATAGTGATGTTGATTTAATCAAAACATAATCGTCATTCGAATACTTTCAGTATTCGTAATATAAAACTCTCTTTAAAATATTATTTTTCCATTATTACTTCTTACGGTGGGTCTAATACTGTAGGTTTAACTTTAACTTAACTAAAACCAAAATAAAATGTCAAAAAAATGTACACAAAACAACAACAAATTTTTGGGTTAACTACTAACCTAAGTTTAAACCTGCAGTATGAGACCCACCGTTAGTTATACATAAACATCGTTTTTACAAAATTGGTTACCGTTATCGTTACAATACCGTTATCGCTAAAATACCGTTTCAAATTGAATACCAATACATCTAATTTTTTTTTCAAATACCGCTATCGTTACCGATACCGTTATTTTTTAGTGGTAGTTACCGGTATTTATTAATTTATATAAAAATTCAAATTTTTTGACTTTTTTGTAATAATCTTCAGTTTTTTTTCCTACAAAAAAATTTATCGATAATAATTTTAGTTATTAAAACTACCAGCATTGAATTTAACACGTAAAATTAAATATATGTATGTAAAGATTTTACTTGTTTTTATATGTTTTTAACATAATTTATAATACCGGTACGTACCGGTATTGCTGTTTCGATAGCGGTATACCGTTACTGAAACAGTCTTAAATACCGTTACCTTTACCGGTACCGAAACAAATGAAATTCTATACCGGTAATGAAATTCTATACCGGTAATGAAATTCAATAGGGTAACGGTAACCTTGCCGTTATTCGTTTCGGTAACCAACCTTGGTTTTTTATCATGTTTTGGTTTATTATAAATTTTTATTGACAAAAATCTTTAAAACAATATAATTCACTTACAATTAACGACTCAATCGTTTACTAAGTTTATGAATCACAAACAATTTTTTTGAAAGTGGATAGAAATTAAATAAGGTTGTTGCCAGAATAAAACGAAAATTTAGCAAACTGTTATTTTATATTTATGCATTAAAGGCCTGCATGAATGCATTTAAAACGTTCCGTGAAACATTCACTACACTTTTTGCAATTCAGAAATCTTTAATTGAAATTCAGAGAGTATCAATTGAAATATATAAATAATGAATTAAGATAGATATTACGGTTTCTGAATTTAAACTACTAATTTTTCGTTGTTATGTAAATTGGGCTTTACATGAAAATCTTAACCATGATAGTTAAAAATTGGATCAGAAAATATTGGCTAACTCATTAAATTATCAAAATTGAATTAATCATTGATCGATGCCTTATGTTTTATCAAAACTTGACCCTAATTTAGCTACTTAACAATAACATACCAATTAATATTGTTTTAAATATTACTACAATAAACTAATCAAAAACCTACTGTTAGCATATATTAACCACCAATAAAATGTTAATCAATACCATGATAGAAATCAAATAAATTTTATATTAAAATTTGCTACAAATACGTATTCAATTAATTATAGGGTGTATTTTTTTCAGAAGCAGACCGCTTTTAATATCAAGATTGTCAAAATAGGCATAAACATTTGACAAATTCCTCTGTTTATAGTTTATGATTAAAGATTAATTATAATTTCAACGAATATTTATTTATGGAGTTTCAGTGATAAAATTTTAACACTTTCACTTTATCAAAAATAGCTTAACATATTTTCGTATGGATAGTTAAAAATTTAATATAGGAAATATTAAGGTAGTGAAGGAATGGAAGGAAGTCAAGGAAACTGTTGTTATTTATGTACAACAATAATTTTTTATTGATTAAATTTTGAATTAGATGTTGTTTTAATTTTCTTAAATTTCAGTGTAGTATAGCAAAGACAAGGAGTTGCCTTTTCTTGATAAAATCAAAAATAAAAAGTATTCAAATTTAATAGAACTTCAAAATTGTCTTCAAATCAACTTTATTTTGATATTTTCAAGTAATCAACAAATATGAACTGTGAAATTAAATTACCAACAGTCAGTGAAGTGGTATTAACACCAACACCCAGACCATTAGGTGAATGTGATCCAATAAAAAAAACTCCATCACAGCGTGAAAATGTAGAGAAAGATCAAGAACAACAACAAGAAGATGAAGATGATATTGTAGATATTGAAAATGTAACGGTCAAGTTTCGTTTAAAGGCCAATCAAACCATAGCACAATTTTATCCAAATTGTATGACTTTGTCGGAAGTAAAAACAGATATTGGTCGAAGATTTGAGGTAAAACCAGACATATTTATAATCAAACAAGGAAACCGTATTCTATCTGATTCATGTTCAATACGAGAAACTGAAAGTGATGAATTTGGAATACATGATTATAATTTAGAGTTAAAAAGTAAGTCAAAATCTCATAAATCCTTGGGCCAAAAATCAGAAGATATTGATACACAACCTAAATTGGATTTAGATATTTATTATAGGTATTATGCTCAAACCTCAATCTTAATTTAATTTAGATTTATGATTTCCACTTTTCTTTAGTAAATATCGTTTGCCAGATTTTATAACTGTTTATATACCTGCTGAAGATTCTCGTAATGGTAAACCGAAAAACATTGTGGTAGAGATACAAAATCGGTCCATTGTTAAACCATTTTTATGTGGATATCTGGATAAAACTACCGGTAAGTAACTAAAAATTTATCTGTAACGAGACTCACGTGTAGTGACGACGCCAATTAAGCTGAAATTCTGATATATTTTTTAGAGAAGACAAAAAATAACGGGATCGTAAAAAGCCGTATTGGACCTTGACCGATCGACTTAAAATCACTTTTTATTTCGATTCAATAATGTCCGCTTGTCTGTCCGTACATTAGTGGATCCTTCCGTCTGTACATGTATTCTTGACATATGTAAATATTTTGATGACATATTGGCCAAAGGACGAAGCCCATTGATTTTGATTAAAATCTGTCCATATTTAGAACCAGTGACCATAAAAAAATCAAAATTGGCTTGTTCGCAGCCTACAGGTCGCAAATAGGAAGATATTTTAATGAAATTTGGTACACTGAATCACATGGGCTCATGGACAAAGCCTATTTGCTATACCCTACACCACTACGTGGACAGGGTATAAGTTTGTGCTGATGTTTGTAGCATCAATAATTATTGGACCTAGACCGACCAATTAGTATACCGATCGACTTATAATCACTTTTGATTCGATTTAACGATGTCCGTCTGGCCGACCGTCTGTCTGCCCATGTATTCTTTTGTGTACGCTACAGGTGTACGCTACAAGAATGCCTATTGAAGATATTTTAATGAAATTTTGTACACTGGACCCAAGGATAGTGCCTATTGATTTCAGTTAAAATCGGTCCATGTATAGACCTAGTGCCCATATAAAGGATACTCGAAAATTGGCTAATATGCTTTTTCGCACGCTAGAGATCGAAAATATAAAGATATTTTAATGAAATTTGATACACTGATTCACACTGATTCTTAAGGACATCGACTTTTGATTTTGGTTAGAATCGATCCATCTTTAGACCTAGCGCCCATATCAACTATAATTCCGACTTTCCCTAAATACACCTAACATTAGGCAAAATCAAAATTTCTTACTGATTTCTTAATTTTTCCAATTTCCCAACTCCATTTACTTACTTGAAAATGTCAATGACAGCTGTGTTTGTGCGGCATGCCTATAAATTCATCTCGAACAATTTTGATAGTAGAAAGCTGGAATACGTTGAAAAACTATCAAAATCGTTCCAGATAACACTGATAGACAATCACCGAAACACAGCCAACGCATACAAATAGCAAGACGACGATATGTGCTGCCTAGTTAAAAAGTTATCTCGGGAAACGTTAGATAAAATCCAAAACAACGCAAATATGAATAACAAAAAATACGAGTGCCTTGTTTTCGTCTTTTTTATCATATATCCAAATTTAAGCTCAACCAGATCTCTCAAATGGAAGAGTACCTACTTTTGTTAGTTTGGACAAGTATACAAATTTTAAAGAAAACTTTTTATTCTAGGTATCGAATATTTGGACGCTTTCACACAAACTGGTCCGTTTATAAACAAGTGCAAGTGGCAAAATTATGCTTCTCGAGATTCCCAGACATATGAGCATAAAGCTAAATTAGTAGTAAGTAAATTTACAATTTCAAATTTCTGTCAAAAATTATTCAAGACTCATAAAGAGCTTTTCCTCATGTGGCCCATTAAATCTTGATGAAGCTTAGATATGTTGTGGGCGAGAAAAATTTAAGGGACATGTATTTTTTTAGCTGCGCAATTTTACATTTACGAGTTTACGAAAAAGTAACTGGAAAGGGTATAATAGATTTGCGCTTATGTTTACAACTATAAAAAGGTAAAGGCATTAGACTCACCTTCAAGTATATCGATTGTCTCAGAAAAGGTTTTTTGTTTGATTCAGCGATGTCAATCTATGTATTCTTGTAATCAAACTACACGTCGGAATTCTAAAGATATCGGGTCATGTTTTTACCTAGTTGCAACAGAAAGAAGCTATGTGAATTGACCTTAAATTGTATTACCCAACCAAAGCGATTTCTCGCATGGGACCTATATAATTTTATTCGTGATTCGGATAGTGCTCATTTTGGGCAAGACACCGGGTCCAACTTTGATCCAGTTCCTTCTGGTTTTTTTACAGTGCTTTTAAGGTCGAAAAAAAATATGAAATTTGGTGTTTTTCCATTCTTTGGGAAAAAATTATTGGATGAATCGTACTAATTTGGAAAGTTGAACTCAAGCTCTTTCTAATAGATCAACTTCTGGATACCGGACCCGAGCCGAAGCCAAAAATTTGACGCCTAAAGTTTAAAACCCCAAAAAAACCAAAACATTCACTATCGCCATTTTAGATTCGTCTCGAAAACTGCCTGGCGCATTTTTACGACTCTTACTAGTTCAGAGACTAGAATATCTGACCGATTTAATATCGGAGAAACCGCCGTGGAGTACAAACTTTTTAAAAACGTTTTTAAGCGAATTCTTGCTAATGTTTGTAACTACCAAAAATAAGGAACCTATACCCAACTTTTTTAAGTATACCGATCGATTCAGAATAACCGGAATAACCAAGAATATCTGTCCTAGCCTTCGCAATACTAAAGATAATTGTACGAAATTTGGTACATAAGTTCGATTTTCCCAAGGGCGAAACATATTTAAGTTGTTTTAAATCGGTCCTATCTGAATTACGCTAAATAAGAAGTACATCTAGATTATTTTTTCTACTGCCCAGAAACAAAATAGATGCCAGAGAAGTAGAAAAAGCAATACATAATGATCTAGATGTGCTTATTTTTAAAAAAAAACACTAATAATGATTTTAACATCGAGTTGTCATAGGAGAGGAGTACTCCCACTTCAAACTTTTTCAGAAATTTTGGAACTAGTGCAAAGGAAACTCTTTTTTATCAAATTGAAAGTTTACAAAAAATTTTAATTTTTTTTTAATTCCGCCACCGGGTATCGAACTTGCAACCTCAAGATTGCTAGTCTATGTTAGCTCTCTACCGCTGAACTATTCTTGACTGGCATAAAAACACTATTTTGTCATTGCAAGATATTGTGTCTTACTCTCTTCAATAAAAATACTTATTAAACAAGTGCAAAAGGTGCACTGCAATTGAGTTTTTTTTCAGTGCTATTTTCACAGATGCTTAAAAAGCTATTTTTCATAATTTTTATTTTATTATATTTTTAAAAATTAAAAAAACATTGAATTTAAGCAAATTAATTATCGTAGAAATATTAAAAACAAATACAAAATAAATTAAAAATATTGGTCCCGCCGGAAATCGAAACCGCGATCATATGTTTGAGAATAAACTATATTCAAATCACTTGTTAGGATCACTCTTAGAGCAACAATGATTTAGAAGCAATAATTAAGTGATTTTTTGGATGTTGTTCAGAATTACTTCCAAAAAATCTGTAAAAATATAAGTACTAACGAATACTTCCAAAGTAACAGGAGAAGTGGTTTTTTGAATTTGTTCAAAATTACTTCTAAAAAAGCAGTAAAAATACACTTACGGATACTTTTGAAGCAATGAAAGAAGTGGTTTGTAAAGCATGACTTCCAATTTTTTTTTTTTTTTTTTGCTGGGTGCTTTTGCGTCTCTTTTTTTGCTGGGCAGTTCGGTTAAGCAGAACTTCCTTATCAGTTGATTTTTTTAGCTATACACAGAAAAAATGTTCTTGGACGAGTTTTAATGAAATTTTTCATTAAACTAATAAAGTTTTCTTCACAAAGTGAATGAAAAATTTCTTAAATTTTATGAATAAGCTTCATAATTTTTATGAAACTATTCTTAATGACTAAATGACTTTTTCATTGGGTTTATGAAATTTTAAATGAATAATGTGAAATTTTTCATAAAATTTTATGAAAAACTGCATTAATTTAATGAAAAGTTGAATTGGATGGATTCCAACGAAACTTTATTGAATTGTAATTAAATGTTCATAAAATTAATTAAATTTTATTTCACAAAATTAACGAAAAGCTTTTTAACATTAATGAAAACATTAAAATTTTGTATGAAACTTACTTTATAAAACTTTATCATACACAGAGAGAATTTTGCCGGACGAGTTTTATTTAAATTTTTCATTAAACTAATGAAGTTTTCTTCACAAAGAAAATGAAAAATTACATAAATATGATGAAAAGCTTCATATATTTTATGAATTTAGTTTCAATGAAACTTTTTCATTGCATGTATGAAAGTTTTAATAAATGAAATGAAATTTTTTCATTCGAAAAATTCCATTAATTCAATGAAAAGTTTCAATGGACGATTTTCAGTGCAACTTCGTTATTTTTATGCAAAAATTCATTAATATCATGCAGATAATTCTCTCAATGTACTATAAAATGTATTAAACTGTTCATAAACAAGATGAATTTTTTAGATGATTCTATGTAAAATCAAAAAATCAAATAATTTTATAAAACGTTTCATTGACTTAAACATATAGAATTTAGGTACCTCAGAATTATAAAAAAAATGTTCTTAATTTGTTGCAACATCATCTTAGGATACAATGCATGATCAAATATCACAATGTTGGCTCGATGGCAATAACATAAGATATTGGTCGGAGGCTACCGATTATTATATAACAGCTGGAAAATATATTACACATGCTCAACAAGAGAGACTAATCAATCGAATGGGTAAAATATGTTTAATACAACGTAATTTTAGACGATGGAAGTGGATGAAATGGATGAAACAATGTGCTTTGGAATATCGGTAAACCAAGAAAACACAAGATACAACTTTCCTTTAAAATAAATTTAATATCTTTCTTAGACGTCTGGTAACAAATCGTTTAGCAGAAGAAGAGACATTCAAAGCAAATCAAACAAGACGTATAAAACGTGAACAGCGGGCTAAACAATTTCCCAGAACTAAAGATGATTTTGATTTATTGTATGGTGAGGTACAAAAATGGAAAATGGCTGAAATGAAACGCATAGCTAACATGTATGAGGGTGCATCACGTATAGCAGAAATCAATTTATTATTGGATAAAGAAATCACCTTGCTAAGTGGCATCGATCGTCAAAGACAATTGGTATTTGAGGCAATGCAAGATTTTCGCCAGGAACAAATGTTAAAGAAATTGGGAGAACCAGTTAAATGGTTGGGTTATGGAGGTAAGAACGTTGAAACGAAAGCTCTAGTAAATCCTGATTCTATGATTTTATTTTATTACTTCAGATACCATCATCCATTTGGATCTTTTACGTACACAGAGAGTTCGTTTTTTAACTGAAATTTACAAAGATTTACAAAAATCTTTACCTAAGGAAGATCGTTTGGAATTGATTAATAAAGTTAGGCAGATTTTGTTAAATGAACAAGATTTTCCCGAATTTGGAGAGGTTTGGGCAGATTTTAGTTTTGTTTCAAAAGTTTTAGAAATTATGCATGATGTTTTCTTTTTATTATTTTAGCTATTCGATTTATTTGATCGCGAACGAAATTTATTGGTTTACACAAAATATTGTGATGTTGAAGTTTTGCGCAAACGCCAAAATATTATTTTTGTGGATCTAATCAAATTTGAGAGGGAGCCTAAACCACATAGTAAGAAAAATGTTTTAATACCAAATAAGTAACAGTGACAAACTTGACCATATGTGGTGTGATAAATTTTTCGAAATTTGATAGAATTTTTACATAATTATATGAAAGGATTTAAAAAGCGGTTTCTAATGAGTTTTCCAATAGGAACGGGTATATTTGGACAGTTCATGCAATAAAGACAAAATCACCATGGCAAACGTATTCGCTGACTCGGTCCTGTATCAGTTGGAAGCGAATTTGTTATGGCCAAAATTGGATATGTGGTTCCAACAAGACGGCGCTACGTGCCATAAAGAATATTCACATGTTTCTTGCGATAAAAGAAATTCAAAAAAGAGGAAAGGGGAAAAGAAGGGTAAAAGTAGGAAAAATATAATTTTTATTTAACTTGAAATTTGAAAAAAAAAGTCAATAAAAAAAGTTTTCTGAGTCAGTAAATTAGTAAGAAGGGTGCTTGCGGAAAAATTGCTAATGTGACCAAAATCGTAACTTCAGCAAAAATTGTGCTAACACTAAGTCGATACTTGCTAAAATCAATAACACTTTTTGCTGAATGTTAGTAGACTGGAAAAACTCAAAAAAAATTTGTAGAGAAATTATAAAGTCATAAAAAAGTCTGTTAAACGCGTTCTGATTCTATTGAACTAATTTTTCTGTTAATTTGTCTTAAAATTTAGGATTGAACTAATGTTTTTTGCATCGATGGTAACCGAAACGAATACGGTTATCGTTAGGGTAACGATATCTTAGTTTATTTCGCTAACGGTATTTAAAGAGTAACGCTATTTCATTTATTTCGGTATCGGTATTTTAGGGATAACGGTATTTGAGTTATTTCGGTAACGGTATTTTAAAGATAACGATATTTGGGTTATTTCGGTAACGGTATTTTAAGGTTAACGGTATTTCAGTTATATCGGTAACGGTATTTTAAGGGTAACGCTAGTCAGTTACTTCGATGCATTTTTTTTTTACCAAAAACAAACGAGATCAAAAACAGAACCAATTTATCAACTTAATGTACAAAAAATACTCAATAACCACGTGAAATTACCAAAAGCAGAAAATTAAAAATAACGGTAACGTAGTTTAGGGATAAAAATATTTCATTTATTTCGGTAACGGTATTTTAAGGGTATTGATATTTCATTTATTTCGGTATCGGTATTTTAAGGATAACGGTATACTCAATAACCACGTGAAATTACCAAAAGCAGAAAATTAAAAATAGCGGTAACGTTAGTTTAGGGATAAAAATATTTCATTTATTTCGGTAACGGTATTTTAAGGATATTGATATTTCATTTATTTCGGTATCGGTATTTTAAGGATAACGGTATACTCAATAACCACGTGAAATTACCAAAAGCAGAAACTTAAAAATAACGGTAACGGTAGTTTAGGGATAAAAATATTTCATTTATTTCGGTAACGGTATTTTAGCGGTATTGCCTGCCAACCCTGGTTTTTTGTAAATCTAATTTAGCATTATAATTACTTTTATCCGTATTTGAACTAACTTTGCATGCTATATTTTAGTAATTTGTGTTAACTTTACAAATTTTTCAGCTAATTTAAGCCACAATTATTTCCTAATTATTATATTTTTGTATCTCTGCTATCAACATCACATAGAGATGGCGCTATATTTTATTTTTTATTATATAATCGTAAAATAGCTTGTATCTCGGAAACTAAGCGAGATAGAGCAAAATGGACAAAAATTCGTCCGTCTGTACCTATTAATTAATTCTTATTAAATACTCCCCACTCTAGGGTCAGATCCCGAAGTCGACATTTTTAAGCCACATTTTAACAGAAATTTGTAGTTAAATCAGGTAAAATTTCTGATGAATTCAGATAAAATTTCCTAGCTAATTTAACTTAAATTGTCCGTATATTTAGCAGTATATAAAATTTAGCTTACCTAAATTTAGCAGAACATGATTTTCAACTTTATTGAAAATTCTGCTGGCTCAAATTAAGATACTATTTCCTGTTAGTTTAGCAGAATTTTGAACAATTTGTTCGGGCTTTTTTATGAGTGTTCTTTAGTTAACTTATTTGCTGAAAATTTAAATCTAGAAATTGTGTATTTTTTTTTTTTTTTAATTATCATTTCCGTTGTCTGTACTATATGCACTTAAGCTGCGAGAACTACATCTTGTATATCTGGTTGTCGTCAACACTATAAATGCATTTATCAGCACAATTTTTGTAACAAAATTAGTTCTGAAATGTAGCCTAATTAAAACCCATAATTAAAAATGTTGTCAAAAATAAAGATTTCATTTATTTGCATAAACAAATTTATTTGAAATGAATAATAACATAAATTTAAAATAAATACTAGATAAATTAAGAAAGTATTGCGATGTAAAATTTGTATATGGCCTTTGAAGATATTCAAAATGATGATAGAATTTAAAGCCATTTCGAAATATCGATGGTGAAAACATTATTTTATACACCTATAACAGAAGGAAAATTAAAGCGTACTAAATAAATATATAGTTCTCTTAATAGCTCTGTTTCTTTACTTTTTGGGTAAAGTTCGGTAAAATGAGAGTTAACAAGAAATACCAAAATGCACAAAAGTAAACGAACGCGAAAAACCACATTTGAAGCCCGAAAAACAAATGTCAATAGATTTGTGCATTATAGTTCGTTTTGGTAAGCGCTCTTTCTAGTGCTTGTTCAATTTGTTGTAAAAATCTAGATAGCTTTTCTAGTTAAACCCCTTTTTAAATCAAAAATTTAATAAAAAATTCCTTTTTAGGCATATCTATTTACAAAATGGAATACATAGTTTATTAAATTTGGAAAAGATTTTAATATTAAACAAAATCTTCGATTTATTTACATACCCAGTGTAGAAAATCATTACCAGATATGTGGTTATGTAACTACATACTTGGTAATGGTAACTACCCAGGTAGAAAAATACAAACGCCACAATGTTGGCCCGGTATTGGAGGCGGTAGTACATGTACTGGCAATGCGTCGGATTTTTAACGTTCACTGTACTGGCATGTTGTCGAAATGATAACACCAATAAACGCTTGGCCGTAGTAATTTCCCAACGTTGGCGCAGGCTTGGGATTTTATTTTTTTGGTATTATCCCAGTACATTTAATAACAAATTTAGTAGTTTGCTAGAACTTTACTGTCCTCTTAGTGTACATCACAGATTTTTAATGTATTCTTTCGAAACTTCACAAGAAAAGAATGGCGATGTCTCTCTTACATAAATAATTGTGTAATAGATGTAAAAATACGTAAGATTTATAAAATTGTTAATTTTAATAAATTAAAAAAAGCTCGTTAATTTTCAGAAAACAGTACTGGCCAAGCACGTTTTAAGTAGTACCGGCATTTCGTAAAAAACAGTGCTCTCCCAGTACAACTTTTGTTGTAACGTCGGCAATTTCTACCTGGGTATTTACTTTTGTTATTACATTTCTTATTACCTTTATATGGCGATGTCGCGAAAAATAATGAGTTGTCGTTACACACCAGCATACGAAAAATCAAAAAATATATCGTTACCTATGTGCTTACCAGTACTGACAAAAATAATGAGTCTAAAAATAGATTTTCTGAAAAATAAATTATATAAAAAAAAATATTTTTTATTTTATTTTTTTTTTTAATAAAATTTGCTGGTGCGGGAATCGACCTGGGTCTACAGATTGCCAGTCAACAGCTCTACCATCTGAGCTATATCGACATGCAATATTTAATAGATAAAAACACAATTGACCTGCTGCACACAAGTAGCTTACTCGCCAACATACAAAAAATCAAAAAATATGTGGTTACATATATCCTTACCGTTGTTTAAAAAATATTGAGTCTAAAAATAGATTTCAAAAAATTTTCAAAAAAATTTTAAAAATTATTTTCTATTTGAAATAATGATAAAAATAAGTAATTATCAGTAACTCATTACTGGTAGTCCAAAAAATAATGATATGTCATTACCGTTTCTACACTGGGTAGAGTTAGTTAGAGCACCCATGAAGTATATGGAATTTGCAAAAGTGTTATTTTTTTCACGTCCCCACGCATTTTTCAGTAAATTGGGCGCAAAAAATAATATCCCGGCAAAAATTGGTCCTCTCGTAATAAAACAGGCCAGTCACCCACGGCTTCTAGTCCTAAAAATGGACTAAAATTAATTCAAAGCTTCTTTGCGCTATAACTCTTAAAATAAAGGTTTTATAGAAAAATATTAAATAAGCATATCTACAGGGAATAATGTGGCTAGCATTTTTCTCATACACATTTTTGGCGTATCGAGAAGGTTAAAATGTTCCACAAAAATATTTGCCATGAAATTCTACTATAAGTCTCTGAAGACATCAAAGTTGAAAATTTAAGTTCAATGCCAGAAATAAGTCAATACTTCCCTTCAATTAACGAGTTAGAGGGTTAAATAGTTCCACAAAAATGTACATCGTAGTGTTTTACATAAGTTCACTGAACACATCCTATACCCAAAATAGAAGATTCACATGGTTTCCTTGTGCACATATGTAAAAAATCTATAACTCGGAATCAGTTTTAGGGCAACCTATCCGAAAATGAGCGGGGAGCTGGAAAAATAACACTTTTGCACATATGGGTCATCTAGTGCTAATGCAGCTTCCTGTTTTTCTTCCTAAACAATAATTTTGGACCATTTATGTACCTATTAGTTTCATAGAAAATATCGGTCTAATCTACGGTTCATCAAAGAAAAAAACTTTTATATAAAATAAAAAGAGAGAGTTACTTCAGAACTGATCCGCGAGTGTTATATAAGTTACCAGTTGCGCTCCCTATAAATTACCAGTTTTGTTCCCTAAATTGTAATTTTAAAACTAGGTATACAACTAGTGAGAATTTTGTAACAATTTCTCCCATCCCTATGACATCTCTGTGTTAAATTCTACAGTTGTTTGTATGGAGAGGCGATTAGAGTTGACAAGTATTCGACCTATTTGAAAAACCGGTTTTCGAATACTTCAAAAAACTCCGGTTCGATAACCGGTTTTCCGGTTTTTGTAAATATTCATTTTGTATTGCTATATATCAAGGTTGGTTACCGTTATCGTTATAATACCGTTATCGCTAAAATACCGTTTCAAATTGAATTCCGTTACCGTTATCGATACCTCTAAAAAAATTTCTAAATACCGTTATCGTTACCGATACCGTTATTTTTATGGGTAGTTACCGGTATTTTACCGGTATTTATTATTTTATATAAAAATTACAATTTTTTTAATTTTTATTTTATAATCTTGAGTGTTTTTTTTTACAAAATATTTATAGATAATAATTTTACTTATTAAAACTACCATTATTGAATTTATAGCTTAAAATCTGTATTTTCAGTACTTAAAATTAAAAATATTCCATGTTTTTACTTGTTTTTATATGTTTTTAACATAATTTTTAATACCGGTACGTACCGGTATTGCTGTTTCGATAACGGTATACAGTATATACTGTATATTTAGGTATACATTCTTAAATACCGTTACCTTTACCGTTACCTAAACAAACGAAATCTGATACCGTTACCGTTACCCTTACCGTTATTCGTTTAGGTAACCAACCTTGCTATATATGCAAATTTTCTTATAAAACTTGCAAAGAATTGCTAAAAATCTTGAAACTTACTATTTTCTTCCTTTCTTGAAAGCAATTCGCAGCGTAAATTATTCCATTAGTGCGAATCCACATTTAAAACTAAAAGTTATTATTTCTAAAGGCTCTGTTTGTGTTTTTTTTTTTTTGTTTCTAGATAAAAACAATTTCGGACAACGGTATTTCGGAGAAAGCCCAGTATTTTGTTCGTAATTTTTGCGAAAAAAGCTTTTAACCTATTATTAAAAAACAAAAAACAAAAAATTATTTTTCACTTGCTGTGGAATTGTTACAAAATTACAGTGGAAGTTTTTCACATTAATTTAATAGACAAGATGATTTGAAAATGTCACAAAAAAATAACTTTGGCCTTATAAAGATTGTATTTTTCCAATTAATGTGAAACAATTTGTTACTTTTAAAATTTTTATTACAATTTTACGGTTTCAAATCGCAAAATGTTTTATCACGGGGGGAAAAAGGCTAAAAAATAAGAAAACACTACTTTTATTTATTGAGGATATGGAAAAATTGAGCTTATATGAATTTTAGGACAAAATTTTAGATCTTTCCTACTTAACTTATCTTCAAAAAATTATGACTTTTTTAAGAGAGAGAGAAAATATAGAATTCTGCAGAAAAACAGTCTCTTGAAAGAATTTCAACATTTTTGTTTCGAAAAAAATTATTTTGATAATAGTTCACTAATGTACGTCATAGCAACGACAAAGTGAATAAACCCTACATAAAGGAGGTAATCAAACATTAAGGGTCATATGCGTAATCACTTTGAAAATTTTGAAGTGACTTATAAAATAAATTTTCCATACAAAATTCATTTTATAAATGTGTTATAAGGTTTTCAAATTATTATGCATAGGCACTTAAATATTTTGCAAAATTATTGAACAAATGAAGAAAATTTATGGGAAATTTTCACCTTGTAAATATTCGAAAATGTCGAATTATTCGACACGAAAAAACCGGTTTCTCGAATAATTCGAAAACCGCCCTTTTTCAAAAACCGATTTAAAAAACCCGGAAATATAGAAAAAGAACCGGTTTATCGAATAATTCGGAAACCGGTTTTGACAATTCTAGAGGCGATATAACTTGTGCTAGTCATCTAGTACACAAATGGTTCTAGACTAGTATTTTTCTACTGCCAAGTTTGTAATAATTTTTTACACTTCTTTCAGAACAGGGAAATCGAATGTGTATGGTTTGTAAACAAGTTAAACCCTATACACATTTTGCCATTCGTACCAGACAATTTCAAGTGGATACTTGCAATAAATGCTACTATCTTAAGGTAAAACTAACAATTTAAATATTAAAAGAAATAGATATTACACTGAAATACACACATATATTTTGGAAATAACTGTAGGAGGCTTGCACTGAAAATCTCGTATATTCAGCAATTTTAAGAACTATACAGAGAGAAGAACGTAAAAAGAAATGTACTGGCTCATTCGCTTTCATCATGCAGGTGGATGATGTACGTCATATAGTAGAACAAATATGGCATGGTCATTCCATATTGAGTAAATGTGAAAATTTAACTAAATTAAGGTGATTTCAAAATACGGAAGCAACAAGAAAAGGAAATACAATTTTATGTTGAATATATTTTCAGATTGCCACGTTGGAATAAGAAAGAAGAATGGTCTCCTTGGAATTGCATTTGTCTAACAGAAACTGAGACCAGAAATCATAGCAGAGTAGACGATTTGGAAAAAGTTTACGATCATAAAATACGTCTAGAGGTGGGAAATCGTCATATGTTGGCTAGAAATGCTTTTCATAATTTGGCAGCTGTTTCATTAGAATTTACTGAAACTGCCAAATGGTCAAATGTGGGCTTGAATAAACAACGTATAGTTCGTTTAGAACATGTAACCACACATAAAGGAGTAGATAAGAATTCCAATGATCATAATTATCGATTAGGAAAAATTATCTAAATTCAATATACCCTTCATTTTGTGGCAGAAATTTAAAAAAGAGTGGTTTGTTTTTAAGTGTTTTTCATTTTATAATTTCAAAAAGAAAAATTTTATTTGATTTTAATAAAAGGAAAATAAATGGACTGCTATTTTACAATTTTATGTAAAAAATTGTTTCAGAAAAGCACTCAAATACAAAAATTATAAATTATTATGTAATATTAAAAATAAAAATGTTAATAAACTTTAACTAAAACTTTAGTTAAATCTTGGTAAATTGTGTATGATATTTCTTATTTTAAACTAACAACAGAGGAGTTTGTAACCAATTTTAAGCTAAAATTAAAAATTTATATATGTTTTTGTTTTATTTTGCATTAGTTCTAATGAGTGCCTTAAATTTACTTTCCAAATACTGCACTCTTTTTAATAATTTATCGCTGGTACTGAATTCATTATACGGTACGGGTATCACTTTATAACCACTCTTTTCCAGCAGATCAAAACTTAAAGATGTAATGCCACTGGCTGACCTATGGGTACCGTGGCAGATATCATGATAATCAACAATCATTAAAGCCAATCTGTTAATCATTAGTTAAGAAATGAATATTTGTTATAAATTTTAATTATTGGAAAAAGTCTTTAAAATTTTACTTACTTGATTGCATTTGCATGTTCTTTATCGAGCGGCAATGGATTACGTTTATCATCAAAAACACATATAGCATCTGAAATATTTTTCAAAACCTCATTTTATTTATTTTTCTATTGCAATTTCGTTAAACAAACACTTTTAAATTAGATTATATTTTTAAAGTTAAATCAATTGCAACCTAAAATCTAATGTTAATGCAGAATTTTTGAAAAATGCATTAATTAATTTATGAATATTATGATGATAACGAAATTAATAAATGATGAATGAATGTCAAAACCACTATGTATTATTAAAATTTCAATTTAAAGCATTAAACTATATAAATAAATATTTCAGTTTTTAACGTTTTAAAAATAACTGAAAAAATAGTAAAAAAAGGCTAAAAAGCAGTAAAAACAATCTATGGTAAAAACAATTAGAAATCTAAAAACTATCAACTGTACTACAAAAAATTAAAACAGACTTATTTTAATTTTAAATTTAACATATTTGTTGGTATGCTTTGACTTGATTTGCATTTATAGTATTGTAATTTTCGAATCAGACTAGATCTAGTTTCTGCCTTTTTCTATGGCGATGTTTCATCATCAGTGATTTTCCATTAAATTGGTTATATGTTACTGTCAGAATGTCTCTATATGATAATTTTTGAACATGCGCTTATTCCTACATTACAAACGTAACTATACTAAGTTACGACGGCATAACGATCTCACCCAAGTAAGGCCTTGAATACAATGTAACTAATTCGTAGCTTTCTTTTCTATTCAGCTTTCTGTTGTTTTTTTTTTTACTCAGTGATCAAAACAGACACATACAAACATTCAATTTTTACATTTTTGTTTATCTTCCAATCTCCTCCGTGTCTCCTTTTTCGCAAATATTTTTCTTAGTTCTGATATATAAATTTTCTAAAAATTTTATGAAATAAAACACAAAAAATTAGTTATATCTCGTCTTGAATTTTTTAAATACACCTTGAAGAATAAATAAAAAAAATAATTGGAGGTATCCCTCTGCCAGTTTATGTGTGCAGCAATTTCATTTTTCAAGGAATAACGTTTTTTTTTTGTTATGTTTTGGGTTAAAATAATCATTTAAAAGTAAATTTATTAAAGAAGCACTCAATATTATAAAATAATTGAACATTCCCGCCCTTGAAAATTGAGTAAATGAGAGCGCTCAAGAGGGTGTATTTGTGTTTCTCTTGTTACCAAAAGTTGCCCAGACTTTCTTCGGGTGACTTTGATAACTTATAAAACGAACAGCTGATGATTATGCAAATACAGTATAACTCGCTTAATACGAACTCGGATAAGACGAATTCTCGGTTAATACGAACTAATTTAGAAGTCCCGAAGTTTTGGCAACAACTTCAATATAAAAAACATCGGTTAATACGAACTCGCTTAAGACGAACACTCGGTTAAAACGAACTGTTTGTGATGGTCCCACAAACAAATTTCTATATAATTTTCCACCTTTAATACGAACTTTACAAAATTCGACAATGAGTTCGTCTTAAGCGAGTTTTACTGTAAATACAAAATTCGAATTTAATAAAGAAAACTTCAAAAAAAAATTCTTCTTTTATAAGAATACTTGAATAAAATCAAAAATAACTTTTAAATGCAAGTAAATATATGTAATTGTTCTATAAATACGCATTCTTTGAAATAAATTTTTTCCCGTTCTTTTGAGTAATTTTGCCATTTTGTGAGAGGATTTTATGCTTACCCAGCAAAACTTTCTATTACCTGGTAATAAGGTTTGTACGAAGAAATTAAGGTATGTAACCTCTTACTTTGCTATTCCAACAGATATTATTTTAACAAGGGCATGTCATTGGAGGTATGTACTTTCCAAAAGAGGGCTAGGTAACAACATAAGAACATGTTACTTTAATGTTACATGTTAGGAGTTACGTAACGACTTACATAAACGATACTGAGCACAATACTACTTACATAACAGCTTAAAGTAAGGCCAAAAAAACGTGTTACAAACAGGTTTGAAATAACACATTAAAATTATGCGCTTACTTACTGTATAAAAATATATACTTACTTCTTACAAAAAAAATTAAAATATCGTGTTGGTTTTTTATAAATGCTAAAACGAAGCATATTCATATTTAATTAATATTTACTCAGATTAATATAAAGTTAACAAAAAATATTTCAGTCAATATGTATAAAACATATAAATTATTTGTATCGAATATTTTAAATAGAAAATAACACTCATGTATCGCATTACAAATAACTCCTTATTTTGAGGTATTTGAATACACCATCGGTAATAAGTGGCTATTTCTATTAAGTGATCACGTATCACATTAAAAGTAACTCCTTATTTTACGGTTTTAAAATATCCCATCTGTAATAAGTCGCTGCTATTATTTAGAACACGTGTTGTGTATTACAAGTAACTCTTTTCTTTGAGGTGTTTAAATATATCATTGGTAATAAGTTGCTATTACTACCCAGTAGTTATGCAGCACATTATATGTAAGACATTACATTTTAGTTATGAAATAATGCAATGGTAAGGGGTATGGTATTACCAGGTAATGTGTTCTGTAATACCAACATATTACCAAGGTTTTGCTGGGTTACTCTCATTTTTCACAAATTTATCTAGAAACTAATAGAACACACTTGTTAATTTTCTTTTTGCAATCGGGGGTTTTAGGAAATATAAAAACTGCCCAGTCAGAAATTGCCAGTGGTACAAAAAATCAAGCACTGGCATACCAGTGGCTTAAAAAGAAAGCCTATTTGGGTTGTGCACGAAAATCCACAACTAATACGAGGAAGCGTAGGTGTTGAAAGCACAGTTCCTGATCGTAACGTTTGCGTTCGTCATCAGACAATCGTAGTGTACCGCATTCGGTTTGTGGACAAACACACAACCGCTTAAACGATAGATAGGTTATGTGGTCCTTGAGCGTACCCTAAATGTTGGATACAGTTTATTTTCCTACCCTGGTTTTTATATTTCTCTTATTTCATAAATCTTTGTAAAATTTGTATGATAAGTACTACTAAAATATTTTAAGCGAATGTTTGAAAAGCAGTGTTGGCAGGCAATAGCGCTAAAACACCGTTATCGATTTAAAACCCTTTGAACTGACTACCGTTAACCCTAAAATACCGTTACCGAAATACCGTTTGCTACTGAAATAATTGAAATACCGTTATCATTCAAATACCTTTACCGAAAACTGATATACCGTTATCCTTAAAATACCGACACCAATAAATGAAATAACGTTACCCCTAAAATATCGTTAACGAAATAATCTCGGTTACCATCCATGTCGAAAAGTGATAAAAAAAAATGCATTTTCAATGCTTTCTTCGTACTACTTTGCACTTGAAGGTAAATTGTGAATGGGCAGATTTACCAGCGAAACCCGGTGAACGATGCTACTTTTGTTTTCATTTTAAAATAAAAATATTTGTAGTTTTCTTTGATTTTTTACATCTTTTTTTCTTTTACAGTTATATTTGAACTTGTTAATTATACTTAAAGAAAAAAATTAAAAAAAAAAAAAACAAACGACAGTTGCTGTATCACTGACTGATCACAAGTAGCATAAAATGTTTACGCTACCAAAATAATGTAGCACTACCTCAACATGTTGTATTAGCGGTATGTAATCAAATCGGTCACCAGATTGTTGAGTTGCAGATTAGTAACAGTTGAGCGTCTGGTAAACGCACCCAATGTTAACCAAAAAATTACTACGAATATGTAATTTTGCCATTTATTTTGTATTTTAAAACCCTAAAAATATAAAATCGAAAAAAACTCACGAACAATTTTTTCTACTCACACTTGTATTGTATGAAGGTTTCACTCATGCTCAGTTAACACTAAACGTTGGGTAATGCCAAATTATTATTATTAATAATGTACTTTTTTATTATTAGGTCCATTCGATTACTATTCTCAGTCAAGTCCAGTAAGAATTACTCAGTACAAACTTATAGAGAGTAAGACAAGATTTACTCTCAAAATACAATTTTCCGAAACTTTTACGCGAACAGAAAATTTGCAACAATTTGCAAGTTTGTGGACACAACTGATTACAACACCAAATATATGGAAGAAGAAAATTTTTGATGTTAAATCTTAAGCAGACAATTTTTAGAAGGTTTTCTTATCTTTTCAATAATTTTTTTGTGAAAGTTTTACTACTTTGTTTTACTACTTCCATAAAATAACATAATTGGAAAATATTTTTTTTATTTACAATAAACAAACATATGTTTTCGAAACATGTTTTTTTTCTGCTTGCAAATTCTTACAGGCAAAAATTTGTCCAGTAAAAATTTGCAAGAAAAAGAACAAGACTTAGAAACTCTCAATATAGAACTGTCACTTTATTCTCTCTTTTTTCTTTCTGTTTACTGAGTATTTGTGTTAACAAACGCCATCCAGTAAAAATTTGTACAAATTAAATTATCCAGTAATCGAATGGACCTATTATAAGTCCGTTCCTAATCTCACCAAAACGAGTTCGCGTACTCGAAAATTGGGTAAATGAGAGCGCTGAACTAAATTACAAAAACCAAGTGATTTACACTGGTTATTTAGTTTTTTTTTTGTCACAACACTTTTTTATTACACATTTTTCTTTCTGTTTTTATTGTTAAATTAATGCAAAAAAATTATTAATACATTTAAAAATTAATAACAACACACAATTTCAAACTAAAATAAAAATATTCTTAAAAAACTAAAAAATATTTTTTTTACACTTGCTTTACTTCTATATTCGTTGTAACAGGATGCGTCGAAAGTTAACTATAAATGATACCGGGTGTAACAAAAATGCACATTTCAGATATTTTTACTTGGTTTTTGGCAAAAACCAGGTAGAATCTGGGTTTCAATTTGTATGAAAATTATATGGAAAAACTAAATTAGTTTTGTAGTTTCCGGCTCAAAAACTAAAAATGTCCAAAAACTACTAGTTTTTGCCCAGTCTAAATACACTTTAAACAAAATAATACGGAAAAGAAATATCTACATGCATTAACTAATTGAACAAAATAAAAATTTTTAAGTGGGTTATTTTGTAAAACGCAACGCCTTGCGTTGCGTTGATTTGTGTGTAAATTGTTATTGTTACAAAAACAATTTGTATGGAAAACAACGCAACCCAAAGCGTTGCGTATTACCCCCTAAATGTCGTATAACCCCCTAAATGTCAACAAATATGTGTATTTGTGAAATTTTTCAAACTAAAATTATACGCATTTTCACGTTTTTCTTCGAAATAATTTTTTGGGCTTGGAAAGTGGTTTTGTGCGTTCCCGTACTTTTGGGTAATTTTGTGAGAGTATTTTTGATTGCTCTTATTTTACCGAACTTTAGCCAAAATGTTAAGGAACGCATTTTATATTAGCTGCATTTTTGCTCATTCCTATTAACGATATGCATCTAAAGCGCTGTGGTGTGGTTAACGCGTTGGACTGTTACACATAAGGTTGCGGGTTCGATCCCCAGCCAAGGCAACATCAATTTATGAAAAATAATAATATGTGAGTTTTTTCTATCACTCATACATATCGCATCGGTGTTCACAAAGCACTTAACCCCACCGAAGCAAAATAATATGTATATCAGGGCTATGAACTAAAAAGCTTCAACAAACTTCGCGAACTATTCAGCAGATGGCGCGCAACAACTGTTCTAAGGTTCAACATCTCGCGCATTACAGTGTTGCCATATTTGAAGCCCTTCATCTTTCACTTCTTCTCTATCTACTTTCCAAAGAAAGCAACACGTTAATTAATAGGAAGAATTTCCTGTTTTGCTTCTCTTTATAAAAAAAAAAAACTAGCTTAAAAAAAATCTGAACGGTAAAAGTATTTATAATAGGTGTGTTTCTTTACTTTTTGGGTAAAGTTCGGTAAAATGAGAGTAAGCACAAAATCCTCTCACAAAATGGCAAATTACCCAATAGTACAGGAACGCAAAAACCCACTTTTCTAGCCCAAAAACTTATTTCAAAGAATAATGTTAAATAGTGATGGGATTTGAAAAATTTTGTTTTGTGCCAAGTGTGTGACTAAAATGTGCCAAATGGGCCTTTATTGTGCCAAAACTCAATTTTCACTTAGAACCCGTGTTTTCAACTTTCATTTTGTAAATGCATTCTTATGGAATTAATTCTATCTTGAATTCTTATGGACTTATTATATTTGAATGAATTAAAATTTTCTTTCAATTAAAAGGTGAATGATAAATTAAATTCATCCGATTCTTATTAAAGATTTGGGAATGCAGCCAATGAATGAATTCTTTAGGAATGGTTTCACGGAATGGTATACATATAAACATTTTCTAAAACTGAATTCATTTTTTCATGAATTAAACTTAAATTAATTCTTTCGAAGCTCTGATATAAATTTATAGCATTTGAATTTTTAAAATTCTATGGATTAAGCACCGTAAGTTGTTCAGTTTTCACGTGAAAAAACTGTTATACTCCATACAAAAAAAAATTTTTTTTCACGACAATGAGTTTCACGTGAAAATTGTGCAAACTTAGTTTTCACGCAAATTTAATGTACAAGACTATTATTTTTCTGGTGAAAAAGTGACATTTTGTGTTAATTGTGAATGTGGTTTTGTTATAAAATTAAAATATTGTTAATTTTTTTAATTTAAATTGCAATTTAAAGCATTTAAAGTCTGAGAGAAATTTTTTCACGTGAAAAACAACTTACGGTGCTTTATTCGGTAATATCTTCGATGACATTTTTTAGTTTTGCTTTGTTCGAAAAGGTATTTTAACACAAATAAATGCTTAGAAACTAAAAATTAAAGAATTTTTAAAGAATTGTTATTTTTTAAATTTGTTTTCTATTAAATTTTGTAGATAACCAAAATGTGCCAAAATAGTATCGGTTGTGCCATTGTGCCAATCAATCTTAGATTGTGACACAAATCCCATCACTGATGTGAAAATGCGTATAATTTTAGTTTGCAAATTGGCACAAATATCCATATTTATTCGCATTTAAAAGTTGTTTTTCATTTTATTCAATTAATTCTTATAAAAAAACAAGTTTCTTTTGCTTATTTCTTTACTTAATTAAAATTTTAAATTTATTTTCACAATTGTTTTTTGTTTATATTTACATCAGCTGTTTAGCCAAAATTTACCCAAAGAAAAAGTCTGGGTAAATTTTGGTAAAAAGAGAAGCACTAATACACTATGTCTGTTCCCGTACTTTACCGAAGTTACACAAACTAGCCCAAAGGCGTTCCCGTACTCAAAATTGTGTGTAAATTGTTGTTGTTTGGGCTGTTTTGGGTTCCCGAGGGTACCCGCGGTAACGTACGGGAACTCACATACTCTCATTAGCGCTCTCATTTACCCAATTCTCGAGTACGGGAACACTTTTGGGTAAATTTCGGTAACTTTGCAGCTTTACTTTTGTTTTTTTTCTAATATAGTATTTTTTTAGTCATAAATTTCCCTTTGCTTAGTTATGTAATTCAAGACTTATGAAAAAACAATACAGACGTGCTTTAACAGATATTAACATATCGTCACGTACCGCGGTAACGTACGGGAACACACATACTCTCATTAGCGCTCTCATTTACCCAATTCTCGAGTACGGGAACACTTTTGGGTAAATTTCGGTAACTTTGGGTAAATTTCGGTAACTTTGCAGCTTTACTTTTGTTTTTTTTCTAATATAGTATTTTTTTAGTCATAAATTTCCCTTTGCTTAGTTATGTAATTCAAGACTTATGAAAAAACAATACAGACGTGCTTTAACAGACATATCGTCACCTAAAATCCAAAAATTTTGTTTATCTTAACCATTTGTTTTATTTTATGCATAAATTTGTTATTATAGTTATTGCTTTTTGTTTTCAGAAAAAACGAGTACAAAAGGCCGTCTCTAACATTACTAAAAAATACTACTTTTTCCACATTTTTTTTTTTCAAAAATAAATCCGTCTTTGTTCTTTCAGCTTCATTCTAAAATTTGAATATTAAGTTTTTTTTAATTTATGTTTTTGTCTTCTGCTAGAAAAATCTAAAAAGTGTAGTTACGGTATTTTTGGATTTTAGATGATATATTTTAACGAAAATTTGAGTAATTTGGTTATTGTAAAAATTAAAAGATTTATGTAAATGATAAAGATAATAAACATTCAAGTTAAAGGATAGTAGAAGCAATGATAAAATAATGCAATATACCACCGTATTTATATTAAAAACTTTGAGATCTAAAATAAATTTGTACTCACCGATTTGAAACCCCATCTTACTATTAACCATACTATTAACATGATTAGTGGCAGGCAATAGACTTTTTAAGGCATCTAATAGGCCATTAACTAAAACTTGTTTAGATTTTGTATGAGCCATAGGAACATCATAAACAATACTATCCGTTGCGACGGTAGGTCCCTTATAATCGGTAGATATTAGTTGAGCATAACTATTTAAATTTAATAACTTCATTTTTGAGGTGGCACTTAAACCATTTTTATCCACATGTAATTTTTCTACAAATGCTGGGGATAAAACACTTTCCAAATGTTGATTATCACATAAACCCAACATAGCTAAAGCCCAAATATGATTAAGCCAATCACCATTTTTGACAAAATCTTGTTGTACTATTATTTTAACGAGTTTTTGGCGAACATCCTCAATATTGGCCGACTTAAAATTTAAAATGGCTGAAGTTAAGAAGAGGGCACTAAGATCGTGTGGCCGGCAAATATCACTATGTTTTAAAGTCCATTGTGTAAGAGATTCCAAAATGTCTGTAAGCGAAAGAAAAATTATTTTTTCTGGTATTTATAAGCCCAAAACCAACTTACCTAAATCTCTATATTTTAAAATACCCAAACTAGTCAAGATGGACCCGACCACAGCCGATTTATCAGAATTTTTTGGTAAACTGTTTTGTATATCAGCACATACTTTAGCAGCCAAAACAGAATCTTGAAAATTTAATATTGCCATGGCATAAAATACATCAGCACACTGTTTAAGATCTAAGGGTTCACTAGCACTGCTTATATTAAAGGCCAATGAACGTAAAAGTGGAGTACTACGACGTTTGCGTATAGCCAACGCGCTCATAACTTTTACCATTTGCGGTAGACTAATACTGGCTATTAATTTAGCAGCTTCATCATCACCAGCAACACCCAATACGGTATTGAGATCGTCAGTTCTAAAACCGGAAATGCGGTTGTCATCGCCGCCACTACCATTAGTGGTGGATCCATTGCCAATTTTTACAGTACGTCCCAACATTCGACAAACTTTTAGAAAACGGGAGTCGTTCTCAAAATCTGTTAGCTTAACACGATTTGCGCTACTCCACTCGGCTAAAAGCGAAACAATTTTTAGAGCATGTTTACGGGTCATTGTAGAATTATTGCTATCAACAACGGCCAAGAGACCATTAACAGTCTTGGCGTTGTTTATACGTTCTTCTATATTGGAATTAGCAGTAGATGATGCTTTAGGAGACGTACCAGATGCTGAATCATCTTTAAGATTTTCAAAAGCCGTAGCCACTAAAGAATCTAAAGAACAAAGAATGGTTAAATTTTCCTATAAAAACAATTTTACACTAACTTACGTTTATGTATCTTTGTATTTTCACCTTCCTGTTTACCACTGATATCTTTTGTTTCCTTACCGGCAGATTGTCCGGCTGTTTGTGAAGTAGTGGTATTTGCAGCAGCCGCTGCAGCTGCTTCAACAGCTGCCATATTTGAAGATGATCTCATAACATTTCTTGTTGCAAATGTAGCTCTTGTAAACACCTGAGTAGCTGTTGTTGCATAGTATCTTAATGCCATCATTTTATTTAATGTTTTTCAAAAAATTTTTGAAATACTGCCGCTGGAATAGGAAGAAAAGTTTACATAACCTTTTGCTGTTTTGGTAAAAATTTTCAATAAAAACAAGTTATTTTTGTTAAATATTTCACAAAATTGCTTTAGCACATTTTCTTTGTAAATAAAATACTATTATAATGGCAATAATAAGCAATTTCTTAAAGTATTTAATACATATTTTTAAATATTTCTTTACATGTTAAGTTTAATAAAAATCCCCACACGGGTTTCTGAAAGTGACGGCTGACAACTTTGTCTAAAAAGGAATGTCAAAATAATATGGTTTTACATAGTCGGTAACACAGTTTCCTTAAATAAATGCAGGGTTATACTTGACACAACGGAAAATTGACATATTGACTGAATTGAAGATTGAGCAATATTATATAGTGATTTTTATTTGAAAACTTCTAAGCTTTGAATAAGTAATTCCTTCATTCAATTTTTGAATACTGAATTAAAAATTCAATGAATTAATAAACAAAATACCATATATGGAAATATGGAATGGATTTCTTTTGTTACGAATTAATTCAATTGCAATAGTTCTTTTTATTAAATCAAATGAATTAATTCACTCCCAACAAACAATTCATTCCGTTTACGCAGCGTATCCGGTCCGTCATAAACGGAATCTAACTCCGTCTACGTAACGTTTTCTGGATCCGAATGCGGAACTTGAAAGGAATATCGAAACTGATTCGAATTCGTTGAAAATCCGTCAATGGCGGACCGTCTCCCGACCGTTATGTCGTGTAAATAACGGAGTGACTTCGTTTTCATAATGCCGTTTCCGTTCCTTATCCGTACCGTTTCTTGGAACAAAAACGGACTTTTATATCTACCTAAATTGACACATTACTTCTTTAATATTTTGTATGATTTTTAATATATTTATTAAATAATTTGTCAATTTTATTAAAAACTTAAGTCAACTTCATTAATCGGCCTCAAAATGTGCAATATTGTCCCATAACTAGATGTAATAGCTGTGTTTGTGCGGCATTCCTGTCAAGGATATTTTGAACAATTTTGATAGTAGAAAGCCGGAATACGTTGGAAAACTGTCAAAATCGTTCTTGATAACACTGATAGAAAGTCACACAAACACAGCTAATATATATATATCTACAAGCAAAAGAAACAATTTATTAATTAAGGTTTAATTAAATGTATTCAAGATTGGGGCTTTCCATACGATCACAATTTGCTAAACTTTTTTACTAAAACTGTTTAAGGGTGGTTTACATTATACTATAAGTCATAGGACGTGTCTAAAAAGTGATTCAGATAGGCAAGATCCTATAGTATAAACACGTTATGACTGATAAGTATAGAAAATCCAATTGAAATTTTGATAGACAGATTTCTTTTGAAATATTTCATAAAATAATAAGGTTCCAATGTTAACATCTGTTTTCGTCAGATTGCACTTGATGGCATAAAAACATATACAATATTTTTTTGTCAATCAAATCAGATAAAAATCCGTTAAGCATAACCACATAAACGCAGTGTCGATCATAGTGGACGTTTTGTCGATAAAGCAGGTTTTGTATCTTCTTTATTTGTCACTGCCGAGAAATTAGAAAAGTTTCTAAATAAACAAGAGCTGTTTTCAAACAAACCGCAATAAGAATTTTTAAAAATATTAAATCATTTTCGCGAAATTCAAGAACAAAGTGTGACAGCATTGCCACTGTCCAATCGCACTGTCACTATGTGGTTTGAGCTTTAAGCCTAAACCACATAAACGCAGTGTCGACCGCAGTGCGACGTTTTTTCGATAAAGCAGTTTTGTATCTTCTCTATTTGTCACTGCCGAGAAATTAGAAAAGTTTCTAAATAAACAAGAGCTGTTTTTGAACAAAACGCAATAACAATTTTTTAAAAATATTAAATCGTTTATGCGAAATTTAAGAACAAAGTTTGACAGCACTGCCACTGTCCACTGGCACTTTCACTATGTGGTTTGGGCTTTATATATCAATTCAAGTAATTTGGCTATTGCGGCAAGTGGCCAAGACATGATACTCATTTTTGTGACATCCAGAAACTTTTTAACCGACTTTATCACACGATCTGTATTAAATTATTTAAGTAATTCTATTTTGACGACAAAAATCCACGAATAAACTGAAGAAAGACGACACCGTTAGCTATGGTGCGGAAACGAATACACCAAAACGTATTGTATTCGAAAATCTGAAAGTACGGTCCATTATTGTTCCGTATACGTACAAGCTTTGACGGATACCTGTTTTACGGACCATTAACGTGCCGTAAAACCGGACATGCCGGAGAGTCCGTAAAAATGTATCTTGGGTATTACCCTCGTACTCAGTAATTTTAACGATTTTTTTTTAATTTAAAAATTAAAATTTTATAAATTCATATTTATTAGGGAAAAATATATTAACAATTCACGTACTCGTATTAAATAATTTTTTTATTTAAATTTTAATTAATTTAAAACATTTTAAATAAATTAATTAAATAATTTTGTCAAAAATTCGTTGCAGTATTTTTTTCATAATTATCAGTGAGGTTACATGATCAAGATTTTGCTTTCAAGTTGATAACACATACTGCTTGTCAAATTCAGTTGAAATTGAAGCTGTGACGTAGGCTGCATGCAACTTGATAGTCAATTTTGCTGTCAAGATGCCGTCGTCAAGGAAAGAACTAAAAATGCTCGCCTCTGTGGGCTGTTTCCGCACTGTAGGCTGTTCAAAAAGACTTTATTTTTCTTCACATATTCCACAGACATTTTAATGTCAGCAGAAATTGATTTTTTATTTATTTTTAAACCATTTCGTCGATATACCGAAATATTCACATTCCGCATTTTATCAATCGTGTTTTATTGCGGCACAATATTTGTAAAAAGAAAAATAAATTTACAAGAAATTGATCAGCTGTTTAAAACTTGACCGTCAAGTTTTCCCAAAACTTGAAAGCTGACTTGATATCAAGTTGCTGTTCAATTTTTAAAATGTGAGTGGGTTAGTAAAAAAATGTGAGTGTTTTGAAACTTGAAAGGCAAAAATTGATCGTGTACCCCTATGTATAGTTGAATTTTAAGAGTTGTATTTTTAGAGTACTATTTTATCGAGTACTCAAAAAAATAATCAGTATTGATTACTTAGTATCGGAATACTCAATACTTTTACAAGACTAAAAAGTGGCAGTACTTGTTAAAAAAAATTTTTGATGGCGACAGCAGTTTTTCCTCAATCTTTTTCATCTTACAATTAATTTTTTTTTGCATTTTTATAAAATTTTATTTGAACATTTTGATTTCTTTTCGTTGCAAATTGAAAACTAAACAAAAAATATTAAATTCTTTTGAAACAAAATTATTAGAAAACTAGTATATAAACGAAGCAGTGATCCAGTAAATTGAAAAAAAATCAAGAAATCTTGCAATTTTTTGCTACATCCCATCACTTGTCTTTAATCTTGTCATATTTAATTGTGTGTGAATAAAAGCAAAGTGAAAGAAAGAATCAAAAAAGTAAAAAAAATTCCATAACAGTATCGAAAAAAAATCAAAATAGGTGATAAAATGGTAGACAAATTTATAAATATGTGGAAAGTGCGAGAACTGGCCGATAAAGTGTAAGTTTAAACAAATTGGAGTCTATTATTAAAATAGAAATAAGGTTTTATGGGAGGGCCTCCTCCACTTACTTTAGCTGCCATAATGTGTAGTAAATCAAAGTGTTATATATGTCATAAATCTGGTCAAGGTAACCGAACAACTGCAGACAAAAAGTGTATTCGACTCGAGGGACAAGTACAGAAGCGAAAAGAAATAAAAAAAGACTAGCTTTTGTTTTATGTTTTTGTGTTTTTTATGTTTTAAACAAGTATTTTTCATGTTTTTTTTTGTTATTTTTTCAATTTTATTGTAAGTACATTTGTACCAGTAGTTGCCTAGCTTGGCTTTGTTTAGTTTGATGGTGCACCAAGTGCCAGTAGTCATCAAAAAAGGCACATTGTGTGCTAAATCAAAAACGATGGCTGAATAAATAAATATAGTGATGAGAAAACTTAATTACAAGCGTTTTATTATATACTACACCACTACGTGGACAGGGTATTACACAAGTTTGTGCTGATTGTGGACATGGCCTCATATTTTAGTATACCGATCGTCTCGGAATCACTTTTTGTTTCGATTTAACGATTTCCCTCTGTCCATCTGCCTGTCTGTCCATGTATATTTGTGCGTACGATTTTTTGATTTTGGTTAAAATCGGTCCATGTTTAGATCTGGTGCCCATACAAAGGTCCCCACAAATTTGGATTGATACGCTGACACACATATGACAGAGGAAAAGCCTATTAATTCTAGATATAAGTGGTCCATATTTGAACCTCCCAGGAAAATTTTCTGTTCCAAAGAATCGGTTGTAGAATAGCTACTTTTCATTCACAAACCCTTCTACTGTCGATTCTAACACCGATTCTTTTGGTTTGAAATTGTCCCAAAAGCAACCACTTCAAAATCAGTTCTAGAACTGATTCTACGTCACCCACACCTTCCATATAGGATCCCAGGAACTGGTTCCGGAACCAGTCTCATGGAATCGCTTGCAGTGGGACCAGTTGTAGAATGGGTGTGGTTGGCTACCGATTGAAAAAATTTTACTGGGCTGTCGCTCATATGGGCTATATTTCCAAATTTCTCTTAAATACACCTAACATTCGACAAAATTAAAATTTCTTACAGTTATTTTTTTTCCATTTCAACCAATTAGAATTTCGGACGCAAACATTAGTTAATTTTTAAGCGTAGGGTATCATATAGTCGATATGCCCGACTTTAACTTTTTTCCAAATTTTACTTTCTCAATATACATACATGCTTACACACTCTTCTACTTATCTAAACATTTGTTCCAAAGAATTGCAAGTGTTTATTTGTACAGTGGTCTGCTTTCTAGTTATCTGTTATTTTCAAGGTTGGTGAACTAAACGAATAATGGTAAGGTTAACGGTATCGGATTTCGTTTGTTTAGGTAACGGTAAAGGTAACGGTATTTAAGACTGTTTCGGTAACTGTATACCGTTATCGAAACAGCAATACCGGTACGTACCGGTATTAAAAATTATGTTAAAAACATATAAAAGCAAGTAAAAACATGGTATATTTTTAATTTTAAGTACTGAAAATACAGATTTTAAGCCATAAATTCAATGCTGGTAGTTTTAATAAGTGAAATTATATATAAATTTTTTTGTAAAACAACACTCAATATTATAAAATAGAAAAATTAAAATTTTTATATAAAATAACAAATACCGTTAAAATACCGATAACTTCCCATAAAAACAACGGTATCGGTAACGATAACGGTATTTGGAATTTTTTTTAGAGGTATCGATAACGGTAACGGTATTCAATTTGAAACGGTATTTTAGCGATAACGGTATTATAACGATAACGGTAACCAACCTTGGTTTTTTTATGTTATGCCACATTTGGAATTCTATTTACTACAAAATTGGAAATTGATTTCTATTAAAATAATTCAATAAATTCTTTAAGTGTTTAAATAGGGATTCGTAACCAGAGCTTTAAAGAATTAATTCCTTTTTGGAATGAATTCCCAAAAATTTAATTCAATTATTTAATTCAAGGAATGAATTCATGAATAAGACATAAGCAGGAATTAATTCCTGTGAATGAATTCAAAGAATTCAAATTTATAGAATGAATTCCCTGACCAAAGCGTTAAGCATTAAAATTAAAGAATTGATTCACTAAAGAATTCATTCAACACGAGTTAATTCAATTTTAAGTCAAGGAATTCATTCAATTCTGGTTAATTCAAATTTTTGTCAAGGAATTAATTCCCAGGGAATTCATTCTTTTGTACATTTAATTCCCTGAAGAAATTGTCTTTTTCGTTTAATTCCCTAAGGAATTAACTTTTTCGTTTAATTCCCTAAGGAATTAAAATTTTCATTTAATTCCCTAACTAATTAAAATTTTCGTTTAATTCCCTAAGGAATTAAATTTTTCTTTTAACTCCCTAAATTTAAATAATTTTGGAATCTTCTATCAGTCCGAAAAATGAACCCTCGTTTTGAGACAGCTTTTTAGATTGTAGAGACAACTTTTTGGATTGTTTTCTGAGGGTTCATATTTTCTACCAAAAAAAAGAGTGTTTTCAAAAAAACAATAATCATTTCTATGAGCCATTTAAAAATCTTATTTATTGCTGGCTGGGATTTTTAATTTAAAGTCGACTTTCTTTTTAATCATACGGTTTTGTTCATTTTGTGTATGAAAACCATACAAAAATATTTATATTTTCAAACATTTTGATTAGTTGAAAATAAATTAACCAATCAGAATGCTCCAAAAATAAATCAGGTCATGGCATTCTGCCACCCAATATTTTAACTAAAGTCGACTTTAACTAAAATATACATTTGAAAAATTTAGATAGTAAGTGCGATAATTTTCTTCTTTTACTTGTAAGAAAAAGTTAATTTTACTTAATAAAATAACATAATTGTTAAGTTTACAAATTTTTTTAAGCGAACGAAGAAAATCGAACGTCATTCCCAAATTGCTTAATCAAATGATACAAAATTGAATGATTGATTGAATTCCCAAATTGTCAGTCGAATGAGTAAGAAATCTAATGAATTACTAATGATTGAATTTGATAATTGACAAAATCGAATGACATAAATTGATTGAATTCCTTAAAAGTGAAATTGATCCAGCATTGCCAATGCCCTATGCTCCTTGCAGGAGTAAAAGGAACAACTATATATACATCTATGGACATATAATTGGCACAAATTTAAATTGCGCATAAATTTAAGTATTTTCCAACTAAATATATTTTAAAATGCAAGTTTTATCTCTTCTGATTATTGTTGAAAAAAATGTTTGTCTTAATAGTGCTCAAATGTTCCGTTATGTTTTGCTTATTATTTACCGTTATCATTTTTGCGTTAACAATGCTGATTTAAAGTGGACATATAAATGGCACAATTTACTTAAAATAGGCAGTAGTCGTGTAGATTTAATTCAAAGCAATAAATACAACTATGGACATATATATAATTGGTACAAATTTAAATTGCGCATAAATTTAAGTATTTTCCAACTAAATATATTTAAAAATGCAAATTTTATATCTTCTGATTGTTGTTGAAAAAGATGTTTTTCTTAATAGTGCTCAAATGTTCCATTTTGTTTTGCTTATTATTTTTTTTTATTCTTCAATTACATAACCGAGCCCTTAGGGCCTTATATGGTTAATTAAACTACTACACTCAAAAAAATAAGTTAGTAGAAAAATTAGTAAAACTTCTTGAATATTAAGTGTAGTTTTCAGCAATTTTTTGAGGTACTCAATCATTTGGTCTTTCAAAATATGCTCGACAACTTTAGAATGGACAGGAAGTACCGAAATAGTATGCAGATTATCAAATTCAGTAGACTGGCCCTCCTTTATAGGGACAACTCTAGCTATTTTCCAATTACTAGGGAAACTAGACGATGCGATAATAGTGTTCACGAGGTGAAGCAAATGTGAGGAATCATTTTTGCGTTAACAATGCTGATTTAAAGTGGACATATAAATGGCACAATTTACTTAAAATAGGCAGTAGTCGTGTAGATTTAATTCAAAGCAATAAATATTTTTTGTAGTTCAAAAATAAATATAAAAAGTTAAAAAATTTTGAAAATGGCGTCAGGAAAACATACCACAGGTGAGGAAAGGCGGATCAAATGGAAAATGTATGAAGATAAAAAAAAAGTAGCGGAAATTGCTGAGATAATGCAAATTTCTCGCAAAAAAGTCTACAATGCAGTTAATTCTTGTGTTGAGGATCCCGATATATTGACTAAGGGTAAAATTCGGAAGCCAAGGCCACGAAAAACAGATGAGCGTACGGATGCAGCTATAGTACGAATGGTGAAAATTGATCCATTCAAGTCATCAAGGCAGATAGCATCGGTTATTAATGAAAATTTTAACATGGAAATATCAAGCAGACTTGTCAGAAGAAGATTAAACGAGGCAAATTTGTTTGGGCGCATTTCCAGAAGAAAGCCCCTGCTCTCAAAAAAAAAAATATTTCAAAACGAATAACCTTCGCCAGAACCCATAAGGAAAATCCAATTAGTTTTTGGAAAAACGTGTTATGGAGTGACGAAACAAAAATTAACAAGATAGGACCAGATGGCAGAATCTTTGTTCGTCGTCCTAAAGGCCAAGAGTTTAATCCTCGGTTCACTCAGAAGACGGTAAAACATGGAGGTGGCAGTATTATGGTTTGGGGTGCATTTTCTTGGCATGGCGTAGGTCCGCTTATTAAAATCAATGGAAAAATGGACAAGTTTCAGTATTTAGATATTTTAAAAAACCATATGGATCCATATGCCTTCAACTCCATGCCAATAAAATGGAAATGTTATCTTCATTTAACACAATACTAAAAATCCTCAGTGCTTTAACTAATTTTGAGTATTAATTTTCAAAATTATTTTCAACTAATTTGTAAGAACACATTTGTTAAATTTTACACAATTTATTGTTAAAATATAATATTTCCATGTTTCTGTTATAACCCACTTGCGCCACCAGTGTATCCGAAGTTTTAAAGATTGCGCTATTCTTTCCCTCCCGTGTTAAATTGATTAGATATTATTGGATCAAATTAGATGCAACTATATCCGTTTTTATATGGTACCAGATCAAATTATATATAACGAGACATGTACGACCATATATGATCATATCTGTTGCAAAATCTTTCATATATAACGATATATGCCATATCTGATGTGATATAATGTTATTTTAAATAATGTCTAATAACTTCTTGCAAATCTTATTGGTATTAAAAATTAAAAGTTTGTTCACAATGGGTATTGGGAACGACAGAAAATTAGCAAATTAGATGAACCTCTATTTACGCGATTTCTATATAACAAAAAAAAAAAAACAGGTAACCCTAGACTTATAAATAAAAATTAAAATATTATTCTTAACAACGTCCCGTTTTGGGTTTTTGTAAACCAAATCGCGCTAAATCCATTGTTTTGAGAAAAAATTTTATTTTTTCTTTAATTAATATTTAAATCTGTGAATATTTAAGAGCAAATTAAAAACTTACCACAAATGAGTGTTTTACTAAACACGCGAACTACAAGATATCTATTATCTCTCTTTTCAGGTAACTGCTAGATTTGTGAATTGTGAACCTAAATTTGTTAGCCGAAAAAATTGGTGGGAAAAATGTTGGGGTAAACCAAACTTGAAATTTAAAGAATTAATGGAGATATATTTCAACTTCTGTCCTTGGTTGTCTAAATTCATTTTGTTGAGTATAAAAAGTGGTGAGAAAATCATTGACCGAGGGTAGGGTAGAGTGGGGATCCTTCGCCACTTTTTTTCAAAACACTGTCATTTCTTAACCCCTAATTATTTTTCAAAAATTACTTTCAAATTGAAGATCTACATATCTTGGGTTTAATTTCTATGATTTTTATTCTAATTATTTGCATATTTTCTATTACTTTTTTTAATGATTTTCAAAGTAACCCAAATCGGCGTAACTGCCCCAAACTTGGGGGATATTCGCCAAAAGAGCTATGTACATATATACAATTTCAACAAAAAAATATTGTTAGTACGGCAAAGTCAATGTTTTAATGACTGAAATAAATAAATTAGAATAAGTTCTTTAAGATATATGATTCTTTTTAATCAATAAATATCCACTACATTAAAAAAAATAATTTAAAACTATAATATAATGATTCTTCAAAATTACAAAAAACTGAATAATTAATATAAATTTAAGAATGAACAATCAGTGTGTTCCCGTACGTTCCCAATGTTACCGAAATTTACCCAAAGTTACCGAAATTTACCCAAAAGCGTTCCCGTACTCGAGAATTGGGTAAATGAGAGCGCTAATGAGAGTGTATTAGTGCTTCTCTTTTTACCAAAATTTACCCAGACTTTTTCTTCGGGTAAACTTTGGTAAAACAGCTGATGCAAATATAAACAAAAAACAATTGTGAAATTAAATTAAAAATTGTAATTAAATAAAGAAATAAGCAAAAGAAACTTGATTTTTTGTTAAAATTAATTGAATAAAATCAAAAAACAACTTTAAATGCGAATAAATATGTCTATTTGTGCCGATTTGCAAACTGAAATTATACGTATTTTCACATCAGTGATGGGATTTTTGGCACAATCTAAGATTGATTGGTACAGTGGCACAACCGATACTATTTTGGCACATTTTGGTTATCTACAAAATTTAATAGAAAATGAATTTAAAAAATAACAATTCTTTAATTTTTAGTTTCTAAGCATTTACTGGTATTAAAATACCTTTTCGAATAAAGCGAAACTAAAAAATGGCATCGAAGATATTACCGAATAAAGCACCGTATGTTGTTTTTCACGTGAAAAATTTCTCTCAGACTTTAAATGCTTTAAATTGCAATTTAAGTTAAAAAAATTAACAATATTTTAATTTTATAACAAAGCCACAATCACAATTAACACAAAATGTCACTTTTTCACCAGAAAAATAATAGTCTTGTACATTAAATTTGCGTGAAAACTAAGTTTGCACAATTTTCACGTGAAACTCATTGTCGTGAAAAATAATTTTTTTATATGGAGTATAACAGTTTTTTCACGTGAAAACTGAACAACTTACGGTGCTTAATCCATAGAATTTTAAAAATTCAAATGCTATAAATTTATCTCAGAGCTTCGAAAGAATTAATTTAAGTTTAATTCATAAAAAAATTAATTCAGTTTTAGAAAATGTTTATATGTATACCATTCCGTGCAACCATTCCTAAAGAATTCATTCATTGGCTGCATTCCTAAATCTTTAATAAGTATCGGATGAATTTAATTTATCATTCACCTTTTAATTGAAAGAAAATTTTAATTCATTCAAATATAATTAATTCCATAAGAATTCAAAATAATTCCATAAGAATTCATTTACAAAATGAAAATTGAAAACACGGTTTCTAAGTGAAAATTGAGTTTTGGCACAATAAAGGCCCATTTGGTACATTTTAGTCACACACTTGGCACAAAACAAAATTTTTCAAGTCCCATCACTGTTTAACATTATTCTTTGAAATAAGTTTTTGGGCTAGAAAAGTGGTTTTTTGCGTTCCTGTACTATTGGGTAATTTTGTCATTTTGTGAGAGGATTTTGTGCTTACTCTCATTTTACCGAACTTTACCCAAAAAGTAAAGAAACACACCTAATATTGTACTAATTTACTCTTAAACATATAGAAAAGTCTTATAGAGCATTTTAGGCAGGGATGCACCAACTCTTCGTAGCTCCAGGGGCCATCTGGTGATTGTACCCTAGAGACAGGCACTAATATAAAATTAATACTTGAATTCAAGTCGAACATAACAGCGCATATCTACTTTAATTCAAGCCTTGAATCACAGTTGAATTCAAGTTCAAACACGCTGTTAATCGGCTTGTTTTCAAGCCCTAATTTCAAACTCAAATCAAGCCTTAAAAAATCGCTAAATTTAAGGCATTAAGAAATGGTAATAATAATTTTTAATTTTTGTTTAATTTATTCAAATAAATAAATGCTAAAATTGGCTAAAAAATTTCATAAAAACAGATAATTCCACTGTTACAAATCAGGATATTATTGTTCAGCTATTTAACTTGGTTTCATTTTTATTTTGAACTGTGTTTCCATAAAGATTTTTGGATCGCTGTAAATTTGTTATACAAGATTTCTCAAATTCTGCATCAGCACTTTTAGTTAATTTTTGAAGATAAGCCACTAAACTAAAATGAAATATTAAAACTGATGAAAATAAAACTATAATAAAATTATAATCAAAAGCTTACATTTAATCAGATGCGTCGTCAAAAAGTGTTAATGGTAAAATCAAGTGCAAAAAGTGCGTTCACATTTTATCCGAAATTTCGCTCCATCCATCTATCCACTTACATATTGTATATTGTTTTTTTTTTATTCAAGCAGTGCTCTAACATTCAATTACCCGTATTGAACTCAGCGCTCGATTTTTTATTTAGGAAGCTAGATTAGATTGTATAAGCAAAGGAATTTGATAAATTAAAGATTTCATTAGATTTTATACCAATGCAACAATTTTGTGTGCATTTATTTAGCATTTTTTTTTTGACATATTACTTACTTTTTAGAATAATCCAATGTTTGAAGAAATGTGAGGCTGACAGCTATTGCGCGGTTATTTTTATATACCCACGATTTAAGACAGTTTTAATAACAAATATTTTTTTCTATTTTTTTATTTATGACAATGTGTTCTGGCAATATTCTCAAATAAAATAACTTGAAACATTTTTTTTGTATGAACTTGAATTTCACTGGAAAATTGGGCTATAAATAAAGTGAAATTCCAGTAAGAAGTAAAGAACTTGAATTTTCAGTTTTTGATTGCTTATTGGGAAAATATTCAAAAATAAAAATAAAATTTGTAAACAAAATTTGAAAATTTCAAATTTAAAACAAAATTTTAAAGTATGGGTACGTTTGTAAATGCATCACTGCAGCATCACGTTCAAAAATGCAATACTTGACAGAACTGATTTACGTCAAACTTTTTTTTATGCAAACAATTGGCAGTGTTGCCGCAAATTTCTGCAACTATTGCATCATTTTAATTTCTGATGCAATGGTGCGCTTTCTAAATTTTTATGTTAAAATCAGGGATAGAAAAGCTCGCTCTTTTTTTTAAAACGAGCTAAAAAAATTTAGCTCGCTCTTATATAAAAATGAAAGGCTACAAAAATATAGCTTCCTCAATTTTTTTAAAACAAGCGATCTCAATGATTACGCTCAAAAAATGAAAAAGAGCTTCACAAAAAAAAAGGCTCTTTTTCAAAAAATAAATCGATTATTATGAAAACGTAAGCTCTTTTCAAGTAAATTTGAAAACTCTTTTGGCTTGTCTACAAAAAAAAAATAAATTAAATATTTACATAGATATTAAATACAGCATTTCCAATAGAATTTCAAAATAAATGTTAAAAATTGTTAACTAAATAGATATGTAAGAGACTAAAATACCCAAATTTTATACAAAATATGGTGGTTATTTGCAAAAAAAAATTTTTGCAAAAAGGAAAATATTTGCATTAACCTATTCGTTTGCAGAATGTTAATCGCTATTTCAAGTCTTTTACTTAATTTTAAAATTCTTTAAGTTCCGTTTTTTTAAATTTATAATCTAGGGACTAATAATACCCATTTCATACAACAAAATTTGGAGGATAGTTGCTAAAAAAAAAGAAACCGCGAAAAAAAATTTCCAAAAAGGAAAATTGCTGATTAAGTTTTTAGTTAAATTTTTGCACCATAAGATATTTTTTAGCGTTCCGCCGTTATTTAGCAATTTTTTAAGTTCGGTTTTTTAAAATTTATAATCTTGCGACTATAATACCCACTTCATAAAATAAAGTTTGGCGGCTAGTTGCAAAAAATAAAAATCGCGAAAAAAAATTTGCAAAAGGGAAAACTTTTCCATCAACATATTTGCTTGCAGAATCTGAATCGCTGATTAAGTTTTTTAATTAAATTTTTGCACCACAAAGTCTTTTTTCGCGTTCCGCCATTATTTTGCAATTTTTTAAGTTTCGTTTTTTTTAATTTATAATTTAGGGACTATAATAACTACTTCGTAAAACAAAGTTTGGCGGCTAGCTGCAAAAATAGAAATCGCGAAAAAAATTTGCAAAAAGAAAATTTTTTCATAAATATATTTGTTTGCAGAATGTAAGTTGCTGATTAAGTTTTTAATAAAATTTTTTTAGCGTTCCGCCATTATTTTTCTATTTTTTAAGTTCGGTTTTTTAAAATTTATAATCTAGGGACTAAAATACCCATTTCATGAACCAACCCAACCAGAAATTGACAAACATAAAAGCGTTCTGAAAGCACTTTGTATGGTGGTTGAAGCGTTATCAAAGCAACATATTTTTGGGTTTTATAGTGTTCTCAGAACACTAAAATGATAACCATGATTTACGGTCTCATGTTTGTATTTAGAGTATTTTAGAAACGTTGCAAAAGCAAAAAATAAAGTGATTTTAAAGCGTTATAATTTTTGTTTATAGAACGTTTTGAAAACATTAGAAAAACTAAAAAAAAAGTGATTTTAAAGTGTATTAATACAAAAGTGGAGTGTCTTCCGAGAATTTTAAAAACGAAAAATAAAGCAATTTCTTAGTACACTTATAAAAAAAGTTAGTACAAAAATCTGTTAAACACGTTCTGGCGCAAATGAACTGATTTTTTCTGTTATTTTGTCTTAAAATTTAGGATTGAACTAATATTTTTGTAAATCCAATTTAGCATAACAATTACTTTTATCCGTATTTCAACTAACTTTGCATTCTAATTTTTAGTAATTTATGTTTCTTAATTTTACAAATTTTTCAGCTAATTTAAACCCCAATTATTTCCCAAAGTTTATATTTTTGTGTCTCTGCTATAAATATCACATAGAGATGGCGTTATATTTTCATAATTTTTTTATTGTATAATCACAAAATGGCTTATATCTCGGAAACTAAGCGAGATAGAGTAAAATGGACAAAAATTCGATACTATGAACTTATCAATCTTTATAAGCCACCTATACTTCCAAAAATAAATATGGGCCTATCTCGGGACAAATCCGTGGAGCCCAAAACCCAAGACTGTAAGCGACATTTTAGCAGAAATTTTCAGTTAAATCAGGTAATGTTTCTGCTGAATTTAGCTCAAATTTCTTAGATAAGTTAACTAGAAATGTCTGTGTATTTAGCAGTGTGTAAAATATAGCTTACCTAAATTTAGCAGACCATAATTCTCAACTTCATTGAAAATTCTGCTGGCGCAAATACAGGTTTTATTTCCTGTTATTTAAGCAGAATTTTTTACTATTTGTACGAGCTTTTTTTATGAGTGTACTTAAAAAACATTTATTTTTTTTATATATTTTATTAGAACTTAATTAGTTTTAAATGACTAAGTTAAAAAATTATAGGATATTAAGAGAAATGTAGATGTGTTCAATTTTTTATGAATTCCTGAAGAATCTAATAGTGATTTAAGCACATTTACATGTGGTCATATTGAGCAAAAACTGAAAAATTGGGTAGTTAGGAAAATCAAAACTCTTATACAAACCTCTATAGACGAAATATTAATGGTACTGAAATCTGAAGGTTATACATACATCTCTTCCGAAATGTTCTAAAACTTTATTAGGAACTTCTACTTTGAGAGAATTAGACGAAACTTTGGGAAATTTTCAATATTTTGGAATAAAATCTAATCTTGATATCACTTTTAATTCCAATCTTTATTATAATGAAAAGAAAATTAAAATTATAATTCATGTAGATGGAATGGATGGTCTATAATGGGAAAGGGGTTTTCAACCGCATACATTACCAAGCCATTTTTGATTGGTCTCTATTATGGAAATTCAAAACCGCATTCGGCTAGAAATTTTCTGAGAGAACTTGTTTTGGAAGCCAAGTTTTTAACTAATGAAGGTATAAATATTTTGTTTAGTCTCAAACTTAATTAAGTAATCTAATTTTTTTTAATTTAAGATTTTAAGAAAATTTGTGGAACTTATGCAACATTTTTATGGCTCAAGCTCACTGACAATGAATATTCATAATCTAATACATATTTCAAATGACGTAAATAATATGCGTGCGCCTAATCACAATTTTCAGCATTTGATTTTGAAAATAGCTTAGGTTTTGTTAAATCTATTGTAAAATCGCCAACTAATCCCATTTCCCATATACAAAGGAAATTGCATGTTTCTAATATCAATTCCTCAAATAATATTCCATTAGTATATGTGACCTTCTCCGAGAAAAGGGACCTAGTGTGTGAAAATGAAGTTTTAAATTAAACATTAACCCCTAAATTCACAAACGCTTTGTAAAATTATAGGAGGTTTATTGAACAAATTTTGTATGAAAATGACGTTTTGTTAACCTGCTATAACTTTAAAAGGCATTTATGAATTGAGGGGTATAATTTTAATGTTTTCCTCATTTTTATCGATTTTCCCAAGTTTTTGACACACTAGGTCCCTTTTCTCTGAGAAGGTCACATATCCTCTTAACTATTCTCTCGGGAAACCTTTACACACTTCTGAATCTAGAGTTTTTTCTTTCGTAAACATTTATGGATTTCGAATTACATCTATTCATCCTGATAGTATATGTATGTTTATTACACAATGGGAACATTATGATTGTGAAATAAATTTTTAGTACAAAACATACGAAAGGCAAATACAGTGATATGCATCTGAAAGGCAACATTTTTAAGGAAACTAAAAATTCTTTTGACTACTCGATCTAATCAAAGGAGATCGGATTATATAATGTAATAAATTTAGATGAAAATGACACTGAAATAGGTATACATATGGAGGAGCTAAATACATTCTTACAACATTTTATAACGAATCAATTGCTATTTCGCTTTTACATAAATAATTGCAACAAAACATTACAAAAGTAATAAAAATAATTTTTAGTACTAAACACATACAATTTTTCTTTTAATCAACAGTTGTAAAATTTGTTAAAAAGCGTTATCAAAGAATTTTAAAGATGGTATTTTCCAAACGTTCTCAATACGTTTTACTTTTGGTATAAACAATGCTTTGAGAGTACTTAGTTTTTTGTACCATCATCAATTTCTGGCTGGGAAACTTTGGTGGCTAGGTGCAAAAAAAAAATCGCGAAAAAAAAATTTGCAAAAAAGAAAATTTTTCCATCAACATATTTGTTTGCAGAATGTAAATAGCTGATTAAGTTTTTTAATAAAATTTTTGCACCATGAAGTCTTTTTTCACGTTCCGCCATTATTTTGCAATTTTTTAAGTTCGCTTCTTTTAAATTTATAATTTAGGGACTATAACACCTATTTCGTAAAACAAAGTTTGGCGGCTACTTGCAAAAAAAAAATCGTTAAAATAATCGCGAAAAAAAATTTGCAAAAAGGAAAATTTTTACATCAACATATTTGTTTGCAGAATGTAATTTTCTGATTAATTTTTTTAATAAACTTTTTGCATCATAAAGTCTTTTTTCGCGTTCCGCCATTATTTTGCAATTTTTTAAGTGTGTTTTATTTGAATTCATAATCCAGGGAATACAATACCAATTTCATACAGCAAAGTTTAATGCTCAGTTTGAAAAAAAAAAAATCGCGAAAAAAAAAGTTTCCAAAAAAGAAAATTTTTCCATCATTGTATTCGTTTGCAGAATGTTAATCGCTGATTCAGTGTTTTAATTAACTTTTTCTATCGTAGTCTTTTTTCGCGTTCCACCATAATTTTGCAATTTTTTAAGTGCGTTTTTTTTTTAAATTTGTAATCTGGGGACGTTAACACCCATTTCATACAACAAAGTTTGGTGGTTGTTGTTTGCACATTCCACCATTATTTTATAATTTTTTAAGTGTGGGTTTCTAAAATTCAAAATCTAGGGACTATAATACTGCTGGATATAGTGTAACTAAGTTACCGTTTTTGTTTTTTATAATAAGTAACTTATTTTAATGGAAGCGAGCTTTTTTAGCGGCTCGATTTCAAAAAACTCAATTAAATTTCTTTAAAGAGCTGCTCTATAAAAAAGGCTCTGAAATTTTTTATACGAGCTGCTCGATTTAAAAAACTCTATTCAGTTTTGTAAACGAGCCTTTTCATTTTTAGTTGCGAGCTTTTTTTATTTGAGCAGCTCTTTTAATTTTGGCTTCCGAGCTTTTTAAAAAAATGTATATATTTTTGGCTCGCTCCGAGCTTTCATTCCATCCCTGGTTAAAATCATTTAATACAAAAAGAAAACTAAACGTTGGTGCATAATGGAAGAGTTAATATATAAAAATTATTAACTGCACAATTTTCTTGAGCTTAAGGTTTTGTTTTTTATATATAAAATTGAAAAGAAGGTTAAATAAACTACAAGAATTTATAAAAATTCTTAATAAAAATTTAAATTTTGTTTATTTTTTAGCATTTTTTGGATTTTTAATAATCAAAAGTCATTTCATCTTTTTTTAATTCTCTTTTTATTATAACTTAACAAAAAATTGTCATTTTTACCATCAAGATTTTCAATAATATTTGTTAATGTTATTGCGAACATGTTTTTTATTTTTTGCAAAACGTTCTAAAAAACAAAGTCTGTGCAGTTGTTGAGCAGTAGCAAAGCATCAGAAACAAAACTTCGCATAACTGCCGCAGTGTTGCTGCATTTACGAACGTACCCTATATTTTAAATATTTTGTATGGTACGAAAATTAAAATAATAGTCGGCTTTTGTGATTTAAAATCGACTTTTTCTTTTTTATAGTAAAGGTGTATGTATGTGGAGTTTTAAATGGAAATAGGGTAATATTGGGTAAGAATGTAAATCGCGTATTAAACTACAGTATGTAAGCTTCCATATTCAGCAATAATATGTTGCGCGTTTTTGCGCCAATGACATTTATTAAATAAACTGTAAAAATAGTCGCTCTTTAAACATCGGCCCTTTCCCAGCAAAACCTTGGTAATATGTTGGTATTACAGAACACATTACCTGGTAATACCATACCCCTTACCATTGCATTATTTCATAACTAAAATGTAATGTCTTACATATAATGTGCTGCATAACTACTGGGTAGTAATAGCAACTTATTACCAATGATATATTTAAACACCTCAAAGAAAAGAGTTACTTGTAATACACAACACGTGTTCTAAATAATAGCAGCGACTTATTACAGATGGGATATTTTAAAACCGTAAAATAAGGAGTTACTTTTAATGTGATACGTGATCACTTAATAGAAATAGCCACTTATTACCGATGGTGTATTCAAATACCTCAAAATAAGGAGTTATTTGTAATGCGATACATGAGTGTTATTTTCTATTTAAAATATTCGATACAAATAATTTATATGTTTTATACATATTGTTAACTTTATATTAATCTGAGTAAATATTAATTAAATATGAATATGCTTCGTTTTAGCATTTATAAAAAACCAACACGATAACGTCTTATTTTAATTTTTTTTGTAAGAAGTAAGTATATATTTTTATACAGTAAGTGAGCGCATAATTTTAATGTGTTATTTCAGACCTGTTTGTAACACATTTTTTTGGCCTTACTTTACGCTGTTATGTAAGTAGTATTGTGCTCAGTATCGGTTATGTAAGTGGTTACGTAACTCCTAACATGTAACATTAAAGTAACATGTTCTTATGTTGTTACCTAGCCCTCTTTTGGAAAGTGCATACCTCCAATGACATGCCCTTGTTAAAATAATAGCTGTTGGAATAGCAAAGTAAGAGGTTACATACCTTAATTTCTTCTTACAAACCTTATTACCAGGTAATAGAAAGTTTTGCTGGGTTGTTTTATCGTCATTTTCGTTGTTATGATTGTTACGATTGTTGTTGGTGTAGTGCAGTTTTTTTTATTTGTTGGTAGTAATCTGGGATGATAAATGGGATTTGTAAAATAGTACCATTTTTTTAATTTTTTATTATAAATTAACAAAAAACGTACATATATAAAAGTTCTTTTGTACAAAAATTATAAAATTTTAATCTTTGTCTTAAATTTATTACTTATAATTAAAAAAACTATGTTATATATGGATTGGGTGTTAAAACGAACAACATGCCCGAACATGTCCAATTTACTAAAAATGAAGTTACCCCACAATTTAAATTAACTAAAATCAATTGCAAAAAACTAACTCAAATCAATTAAAACTGAGTTCGAAATAAGCAAACTATACAAAAACACAGTAACTTACAGACTTTCTCTAAAATTCAAATAAGTGTTTAATATTTTTTGTAAAATTTTATAAACTTTTTTTTTTACGGTGGGTCTCATACTTCTGGTTTAAACTTTAGTTAACCCAAAAATTTGTTGTTGTTTTGTGTACATTTTTTTTTGACATTTTATTTTGTTTTTAGTTAAGTTAAAGTTAAACCTACAGTATGAGACACACCGTGAATTACGTTTCTTTGTATTTTTTGCTATTTATTTTGAATATTTTAAAATAGTATCAAATGTTTCTAAGGAGTACCATAGTACTTTTGAGGTTCCAGTAGTACCATAAAAAGTAATACAGTACCAACTTTATCATCCCTGATACATGGCCCGGAAGTTATTTTGCACGCTCTACTGCCGATTGGCCAACTGTCAGAGGAAGCCCAAGAAGCTCGAAATAAGGATTTTAAAATTATAGAGAGCACTTTTCGCGTAAGTGTAGCCGGGAGGAATAGAATCGGGATATACTAAAGAGGTTTCTACACAGAAGAAATTTTGCTGGACGAGTTTCAATGAAAATTTTTAGTACATCAATGAAGTTTTCGTCACAAAGTAAATGAAAAGTTACTTAAATTTTATGAAAAAGCTTCATATATTTTATCAATACAGTTTTAATGAAAAATTTTCACTAAGTGTATGAAACTTTTAATAAATAATTGTTGATAAATTTCATTTTACTCATTCAATACGAAATTCCCAAATTATTCCACCCATTAGACATCTAAGTATTTTTGAAAAATCATTTCAAACTCGTGTGTCGAGTTTATGGAATGATTTGCCTAGGGAACTGAGAAAGTTTATTCGCTGATTGTGTTTAAATCTAAATTAGTAGAATTTGCACATTTGCATGTATTGGAGTCTTAAGTGGAAATTATATGTTCCATCTCTTTAGTCTTTTTAATGAAACTTTGAAAGTTTATCTTGGGAGAGTTCAGCTGTTTCTGGAATTTGTTCTTGCAGCATTCATTTATTATTTATTTTTTTTAGATCTAATTAATTTTTAAATATATTATTGTATTAATTGATCTCATGTAAATGTTAATTTTTTGAATTTCGTGTTTATATATTATTATTGTATGCATTAGCCTTAACATATATTTATATAGAAGTCTGTTATATATTTTTTAGTAGCTTTAATTAGCCATATAAGGCCCTAAGGGCTTGGTTATGTAAATGAAGATTTAATAAAAAAAAAAAATTTTTTTTCGCCATTTTATGAAAAAGTACATTAATTCTATAAATTCAATGGCCGAGTTCCAGTAAAACTTAATTTTTTTACGCAAAAATTTATTAATATCATGCAGATAATTCTCTCAGTATACTAACTTAAGATCCGAATATTTCTGACAAAATCAAATTTAATAGAAAAAAATACAATTCCTTCCAAAATCAGCAGTAAAGCTATTAATTTCGCCTTCAATTTTGCCGAACGCCGCGTCACCAGAAATCACTAATGATATAGATGATGATGATGAGTTTGGGCATTAATTCCAAAATAGCAGGTTGGAAATACTTATTTTACAAAAAAATATATGTATATAATGTTTATCAGGGACGTTACAGTTATAACTTTTATTAAAAAAACTGATTGTTGTACAATTATTTCTTGTTTGAATATTTTTAATTTTCTGTTTATTTGCTCTGTTCGATTTTTATTTTTAATTCAAACAATAACAATCCAAACACGATTTTTATTTTTCAAAAAGAATAAAAGTTATTTTGTGATTTTTTTTCTTTATCAAAAAATAACAATTAAGAATATAAATCAAAAGCCATAGAACCAATGACTAAAACAATTATAATATCCTGATGATGTCAACTAGTGTTAATAAAATATTGAACAGTGATTTAAAGTGAGTAAATATGTATATTCCAGCAACTTCCGGCATTCAATTTAGGTAAATTTTTATTTTATTATCAAATAAAAAAGTTATTGCTTAATTTTTCCAAAAAATCATTCTGTAACTTTTATAAAAAGTTTTAAAATCAAAAAACAACAGTAATTTATAGAGTAAAATATAAAAATTGAAAAAAATAAAATCTTTGCCAAACTTTGTAATTTTTTTGTGCAATATGATTTATAAAATATTGTGCATTATTGTAATATTATAATTAAATAAATTTGGGTGGTGACTTTTTAAGAAATATAACAGTTATTTTGGGTCTCTGATTTTTACACTTTTTCAACAAAAAGGCCACAAATACAATTTTATTTTTTCGAATAATATAGGAATTCACTTTAAAAATGCAAACCAAGAATAACATCACAAAACTGGTTCAGTGTCGACACAATTCTGGGACAAAATGGGTTAGAGATCCAAAATTTTGTCACTGTTGCTTATTAATAAGGGAAACATTCATGGGAAATTTCGTCAAAATCAGAAGTAGTAAGGTCCACCAGTTGGTTGATTTGAGATAGATCAATTGAATTTCTTATATTTTTAATTATAGAAAAATTAAATAAATATAAAAAGTTTCCATGGAAAGTATACAATATTTGTGTTTTGTTTTTTTTAACTTGTGTATTGTTATTCCAAAAAAATGCTACATAATCAATTAGACCCTTCCTTGAATTAATCTCCATTTTGGGATAATCGAACCCACTGTGCGGCGTTCAGAGACGATGTCGCTTTGTCTATCGAGCGCTATAATAATAGGAAGGTAGTCTGAGATCAACTATATGATCGGTCGCCAGGATGTGTAAGTTATCAGACCTGCACTCGAAATTGTTGTCTGGCGAGATAGTGCAACTTCCTACAATTCTGGTGGGGGCATCCTCATTCAGTATGCAGAATGTGGAGTCATCGACTTGTTCCGCCTGGGCTATCCCTCTCTGGTCTTCCCCCAGATTGGAGTTCCAGACCTCATAGTGTGCGATGAAATCGCCCATCACCATGCGGTTATCACCCACCAGAAGGAATTTGATGTCCGGGTGATATCCTGTGGGGCATAGACATAGTACAATTCGATCTCAGCACCTCCTGACTTTACCTTGGTGTTCCAGGTACATATCACGTACATCCGGGCCAGGCGAGTTCATTCTGTACTGCACTGTGTTGTCGATGAATGTGAGGCCCCCGCCTCCGCTCCGTGTGCGGTCCTTGCGCAGAATGCTGTAGTTATTACAACTCTGAAGGTTGCAGGTGTTGTTGTTGTATCAACGATTCCTACAATAAAATATGTAAGCATATATTAATCTTCTAGGGATCTAGGTGATTTTGCCGTGCAGCAAAAGAGGTGGTTTACGTCGTGAGGACCTCTTTTGCATGCGGAAAATGTGTTCGGGATGGTGGGCTCGATCCGAGACCAATATGAATTAAGGCGTGAACACCTTCCCGAACGGAATTGCGCGAGGAGGACTCGTAGATCGTGGAGAGTTTTCTCCTCGTTTTCTGCAATAGGTGGTGGACGATCTCCAAGAACGATATTCATCCGGTAAGAATTGATGGCGTCATTTACCGTTTTTCAAAAAAATCATTCTGTAACTTTTATAAAAAGTTTTAAAATAAAAATCAAAAAACAATAGAAATTTATAGAGTTTAAATTGAAAAAATTAAAATCTTTGCCAAACTTTGTGATTTTTTGTGCAATATGATTTATAAAATATACTGCATTATTGAAATATTGTAATTAAATGAATTTGGGTGGTGACTTTTTAAGAAATATAACAGTTATTTTGGGTCTCTGGCTACAAGTCATCGGTATCAGTTTAAGGGTTTTCTGCCGAATGTTACCATTAACTTGGTTTACGTTTAAGTCGACATAAGCGATTTTTCAAAAATTCCACAGACATTATATATGACGTAACTATTTTTACTCGGAGCAAATAACACTCCAGTTTGAATATTTTTATCGCTTAAATCGAGGTTTACCTGTAAAACTTCAAAATATAAAAATAAAACCTACTACTATTATCTTTATAAACTTATCAGCTAAAGAAAAAAAAAATAACGTAAGAAATGATAAATGTTTATTCTGTTTTTCTATATAACTGTACAAGTTCTTTTTAAACAAATACAACAACCATATTATACAAACAGCAACAAAAACAAAAACGCCACTCAAAGTCATCAAATTGGAAATAAAGTTGACATTTTTAAATTAACAAAATACATTCACATTAAATATTAATTCTTGAATTTATAATTAAAAATATTATATACTCAGTTTTAATGTAAACCACTCATTAAATGTTTTCAAAATGTTAAAAATTACCAAAAATTTATGTTAAATTACGGAAATGAACTGTGTTTTATTTCCGTCACGCTTTAGAGAAAAGATGCGGGGGATAAATAGAAGAAGGCAGGGGTAAATGTTTTAACATATTCAAACCTCTGTCGTTTAGTTTTTTCTTGTTTGCTTTATATTTCGTTACTGTGTTTTTTTTTTATTTGTTTTTAGTATTTAATCAATGGCTATGTAATTCTCTCATCCTATTACGTTAACAGATTGTGATTGCAAACAGGAAATGTGCTAGTTTTAAGGAAAACCAAAGATGAATTGATAATTTTTATGTTTAAATTATAATAAAAATTATTTAAATTTTTGTATTAAAAATAAAAAACTTGTTTTTTCGGACTTTCTAAATTTTCATATACATACAGTGGTGGCAAATTTAATACGAACGAAATTCGCCCCGAAAGACGAATAGGTAGTCTAGAATATAGTGCAGAATTTTAAAGTAACGTCTGTTTTTTATTTTGTCACCTGTTTTAAGTGGGCGTGGCTTTTAATGAAAAATTAGCGATATCGACCTTTTATCAAATTATATAGTAAAATTTAGCGAATACTGTACCGGTGTTCTGTAACTATGTGAGAAGTTTCTCACATAAAAATTGCAACTCTGCCATATTTAAAACAGAGTGAGTATCATAATGTCAAATTTAGCCAGAGGTATGTAAAAAAAATTTACTTATATTCAGTTTGAAATTTTGTGAATCACCCTGTTTTAAATATCGTAGACACATCGTAGAGTTGCAATTTTTATGTGAGTAACTTCTCACATAGTTACAGAACATCAGTACTGATCGGATATATACAAGCTGTATATTTTTGGAAATCCTACAAAATTTCCTTAAGTCTTGCATTATTTTTATCTAGAAATGTTTGCCAGACTTAAAATGACAGTGCCTTAAACATGAACAAAATTTTCTTTGTTTTTAGCGATTTTAATAAAAAGTTAACAACATTGAATCAGTAGCAACTAGAGTGTCCAAAATCATAAGCGAAAACCGGTTAAGCGGGTTTTTAATCTCGTTTCGAACAATTTCTAAATTCGAATAAAGGGAAAGCCGGTTATTATTTGTCGGTTAACCGGATTTTTTAACATGATTTTACCAATACTATGTTAAGCTAATCGTTCAAAAATTCTGTTTTGACTGCATTTTATTTTTAAAATATTTTTTTTAATAAACGAAACTGTAGTTTTGTTCTGCTTTATATAAAAGCAAAATATCTTTTCATATGTATTTAAATCATTGATGGTAACCGAAACAATGCGTTTATCGGTAAGGGTAACGCTCTTTTAGATTATTTCGGTAACGGTATTATAAGGGTAGCGCTATTTCATTTAATTCGGTATCGGTATTTTAAGGATAGCGGTTTTTCAGTTATTTCGGTAACGATATTTTAAGGATAACGGTTTTTTGAATATTTCGGTAACGGTATTTTAAGGTTAACGGTATTTCGTTTATTTCGGTAACGGTATTTTAAGGATAACGGTACTCTGTTATTTCGGTTCATGTCGTAATTTTTTTTTTACAAAAAACAAACGAGATAAAAAACAGTTCAAATTTTCCAACTTAATTTACGAAAAAAACTGAATATCCCCGTGCAATTACTAAAAGCAGAAAATTAAAAATAACGGTATTTTAGGGTTAACGGTTTTTCATTTATTTCGGTAACGGTATTTTAAGGGTAGTGATATTTTAAGGATAACGGTATTTCAGTTATTTCGGTAACGGTATTTTAAGGATAACGGTTTTTTTAGTTATTTCGGTAATGGTATTTTAGGGGTAACGGTAGTCAGTTGAAAGGGTTTTGAATCGATAACGGTATTTTAGCGGTATTGCCTGCCAACCCTGATTTAAATAAATACATAAGATACGAAAATCCTTTGTAATCGTTTGAAATATTTTTTTTTGTGCGCGCTCTACAGATCGCAAACATTAAGATATTTTGATGAAATTTGGTACACCGACTTACGTCGGTCCTTGGGCCGACCGATTTTAGTTAAAATCGGTCCATGTTTAGACCGATTTTTAGCACTTGAAAATGCATTAATTGTCAACCATTGGTTCTAGGAATTTTTTTCATAAGTTTTTTCCCTATATGTAGTAAAATAAATTGTGGATTCTATTTGGAATTTGTCATATTTGATATTAAAACCGAACAAAAATAACATTAATTGTTTGCTACAACAACAACACTCATTGTAACAATCTTCAGATCAATTAAATCGATGGTAAAATAAAATTTAAATTTTTTTCTCCCAAAACTCGCACTATTATGGTAAAATGTTTATTTTTATACAATTTTATCTGTTTAAATGTTTTGTTATTATTTTTATAATAATGTGATATTAAATTATATTTTACCATAATCATGAGTTTTAGAGGTTTTTAAAAGTTTGATCGCATAAATTAGTTGAAGAGTACGTATTTTGATCATTTTTGGGTCCGGCCTGCCAGTTTTGTTCTTAAAAAATTGGCATCACTGCATCTGATAATTTAAAAACAAATAGATCACACCATGGCATTGGATTTTTAGTTTGATTTATCAGACGTAAAATCAGATAATGTAAATCCCGCTTTAGCACACAGATTCAGCTGATTTCATTAGTTGTTTCTGCAGGGCGCTTTTAACTAATGTTTGTTAGCTTTTCTGCTATTTGTACAGATTTATTTTTATGACAGAAAAAAATCGAAACCGGTTTAATCGTTTTTTTAAGAAAACGTAACTGAAACCGGTTTTTTTTAAATAGCAATTTTCAAACAAACCGGTAACCGGTTTTTTGAAATGGACGGTTTTTTTTTGGAAATTCTTAAGAAATATCATTTTATCATTCAAAAGGCGCGAAAAATTAAAATTTTCTATTTTTTCTTACTAACTGAGAGGATTGCATACGCTTTACTTTCTAAACTCATTAATTTAATTTGGATGAAGTATTTTTTTTAAATACAATAACAGCTACTACTGGAAAGTGTTATAGCGTTTGCTATTAGTATGTAAAAAATTTGTTAAGTACACGTCGAACTTATTAAACTATACTAAAATCCAACAATGAATATAACAAATACTATTTAAAATATTGACTTAATGTTTGTTTTTTTTTTTTTTTGAAAATGTGAGAAACACGAACTTAACTCGTTTTGGACACACTGTTGCCTTTTCAACCAAGTGCATTTAAAATGCTATGTTTTACTGGATAAAGATAAGTCAGTGATTTAAAAACCATTAAACAGTTTGATATTAATAAAAAAAAAATATTACAAAAATGTTATCTATAGTTACCAAATATTTGAAAAAAAAAACAATTTTTGACCCTTTTTGATGGGCCTTTTTTAAAGTTATTAAAAATATAAAAAAAGATTAACCCTCTAATGCTCTTTCTTCTGATTACAATAATATTTAAACCATATATTTGGCGCTGAAAATCTACCATGGAACAAATATTAAAATTTTAATTTATCGCTTTATTTAAGCGATATAGCACAACCAAGGTTGAAGACGTATCTTGAAATCCAGTGGTCAAATAATTTCGGTTTTTTGCTGCAAATAATACTATCAATAAAATAAAATTACGTACCGAAAATTGTTCATCAATTGTTATTTCAAAAGTTATGGCGACTTTCGCCTTTTAAAAATTACGAAATTAGGCGAATTTGGCACTAAACATCAATAAATTTTGGCGAAATTAGTTCTGCTTACTACTACCTCAAAGTATAAAATCTGTGTTTATTTAAAAAAAAATCTGTTGGCTAGTTTTGGAGTTAGAAAGATATTTGTAAGACGTATCCTGGCGTTATCCTGTGAGTCCTGGAGAAAAATTTTTAACTGATTTTAAAATTAGAGACTTTAAACTAGATTTGTTATTATCGGGAATGTACGCCCGATCGTAAATTTTTTTTTGGCAATTTTTAAAATTTTTTTTTCTGTTTTAAAAAGTTAATTTTTTAAAATTTTGTAAATTTTCACTTTACATGCTTCTCGCTTGAAAACCGTTCCTTATACAAAAAAAAGTTTCAAGGCAAAAAAGTAGACAGTTAAGTTTTCTATGGATATAATACAACTTGTTTAATAAAATATTGTTATTTAGCCAAAAACTATTTAAAATCTGAAGAACGCCTTTAGGCGGCCTTGTGCATTAGAGGGTTAAACTTGTTGATGAGAAACACGAAATTTTATTTCGGTGCTAAAAACTAGTTCGTAAATTGTATAAATTTATATATACGGATCTACTACGTGTCCTTAATGAGTTAATGTATTGCACAGATAAATATTCAAATAGTATGGTAATTGTGTAGGAATTGGTTTGGTTTATACAGTGATGGCCAATATAATAGAGCCATTCAAGTTTTTTTTTCTAATTTTATTTTATTTAACTTTATTTTAAAATCGCTAAAAACAAAGAAACATTTGGTCAAGTTTAAGGCACTGTCATTTTAATTCTGGCGACCATTTGCAGAAAAAAAGGAGTAAAAAGGTTAAAGTCGGGCATGCCGACTATACAATACCCTACACCAGTCTGGTTAAAAGCCAACTAATGTTTGGATCCGAAATTCGAATGGGTTAAAATGGGACTTGTGCCAAAATGTTCTATAATGTGAGTGAGCGAACCAAATTTCATTAAAATATCTTAATATTTTTTTTTTTTTAGTTTAGTTTCTTTATTCGCTCTTCCCATGCAACAAGACTTACGTCTTTTTAATTATAGCATGGGAATCAGTAGAAGATAGTTTACAAAGTGATTAAATAAATAGATAAACATATTAAATAATAAATTAAAATTAAATTAAAAATAAAAATGACAATAATTAAAATAATAAAAAACACATATTGAATTTATATAATAAAATTATAATGAAATATCAGATAAAATTTGGAAGAAAAAAATACATTAAAAATTTGAATTATGAAAAAAGTTTGGCTAATTCCTTTTTGAAAAGTGTTGCGTTGCTAATGGTCTGAATGCGATTTGGAAGAAAGTTCCAGAGATGTACAGCAAAATAGTAAAACTGCCATTTCGAGATTAGGCTACGATATCGGTTTGGTATCAACTTTTTACCTCGTTCCGATCTTGCAAAGGTTAGGTGGTCAAACAGGTATTTTGGTTCTTTCAAATATATTATTTTGTGCAGAAAAATTAGAACTCTGGTTTTCAAAATGTTTTCAAAAGAAAGTCCATAAAGTCGTTTCGAGTAAAGCAAAGTTGAATCACGTTTACGAAGCCCAAACACATACCTTAAGATATTGTTGTAGACCACGTTCATTCTTCTAGTGCTAGCAGAATCGCATTGAGCAAAAAGCTCACATCCATATAACAGAACTGGCATTAGATATGTTTTAGCAAGTGTTATTCTTATATTCAACGGCGTACAATATTGAGTTGCCACAGTGTTCGAAGCATGCCATACGTTTTTCCTATTGCACTGTTTACATGATCATTCCAGCTCAGTGTATTGTTAAATGTTACACCCAGGTTCCTTGAAGAAGACACAATTTCAATTTTCTGATAATTTAGCATTGTATCAAAATTTAAATTACGACGTAATGACTTCTTGTGTATGACGAGACATTTGGATTTGTGGAGGTTCAAATTTTCGACTTGCAGTTTGTAACCAAGCCAATTTTGGGGGGACACTTATATGGGCACTAGGTCTAAACATGGACCGGTGTTAACCAAAATCAATATGCTTCGTCCTTGGGCTGATATAGGTCGGTGTACCAAATTTCATCAATATATCTTAATATTTGCGACCTGCAACGTATAAACAATATAATTTTGGGGGGACCCTTATATGGGCACTAGGTCTAAACATAGACCAATATTCAACAAAATAAATAGGTTTCGTCCTTGGGCCAACATAGGTCTTTGTACCAAATTTCATCAAAATATATTAATATTTGCGACCTGTAGAGTGCGCACAAGAATGCATGGACAGACAGACGGACGGACAGACAGACGGACATCCTTAAATCGAAATAAAAAAAATTCTGAGCCGATCGGTATACTATAAGGTGGGTCTAGGACCTATATTTTTTGGTGTTAAAAACATCAGCACAAACTTATAATACCCTGACCACATAAATAGTGGTGTAGGCTATAATAATGCAAGACTTAAGGAAATTTTATAGGAATTCCAAAAATATACAGTTTTTACAGAACTGATCAGTACTCGCAAAATTTTACTATGTAATTTGATAGAAGGTCGATATCGCTTATTTTTCATTAAAAGCCACGCCTACTTAAAACAAGTGATAAAATAAAAAAAACAGACATCACGTTAAAATTCTACACAATTTTCTGAACTATGTCCTCGCATTTTTGGGCGAATTTATCCACTACTTTTACAACAGTTAATTGATTTCGGTGTTTTGTATTAATATAAAAATACACTCTTTAATATACTATGTATATTTTTTATCAAAGTTGTAAAAACATTAGATATGTCCTAAAATATTTCAAAAGCAAATCAAAATATCAACTTTAAATTTATTATTTGTTTTTTATTTTTCAATTTTAATAAAAACTGATTTTATTTGTTAAAAAATTAACTGACAAACATTACCATGAATTCCATTTTTGGATATAAAAAAATTTAATTTTGGTTGAAATTTCGACTTGTTTTTGAAATATTTTTGGAGATATACAAAGGATTTGTAACTATGATATAAAATAGTGATTGCGAATATTTCTAGTTTATGTATTATCTTAAAACAACGAAATCCACTAACTCTAGTAAAAATGATGAGAATTAAACAACAAAATGGGAATTGCTTTAAAAACTGCGTTTTTAATGAGAACACAAAAATCGAAAAATCTTGAAAGTTGCTATTTTATGTTAAGTAGACTCTTGGCCATTAAAAAACTCATCATATGGATAAACTACTCAGCAAATCAATACATCCATAATAAAACGTGATTGACATATTTTGTTATGAATTCTAAATACATAAATTGTTACTTTTATGTACTGAATATTATAATATTTTTAATAAAAAAAGTGTACTTCTCTTTTACTGATTGTACTACTTTTTTCGTCGATTTCATATCTGGCAACCCTACTGTCCACTGACACTTTCACTAATAAAAAAAGTGTACTTCTCTTTTACTGATTGTACTACTTTTTTCGTCGATTTCATATCTGGCAACCCTACTGTCCACTGACACTTTCACTATGTGGTTTGGGCTTTTGGTTTAAATTTTCTTTTTCATTATAATATTTCCAATCCAAAAATAATTTTAACATTTAACAACACCCCAAAATACTGAAAAATTATACACTTAGTTTGTTATTTTGTGAAACGCAACGCCGTATAGCACCCCGAGACAGACAAGGCGAAAAGGAGTATCGTGAGGAAAGCCATCAAAAAAGGAAAGAGAGAAGATACCAAAAACGCAAAACCATCTAAAGCGTTGAGCTCTGACGGAATCTCGATGCTGATGTTAGAACACCTAGACATGCCGGGAGTCGAGTTCATGACCAAAGTCCTCAACATGTCACTATCTACTCTGATTATACCCGAAGTCTGAAAAATGGGTAATTCCGATTTTAAAACCGCGGAAAAGCATGAATCAAGGAAAATAGTACAGTCTGATCTCTTTTTTGTCACCACTTGAGACACTTCTCCTCCCCAACGTGGTGCAGCACTTACCAATGGCAACACATCAGCACGGATTTCGTAAGCAACACAGTACGACGAAAGCTTTAACTGGCATCACCACACATGTAATGATCTAAACCAGAACAAAGCATTTGAGCGAAAGATACTGGTTGCACTCGATCTCTCTAAGGCATTCGGTACGATCCCTCAGGGTGGAGTTCTCTCTATCTTGTGTAACTTCTATCTCTAAACTCCCGTCACCACCGAATGGAGTGGACATAATATCGTATGCCGACGACTGCACTATCAGGGCAAGATGCCAAAATATTGATGAGCTATGCCATATAATAAATGCCTATCTCCATGATCTTACAACCCCCCACACATTATTGGTGACGCTATGCACCACATGGCCAAAGGCAGTACCACTGGAACTGAATGTTATAGTCGGTGGCGTCAGAATTCCGACTGTGAACCGCCCCAAAATTCTGAAGGTAACATTCGACAGTATGTACTCATCCTCAGCACATGATCCTTCCAATCAAGGAACATAGATGTTGATGAAACAGTTCCTTCTGGGATGTCATCGGAGGGGCATCCTAACCACCATCTCATGAAATTAGACCCTCCCCCGAGACATGTCAGAAAGGATCTACGATGTCCTGAAAGGGATATCCAGCGATACGATTTACAACAGCCGAATCCCATTTAGAGGAGTCCCCAGAGCAAGAAAAACACTAATTCGTACATACTTCATTACAGGTACCGCTGCTACAACAACATCAACAAATCCATAGATTCGAGTTGTTTCTGAGCAGTTTTATCAAAAAAAACAGCAACAATGAAATGTCCTGCCCTCAGTCCGGATCTTAACCATGTTGAAAATATATGGGGAATACTTTCCAACAGGGTTTACAGACCAGAGAACTGTAATTGCTGATTGCAAAACCATCATACGTAATTAACACCCGAATAAACATTCGTTTTTGTTCAAGCGCCGAATATACTCAAATACACATATTCGTTGTTGATTTTAAATCAATCAAACCAAGTGATTTTTTTTGCATCGTTGATTTAATCATTTGTCGTTTTCATACCATCCATTTCATTCATATTCGTTCGGATCAACGATGATTATTTTGATGGAGAATAAAATCAGAAAAAACAAAAATGAACGCGTATAAGTTTATTCATGATTGCAACCAAATAAAAGAAAAATAATTTCATAACAATAAAGAGGGGGTTTACAGCAGTTGTCGGTATCCATAGCTACCAGTGGCCGATCATAATCGGCTTTTCACACGTACACAACACGAATGGCAACAAAACTATCAACTAAGAGCGTAAAATTTATTTAGTAGCATGGTAGCTTTCAACAAAGCAGGTTGACGTCGCTTTGTTTAAGAAATTTTAGAAAAATATTACACTCTTAAAATTTTACAAGAACAGGAAATTTATTATGAATTATTTTTATTTCTTTTGTTCATTAAAATTTACTAACTAATGGAATACTTTTTAAGAATAAATAATTTTATATACAAAAAAATACATATTTTTTAAATAATGTGTATAATAAAATTTATTATGAATTATTTAAAAAAATTAAATTACTATAAATTATTTTTTTGTATTTCTTTAATTCATTCATGCATTCATTATTACATTTCTTCATTAATTCATGTTCTTAATATACAAATATAAATTTAAAAATGATAAACTAATTTCTCACAGTGAAGAAACACAATACATTCTCTCTTTGTGCCGACCACTGGTTTACAGTCTCAGCAACGACTATATTTTGTAGAAACACATTTAACAAATGGTACAGTGTACATTCCCATTATAAAACACTAAGATTTTTTTTTATAAAACAACTAATACATACTTTGATTTATTCATGTGAGTTCAAATAATCGATCAGTGTGATTTTATTCAACAGTGTGATTTTATTCAACAGTGAGTTTCTTTGAGCGATTAAATGTGAATAAAACATGTTCGACAGACGTTGTTGATTTTGCAGTTCTCTTTTACAGACATTGACGTGAATTTAACAATTTAATGCGGCGTTCACACATACGTGTTTAACTCAATTTTACGTGTTTAAGCGTTAAACATGTTTAAGTGAGATGTTTTACGGTACATTTTTCTGCCCTTAAACACGCTAAATTATCATGTTTAATTTCTAAACCCCTTGTTAAACACGATAAGTTTGATATCAATTGGTGTTGAATGACAAGTTTGAAACAGAAGAAGACCCAACAAGAAAAAATTAACTGCCTGTTTTTATATAAAAGAATCAGACAAATTCGTTAAAACATTCATGTGAAAAACACAAATTTACAAACATTTTTCTTTAAAATTTTTTATTCACATCTGTTCTACATAGATTTTCCAACAAATGTGTGCAAAAATTTTGAAGCAAATTTTTTTAACGAATGCGTCTAATCTTTTTACAAAAACACCCAGTAAATTGAATAAAATAAACTAACTTTAAATAAAAACTAGAAGCAGAAGAAGACACAACAAGAAAAATAAAAATAAAAAAATTAAAATTGAATAAAATAGATAAACTTTAAATAAAAACCAGTTAAAATTGGTTATTCCTGCAGGAAAATTTTCTGTTCCAAAGAATCGGTTGCACACTAGCTGCTTTTCCTCTACAACCCCTTCTACCGTCAATTCTAACACCGATTATTTTTGTTTGAAATTGTCCCAAAAGCAACCACCTCTCTAGCTCCAAAGTGGAACCGGTTGACCTAGACTCAGTTCTGGAACTAGTTCTAGAATTCATTCTACGACCGTCATACCTTCCATATGAGATCCCTGGAACTGGTTCCGGAATCAGTTCCATGGAATCGGTTGCAGTGGAACCAGTTGCAGAATTGGTCTGATTGGCAACCGATTGTAAACAATTTTCCTGGGTTTTCTTAATAAAGTGATAGACGAACAAAACAATTAATTAAATTGTTCTTCCGGTGAACGTAAAATCCAAAAACAGCCATGAAGTTGTCCTTTAACTAGAAATTGAAAAATCTTGTTTCCAACTGGGGCGAACAATGTTATTTCACTTTTTATAGAAATTATAACGTTGGATAATGCCAAAAATTATTAATTATCCTCCGGCCGAAGAAAAAATAACTTTTTGGGAATTTTGTTAATTTTTTTTTACAATTGTTAAGGAACAGCTGTTCGAGATGTTTAATTTAAACACTTCCCCCCGTATTAAAAATGAAAAGCATATGCAAGTTAGTTAGCATACACTTTGTCATTTTGAATACGGGTGTTCATTTTTAAGTATGAACTGATGTGTTTAACTTTTACATAAACGTGTTTTAGAATCGTACTGTGAATGCAGTATAAGATAGCTAAAAGAAGAAAGAACTCGGGTTTCTTCGAGTTTCAAAATTTGGTGCATTCTATGCCACGAAGAATGGTAGAGGTTATTCGAGTATCCGGGGCAAATGTAAAAATCATTTTACAAAATGTAAAAAGCATTAATGGAAAAAATAAATTTTTGTATTGGAAGAAAAATAGTTTAACCGAAAACTAATTTTGTCGCCCATTTTTAAGTTTATTAAAAACAATTTTTATAGACTTCTATAAATGTTTGAAAAATTGAAAATCGATTGCAAACATTTTTTTTTAATAAACTTAAATATGGGCGACAAAATTAGTTTTCGGTTAAACTATTTTCTTCCAATACAAAAATTTATTTTTGTATTGGATTCTTTCCTTGAGTGCATTGGGCTTTTATAGACTTCTATAAATGTTTGAAAAATTGAAAATCGATTGCAAAAAATTTTTTTTAATAAACTTAAAAATGGGCGACAAAATTAGTTTTCGGTTAAACTAAACCAAGTTTAACTGACAACAAAAACTAAGCCTAAGACAATGGTGATAACTTAGATACAAACGCCGCACTTTTATTTAATTTGAAATTATCAACTAGAGCAGGGGTGGCAAGACTTTTTTCGTTGCATGTTTGTTGTAAAAATTTGTCGCGTGCCTTATCATTTTTTCCGCGCAATTGTTATCGAAACAAATTTTTCGCATTCGTAAATCTTGCAGGTATTTTAATAATAAAATGCTCATATAAATTCTACTTTTTCTATTTTTCTTTTATTTATAATTACACTGAAAGAAATAAATAGTCATAAGTAGCAGAAAAATTAGTTAAAAAGGAAATTGCACCAATATCTATTAAAATCAGTATCAGAATATAATGAATATTAGAAAAAGAAACAGCGCGAAAAATCTTTTAAACATTGATATTAGAAGGTTAGATTGTTAATTGCATTCAAAAAAAAATCCAAAAAAAATTTGGAAATATAAAACTTTTTATGGTGGTTTAAATCTATAAATATTCAACAACGTTTAATAAAACTTCAGTATTTGAGCTCGAGGTCAATGATTTTATTATAAATATTCTCCTTATAAATCAATATTTCGATATTAGGTCCGTTCGATTACTTTTCTCAGTCAAGTCCAGTAAGAATTACTCAGTACAAACTTACAGAGAGTAAGACCAGATTTACTCTCAAAATAAAATTTTCACAAACATGTACGCGAACAGAAAATTTGCAACAGTTTGCAAGTTTATAGACACAGCTGATTACAATACCAAATATACAAATAAATTTGAGCTGATCGCTATGGAAGTAGAGAATTTTTGATATTAAATCTTAAGCAGACAATTTTTAGAAGGTGTTCTTATCTTTTCCATAATTTATTTTGAAAATTTTACTGCTTTGCATTTCCATAAAAAACATAATTGCAAAATATTTTTTTTTTTTTTACAATAAACAAACATGTGTTTTCGAAACATATTTTTTTCTGCTTGCAAATTCTTACTGGCAAAAATTTATCCAGTAAAAATTTGCAAGAAAAAGAAGAAGACTTAACAAATCTCTTCATAGAACTGTCACTTTATTCGCTCTTTTTTCTTTCTGTTTACTGAGTATTTGTGTAAACGAAAGCCATCCAGTAAAAATTTGTACAAATTTGTACAAATTATCCAGTAATCGAATGGACCTATTCTTTGAATATCATCCTCAGGATTCTTCCAGTGAATGTTTACATAACCAAACTTTAAGCTATAGTTGTATATGCAGAGTAAATTGTTATTTACAATTAACTAAAATACATCTAAAATTTTGTAAATTTTAACAAATTTTTTCTTGGTGTTTTTATTTCACTAATCGATTCGAGCATTTTTTCTTCAGGGCCTTTTTGAATCTATTTTTGGTAACTTTAGCAAAAAATTTTCTGTCACTTTCTAATTTCTCCAATTCCAGAGCCTTTTCCCATTGAAATATTTAAAATACTTCCCAGCAAAAATATGTGTAAGTCATTCAAAACAAACAACTTTTAAATTGGTTACAATGGAGCGATAAGTGCTCTTTTTCTGTTTCGAATGTATGTGCTTTAAAACAACTTTCAAAAATGTATATGGCTGAAATCAAAAAATGTGATAAATTTTTGGGCCAAATTTGTGGGAAGCAAAAAGTGTTAATATTTCGGGTTTTTCTTAATGGAATCAGTAAGTTTAGTCATTATAAACCCAATTGCAAAAAATCTCATCTACAAGTTGTCGCAATAAATTTTTTTGCACATTTTTAATTTTTTTTGTTGTAACGGAGTTTACATTTCTGCAAGCAAAAGATATAACAAAAAAAATTGCGTACGAATTTTCTTCAATTTATTAGTTTTTCGTATTTGGGTTTTCAATTTGCTTTCCAATGATATATAATTTGTGTTTATCAAATTGGCGGTTTCGCGAATAAAAATACAATTTATTCCGCGAAAAAAAATTTTTTTTTTTAATTTTGTATTTTAAGTCCTTTTAAATGCTTTTCAAAAAAATAAAAATTTTTAAAATCCCAACAGCGGTTGCGCAGTTACAAAATAATATATTAAAAACATAACATTTCGCGATCAAAAAATTCTTAAATTGTGTGAAACAAATTTAATTTGTCAAACTAATGTCAGTAATGAGTCGAAATATCGATTCAAAAATCGTCTTTTGACGCATAAATATTAGTTAAATCACCTCTGTTTATGGTTATTTTAAAATATATTAAACATTTATCTACATTTATTTAAATGAAATCTGATGCAAACAATTGTGGTTACATTTACAATTACGGAGTTTACATTTGGTTACTTTTTTCGTTTTCTTTCAGAAACGCTTTGTCAGAATTTTTTTTCCGAAACAAAATCGCATGATGCCTACAAGGTGAATCCAAATATGACATTGTTTTTCTTACTCGTTAAATAGTTTGGTGTAAAAATTAGGAACGGAGTTTACAACATTTTTTCAAATCTTATTAAAGACATCCTTTTTCATCTCGAGAATGTTACATGCTGCAGAAAAGCTTCAAGTCTGTTATGGTGGATGATTACTTACAGTCCAACGATCATTTGAGTATAAATAACATTATACTTTTCGCAATATAAATAATAGATAACTCCAAAATTCTGGTATATGCATTTTTATCAAAAATTATGACGAAAAATCGTTACAGAGTTCAAGTCGTGATAGCTAAGATATACGAAAAAGTTTGTAAAATGTATTAATTTTTATTAAAAACGGCACTTTTCGTCTTCATAAAAATTCTTACAGTTAGTGTTTAGCTTTATTCGTTATTAAAATATAAGCTATTAAAGTTAAAAAACCTTATGAGTTACTTGTTACGGAGTTTACATTTGGCCTATAAAATTGGTCACAAATTTTATGTATTAACCAAAAATTGGTCAGATTGTTATAAATTTTGTAAAACAGGTGACAATGCGAAATTAGGTGGTTACACGGTTTTTATCACATTTTTTGATATCACCCATATATAATGTTGTTTTTTTCTTTGTAAATCCATTTGTTTGTAAATTACGAATTTATTAGAGTTTCCATTTTTTATCTCTAAAACAACAAACAACAAAATAGTTAATTTTATTAACGTACTTTATTAATTTACGATTATTTACATATTTTTTAATTATTCGTACATATTTTAAAAAATACTTCAATTACAGTTCCCATTTAAAAAGGGAAGGAAATAAAGAATTGGATCCCATTGAATCTCCTGGACTACTTATGACCCAAATATTAATTCTTTTCACTAAATGCAAATATATAAAAGTTAACAATTAAAATGTATTGTTAAGGCTCTATGAAGTCGCACGCGTGCTTTTGCACCGTGCACCAAATAAATATATTAATAAAATTTGTTGCAATGTTAACATATTTTATCGTTTAAAACAGACCAATCAAGAGGTTCGTTAACAGAGGTTGGTCCCTTACCTTTGCTTATACATAAAAATTTCTATAAATGTCGCCTTCGAAATATGTCTGGGGAAAAACTCTCCTCCAACGGTTCTCGGATTCTTTAATGAATTTAAGGCTAAAATTTCAATCATAGATATGCGGCTTCAGCAAATTTATAATGATGCCCTTATTACTGTAGAGTTGTAAAATGTCAATGCTTTTCTTTCCTTTATTTGTTAAAATGAAAAAAAAAAATATATATATGACAAAATAGTTTCCTAGTACGCTTTAATATTCTGAATATTACTTAAATATGCCCAGTTTTTAGGATGTAGATTATCTTTAAACTTAGTTTAACGCAGTTTATAACTGGAACACTGCTACTAAAATCTATTTTATTTTCTTTCAATGAATACATAAATTCTAAACGAGAAGAAGTTGTTCAGGCAAATTTTTGTTAATAAACTTGAAATGGCTGATATAATTCGTTTTCGGTTTAACTAAACCAAGTTTAACTGACATCCCAAACACTCGTTCTTAGTGTATTAATCTTATTTAATTCAATATCGTATCTTTTTTGAATTTAAAGACTAAAGTAAACATGTTACAAACTTCTTTAAAAAAAACTTTTGAACAAAAATTTAAAAAAATTTTGGGTTTGTCTGATTTTGACTTAATCGAATAGAATCAGATGCAAAAGAAGTGTTTCCTTAATATTGCCCTACAAATAATAATAAATTAAAGCTTTTGTTACACAATAGGTTCAGAAATCGGTTCTGTAAGGGCTAAACATCAAAATTACCTCTAAAATATGCTCTTTCACACATTATAAAAAGCAAATTTAAATCACTTTTAAAAATGTATTATATTATATATTATAAAGAGTACTTCTTAATCACTCTAAAAATGCAAACAAAATGTACTCGTATTGATGTGATAAAAATGTATACCTAAAAACCATACTTTATTAACATTATGTATGTACTTTTAAATTACTAACAAAATGCTCAAGTTAAACTACTGACAACATGGGACACCACGTGTAAAATAAATCAGTGTTAGAGCTAAATTGTAACTACTCCACAATCAGTTGATGCTTTTCGGAGTGCTTTTAAAATAACTTTTTTGTAATGACTTTTTTTGCTGGGTTTCAATATATTTGTAGAAGGCTAAGAAATTTTTAATAACCATTTTATATATTAATGAATCTATCGCAGAGAAGTTTCGATACTTTTGATCAGAAATACTTTCGAAAGAATGAATTTTTGAGTTATTAACCATAATTGTGTAAACAAAAATAGTTTTAAGACGGGTTTTTAATCATTTTGAATGAACATTTTTAGCATTTGCGGTTTAAAGCATTATTGCAGCGAAAATATTTACGTAAATTTTTAACATATTATTTCGCTGGTCTTCCAACAAAAATTAAATTCTTTACAACATTCAACAAACGTCGCGTGACACCAAATATCGGCTCGCGTGCCACTACTGGCACGCGTGTCATAGTTTTGCCAGCACTGAACTAGAGTGTTGCCATATGATAGCGCTACTTCAAGAACTGATATATTCAGATCGGTAATTGATATTATTTACTTGATTGTATAAAAGTTAAAAATCTCAATGTGGGAAGTTTTTTCAAAATTAAAAAAAAAAAACAAACAAAATAAAAAAGCCAAACCAAATTCTTAAAAATTGTTTTATTTTCTTTTTAATCTTTATTATTCATGGAGATTAGAGAATAAAAAAAAATATTTGAATTTATTGAAGAATGAAAGCCGGTTGACATTCGATATTGATTGCAAATATTTTCGCTAGATGGCGTGGTAGGATAATAACAAATCCAATAGAATCTTATTTATCTTTTTTCAGAACACCCCCAAACATTTGTCCTAAACTACTTTTATGATTACAATTAATTTAAATTTATTTCTATACAGCACAAATGTTGTCATGAATTATACAGAAATCGAGGGCAAAGTGCGTGAGGCAACAAATGATGATCCCTGGGGTCCGACCGGCCCTCTAATGCAAGAATTGGCTCATTCAACATTTTCATATGAAACATTTCCCGAAGTAATGTCAATGTTATGGAAACGTATGTTAACAGACAATAAAACTAATTGGCGAAGAACGTATAAGGTAAAATAATTTAAAACAAATAAATTTGCAACTAATTGTTTTTTTGTAAACTAATTAAATAATTTACTATTGTAGAGCTTATTATTGTTAAACTATTTGGTACGTAATGGATCTGAACGTGTGGTCACATCATCGCGAGAACATATCTATGATTTGCGGTCATTGGAAAATTACACCTTTACAGATGAAGGTGGTAAAGATCAGGGTATTAATGTTAGACATAAGGTATGATTTTTAAGCAATTTATGATATTTGTATATTATTTATATTGTGCTGTTTTTTTAGGTTAGAGAACTTATAGACTTTATACAAGATGACGATCGATTACGTGAAGAACGCAAAAAGGCCAAAAAGAATAAGGATAAATATATTGGCATGAGCAGTGATGCCATGGGTATGCGTAGTGGTGGTTATAGCGGTGGTGGCGGCGGAGGCTACAATGACGGTGGTTGGAGAACATCACGTAGTGATCACGGTGATAATTGGTGTAAGTAAATAAATATTTATTTTATTCAAATAGGAACTTTTTTAAATAGTGTAAAATTTAACTCCGAAATTGGTATGTATGAAATCAAAATATTTCGTTTTCCTCAAAGCGGAAATCTTAACACAAAAGACCAAAATATTATAAATATTTGGTTAAACATAGAATTAAAAAAAAACAGCAACCTTAAAACACTTGAATTCTCGTTGCGACCCAAAATCAATAAAGTGACAAACTTGTAAACTTTTATATTTAAAGTTTTTTAATCCATCAAACATTCGATCCAAAATTGTATTAAGAACTTTAATAAATATCATTAGTTAGAACAATAATAATTTCTAAAAATCGACTTAAGTAATTATGCGACAATAATGCAGAAATGTTAATATTCTTGTTGGAAAATTGGCTTTGTGAAAGAATTTTTTTAATTTTTAATTTTCCAAATTTATTTACAAACTTTCAGTCATTACATTTACAGTTTTTCCTTTAATATTTATTATATTTTTATTTTACGCACAGATTCTGATTCACGTTCTGCAGATCGTTATGAAGATGATGATGCTCAGTATGAAGGTGAAAAGGAATTCTCTGATAGTGATTCACCCAGTCCAAGGTATAACAAACTAACAATAATAAAATGTTCAGGGGGTTTACCACGTAACTCGATTCGATAAAAGTTTTCCAATTCGTAAATTTTGTACCTTTTGTAAAATGAAAAGCTTTAGCATAAATCTTACTTTTTTAATTTTTTTATATAGTGTACAATAGACCACCCTGACACCTAACGGGCAAAAAGAAAAAAGTGCGCGGTACACCTAATAAAGAATTTTTACAAGGCAATTTGGAAAAAAAAAATTTTTTGCCGAACGTAGGGGTTGCCTTTTCTAATTTTTCGTTATAACTTCGCCGTTTAAAGTCGGATCTTAAAGTGAAAATCCAATGAACAAAAAATTTTAAAAGGATACCCCTACGTTCGGCAAAAAAAAATATTAAAAAATTTTCTGCTGGAATTATCGAAAAACTTCCTTAGCAAAAGTTCAATGATTTTTTGCGGGCTTTAATTTCTGACATTAGGGTAGTACGTTAGGGTGGTAAGAACTGATATCTGGTGGGTAAATACTGGAAGTAGATACTTAAGGTCAATGGCCCTAGGAGCAAAACATAGGTCCTGTCGATTCAAAAATATCGATGTATCATACTTTAAGATCCGACTGTAAATGCCAAAGATATAACGAAAAATTTAAAAAGGCGACCCCTACGTTCGGCAAAAAAATAAAAAAAATTTCGAAACCTACTTGCAAAAATAATTTAGATTCGACGGTGTACGGCGAACTTCTTTTGTGGTACGGTCTAAAGTACAAGTTTAAGGATTTTTTTAAACAATTTTTTTGTTAATTTACGAATTTGAAAATTTTGTTTCGAATTGTCATGTCTGGCGGTTACCCCCTCAGATAACAGTCAATAATATTTCAATTTTAAATTTTAGAAGAAATTATCGTTATAATGACCGTGCCAGTCCTGCTGATATTGCTGCCGAGGTTAAACCTGGTAGTATTAATATGAATATACGTCCTAAATCTGCTTCAACGACAACGTCAGCTGGAGCGTCTACATCAACAACAGCGGGTCCTGTTACAAAGCAGCCACAACAAAAAATGCCAGTTGGCAATAAGAAAATTGATATGGGTGCTGCTGCTAATTTTGGTAAAAAGTCGTCGTCAGTGTCATCAAATGCTGCTGGTATACACTCACCCACCCATCGTGATACTCCTGGAGAAGGCAATAATGATTTAATAGGTTATTCACCCATTAACAATAATAACATGGGCATATCATCTCTACAAGAAAGCAATAATTCAAATTCCACCGCAAATAATAACAATGTCGTCGATGATCTATTTAAAACATGTGCACCTAAAAGTGAACAAACATTAAATAGTGCTGCTATAATTAATGATGATTTAGATGATTTTAATCCGAGAGCGGTGGAACAGCCACATAATGAATTCGGTGATTTTGCAACAGCATTTGGTGGAGGTGCTGGCTTAGCCGGAGCACCCTCTGCCAGTTTATCGGGCACATCAGCCACAACTAATGATGATTTTGCTGATTTCTCTGCATTCCAAGGTTCAAGCTCAACCACCATCAATAATACAGCATTAACGTCGAGTATGGGTGGTTTAGATGGTCATTTATTGGCCACAACTGCTACACCAGCCAATGATGCTTTTGATTTATTTAATTCTTCAACTCCTGTCAATTCCACTAATACAACGAGTATGGGCGCTACTACGGCTACTGATCTGCTGGCTGGTCTAGGAGATTTGTCCATACATCAAAGTATGCCAATGGGTAAGTTTTCTTTTCTTAAAATTTTTTTTTAACTTTTGTAGTTTAAGCTTAAATTTTTTTATTTTTTTTATTGATTATAACAAGAATGCAATGCTTTTATTTTTTATTTAATTATTTTTGTAAAATTTTGTAAAAATTTATATGCGCGTCATTTTAAATATAACAGACCGACATTGCGAGATCAAAATTGTGAATATATCGATTCAAATGTTTAATTTTAATTATAAAAAATTCTTGTAGATATTTTTTTAGTGAAATTATTGTAGATTATTTAAGTCCAGAAGAAAAAAAATGTTACAGATACTAAGGATTTTTCCGATCTGAGAGCTTATCAATAAGAAAAAGTTCTTAAATTCTAAACGGATTTGAATGGAGGAATATTTAGTTGATCTCTTATTTTTAAGTAAATCAATGTTCTTTTTTTAGTTTGACTCTAGATCATAAATTAATATCACTTTTTGTTTAAATTATTTTCAAATCAAAGAAAGATGATACAATTTTTACAAGTAAATTACAAAGAATAAAAATATATTTGAAAGAATTCGATAAGTGCAGCAATACAGAATACGTATTTTCGGCTTTCGCTACAAAGCCATCATCAGTGAAAAATTCCCAGTAATTAAAATTAAATAAATAAAATTGTTCTGACTTTATTATGGGAAAAGGTGTTTATATCGTAAGAATTTTTCGTAAAACTCGCAAAGAATAGCAAGTAACACAACATTCTGAGTTAGATAAATTTAAAACTTATTTTCCAATTAGAATATAAGTGCATGTTAAGTAAATTTAAGAACTAATTCTCAACAAATGTAGTGATTGAAAGAAATATATTACAAGTAATTTAAAAAATGGTAGACTTTTGAACAAAACTTTAAATTGTTTCCGTAATTTCCTAATAAGTTACGAATTAAAAACAAACATTTAATGGAAACAAATGCCAATTGGAATCCTTCAATTTTTCACTTTCAGCCGATGATGAAGATGATGATGGTGGCATCTGTCATGAAGACATATTTCCCGAAAATTTGAGACAAGAAATTAAGGAAGCCATTCAACAATTACAAACATTACAAGCCATTCAATCGTCGAAAGATGTAGAGAAAGTTAAAAATATCATAGAAAAACTATGGTTAAAAGGATGTTTACCTGGTTTTACAACAGCTGAAAAATTATGTAATTTCGACAAGGATCAACTATCGTGGCATTTAATAGCAGAAGAGGAATATGTTGATCTACTACAGGCGTTAACACAACTGTTTTCATCAGAATGGCCCAGAGTGAATACAATGGAAGAAAAGATTATATTAAATATTTATAAAATTGATTATAATTTTGATTTTATAACAGAATCATGGTCATGTTTAATGCAAAAACTTAAAGATTGTGCCGAAACCATAATGGACATTTTTGAATTTCTATTACAAGATGAAGATCTATTATCTATAACATTTTTGCAAATATGTAAAGCAAAAGCTGAATTGTTAACCGAATTCAAAGATACTATCAATAATTTACCTGAACCAAAAGTGGAAATATTTAATATTAGAGTCAAGGAATTCTTACAACTAGTGATGTCTTTGCCTACAAGATTGGCCAATGAACTACAAGGAAAATTAAAGAATCTATTTTTAACGAAAAATTATTTTAAAACATTAATGCAGCACTTTCTAAAAGTTCTATGGTTTTTAATACATTGTGAAGATTTGGAGCAAAAACATTTTGATATAAAATTTTTATCAGATTTCTTATCACGCGTGGTAAATGATTTTTGTAGTAATTTTGATAAGAACTTTGAACTTTTACAATTTTTAGAAATTTTACAAGAATTATGTGAATTTCCAAAAGCACAAAAACTTATACAGCAAATTTTTTCTTCCCTGGATGATAACAATAATTCTATATATCGATTGGCCTTGTGTATGCTCAAGGGTAATATAAATCTTTATAAAATTTTGGGTACCTGTGGTAAAGATAATGATTTGTGGAAATTTTGTTTTATGCATAAATTAACCATGCAAAGAATACCCTCCCAAGATGAAGCTTTACAAGCATTGGTTTGCTATATTTCTTTGGCGGATACTGGAATGTTGAAAGAACTTTATCTAAATTTATTAACAATATGGTCAAAACGTATAAGTTTACAGAAATTATCACAAAATGAACATTTAAATATTTCAAAACTTTTGCTAATAACTGCGAAATTTTATTATCAAATTAAAAGCAAAGAACAACAAGATGGTGAGGATTTAAAAAGATTATTACATGAAGGTTTGCGACATCATTTAGAATGTTCAGACTCATTACAGCGACATATTGGTATGAAAATTGTAGAAACAATTTTTAATTTCATGTCTGGTCCAAACACAAAAGAAGAAGAACTATTAAAATTCGATTATAGCGGTATATTACAAACTACTAAAGGAGATGTTATAAAACAAATCGATAAATTAATAGAAATCCCGATCACACAATCTCAAAGCCCTGTTAAAACGGATAGCAATCGCTTGAACATATTAATAGAAACTTTTATGTTGAAGGATAACGAAGAAAATACAAATTTATGTATAATTAACACAAAAGCTAAAATCGGTAAAGAAATAATAGATGTTGATGATGACGACTTTGATATGCCTCCTTTAGCGAAATCTCCTAAAATGGATTTAGATTCAGATGATGATGACTTAAAACCCTATGACATGTCTAATGATTTGCCAGAAATAATGGATAAAAGGCCTAAATTTTTATTGGATCTTCTTAGTACTCTTCAAACTAAATGTGAAAATTATGAACATTTTGAAGCAGCCGTTTCCACAGCTGAACACCTCATACTAACTCAGTTACCTAAGTCAGATTCACGTTTGGCAGTTGATTTAATGCAATTATTTTTAACACTGGATATGCAATTTTATTATGAAAATTTTGAAGAAACAAAATTTAAATGTTGTGTAGCCATATGCACTTCACATCCAGCTGAATGTGCTGAATATATTTCACGACAATTTCATACAGATAATTCATGTTATAATGCTAATCTCCGTATCTTAATGTTACAAATATTAGCAGCCTCAGCAAAAGAATTATCAGAAGCCATAGAAAAGCCAACAATCGAACAAGAAGATTCCTGCTCTGGCATAATATCCGTGTCGCCTCACTTGCGTAAATTTAACTTTGATAATGAACAACAAAAGCGTTTAGCATTAGCTCAACATGCCATACGTTTGAGAATACATGAAAAAACTAAAAGATATTTTTCAAAACCTAAAACCTCTTCTTCAAAAAACATCAAACCAAATCGTTTTCATACTGTAGTTGGTATATTTTTCTTTTCTCTTGTAAGAGGTGATCGCACCAAACAAATGTTGTATGTTAAATATGATCGTATAGCTCATGATATTGACACCATGTTGTTGTTAAATTTTCTGCATACTCTTTCTATAATAGTAATGGGCGCGCAAAACTGTCCCATTTTACCGGCCATTACTCGTGAAATTTTTGATTTATGTTCTTTTGTACGCTTTAGTCCTGAATCACGCATTCGTTTATCATGTTTAGAGCTATTGGGTGTTACGTTAGTTACTACACCGGAGTATGTATTAATTGAACAATTTAATGATCGTCTTTTGGAGTTGAGATATTGGTTGGAAGATTTTATTAAATCACCTTTAGTAGGTGGAGAATCATCAGAAGATTGCCGCGATTTAGCCTCACAAATTTTAAATACTTGTTATAAGATTATGAATCCTCAAGAAATGAATAATACGTAGATTTAAGTTATGTTGCTTTAAAAGAAAATTGTCTTAAAATTAAATTTTAAGTTTGTAAAACAAAAAGTTTAAAATAAATTTACAATATCTTTATGAATTACATTTTTTTCTAATGAAATTATTGAAAATGTGTTGCTTTTTTTTTTTGGTAATATGTAGTATTTATATAAATAACGATAATCAACAGATCGATCGATTACTCCATAATCTGGATATGCAATAGAGACATCAAAAGTGATATTTCACGGTACCAAACATAAACGATCATAAATAAATTTCCGAATAATTTTCTATTTTAAGTGAATTTTATCACATTTTTGCAAAATATTCTATATCATATATGTACATATCGCACTTGATCAACAAGAGGGTATTAACTCAAATTTTTAAAATTTTCAGTAGATGTGAAAAACTGTTTGTGGTTACATTTCAAGAGAATTTGAAAATACGAATACATCATAGTATATATTTAATCCTTTAATTCCCAGTGGAACATAGGGCCGCAGAATACATCATAGTAAGCAAATTCTATTTGAAAATATATTTATATTGTTTTTCTTTTAAATTTTAATTACACTATGGAACATTTTTGGGATTATTGTCTGGGGGGTGAGAAATTCCAAGTCAGGGTGATGGTACTAGGTCAGTATAGTAAAACCCTCAAAGGGTTTGGCGTTCGTATGTGTCATTTTTTTTATGACCTTTTAAATTTTTTCCTTATCTTGATGTTTTTTCGCTTAGTTGTAACATTTTGGCAAAAACGTAGTTTAACATAACTCGAGAACCACTTGTCCGATTTTGATGAAACAAATTTAGAAAAATTTAGAATTACAATTTCTCTAATCTGTTTCTATACCGTTTTCCTATATGTGCAACACTTTCGAAGTTAAAAATGAATGTATGAAGGGAAAAAAGTATTTTTTGCCTAAAAATTTAAATATTTTTTTTTTTAAATTCATAAAAAATCCAAAATGGAAAAAGTGCCAAAACTAATTACTTTCGCGTAAAGTCACATAACTCATGAGCAAAAAAAGGCATAGATCATGAAAATCGATGCACGCGTTTCTCATTTATTCACAATTAGGTAAATGTATGAATTTCAAAAATTTGCTCCAGATATGCACAACATTATTTGGAGAAAACATTGACACTCACAAGCCGAACTCTCTCATATTTTTCTACTGTACTAAAAGAGAAATATTGATGTGGCAACACTGGTTCTGTAATGTTCACATAAAACATGCATTGTCATTATACTTCTTCTCTTTCTCACACTGGTTCTGTGATTTTTGTCATTCAACAAGTGCCGACGAACGCGAACAGTAAAAGTGATTTTTCTCCAGTTTTTTAAAAGTGAACAAAAGAGAACAGAATATGGAACTGTGCAAGCCAGATATAAATAGCTTTTGCTACTGCTGTGGTCAATATGTCTCAACACATAAAAAAAGGGGAAATTTCAGTACTGATTTTGTTCAAACATACGAGATGTACTTCAACCAAAATGTTATAGTGAACGAAAATTGGGTACCAAATATAGTGTGTAAAAGCTGCTACAACCGTCTAATGGATTGGAAAAATAGAAGACGTGAAAGTATGCCATTCGGTATCCCAATGACTTGGACTAATCCTGGCGAAGGTCACAATCCATTGAATTGCTATGCATGTGCGAATAAAGGAGCCGCAAAAAGGATAAGAAAATCGTATAATTACGTTGGTGTTGCAAGTGCCGCAACACCATTGCCTCATTCGGACCACATTCCTGTGCCAAAAGCTTCTAGCCCAGATATTTTCTCTTCTACGACTGCTCCGACATATCATGCACGTGATGATTCCCCATATGAGCCATCAGTATCCAATGAGCCAATTTTAATAAATCAAAATAAGCTTGATTCAATTGTTGCCAAGTTGGAATTAACACAGCATAAATCGGAAGAGCTGGCTTCCATTTTGAAATCAAACAATTTGTTGGCACCCGGTGTGAAAGTCACAGCTTATCGAAGTCGTCAGGCAACACTCCAAAGTTTATTCCTTGTGAATGATGAAAAAACTTCTGCATATTGCCCGGATGTAGGAAAATTGATGGACGCAATGGAAATAAAATATGAAGCAGATGACTGGAGATTATTTATTGACAGTTCAAAACTCAGCTTGAAGGCGGTTTTACTGCATAAGACCAATAAAAAACCTTCAGTTCCAATCGCCTACAGTACAGAAACGAAAGAAACATATGATGCACTGGAAAATATTTTAAAAATGGTTAACTACGCCAAACATATGTGGCGCATATGCTGCGATTTAAAAGTTGTAGCAATGCTTTGCGGTCTTCAAAGCGGCTATATAAAATATATGTGCTTTGTGTGCGATTGGGACACACGATTTTCCGGTGACCAATATGCATGCCACGGATGGAAACTCAGAGAGCACAGCAGGTTACAAACGGCCAATAGGCCAATGATGATAAAGAATTTTCAGGAGATGCAGAAGGGCCAACAGTGGAGTCACATTGACATTATGTGTGGTTCAGAAACTGATGATAGCGATGAATGCGATGCCACTAGTCCCGAACAACCACCATCGAAAAAGTCTAGGCAATATTTATTAAAATAAATAAAAATAAATAAATAAAATAAAAATAAAAAATTATAAAAATGTTTACTTAATTTTTTTAGTAGTTTATGGCCAGAAGTCTGGAGTTATTGGGGAAAATTTATGAAAAAGGCGATAAATGACACTTTTTTGAATAAAAACAAATATCAATATTCTTGTCAAAATGGGATACCTTCACTTAATTGTAAATAAAAGCAGAACGCGTTAAATTTTGTTTATAGGTTATGTGACTTTACATGAAATTAATAACACTTGATCCTTTTTTCCGTTTTGGATTTTTTATGAATTAAAAAAAAAAAAATTTTAATTTTTAGGCAAAAAAATATTTTTTTTTCTCCACAAATTTATTTTTACCGGCAAAACTGTTGATTATAAAGAAAAACGTTATATGAACGGATTAAAGAAATTGTAATTCTAAATTTTTCTAAATTTGTTTCATCAAAATCGGACAAGTGGTTCTCGAGTTATGTTAAACTACGTTTTTGCCAAAATGTTACAACTAAGCGAAAAAACCTCAAGATAAGGAAAAAATTTAAAAGGTCATAAGGTTATGTTAAACTACGTTTTTGCCAAAATGTTACAACTAAGCGAAAAAACATCAAGATAAGGAAAAAATTTAAAAGGTCATAAAAAAAAATGACACATACGAACGCCAAACCCTTTGAGGGTTTTACTATACTGACCTAGTACCATCACCCTGACTTGGAATTTCTCACCCCCCAGATTGGCTGTTGTACTGTGTTATTGCAAAAAAATCTATTTTTGGAGTTAGTACCATTTTTCTGATACTTTTTGTTGATATAAAGGTAGTCACTACAGTATCACGAAAATGGTCTCAAATGTGGTTTGCGAGATGAAAGAGTAATCGAAATACGCTGAAATTTTTAAAGTAGATATATATGGATGTTGTTAGTTGATTTCTTGCAAAAAGTGAAATTTTCAAAATTTTGAGTTAATACCCTCTTGTTGATTAAGTTATTCCATAAAATTAAGTTGAATGTATTAAATTTTGTCCTCTCTATCGCATATTCAAATTTCATTACATCAGAAGGGAACTCTCCAGAGATTTTTTTTTGTAAACTAAAGCATTTCTCAAAATCAAATTACAAAGCGTGACGTTCTGTCAAAAAAATCTTGGTTACTACATTTCGTATGAAAGCTGCCTAAATCAGTCAAACGTACAATTTAAAATGTAGTGTGAAGTTGACTGCAAGTGAACATAAAATTTGCCGTCACGCAAACGTCTCACGTGACTTATTTTGATTTTGGGAAAGGGGTAAATAAAAATAGAAAGAGTAAAATACTTAATAGTCGGTTAAGCTCGGCCATGAGATACTCTACACCATAGTTAGTTTTGTGTCATAGCCCGGTAAGCGAACCAAAATTTTGGGAAGGTACCTTATTATGTGCAATATACATAATAAAAACTCTGAGTGGAATTGCCAAATATGTTCATTTAAGCAAATATCGGGATGGGTTGGGAGATACACATGTATAATTTTGGACCAATGTTTTTTCTATATGGAGGCATTATTTATTCTATGCAACATTTACAACCCAATCAACACATCGGCTGAAAAGTCCGTACACTCAACCAAAAAAGTCTGTAATGGCTACTGAAAATTTTAATGTTATTATGGGAAATTAACCCAGGAATTGAGCCCAGCGGTATTTTTTGCTCATTTTAGCAACACATGTCTCTTGATCTGTAGTACAACAAAATTAGTATAAAAAATTTTAGCAAAATTGTTGTAAACTGCAATTCAAAATCGATTTGCTAAAATCAGTTAAAAAACTTACTAATAGTCAATAGTTTTAGTACAATGAAATTAGTATAAATAATTAGTTGCAGCTACTAAATTTCAGTAAATTGTTGGAAACTGTAATTTAAAATCAATCTGCTGAAATTAGCAAAAAAGTGTACTTAAAAATAAACAAACTGTAAAATCTAAAAAAGAATTAATAAAAAAAAAATTTTTTTTCTTTCGATTGTAACAAGCGTATAATAATTACTTCATCGTACTTGAAATTTGGAGTCAACATTGTAAACGGTTCTCCAGTTATTAGCTTTTTATGCATTGGATATTGTTATTTCCAAACTAAGAATATATCAATAGTAACAAATATAAACTAAACAAGAATTATTAAAAATCAACGAATTCTGTAAATAAAATTTTTTAAATTAGTATATTTTTCTGCTAAATTTAGCACTCGGTTTTGAAAACTTATTAAAATGTTTTGCTGAAATAAGCAGCATAAATTAGTAAAAAGATCCGTAATTTTAATAAGAGAATAGCAAAAGTGATTACTAAAAAAAATTGCACTAAAAATCATTATAAAAATAGTAAAGAACGATTGGAAAGTGTTTACAAATTTGTTACTAACTTTTTTATCTGAGTGATAGGATAACCAATAAAACAACAATTTTTTTTTGACAAAATTCGACTTTATTCATCAACATAGTCTCCTTCAAGAGCGATACAATCACTGCAACGCCTTTCTAACATTTCGATACCTTTTTTATAGAATGATTTATCTTTGGTCTCAAAATAGGCCTCTGTTTCGGCAATCACCTCTTCATTCGAACCAAATCTCTTTCCAGCGAGCATTTTTTTGAATTTTGGAGCCAAATCTGGCGAATACGGTGGGTGCGGAAGCAATTGAAAGGTTAATTCTTGCAATTTGCCCATGGTAGCCAACGACTTGTCTCATTGTCTTGGTGAAAGAGCACTTTTTTTCTTCTTCATATGGGACCATTTTTTTTTGCGATTTCCTCCTTCAAACGCACCAGTTGGGCCATGTAGCGATCGCTATTGATGGTCTGGCCTTTTTCAAGGTAATCAATGTACAAAATTGCAGCCGCATCCCAAAATACTGATGCCATAACTTTACCAGCTGATTGTTGCGTCTTTGGCTTCCTCGGGCGAGGTTCGCCAGTTGCTGTCCACTCAACTGACTACCGATTCGACTCTGGTGTGAAGTGGTAGATCCAAGTTTCATCCATTGTTACATACCGACGCAAAAAGTCCTTTTTATCTCTTTATCTCGCCGAAACAGCTCCAAACAGCTCTCAGAATTATCGACACCTTGTTGCTTTTGGTGAACTATGAGCAAACGCGGCACCCATTTCGAAAACAGCTTTCTCATGGGCAAATGTTCATGCAAAATAAAGTCGACACGTTCCTTCGATATCTTTAAGGAATCAGCTATCTCCTACAACTTTACGGTCTGCGAAAACGAGTTTGGGAACTTTTTTTGATGTTTTCCGGTATTACCACCTCTTTTGGGCGACCAGAGCGTTCGGCGTCATCGGTGTTTGTACGACCACGTTTATAGTCAGCAAGCCACTTTTCTACCATTTGTCTCGATGGAGCAGTTTGTCCGAATAACACTTATCAAGCCAAACTTTGGCTTGAACGGTGTTTTTTCCCATTAAAAAGTAATAATAAATCAACACACGAAATTGCTTTGTTTTCAAAATCGCAAAAGTAGCGTCACTTAAACAGAAGGTTGGTAGTTCCAAAAAATCATATGGATTTTTCGTTAGTGGCGCCACCTATATGTCAACCTACGGACTTTTCAGCCGATGTGTTATACCAAAGATTTTTTGTGTTTTAGTACCATTTAAGCATAATTCAGATAGGCTCTTTCTATGAAGATTTTGTCAAAACATAGACCGTTTCCAATATTTTTCAATACGGTTCGTTCTTTTGCCAATACGAAATTATGTACCAAATTTCGTTCAATTATCTTTAGAACTGCGACCTGTAGTTTAATTACAATGTTACATGAACAGACGGAAGTGTTAAACTGGCTTAAAAATATTTTTTGTTAGTTCCAAACATCAGCACAACTTATACTCTTTCCAGGTAATGGTGTAGGGTATAAATATCAGTATTTGCTTTTCGTATGCCTTATTAAAGTAATGGCAGGTTGCGATATGAAACTATTTATATATTTTTGTACAATGTGAATTATTGAAATTGTATATTTTTGTAAGTTGCACTTTAATTTAAATTTTTAATTTATCTAAAAATAATAATTTGCCTTTATATTATGATTTTATCAATTAAATTTACAAAAAAATATATTGATTGATTTACTTATTAAATTATTTTTGCTTATAACCAAACAAAAACATTAAGCGTTTCTCAACATACCGGGAATAGTACCACCGCGGACCCATTAGGTAAACTAAAAAAAAGCTTTTTACAAAAAGCACGTAATATTGAAATCTACAAGAAAAAAACTATTTTAAATAAACACACACTCTATACATTATAAACATTTTCACCTTAGTCTGAGAAAATGCATTTTATTTAACTTCTCTCTTAAGTATGATATCCTTTCAAAATTATGCTTAAGCACAAAGCCACTGCTTTTTCACAAGCTTGGAAAATAAATTACTATAACTTTGCTATATCATTTTGTAGAGCTTTTAAATCTTTTATCCACAAAAAAATCACTTTATTCCTCAGCAATATTTCTTTAAAGAAAATTATTTACATAATAAAGTTGTAATTTAGTCTATATTTTTAAGTTTATCAAAGAAAATTTTATTTTCATTTACGAAGTTTCCATTTTGATTTTAAAATTCCTTTAATTTGATTTCAGAAATTTTCAAGTGAACCCCTTTCAAGAAAAATTTGCTTAATTTAGTTTTTGTTTTCAAAATTTTGTTTCGAATTGCAGTTTTAAATTAGGGCCTGTTTATGTATTACGAAAATAGTCTAAACGATAGAAATTGACAATCGCTTACTTTACTTTGCTTTCGTTTAGACAATTTTCGTAATACATAAACTAGGGCTTAATTTTAATGACATAAAAAAAACTTTACAAAAAATTTCAAAAAGTTCATGGAACTATGTAATGCGATTGTGAAAAATATCCTTATTTGAAGCATGGCTGGTAATCGGCACAATGGGAAAGTAAAAAAAAAATTTTTATAAAAAGCGAATTTTATTTTTACACCAGAAAAAATATTTTTAAAAATCTAAATAAATAAAACCTAAACTTGATTCACATTATACAGTGTTATTTTAATCTGATAATAAAGCGTTTGTGGAAATTTTGCTTCATTAAAATTTTAAAAGGGGCGCTCACGTCAGAGAGGATGCGATTTTCCAATTTCGCATTTTGGCAAGAGTAAATTTTTTTACCTGAATACCCTTAGTATTTTAAGGGTAAAAGTATCCAGTTATTTCGGTGCATACTGCAACTTTTTCTTTTACAAAAAACAAACCAAAACCACAGCAAAACAATTTTAACATTTATAATAACTGTATTAATGCTAGAAATTTAGGTTTTGTAGAATTGTGAACGTTAGGCGCCAATGCAAAAATGTAGTTGTGTACTTTAGTTCACAACTACATTTTGATTTTAACTTTTTTGGTCTAGTTTTTGTTGCATTCCTATCTGGAACTTTGAGAACTTTAAACATTGAAAGCCAATGTTTCACTTTTTGTACAAATCTATCGGAACATTGGCTTCATCGGGCGGCTTTTCGTCCACATGTATTCGATGCTCTTCTAAGGAGGTTTTCACCTTATCTGGCCTTAACAATATCCTGCGGCTCTTTTTTTTCTTCCCGATCTATGGGTTCTATCAATGGTTAAGTCCTCTTCGTAACCTTTTATAGCCTTGGAAAAACAGTATCACGGTGTAATGAATTTTGTTGAAAAGTCTTGATTATTTCAGCACGCACTATTTTTGGTTATCAATTGTGTTTGAATTAACGAATAAAAATTTAAATTAATTTGATATCTGACATGTTTTTGGAAGGTAGCTTGATTTAAAATAAAATTATTGAATGCGCATAAGCAAAGTCAGTCACTCCTTACTTCAGTTTGCTTGCAAGGTTTGGATAATTTAGACGTTTTATGGGACGTTTTATTAATGGGCGCCAAATATACATATTTCTATTTTATAGCAATGATACTTCCAAATTAGGGGCTTATTTTGTGAGGTTACAGGAAAAGCTAATCCAAAAAAATTTCAGTTCAATCGAAGAATTTTTGAGCTATCCCTGGCCCTTCAAAATTTTGTACTAGGATTTACAAGGGGGAAAGATTACTTCTTTAGCATTTTTTGAAAATAACTGTATTTCTGCAAAAGTCAATAGAATCGTAATCTAGACTAAATTAACCTTCTACCAAGGCATAAAAAATCAAAAAAGGGTGGGAAAATATTTAAGTAATTCCAATTCCCCTAGACCATTGTAGCGTTAAAATGCGATAAATTATGAAAATCGTAAAAAATGAATAAGGAGAATGTTTATTTGATCTCTTATTTCGGTAAATGAATGTTTTTTTTAGTTTGACTATAGATCATAACATAAATTAATATCACTTTCTGTTTAAATTATTTTCAAATTAAAGAAAGATGATATGAAAATTAAATATTTTTCAAAAACTTACAATTATACTCTAGTTTCATCTCTAAGATCTATAAATATTCAGATATAAATTTTTGTCTCTCTTGGATCATGCTAACCTAGACGCAGGCATGGCCAAAGATGGGATTTGTTTCTTTTATAAATTTGCAAAACTCTAATTTTAAATTTTTTTAAATTTTGTTCAACAAAATATAAAAACTGATCAACGCAGTTTACACCTCAGAGAATAATTCTACTAAAAATTACACATATCCCCTTTTTAACTTAGTAGTGAATGGTGTTTTAAATTTAAAAATTTTAAACAAAAATGTGATTTTGGCTAATAATTTAGATAATAGTATTAATTTTTGTTCTTTTTAACTAGCTGCAACAAAATCACTTCCGATTTTTTTATCTCAGATAAAAGAGATTCAGAATTTAACTCTTTCTTTACCAATGTCAAAGAGGAAATTTTTGAAAATTTTCGATTTTTCCTGGAAGTACACCTGCGGTCACACACATCTTCCCACTTCATTTTTCGCAGTATTTTTAAAATTTCTCAGCTTATGTTTGGACCATATGCAAAATTTTGTAAACATGAAATTTATAAATAAAAATGCGGGTTTTAACGAAATTCCATTGATTTCGAAAGTGTATTTTTCTTTTCTTCCGTATGAAATACATAAAAGAATAATTTTTATTTTCATATATTTATCCCGGTTTTCAAAATATTTTCAATATTAAAAAATATAAAAAAAATTGCTGGTTTTTTACTTGAATATTAGATAATATATTATTATAATCTTAAGTCTAATAAGATGTCGACCCCCCTCTGGAGGATACAATAGCTTCGATTCGGGAAGGCATTCCCTCAACAAGTTTTTTCAATTCACTGTTCGAAATCTCATTTTCCCAGACATTTTCTAAAATTCTTTTTAGCTCCAGTTTACTCTGTGGCTTATGCTGAGCCACTTTACGTTTCATCAAGTGCCATAAATGTTCGATAGGATTTAAATCCGGGAAGTTTCCAGGCCAATCCATGTGCTGAATACCGAGGTCCTTGAATGTTTTTTGCACCTGTTAAAAAGATTTTAAAGATTATTTCATAATTTTTGGCTACAAACATGCGAATATAATGGTACTACATATTTGTAATCAAAACTTACCGATTTGGAAGTTGACATGGTGCGAAGTAGGGAATTCAAATTACTCGGGTTTTGCTTTGTTCGAGTAACTCGATTTTGAGGTTTTGAAAATACTCGATTAATCGTGTAAGATTTTAGAATTACTCGAGTAACTCGATTAATCGTGTGGGGTTTAAAAAAACTCGAGTAACAATTTTATTTCATTATTTTTCGTAAAATTTTTCCATTTTTTGTTGGTTTTATAGTTTATTAGTAACAAAACACAGCAAATTAACATTTTAAATGAATCCATAAATAGAAGTTTCAAAAAATGTGTATATCATTTATTTATATTAACTTTGAAATCTAAGAGAGGTCTGTTAAATACTCGTTTAAAAATAATTTGTAGCGCAGTATTCTAAAAAGCTAAGAAATTTTGGATGGCTTAATTTAAAATGATCCCAACTAGATTTTTTATTTCTCTAGAGGAGAAGGATAACAAATAAAATAGAATCTAAAACTGTGAATATGTGTGAATGAAATGTTTTAGTGATAAAAAATGCATTCAAATAAATTTTAGATTCAAAGTTATTTAGATTTTATTAGGTTTTTTTCATACCCCTTTAAAAAAATAAGAAATAGAGTTATGGGCTTTTTGTATGTAGTAAGCCATGGATTTGGAAGTTTTGTATTTCGTTGATAATATTGCACAAAAAAGCTTATACAAAATCAACAGTTCCTAAATGTTTTTATCTAAAATTAAAGACATCTTCTAAAAATATACAGTTAAGGTTTTTTGCTTTTTAAAAGACTTTCCTTAAATTTTTATAAAGGTCTTCTCTGGGAATTCTATTTTGCTTACACATTACCTTCAAATATAGTAAAATACAGACCTTCAAAAATATAATTCCTTAATTAGATTTTTAACTCTGATTAAATTTTGAAAGAATCGATAAGCATTTAAATTCCATCACTATTTTATTCAAATAATCAATTTGATATTTGTTAATTCTTTTTATATAATCAAACAAACTGATTCAATTTTAACAAATTAATTTAACCAATAATGGTTGCCTTTAATAGCGAATCAAATCATAAAACAATTAAATTCTTTAAAGATTGAATTAATATAAATTTATATAAATCTTATCTAATTCTATTCAATTTCAAATCGTTTATTTAAAGTGATTCAGAAAATGATTACAGTATTTAAATTCAAACTGTAACTGAAACATTACTTTAAAATCTATAAAAAGTAGTCAGCAAATTAAAAACAAATTGGCATAAATTAAAAAAATCCTTTTTAGATTTACCCGAGTTACTCGATTAATCGACCAAAATTACTCGAGTAATTCGTTACTCGAAACTTGCCATTTGAAATTACTCGAACAAGTTTTTGAAAGAAGTTCATAGATTAATCGAGTAACGGTTAAACTTGCTCTCATCAGACCGTATAACGTTTCGCCGTTGGTCGAGAGTCCAATTGCAGTGCATTTTGGCCCACTCCAATCGTTAAAAACTCTCATTTTTTGTGTCAGGAGGGGTTTTTTGCTGGTCTATTGGCACAAAGTCCGAATTCCCGGAGTCGTCTGCGAACCGCTTCCACACTAATGCAGACTTGGTGGTCTTGTTCGAGGTCTCTTCTTATTTCGAGGTCTCTTCTTATTTCGAGGGCAATTAAAACGATTCTTCAGGCTCATTTGGTGCATAGCGATATCTGTTCGGTCAGATGTCTTTATCCTAGTTCTTTCAAATTTATCACGGTAGGATCAGTGTTACCATCCCGATCAAAAAAATTTATATATAGTCGTATATAGTAATATCTTGTTTTATCTTATAATATGTGAGTATATATGTTGTCATGAATAGCCATATATAATTATATGTTTCTTATGTGGTACCTTAGATAACCATATATTTTTATATATTGTCTTTTATAAAATTAGATATCAACCATATATGCTATACATAATGAGATATGACAGATCTGTTGTCATATATAATTATAAATGATCATATATAACATCGAATCCCAGCTCGGGCACAAAAAAAAAATTTTTTTTGTACTTTTTTAACTCAATTTAATTTACTTGTAAATGTGCTTTTTACAGATCTTAAAAAAATTAACCCATTTACTGCAAACAGCACCTGAAAGTTATGTTTACTGCAACTTAGAATTAATAATATTTTAATATGTTATTATATATTGTCATATATAACCCCACACATAATTATATATGTGACTGAGGTACTATTATCGAATCCCAGCTCGGGCACAAAAAAATTTTTTTTTTTTACTTTTTTTAACTCAACTTGATTTACTTATAAATATTTTTTTTACAGATCTTAAATAGGTTTGTGTCAACAGCATCTGCAAATTATGTTTTCAATTAATAGTATTTTAAATATATAATTAGATATCGTAATATATAATAATTTCGTTAAAGTTCTGAATTTGAGTTCTTCCAGAGCGAAATGATTTTTTTTTTGTAATATTTGTACATACAATTTTGGCAATATTTTGATTTTTGTACTCCTACTTTTAATACAAACAAAACAATTTGTGAAAAAGTGTTGGATAAGAGTATTTTTTCCAAAGGATTGCTAAGCTTATAGGTATATGTCATACCTTATTTAAAATAAATAACATGTATATTGCTCTTATCCCATTATTAATTTCGCAAATACAGACTGTTGATATTTAGATTTTTGAGCCATATAAATCGGTGCCTTGACCCTTCAACAAACATTTTTTTTATCTTATTCACCAAAAAATTTCCGTCAGTGGAAAACATTTAAGATTTTTAATTTTTGCTTTTTTGAAAGAATGTTATTAATTTATTTTTTTTAAGTCATCTATATATTTGACAGCGCATAGAGAAAGGGACCTAGGGTAAAAAAATCAATTTTTTTTTTTGATGTGGACAACATCTGAGCATCGAATGAGACCGATCCCATGCCCTCCTGAGAAAGGGGCCTAAGGAGACCTTAGGTCCCTTTCTATTTTGCGCGTTACATATATAAATTTATATAATTATATATAACTCAGTAACACGAACAATGTTGTCTCATATAGTCAGTCATGTTATACAGCAGTGTTTGGCTGAGTGAGTTAAGTGGCCGACTACAACGCCAGCAACCTGGGTTCAAATCCTGCCGACGGTATTTTTTTGTTTTTTTTCAATGAAATAAATATTTTTTAAATAATAAATGTTTTTTTTTAATTTTTTGTGTTGTTTTTTAAATTTTTTTAAAATTTAATTAATTCCAAATATATCATAGGATAAATTTTGATCTCAAATTATCCAATTCGATCTGCCAAAACTAGCTTATCCGTTTGCATCTAATTGGATGTAAATTAATCCCATGGGATATTTTGTGATCTATCAGGATCTTAATTTGATATTATTGGATATTATTGGACCTCCCAATTTTAAGATCTATTTGGATCTAATTTAATCATGTAATATATTTGATGGATCTGATTGGATATTACTGGATACCCCAATTTTGAGATGAACTTGGATAAGATCATATGTCGATCTATATCAAATGAGATATGACTATATATGCTAGATATAATGTTTTTTAATCGGGATTTTAGTATATTTTCTGCTAGAATTAGAAAAATATGATAAATGCTTTTTAGCATATTTTGTTAGGCAAAAACAGATTTTTAGCATATTTTTATCCATGCAAGATTCAGTTTCAATTTTTATAACAATATATGCCCCCTATTGGATAGGTCCTTTAATGGCAGTTGACCCGTTTTTTGCGTTGGCCCTAATTAAATTAAAAAATCAATTAAAAATTAGAAAATTACGTCAAAAACTCTGATAATATAAATACAAAAAATAAATATTCCCCTTAAGTTAAAAAGAAAATTAAATGAATTAGCAATTGTTAAATCTAAAACAGTTTTAACATTAAAAAACGTTGAAAACACAAAACTTAAAATTTCTTAGCAAAAAATTATAGAAATTAAAAAAAAAAATATTTTTAAAAATATGCCGCGATTTTTTTTTTATTTCGGTATCTCTCAAGGTTTTTAAAAGCAACAATTAAAATAACGGATCAGAAAATACTTAGAAAATTAATTCATTCTCTTTTGTTCATATTTGTACTAATTTAGTAATATGCCTTCGGTTGACCGGTCACGGGATAGGTCCTTGGAGGGCAATTGACCCCTCAATTGTACCCGTAGGTACCGTTATAATTTGTATTTAAACAAGCGTTTGCCAAACAAAATTCAGTGGTAAGATGTGCGTGAACCCAGGTGTAGATCTTTTAGTTCAGCCGCTCATTTCATTCACTCAGAAAAATATGTGTATAAAAAACAGGGTGTCTAGTTGATACATATTTTTTAAAATGTACAAAAAGTTTATCAAATTTTTCAATAAGATTTAAATTTTTTATATGAATTACGATTTAAAAGTTCGATTAAAGAACAGAAATTTCTGAAATTAAACAGAATAAAAAATTGTATATGCATAATAATTTTGTATAACATCCCAGCCAGAAATTGACAAACATAAAAGCGTTCTGAAAGCACTTTGTATGGTGGTTGAAGCGTTATCAAAGCAACATATTTTTGGATTTTATAGTGTTCTCAGAACACTAAAATGATGACCATGATTTACGGTCTCATGTTTGTATTTAGAGTATTTTAGCAAAAGCAAAAAATAAAGTGATTTTAAAGCTTTATAATTTTTGTTTATAGAACGTTTTCAAAACATTAGAAAAACTCAAAATAAAGTGATTTTAAAGTGTATTAATACAAAAGTGGTGTCTTCCGAGAATTTTAAAAACGAAAAGTAGAGCAATTTTCCAGTACTCTAAATACAAAAAATAAAATAATTTCTTAGTACTTAAAAAACATTTATTTTTTTTTTATATATTTTATTAGAACTTAAATTACACCTTTTGCAATTGTAATTCAGAAAATATCAATTGAAATTCAGAATTTCCATTTGAAATTCAGAAAACATCAATTGAAATTCAGAATTTCCATTTGAAATTCAGAAAATATCATTTGAAATTCAGAAAATATCAATTGAAATTCAGAAAAAATCATTTGAAATTCAGAAAATATCATTTGAAATTCAGAAATTATCAATTTAAATTCAGAAAATACCAATTGAAATTTAGAATATATCAATTAAAATTCAGAAAATATCAATTGAAATTCAGAAATCGTCATTTGAAATTCAGAAAATATCAATTGGAATTCAGAAATCTTCATTGAAATTCCGAAAATATTATTTGAAATTCAGAAAATATCATTTGAAATTCAGAAAATATCATTTTTCTGAATTTAGAAAATATCATTTGAAATTCAGAAAAATGTAAACAGAATTTTTTAAAGAATCCGGTCAGGTAGATATGGGGGCGCCTATATCACAATTTTCAGCATTTGATTTTGAAAATAGCTTAGGTTTTGTTAAATCTATTGTAAAAGCGCCAACTAATCCCATTTCCCATATACAAAGCAAATTTAATACCAATTCCCCAAATAATATTCCATTAGTATATCCTCTCAATAAGAGCAGCAACTATTTTCTGGGGAAACATTTACACACTTCTGAATCTAGAGCTTTTTCTTTCGTAAACATTTATGGATTTCGAATTACATCTATTCATCCTGATAATATATATTTGGGAAGATTTTGATTGTGAAAGAAATGTTTAGTACAAAACATACGAAACACAAATACAGTGATATGCATTTGAAAGGCAACATTTTCAAGGAAACTAAAATTTTTTTTGACTACCTGATCTAAATTAAGGAGATCGGATTATATAATGTAAAAAATTTAGATGAAAACAACACTGAAATTGTTATACATAAGGAGGAGCTAAATGCATTCTTACAACATTTTATAACGAACCAATTGCTATTTCCCTTTTACATAAGTAATTGAAACAAAACATTACAAAAGTAATAAAAATAATTTTTAACTAAAACACATACAATCTTTCTTATAATCAGCAGTTGTAAAATTTGTTAAAAAGCGTTATCAAAGCATTTTAAAGATGGTATTTTCCAAACTTTCTCAAAACGTTTTATTTTTGGTATAGACAATGCTTTGAGAGTACATACTTAGTTTTTTGTACCATCCTCAATTTCTGGCTGGGATATTTTGAAATTAAATAAGATAATTTTTAAATTAAAATGGAAACTTTTTAAAAAATTGTATAGAGTTATTTAAATAATATCAAAAGAGTTAACATTATTTAATTATTATTTTTTAAATTGATTATTGTTTATACTATTTCTCCATTTTAGACAATATACTTCCACCAATTGCCACTGCGGGCAATATTCTTTTACGACCAGTAAGTGCTAATAATAATAATCAACAACAAATATTTACCACCGGAGACGGAAGTAGTTCAGTAACCAATAACACAACAGCAACTCAAGTTGGTGCCACATGGGCCGATAACTTAAAAGCGGGTAATTTGAAACTTGATTTAGATAATTTATTATCAAGTAAAGCTAATAAATCGAATGCCCCAGCACCATCTATGAATGCTCTGAAAGTGCAAACTCCCAATATGCCACAAACAAATCACCATCAACAAGTGCCACTGACAATACAAACTCCCACTATGGGTAATGTTGCATCATTTAGTGCCCAGAACACACCGGGAATTTCTCCCGGTTTGGGTAATGCTTCATTAGTTGGTGGCAATAATTCGTTTTTTAATACAACATCACCAAACATTCCATCACAACAACAGACGCAATCACAATTTGCTAACTTTAATCAAATGAACAATATGATGATGCAACAACCATCTTCTCAACCACAAAAAGGAATTGTTAACAATAGTAACAACAATAATAATTTGCAGTCATTTGATTTATTTCAATGATATCTAATGGCTTAAATATTATTATTTTTTGTATTAATTTAATTAAAAAAAAAGAATAACTGTTTTCCATATATATTATTTTTTGTTTTAATTTTAACCCCTTTGCTGCAATCTTTACTATTGTCCACATTTTATTTAGCAAATATATGTATATTTAATTCAAAACAAAAATGTATTATTGATGAATTATTATTTTAAAAACTTTACATATAAATTTGATATATTTTTTTTGAAACGATTAAACACAAATTTGTTTTTATTTCTTGATTTACAAATCACCACCAATCAACATTTTTTACAATACTTTTAGAACTACTTCTATGTGTGCCTCTTAGAGCTATTCTAGAATATGTATATGCAAAACAAACAACTATTGCCTTCCGATCGTGGCAGTATCCAACGAAATTCATTTATTTGTAAAGCCAAATATTTTGCTCACAACAGCGAAATAATTTCTTAAAATTAGAGAGTAGAATTTTTTTATTTCGATCCGTTTTTTATTTTGTTGTCAACTAAATACACTAATCCTTATCTTGGATCTTTTTTAAATTTTAATTTCGCAAACAAATTTGTTTTATTTTGACCACTTTTAAAGTAAAAAAGAAATAAATCGGATAGCGATAAGGGCTGGTTTATTTTTTTGGCCGATTTTGCTTTAAAAAAAAAAAAACCAATGAGCAAATTTACTCAAATTTAGTATTAGCTGAGCAACCATTTGGTATCACTTGAGTATCAGCTCAGACAATATTTAAAAACTCAAAAATTGATGAAAACTGCGCAAAATAAGAAAAAAAAAGCGCGAAATATATTTAAATAAAAAAATTTGAGATATCCGTTTGTTTTTATGCTTTTTTGTTTATTAATATTTAAATTTAAATAATAAAAAGAAGTGTCAATTTTTTTAACAAAGTGCCACCTAGTGATATCGATGTCGGTATAACTTATTTTTTTGGTGATGCCATACCCCTGGGTAATACTAAATTTCAGCGCCCACTACCGGTGAGTAGTGTAAGTTTTGATTTCCTATCTCTATAATTAATAGCCTCTGATACTAGTTTTCAGGAATTTTTTTTGCTGAAATTTCATTTTCAGCAAAAGTTTTAGTTATATTTTTTAAGCACTAAACTAATTTATTATTAATTTATTTTGCTACAAAAATTGTGCTCATAAACACATTTATACCGTGGACGACAACCACATAGACAAGATGTAGATGTCGCAGCTTGTCTGGATGTAGTACAGGCAACGGAAATAATAATTAAAAAAAAAACAACTCTATACAATTTCTATATGTATTGAAATTTTCACCAAATAAATTAGCTAAAATAAAATTTCTTTACAAATTTTTTGAGTTTTTTTCAGTCTACTAATATTCATCAAAAAGTTTAGTGATTTTAGTAAGGATTTTTTTCGTTTGCAATTTATTTTTTTTTTTTTTTTTTTTATTTATTTAGTTAAGTCTATGGATTTTAAATCCTTACAGACTATATTATTTAAATTAATTACAAACAATATTATTTAATTTAATTACAAACAATATTATAAGGCTATGTATTTAAAAACAAGATAATACTTCGTTTAATGACACTAACACTCAAAGAAAAGTCAATAAAATTATACATCTCATTAAAATCACTGCATATTCTACGAAAAGGATCAGAATTTGCGTAATTTGTTTGAAAGACCTGAAGATACAATGGTGTAAAATTGCGAGTTGATCGTTGCGGAACGTTAAATTTAATATTATTAAGCAGGAATTCAGAACAAACATTACCATTAAGCAAATTAACTAAAAACGTAATGTTAAGCATTTTTCTCCGGCTTTCTAGTGTAGGCATTTTAATTCGTTCAAGTCTAACTGAATAGGATGGAAGAGCTTCAGAAGGGTTCCAAGTTGAGTTCCCTAAGCAGAACAATAAAAATTGATTTTGGACAGATTCTATTCCATTTAAGTGTTAGTGCAATCTACTAAGTGTTAGCAAAACTTTTGCTGAGATTACTATTGTTTTGGTAAAAATCAGCTCGCTAATTTTCAGTAAACACCTTTTACTGAAATTACCAACTTTTTTGCAAGCACGCTCCTGACTAAAAATTTTGCTAACACAGCAACATTTTTTGCTGACTTTACTGATTTTTTTTTTTTTTAGTGTAGGCGTAGACGTTTTTAGGCGTTTTTACAGCAAAGTCTTTAGAACAAAGTTTTTGCAATATTTAGCAGTCGAATAAGACTTATAATTTTTCAAAATTATATTAGATTCGCCTGAAAATTTTCCTTTTTCTTCATTAAGATTTGTATGGTGGCGTGTTTTTAAATACGCCAACCCCTTACATAATCAGGGTGAATGATTTTTCACAATAATGAGTTTCACGTGCAAATTTTGTAGGCTTCCCAAGAAACATTTTTACGGACTGTCCGATACATACGGAATCATGAATCCGGATTTTACGTCACGTTAACGGTCCGTAATATAAGTATACGTCAAAGCTTGTATGTATACGGAACATTAACGGAGCGTGTAATCGGATTTTCGAACACAGTACGTTTTAACTCCGTTTCGTTGTATCCGTTCCCGTACCGTTAAATACGAACTTTATCAATTTTAGTTCGTTTTCAAAATAAAAAAAACTTAAATTATTAAAAAAGAACTACAGCTTAACCCTTTATGGTGGGTCTCATACTGTAGATTTAACTTTAACTTAACTAAAAATAAAATGTCAAAAATATATACACAAAACAACAACAAATTTTTGGGTTAACTATTAACCTAAGTTTAAACCTGCAGTATGAGACCCACCGTCATAGTCGGTGAAAATATTATTGGAGCGAGAATGGTGAAGGGCAATGGAAGGAATTCCTTTTACCACATCATCAATCACACAACTTCAAGTCACATACGAGTACATACATTAGATGGTAAGATTTATGAAATTTACGGGGATTTATGATTTTGCATTGCATGTATTTCATTACGAGTATTGTATTTTCTTTCGTGTGACGAAAAAATTCATCTAGAAACACCACCTTAATACGTGTTTCACAAAGGTTTGTGTAACATGTGCGAATTTGAATCACATATACACTCAATTAAACCATAAATAATTTTTGTTTCTTTTGCATATACATAGATGTGCGATTTTATTATGGGTCCATTGCGAATTGTTGCGCTGGGTAAAGAGATAAACTGAGCAGCATGCACTAATAGATAATGTAAATAACACTGTATTAAAAATTAATGGAGATCTGACCGTCAGTTCTATATATTTCGCACATGCTGATTACAATGGCGTACTTTATTTTTCGATCAATGTACAGATTTTTCGCTAAATGTCTTTAAAGTTTGACGGTTGTCCATTCAGTTTTTTATATAAAAAATTTTTCAAATTCAATTAATATGAATTGTTTTGTTTTAAAATGTAAGCACAGGAAATGTGGCCATATTTACGATATAAATGCGATGTGCTAATCTTGATATTTAAAACACTACTTAGCGTTTTATATAGGTTTTTATGTTTTTTTTGCTATTTCATCGACTTTAGTCGCCGAATGTACAATCGGCCCTCAATAAATGTAATGCCTTAGTAAGGAAGCAATTAAAAGGAAAATATTTCAATAAAAAAAACGTATTCATCTATAGCGGCCTATACGTTAAAATCGCGACTTTTCAAAAATTTTATATGGCAGTATAGCTTTCCAAGATGTCCCCAAAGTCCAACTTTAAGTATAATATGGGGTCACCTCTAAAACCTGTTCTTGCAAAATTTCAAGCAGAAAAGTTTCCATTTGCAAAAGTTATGGCAATAAATACATTCTTTACTAAGGTTAGTATCGTACTAAAGACATTTTAAGAAATATGAAGACCTGAAAAAGAAATAAATAATAATTAAAAATAGGTAGGTACTTTAAAATATTAAGATATGACCCTCAAAAAATTTGGTCGATAGAACCACCAAATTTAAACTGTAATATGCGGATAAAATCGCGGGCACGTCATTTTGTTGCTTCACATTTTGTCGGTTGCTTTAAAATTTGTGTCGTTTATTTAATTGTATGATGTTCTTTTAACCGCATTTGTTATTTCTCCTTCAATTGCTGAAAATAACTATATTACTAGTTATTTAAACGGAAAATGGCTTTGCGAAAACAAATTTACAACGACAAAAAAAATATAGGAAGAATCCAATGGCTTCGTATTTTTACTCTTATGTATTTGTCAAATCTACCGACAAAATAATTTAAATACATTAAAAATTTTAGTAATTGTTTTATATATATATCGTCATATAAAACCAAAAAAGCCGTAAGTTACAAAAAATTCAAAATGGACTTTTTGATTGATTATGATGCACCGTATCAAAATACATATTCCTGCAAAATTTTACACTCCTACGACTAAACACGACGATTTTATTAACAAAATTCTAAACAGCCCCTAGCGTAAGCGCAAGCAATTTTAAAAAGTTTTTTGCTTTTACTGTAAAATTTTTTAAATATAACTTACGGCTTTGTTGATTTCATATGACGATATATTCCTCTAACTCCCACTGGAGCATAGGGCACCAATAACAGCAGATCGCCATCTGACCCGAATTTTAGCTATCGATCTTAATTCGTTCCAAGATATTCCTAGTTGGTTCATTTCGGATTCTGTTGAACGTCTCCATGTTGTACGTGGCCTACCACTTTCTCTTCCATCTTGATGAAATGGATTCCATCTAAAAGCTTGCTTTGAGACATTATCATCATTGCGACGTAATGTGTGTCCAATCCACCGCCCTATATTCCACTGGGAATTAAAGGATTAAATATATATATAATCCACTGCCACTTTCGTTTACGTATCTCCGTTGCTACCGGCATAAAAGTTTGAACGCGTTTTGTTACGTTGTCTGTAACCTTCCAAGTTGTACATCTATATAAGAGCAGTAATTGTTTTGCTTTTCATATATTCCTCAAATTTTTCCATTTATTCTCCGTCCCATATTATATACCATGAGTTTTAAAACATTTTGAATTTATAAAAAAAAAAACAAAAAAACATCTTAAAGATTGTTAATGTCTTAGACAAAACAAATTAAATTTAAAATATAAGTAATATGAACTTTATAAATAAAAATAATAAAAATAGAAATAACCACATCTATAAGTTTATAATTAAAAAACTACTAAACTTATTATAAAAATAAATCTACTATAAATATATTAAACATAATTTGTAATTAATCTAGTAATTTAATATTATAATCTAGTTATGAATGTGTATAAATAAAGGTTGTAAATGTGTTTTAAAATTGATTAATTATAACTCTACCCTTAGTTTTGAGGATGTGTTAAATAATATTCGAATTAAATATGAATTGAAATAATGCTAGGAGCTTGAAATTAAAGTACTGTAAAGTCAACTGCAAATGACATTAAAACAGCTGCAGTTATTTGTTTTTCACAATTTGTTGTGAATTTGAATTTGAAATAATTAAATTCCTAGTGCTTGTGCAAATTTAAATGTAACTGACAATTATAGAAAACATTGAATTTCTGTTGCTATACTCAAAAAAGTTTGGCAGTTACAACATGATGATTGTTTGTGTAGCAATAAGTAGGTATTTTTAACTGTAATTACAGATGTTTATTCGAGGGCAGTACGAAATGTTCTTAGCCTGACATAGAGATGGGGGTATAAACAGCAAAAATCTTTGTATAATGGAAACTTCCATCCGTCATATGAACTCATGTTAAATTTCATTTCGATCATTCGTATAGTAACAGGTGTTCAAAAAAGGCGCTTCAGTGATATTTTTGTAATGGAAAAATTAGAAATTCGTGGTGTGATTAAATATTTACATAAGAAAAGTTTATCGGAACAAGAAGTTCATAATGATATGGTGAATGTGTTAGGTGAAAGTGCTCCTTCATATGCAACCGTAAAAAATTGGGTTCCCGTGTAAAAAAGTTAAGATCTTATCAGATCTGTTTAGATCTAAATATATATGATTGAATCTAATTAGAACCGGTAGCAGATCTGATCACATACGATCAGATATGGCATATGGGATACACTGTTTGGCCAGATCTGATCAGATCTAGTGCCAGATCTGTTCATATCTAAAGTGATCTGGTAAATTGGGTGATTTTCATGGCCAGATATGAGCAGATCTGGTCAGATTTGGTACCAAATCTTATTCATTTGAGCTGGCACCGAAAAATAAACAAACATATTTTGTTTGAAGTATTACTCGGTACACGCAAAAAATAAAAAGTGTATTATTGCCGAAGTACTTCGGTAAAATACAACTGATTGAAAAAAACTTCAATTAGCCACCCACGCCGCTATGCCGACCGTGGTGCCGGTTTAATTCCCGGTCATGGCAATAAAAAAACTTTTTCATATAGAGACAAATTAACAATTCAAAATTACTTTGATCAGTTGACACATGAACTAACCAATGACGAGTCTTTTGGTGAGACGAAACTGGGGCAGTCTTGTGATTCCCTTGTGTCTGTTAAATTTTTCAATAAAAATGTTTTCTTCTTCACTGAAAATATTATTACAGTAACTGACTGTAGTTTATTTAAAATACAAAGAGATATCGAGACACTAGCTGTGTTCGGGTACTCAACATTGGGATCCCGCGGGATCCCAATTTTACCAAAAAGCGTTTTCTTACTACACAATTGGGTAAATGAGAGCTGTCATGAGAGAGTAATATTCTTGTTCTTCTTGCACGAGAAAGCCCAGACTTTTTTTTCGTGTAAATTTGGGTAAATTGTTTTAATCAGCTGTTATATCATCAGTTGGGTGCAACTAGTTCAATTATAATATTCACTTAGTTGAACCAAAGAACTAGTTCACAACTAATAGCTCTTTTAGTTCAATCGATCATTTCATTCATTCAGAAAATATGTTTATCATTTACAAAAATTAGTATAAAAGTTGCAAAAGCCTATCGGTGATTTTACAACTCCATAAAATTACCGACAATTTTGTGAAGACGCTTGTTTAAATGTGTTAAAGAGTTAAATATGTAAATAAATCGAAGCTTTTGTTTAATATTAAAATCTTTTCCAAATTTAATAAACTATGTATTCCTTTTTGTAAATAGAAATGCCTAAAAAGGAAATTTTTATTAAATTTTTGATTTAAAAAGGGGTTTATCTAGAAAAGCTATCTAGAGTTTTACAACAAATTGAACAAGAACTAGAAAGAGCGCTCACCAAAACGAACTATAATGCACAAATCTATTGACATTTGTTTTTCGGGCTTCAAATGTGGTTTTTCGCGTTCGTTTACTTTTGTGCATTTTTGTTATTTCGGGAGAGTATTTCTTGTTAACTCTCATTTTACCGAACTTTACCCAAAAAGTAAAGAAACAGAGCTACTATATTCAATACTCTATATCTGCTATTTTTGCCAAAATGAGTTTTTGATGGCAAAATCATTGTTGATATTATATCCATCTATGATATCAATTTGGAAGCGAAATACCCATTCTTTGCCACTTTTTTGAACATTTTACATTTTCCCATATCTACAAATTAATTTTCAAATACAGAAGTCTATATCTGCATACATATTATTTGAATTCTATAAGGTATACATTAAAGTTTTTTGAGAATATCTTTTTTCGGAAATTTTGTTTTTGCAACTAACCACCAAACTTTATTTTAATATTCTGCAAACGGATATAATGATGCAATTTTCCTTTATGCAAAATATTTTCGCGATTTCTTTTTTGCAAACTAAGAACCAAACTTTGGTGTGGAAATTGGTATTATATTCCCAAGATTAAAGATTTAAAAAAACCATACTTAAAAAATTGCAAAATAATCGCGAAAAAGGGCTAAAAAGGCTTTATGGTACAAAAAATTAATTAAAAAAATTAATCAGCGATTTACATTCTGCAAACAAATATATTGATGCAAAAATTTTATGTTTTGCAAATTTTATTTTTCGCGATTTTTTATTTTTTGCAACTAACCACCAAACTTTTCCCTAGATTATAAAAAAACCGCACTCGAAAATTTGCAAAATAATAGCGGAACGCGAAAAAAAGTGTTTATGGTACAAAAATTGTATTTAAAATCTTAGTCAGCGATTTACATTCTGTAAAGAAATATATTAATGCAAAAAATTTCCTCTTTGTAATTTTTTTTCGTGATTTTTTTTGCAATCCCTAGATTATAAATTTTAAGAAATAACGGTGGAATGCGAAAAAGTGTAGAAAATGACTTAGAAAAGCTAATCAACCTCACTTTCTGCAAAGGAATATATTGGTGTAAAATTATCCTTTTTGCAAAATTTTTTTCGCATTTTTTTTTTGCAAAGTAACCACCAAACTTTGGGCAAGATATGAGTTTAATAGTCTTGGATTATGGATTAAAATACACCGCATTGAAAAAAATTCCAAATAATGGCGGATTGTGAATAAAAGGATTTATGCCGCAGAAAATGAATTAAGAAACTTAATTAGCGATTAACATTTTGCAAACGAATATAATAATGCAAACTTTTTCGTTTTTGGAAAAAAAATTTTCCCATTTTTTTTTTTCCAAACTAACCATTACTTTTTGGAATAAGATATGGATATAATAGTTCTTGGATTAATTTCAATAAAACGAGACTTTTCCATCCCTGATAAACAATTCTGTGTTCGTTGATGTATGAAGGCACATACTATTGTTTTCCACAAAAAGTATAGAGATTTACATGGTCATTTGTTCCTAATAATGCATATTTTTTATATTTATCAAAACTACATATCTGTTAGAATTATCATAAAATTATATAAAAATTTTATTTCAGAACTCTATATCTGCATTAGCGACGTAAATAGCGCTAATAATTTCAAAATAAGTATATATAGGAATAAGTTGCCATTTTAAAATAATATTCTAGAAGACAGATTGATTCAAAAAAATCTTATAAGCAAGTGAATTAGTTTTATTGCTCTCCTGAACAATTGTATTTTTGCAGATATAGAGTATTGAATCTATGGTAGCATTCAGCAGAGAAACCTTAAACTGATACCGGTGACTTGTAGCGCTTTGTGATTAGTAACTCTGCTGAACGACGTTTACTTTGTTTCGTTTTTAAATACAATTTTTATATATTTTCCTTTAGTTTCTTTAAATTTTTGTTTTTGAATTATATTTGTATGTTTTTATTTGTCATTCTTACAAAAAAAAATTGTTTTAAAATCAACAACAACAAATGTATCACTAATTGATCAATAGTAGCAAACATTTTTTACGCTACCAAAATATGACAGCGCTACCTGAGCGGTTAGTGATCCGCTCGTTCAGCAGATAGTTGTACAACTGTTGTAGAACTGTTGACTATAAAAGTGTATCTGCTGAACGCACCCTATGGTATCGATATATTTTTTAACTGTTCTTGTCGTTTATTTAAAAAATAAATTACATAAATAACGGATTTTCTGTTACAGTTATATTTTCAGTTAAAATGTTTTGTTAAAAAAAGAATTCTTTTTCGATTTCTAGGTCAGTTTAAGAAACGAAATAAAACAAATATCATTTATTCTTAAGGATTTTGTAGTTAATTTTTATAAATTTAAAAAACGAAATAAATGAAAAATCATTTTTTAAGGATTTTGTAGTGTATTTATTAACATTTAAAAATAAATAAAAAGTTCTTTTGATTTAAAAGAAAAGTTAGTAGACCGGTTTTCAAGTGATTTTTCATTTGTTTAATTACATTTTCAGTCAATTTAAACTACAAACTATTTTGAGTGTTCTTCTTCCTGTAAATCAGCTCTAGTTTTTTTTTTCCTTGTTAGATATATATTAACTAATTATTCTTTTAAAAAGCTATTAAATCTAAGATATTTATATCACCAAAAAGATTCTGCTATATTTTGCTATTAAAAATCCTTTGCCATTTTCCTATGAAATGCCTTCAAAATCGTAGATAGATTATTTTTTTAATTCTGGGGTGGGCAAAAAGCCGTCTAAGCCGCCAATGGATAACGGTATTTTAAGGATAACAGTATTCTGGTAATTTTGGTAACGATTTTTTAAGGTTAATGGTATTTCAGTTATTTCGGTAACGGTAATTTAAGGGTAACGGTATTTCGTTAAAAATGTTTTTTTATAAAACTTATTTCTTTGAAAATCTTTTTTTATACTCATTCTTTTTGTCAGTACTGGTAAGCATATATGTAGGTAACGACATATTTTTAGATTTTTCGTATGCTGGTGTGTAAGCATAACTCATTATTTTGCGTGACATCGCCATACAAAGGTAATAAGAAAAGTAACTAGTTACCATTACCAGGTATGTATATAGCTACATAACCACATATCTGTTACACTGGGATGGGCTCAATGACAAAGCCTATTGATTAGGTCGCAAATACGAAGATATTTCAATGAAATTTGGTTCGCTGACTCACATGGTCCTAAGGGCAAATCCTACTGATTCTAGATAGGATCGGTCCATATTTGGACCTATCGCCAATATGGGCTATATTTTCGATTTTCTCGTCTTTTATCATTTTATAGAAAATTTTGACACAAGTCCATTTTAACCCATTCAAATTTCGGATCCAAACATTAGTTGGCTTTTAACCAGACTGGTGTAGGGTATTATATAGTCGGCGTGCCCGATTTTAACTTTTTTACTCTTTTTCTCTGAATTTCAATTCATGATTTCAATTGGTATTTTTAGTTGATTTCTGGATTTCAATTCATATTTTCTGACTTACAATTTATATGTTTCCGAATTTGAATTGATATATTGCGAATTGCAATTGATGTTTTTCCGATCTTCCATTGATATTTTCTGAATTTCAAATAATATATTCTTAATTTCAAATGAGAAATCTGGATTTGAAATGGAAATTTCAATTGATGTTTGCTCAAATTCAAATGGAAATTCTGAATTAATAGTGATATTTTGAACTTTTCCCAAATGTCAAATATTTATAACCTACACACTCAAAAAAGTTTGACAGTTACTACATGACAGTTGTGTAGTAATCAGTAGTTGTTGTTTTTAACAGTAATTACAGTCGTTTTTCTGCGGAAAAATGCAAAACAACTGTTATGACGGTTATTTAAGAAAACAATGGTAAACATCACTCCTTTAATTCAACTTCGCTCAATATAGAGTTGGTCGTTGTCTTATGTGAAAATTGACAAAGGGTAAATCTGAGGGGTTACCGCGTAACTCGATTCGAAAAAATTTGACAAATTCATAAATTTTGTACCTTTTGTAAAAAGAAAAGCATTAGCAAAAATCTTACTTTTTGTATTATTATGTGTAGTGTACAAGGTTTAGGATAAAAATAAATTAAAAAGTAGAAATTTTTATACGCGGTTACCTGCCTGTAACCCCAGTGTTGGGTACGATGAGTTACGATTGAAAATTATCCAAATTAATAGATGTATTTGCATGGTATCCCAGTTTTCCTTTTTCTGTTTCACTTTTCCTTTTTCTTTTTCCTTTTTTTTTAATAAAACGAAACTTGCTTGTTATACCCTACACCACTATGTGGTCAGGGTATTATAAGTTTGTGCTGATGTTTGTAACACCAAAAAATATTGGTCGTAGACCCACCTTATAGTATACCGATCGGTTCAGAATTTTTTTTTATTTCGATTTAACGATGTCCGTCCGTCCGTCTGTCTGTCCATGCAATCTTGTGCGCACTCTACAGGTCGCAACTATTAAGATATTTTGATGAAATTTGGTACGCAGACCTATGTTGGCCCAAGGACGAACAAGTTTGATTTTGGTGAACATCGGTCCATGTTTAGACCTAGTGCCCATATAAGGGTCCTACCAAAATTATATTGTTTATACGCTGCAGGTCGTAAATATTAAGATATTTTGACGAAATTTGGTACACAGACCTATGTTAGCCCAATAACGCAGACTACTGATTTTGGTGAACATCGGTCCATGTTTAGACCTAGTGCCCATATAAGGGTCCTACCAAAATTAAACTGTTTATACGCTGCAGGTCGTAAATATTAAGATATTTTGATAAAATTTGGTACACAGACCTATATTGGCCCAATAACGCAGCCTATTGATTTTGGTGAACATCGGTCCATGTTTAGACCTAGTGCCTATATAAGGGTCCTACCAAAATTATACTGTTTATACGCTGCAGGTCGTAAATATTAAGATATTTTGATGAAATTTGGTAGACAGACCTACATTGGCCCAATAACGCAGCCTATTGATTTTGGTGAACATCGGTCCATGTTTAGACCTAGTGCCCATATAAGGGTCCTACCAAAATTATGCTGTTTATACGCTGCAGGTCGCAAATATTAAGATATTTTGATGAAATTTGTACACAGACCTATATTGGCCCAATAACGCAGCCTATTGATTTTGGTGAACATCGGTCTATGTTTAGACCTAGTGCCCATATAAGGGTCCTACCAAAATTATACTGTTTATACGCTGCAGATCGCAAATATTAAGATATTTTGATGAAATTTGGTACATAGACCTATGTTGGCCCAAGGACGAAGCCTATTGATTTTGGTGAACATCGGTCCATGTTTAGAACTAGTGCCCATATAAGGGTCCCCCCAAAATTGGCTTGGTTACAAACTGCAGGTCGCAAATATTAATTTATTTTAATGAAATTTGGTGCGCTGACTCACATTATAGAAAATTTTGACATAAGCCCCATTTTAACCCATTCGAATTTCGGATCCAAACAATACACCAGACTGGTGTAGGGTATTGTATAGTCGGCATGCCCGACTTTAACCTTTTAACTCGTTTTTTATTTATTTTTTGTTTATTAATTTTATATGTAAATTTAAAAACTAATGTGTAAATGCTAAGCAATAATAGTTTCATAAAGCCAACAGATACAGTATATATTTCACAAGAAAAATAAAACAATTCAATAGTAAAATGTTTTGTGGGCGTAGGTATGGTAGAGAAAATAATAAAAATCCTTAATAAACTTAAATCTAGCAGTAAAAATAAAAAAGAAAGAAAAATTGCATTGGTAGTTTAACAAAAGCACTTATTCGTTATCCTTGTTTTTGTTCTTCTTCTTTTTCTTCTTCTTCTTAGGTTCACCCTCAGCACCATTTCCTTCGGCAGGGGGTGACAAAACTTCTTCAGAATTTGTTTCTTCTGCTTGTACAACAGAGCCATTACCATTAACATCTCCTTCAACTTCTAGTTTACGTTTTTTATTTTTCTTATCTTTCTTCTTTTTGACCGATTGTGGTTCCTTGGGTAGCTTGGCAGCTTCCTTGGATACAGTTTCGATGGCTTCTTTCATAACTTCAATATTTTTACGGGGAACCTCTCCAGATTCGTAGAACTTTAAACGTTCTTCAACTTGTTGTTTTAAAGTGTCACCAAATACCGATGTAGGCTGTTCCAAGAAACAATCAATACGTGAAGCTATGGAACATTTATTGGCCAAGAAGCGAGAGATACGACCCTTATTTTTTAAACCAGCACGACCAATGAAAGAGGAATGGTATAAAAGACCATATTTAGGAGTATTGGAACGAGTTTTCAATGCACGGAAAAGTGCCTTTTCGGCACCCAAAATTTGTACTGTTGATGCGGGATATTTAGCCAAATTGGTCAAACTACCAGCATGAGAAATTAAACGGGCACCAACTTGATCGCCAATCAAAGATTGTAGATTTGGAGCTACGCATTCCATTTTGTTGTGTAAATAGATCGCCAATTTTTTACGATATTCCGAAAGTTTTACAACACGTTCAGCAAACATTTCAATATTTATTAGATCTACAATTGAAATGTCCATGCCCATAGACATTTTAGCAGCGTCAATAATAGCCTGAGCTTTGGCAGTGTCCATAACTATTTCTTCCAATTCTTCGAATTTTTCCTGAGTCAAAGTTTTACGATCTTTAATAAATTTAGCAGATTTAGCAAACATATAATTGTCTGGTACAATTTTGACCAACTCTGGGAAATGATAAGAATACCATTCTCTGATACGCATAGAAAATGTATTTACATCCTTATCCAATTGATCCAAAAGAGCAATTGATTGTATAATCATGTTATCGGAACGATGAACATTGAACTTAACCTTGGCACGAGAATAACTGTGACCTAAACCAAGTTGAGCAACACCAGCTGATTTATCAGTGAAACCTAAATGGAAATTAAAAACAAAAATTGTTAAAGGAAATCATATAGAAGAGTTTCAAAACTGAGCAAAATATGATATAGAATGAATTTAATAAATAATGAGATATGAGATTGAATGGAAATGTGAAGTACAAGATATGGGTTTGAATTGGAAAATGGAATAAACAAAAATCTGTGGTAAAAGAAAATCTAATTTGAAGTTTAAGAAGAAAAAAGAAACAAAGATTTGGTTTTAACGAAAGTTAACTTAAAAGTTTAAGTATAAGCGGTTGTACTATAAATTAAAAGTAATTTGAAAGTATTCTACAATTTTAATTATTATTTCGAGTATGAGAGTACCATTATCTAACTTTATAACGATTAAATTCGGTAGTTAAGTTGTCCAATTTTCATAGTATAATGACAATTCAACTATTTAACTTCCGTTAGAGTTATAGAATTTTCCCTCAGAAATGTTAGGATTGAACTTAAACTTGGAGTACTATTTTAGCGATTGAACAAAATTTTGAAGTACGCAATTTTCAAAAGAACAAAAATTTCGAGTATAAGAACTAAAATTACGTTAATATCTACAAGGCACAGCTACACGAGAGAGAAAACTACTAGAGATATAGAAAAAACACCTCTATTGCGAACGATTTAAGTTATCCGGAGAGATATTTGTGTCCTATCTCTAGCGGTTTTCTTTCGCGTATAAATATGCATTTAGAATTACCATTGAACCAAAATCTTCAATATACACCAATCTGCGATTAAAATTTTCTATTAAAGGATAAATTTAAAATTTGAGATGTAGGAAAATTTAATCCCAACCTAAAATTATAAATTTAATTTAGTATTTGAAGCATTCGATCCTTCATCGTGGATCGGTTGTACTATAAATTAAAAGTAATTTGAAAGTATTCTACAATTTTAATTATTATTTCGAGTATGAGAGTACCATTATCTAACTTTATAACGATTAAATTCGGTAGTTAAGTTGTCCAATTTTCATAGTATAATGACAATTCAACTATTTAACTTCCGTTAGAGTTATAGAATTTTCCCTCAGAAATGTTAGGATTGAACTTAAACTTGGAGTACTATTTTAGCGATTGAATAAAATTTTGAAGTACGCAATTTTCAAAAGAACAAAAATTTCGAGTATAAGAACTAAAATTACGTTAATATCTACAAGGCACAGCTACACGAGAGAGAAAACTACTAGAGATATAGAAAAAACACCTCTATTGCGAACGATTTAAGTTATCCGGAGAGATATTTGTGTCCTATCTCTAGCGGTTTTCTTTCGCGTATAAATATGCATTTAGAATTACCATTGAACCAAAATCTTCAATATACACCAATCTGCGATTAAAATTTTCTATTAAAGGATAAATTTAAAATTTGAGATGTAGGAAAATTTAATCCCAACCTAAAATTATAAATTTAATTTAGTATTTGAAGCATTCGATCCACGATGAAACTAAAATTTGGAGTATAATAGAGGATAAATTTGGTATTTGGTATATAAGATACACGATTAAACTACAATATGATGATAATATCTATTGTTGCCTAGATTTTTAAGAATAAGATCTTCTAATAAACAAATATTCCAAGCATAAGATCTAACAATTAAACAAAACTTTGGGGGTAAAGCAAATTTACAATTGAACTAAAATTGGGGCCTTAAAATATCTATTCCAAAAATTTTATTTCTTTAATCGACATCAACAACTTTTTCCTAAAATACACGTTTATTAGCAAAAATGGGCAAAAAGTTTAACGAAATGGCTCCAAAAGCAAGGTTGGCAACCGATACCGTTATAATACCGTTATCCGTTTCAAAACCCCTTCAAATTGACAACCGATACCGATACCAATACCGAAATTCTTGATTTAAAAAAATACCGGTATTCAAAAACCTTTTCCCTTAATACCGGTGTCGAACCGGTATGGAATCGGTTTTAAAAAAATTGTTTTTTCACGTTTTTATCAAAAATACTAATTTTTTTAATATAAAATTTCCAAAATTGTTAAACAATTTAACTTTTTTATTCATTGTTAATAGAAAATCGTGTTACAAATTCAAAGTGCGGTTATCAGCCTATAATTTGCATTGGCAACATTGTTTTTAATTTATTTAACTTCATAAATATTCTCTAACTTGTGACAAATTTATATATACATATATTATGTCCTATGGTTCCATTAGGAACAAAGGGCCACAAATTTACAAATTTGTAAATAAAATTTAATAAATAAACTGGTTTCTTAAACCTTTAATTGAATTTACAGTAGAGAATCCTTTTATTAATGTTATAAACTTATTTTTTTTGTATTTTATTATATGATCTCAATACAAATATAAAATATTTGTAGTGAATCAACTTGTGTTCCTAATAGATTTAAAAAAATGTTTGTGTTTAAAAAATAAAACACTTCGAAATTTTTAATAACTTATTGTTTTTTGTTCATATTATAAAAACATTTCCATAAACTATAGTTATCCTTTATAAAAATTTAATAAAATTGAGTTTTTTATAATTAAGAACGATTTTTTATATTTTTGTAAATTTTTTCAATAATACCGGTATATACCGGTATTAATGTTTCGGTATCGGTTATACCGATACCGATATGATAAAAATACCGTTACCGATACCAATACCGAAACAAATAAAAAATCGACACCAATACCGATACCTATACCTATATTCGTTTCGGTTGCCAACCTTGTCCAAAAGTGATAAAAATTGGTCCATCGACTGTGATGGCCAGCCAAGCTGAGTTGAAAAAAGCAAAACCAATTTTTGGTTCACCCCCTTTTAAAGTGGGCGAGCATTCGACAACTGTGTAACATAACCTAGTGGTTAAAACTCCTAAGCCTGGCCGAAGACCGTCTACACAAGATGGCTTTACTCAGCGAAGCCGACTTCGGACCTACCTCAGAGTAGAAAATTCCTAAGATAGGATGAGGGCCAGTCACGCGGAAAGGGAGTAAATTCTTATTGAGACACGCATATTTGAAAGGGGCGTTGCCAACAAAAAATAAAATAAAAAAAACATCATTTAACTCGAAGTGGCCCCACTTTAGTTAATGCACAAATTTTTATCAATTTTGGAGCTACATTTCGGTAGAACTTATTTGTTCAAAAAATATAATTTAAAACCTGTTGTAAACAAAAATAAAATCTTATAAATATGTGTCAACATTTAATTTACCTTTAACCAATTTATGAAAATGAAAACGAATGCCACGAATTATTTCTGGTACTACACCAGTTTGGCTACATGCCACGCCAATGGATTCAGTTATGGCCTGTCCCAATTTAGCATCAGCAATACCCAATTGACACTTCTTTTTCTTTAATTTAGAGAAGAAATCATCTAAAAATACCATCAAATCTTGTGGTACAATACCTTCGGAAATAGCATTAATATTTTCCAAAGCAGATATAGCCGTCTTAAAGGGTGAAAACCCAGCCAATTTAACCAAAGAATTAAATTTTGCTAAATCAGTTACGGAAGACTCCACCTGGGGTAAAAACATTGAGAGTTCTTCAAATTCCTTAACAGAGAACAATGCGAACCCAGCCGCATGTTCATGTAGAACATAAAGTTGAGACTGCAATAAATAGAAAATTTATTAAATTAGACCTTGATAAGGGCGGAGGCCCTAGTGGAAAGGGGCTTCCGTTTTTATAGGTTATATGTAGTTGAATTTAGTTTTAATTTTTTTTTTATCATTTATAGCAGTTTTTAAGTTTTATTAACTTACCATATTTTTTCGTAAAATATGTCCACTTTTTTAATATAAATTTAAAGTTCTTATTAATTTTTCACACCACCACGCATAAAAATTTTCCACGTGCGCCTTTGCCTAATTTTTTGACGTCTCGTTTTTTTTACAAAATTTTGTTCATACAGTACATATCAAACTAAATACATCTCCATGAATTTAACAAGATCCAAGTACTTGAGATAACAAGATCCAAGTACTCGAGCTAACAAGATCTAACAAGTAATCATTAGTACTCCTATATAACAGCTGATTTTTGTGTAAATAACAAACAGCAGAGAAGCACGTGGTCGTTATAAATGTAAACAAAACGCACGTGGTGGTATAAATGTAAACAAAAGCACGTGGAGCTATAAATGTAAACAAAAGCACGTGGTATTTGAAAATTTTAGCAAATAACTTAAAAATATGTCTATATACACACAAAATGTTAATAAAATCGCAAAAATATGTTTCATTTTGTAAAAAATATATAAAAATATATTTTTCTATACAATGTTCTACAGGATAATATAAAATTCTAATTCATCCATATTTTTCAAAAATTCGTCAAAAATAGCGGGAGAGATGTTGAGGTCTGAAATTTTCAGAAATAATTTCCACTACATTTTCCTAAATCTGGACATGCAACACATGCCTGAAATAATCCGGCGGGCGATACTACAAGCCAACAAGATTTGGTCTGCTGGGTTATTATGCACCAAAATAAAAGAAAAAAAATCATGTTTTTCAAAAATTCGTCAAAAATAGCGGGAGAGATGTTGAGGTCTGAAATTTTCAGGAATGATTTCCACTACATTTTCCTAAATCTGGACATACAACACATGCCTGAAATAATCCGGCGGGCGATACTACAAGCCAACAAGATTTGGTCTGCTGGGTTATTATGCACCAAAATAAAAGAAAAAAAATCATGTTTTTCAAAAATTCGTCAAAAATAGCGGGAGAGATGTTGAGGTCTGAAATTTTCAGGAATGATTTCCACTACATTTTCCTAAATCTGGATATACAACACATGCCTGAAATAATCCGGCGGGCGATACTACAAGCCAACAAGATTTGGTCTGCTGGGTTATTATGCACCAAAATAAAAGAAAAAAAATCATGTTTTTCAAAAATATAAAAAATATTTTTTTTTATATACTTTATTTTTTAGAATATCTATTTTTAGACTCATTATTTTTGTCAGTACTGGTAAGCACATAGGTAACGATATATTTTTTGATTTTACGTATGCTGGTGTGTAACGACAACTCATTATTTTTCGCGACATCGCCATATAAAGGTAATAAGAAATGTAATAACAAAAGTAACTAGATACCATTACCAAGTATGTAGTTACATAACCACATATCTGGTAATGATTTTCTACACTGGGTACTTTCGGATCTTCGAAAACAATACGTGTCAAAATTTTTTATCAGTTTGAAGTCCGTAGCTAACGATGTCGTTTTCATCAGTTTATTCCTGAATTTTTGTCTTCAAAATAGATTTATTTACATAATTTAATACAATTCACGTGCTAAAGTCGGTTAAAAAGTTTCTGTGTGTCTTAAAAATGAGCATCCTGTCTTGGCCACTTGCCGCAATAGCCCAGAGCTTTGAAGAATTAATTCCTTTTTTAATGAATTCACTACCAATCGAATTCAATTTTTTCTAGAATGGACTGAATTCCTTTTCTTAAGTAATATACTGAATTCGTTCAACTGAATGCGTTCATCAAACAACAAATTCAAAGAATTAATTCAGTTGCAATAGTTATTTTTATTAAATCAAATGAATTAATTCACCGGTGAACGCGTTCAATTTTATAAATCGAACGGAAAAAAAATGAATTCCCTACTGAATTAATTCACTTCTGAATTCGTTCAATTTCATTTTCGTTCAGTGAATTAAAAATAATAAAATTACGTTCAGGGAATTAAAAAAAATAATAAGTTCACTGAATTGAAAAAAAAATAAGTCCACTGAATTAAAAAAAAATAAAATAAGTTCACTGAATTCTAATCAAAGCCTGTTTTCTGCCGTTCAGTAGAAGAAAACAATAATGTACAAATTAAATTTTTAAATAAGCAATTTTACAGCGTGTGCTAGTAAAAATAAACAAATTAGAAACCGGATGCTGTTTATCAACCTACATGATTCAAAAATAAAGCCTTTTACTATTAAAAATTAAAACTTTACAGATCAGGGATGATAAATGGGATTTTTAAAATAGTACCAACCGGCTTAAAAAATAGTACTTTTTCGACGTCTATAGTACCAAAAATTTTTTTCATTTAATTTTTTTTATCATTATAAATTAACAAATAAAAACTCATAAAAAATAAAGAGTTCTGTTATATCTAACTCATACGACAATAGAAAAACGTAAAAATTTTAGTTAAAACTACTAAAAATTAGTAAAAATTACCTTGCATAAAAAATGCAATCAGATGACTTTTGTAAAATATTAGTAAGATAAAAACAGCAAAAACAAAACTATTAAATACATATACATAATTTTAGTTATATTTGAATAAATTTTAGTTAACAGAAAATAACGACTTAACCTGCCAAAATCAGAAATAAATAATAATTAGTAGACTAAAAAATCACAAAAAATCTAAAATCTGGAAAGCTTTATTTAAATTTTTTTAATAAGAATAAAAATTTACTGAAAATCAAATGAATTTAATGATTGAATTGGGTGGATTAAGAATTCATTCGATTATTCGAAATAGGGTTTACACAGGTAGAAATTGCCGACGGTACAAAAAACAAAGCACTGGCAAAGCGTTGCTTTACAATGGTACAAAAAAAAACATTGCAAAAGCACTAATTTAGAACGCTTTGCCAACCTTTGGAAAGAGTGCTTTCCCAATACTTGTTTTACAAAGTTTACCACTGTTTATGAAAAAAACCACCGGCAAAACATCGGTTCAAAACGATTTGCCAACGTTAGGTAAAAGGACTTTGCTAGTACCTGTTTTACAAAATTTACAACGGCATATAAAAAATACCACTGATAAAACATCGGCTTAAAACGAATTGCCAACGTTTGCTAAAAGGACTTTGAAAGTACTTGAACTGTACATAAACTGATCACTTAATGTTCACCCTATTTAAGTACCAGTTTTAAATTCTATTGATAAAACTGGAAAATTGTTCTTATGGTAAAATTTGTGTGAAAATATATTGAATTTGTAGTTTTAAGCAGAGATGTATTCGCTTATTAGATACAGTGCTGCTATACTAAAATTTACGTTTCTCTTTTTTTCGAGATTGGGATTTTACAGATTTTTTCATGGAGAATTGAATAAAAAACCGTTGATCTAAAATACCGATTTGTATTTTTCTACCTGGGTAGGTAGAAAAATACAAACGGCAAAACGTTGGCAAATCACTGTATATGGTGGTACAAGCGCTGGCAGAGGGTCCGTTTTTCGAAAATTAAAGTACTGGGTCAACCTTGAAATGATAACGTCGATCTTCGGTTGGCCGTTTATCATTCCGAACGTTGACAAAGCATTGGTAACAATAGTAAAATAAGTGCTCTGCCAATCGGTATTTTAGATCAACGGTTTTTTATTCAATTCTCCATGAAAAAATCTGTAAAATCCCAATCTCGAAAAAAAGAGAAACGTAAATTTTAGTATAGCAGCACTGTATCTAATAAGCGAATACATCTCTGCTTAAAACTACAAATTCAATATATTTTCACACAAATTTTACCATAAGAACAATTTTCCAGTTTTATCAATAGAATTTAAAACTGGTACTTAAATAGGGTGAACATTAAGTGATCAGTTTATGTACAGTTCAAGTACTTTCAAAGTCCTTTTAGCAAACGTTGGCAATTCGTTTTAAGCCGATGTTTTATCAGTGGTATTTTTTATATGCCGTTGTAAATTTTGTAAAACAGGTACTAGCAAAGTCCTTTTACCTAACGTTGGCAAATAGTTTTGAACCGATGTTTTGCCGGTGGTTTTTTTCATAAACAGTGGTAAACTTTGTAAAACAAGTATTGGGAAAGCACTCTTTCCAAAGGTTGGCAAAGCGTTTTAAATTAGTGCTTTTGCAATGTTTTTTTTTGTACCATTGTAAAGCAACGCTTTGCCAGTGCTTTGTTTTTTGTACCGTCGGCAATTTCTACCTGTGTAAACCCTATTTCGAATAATCGAATGAATTCTTAATCCACCCAATTCAATCATTAAATTCATTTGATTTTCAGTAAATTTTTATTCTTATTAAAAAAATTTAAATAAAGCTTTCCAGATTTTAGATTTTTTGTGATTTTTTAGTCTACTAATTATTATTTATTTCTGATTTTGGCAGGTTAAGTCGTTATTTTCTGTTAACTAAAATTTATTCAAATATAACTAAAATTATGTATATGTATTTAATAGTTTTGTTTTTGCTGTTTTTATCTTACTAATATTTTACAAAAGTCATCTGATTGCATTTTTTATGCAAGGTAATTTTTACTAATTTTTAGTAGTTTTAACTAAAATTTTTACGTTTTTCTATTGTCGTATGAGTTAGATATAACAGAACTCTTTATTTTTTATGAGTTTTTATTTGTTAATTTATAATGATAAAAAAAATTAAATGAAAAAAATTTTTGGTACTATAGACGTCGAAAAAGTACTATTTTTTAAGCCGGTTGGTACTATTTTAAAAATCCCATTTATCATCCCTGATCTGTAAAGTTTTAATTTTTAATAGTAAAAGGCTTTATTTTTGAATCATGTAGGTTGATAAACAGCATCCGGTTTCTAATTTGTTTATTTTTACTAGCACACGCTGTAAAATTGCTTATTTAAAAATTTAATTTGTACATTATTGTTTTCTTCTACTGAACGGCAGAAAACAGGCTTTGATTAGAATTCAGTGAACTTATTTTATTTTTTTTTAATTCAGTGGACTTATTTTTTTTTCAATTCAGTGAACTTATTATTTTTTTTAATTCCCTGAACGTAATTTTATTATTTTTAATTCACTGAACGAAAATGAAATTGAACGAATTCAGAAGTGAATTAATTCAGTAGGGAATTCATTTTTTTTCCGTTCGATTTATAAAATTGAACGCGTTCACCGGTGAATTAATTCATTTGATTTAATAAAAATAACTATTGCAACTGAATTAATTCTTTGAATTTGTTGTTTGATGAACGCATTCAGTTGAACGAATTCAGTATATTACTTAAGAAAAGGAATTCAGTCCATTCTAGAAAAAATTGAATTCGATTGGTAGTGAATTCATTAAAAAAGGAATTAATTCTTCAAAGCTCTGGGCTATTGCGGCAAGTGGCCAAGACAGGATGCTCATTTTTAAGACACACAGAAACTTTTTAACCGACTTTAGCACGTGAATTGTATTAAATTATGTAAATAAATCTATTTTGAAGACAAAAATTCAGGAATAAACTGATGAAAACGACATCGTTAGCTACGGACTTCAAACTGATAAAAAATTTTGACACGTATTGTTTTCGAAGATCCGAAAGTACCCAGTGTAGAAAATCATTACCAGATATGTGGTTATGTAACTACATACTTGGTAATGGTATCTAGTTACTTTTGTTATTACATTTCTTATTACCTTTATATGGCGATGTCGCGAAAAATAATGAGTTGTCGTTACACACCAGCATACGTAAAATCAAAAAATATATCGTTACCTATGTGCTTACCAGTACTGACAAAAATAATGAGTCTAAAAATAGATATTCTAAAAAATAAAGTATATAAAAAAAAATATTTTTTATATTTTTGAAAAACATGATTTTTTTTCTTTTATTTTGGTGCATAATAACCCAGCAGACCAAATCTTGTTGGCTTGTAGTATCGCCCGCCGGATTATTTCAGGCATGTGTTGTATATCCAGATTTAGGAAAATGTAGTGGAAATCATTCCTGAAAATTTCAGACCTCAACATCTCTCCTGAATTTGTAGTTTTAAGCAGAGATGTATTCGCTTATTAGATACAGTGCTGCTATACTAAAATTTACGTTTCTCTTTTTTTCGAGATTGGGATTTTACAGATTTTTTCATGGAGAATTGAATAAAAAACCGTTGATCTAAAATACCGATTGGCAGAGCACTTATTTTACTATTGTTACCAATGCTTTGTCAACGTTCGGAATGATAAACGGCCAACCGAAGATCGACGTTATCATTTCAAGGTTGACCCAGTACTTTAATTTTCGAAAAACGGACCCTCTGCCAGCGCTTGTACCACCATATACAGTGATTTGCCAACGTTTTGCCGTTTGTATTTTTCTACCTGGGTAGGTATATAATCATTCAGAATAAAGCCACATTCACAATGATAGAGTACTCCACTCTGCAGAGTGGATTTTGTTCCTTTCTTTTTCGCACTTACATATTTTTTGTAATATGCAATTTCTATTTTAGTACACTCCACTCTGCAGAATGGAGGAATACTCCATCATTGTGAATGTGGCTTAAAAATCGAATGAGTGAATTGTTTATGAGTTTTGATGGGGAAAAACATTTTGCTAGTTTCAAAAAACACGAAAATTTCTAGATTTCTTAATTCTCCTAATTTTCAATATTTTATATAGGTATTTTAATTAAATATACGAAAGAACATTTTTTATGTGTTTAAGGTTGGTTAACTTATCTAAAAGAATGCTTGTTTTAACACTATTTAGAGTTATCTTGTGGAAAATTTTACTCTTGGTTAAGGTAGTGAAGTTGGTCCTCAACCTTAACCACGGATAAAATTTGCATTAAAATGAGTCTGGATAGTCTTAAATTGGGCGTACTTTTAGATAAGTTAGCCGACCTAACTTGTGTTTTCAATAGTAATATCTAATATTTTAAATATTTTCAACATTAGTATTTGTTATTTAAAACTCCGACATTTGATGTGTGTTCGCTATAAACAATTAAAAAAGCACAAAAATTTTTGATACGCCCGGTATCATTTATAATTAATTTTCGGTACACCCTGTTACAACGAATATAGAAGTAAAGCAAGTGTCAAAAAAATAGTTTTTAATTTTTTAAGAATATTTCTGTTATAGTTATTTTTTCACGATGGTTTGTTTAACCGAATGCAATTAAGCAAATATAAATATTTTATGGTACTCGTATGATAAAGCTGGGTTTACATTAACTGATTTTTTATCTGATTTTACGTCTGATGTGATTGACAAAAAAAAAATCTTGTATTGTATATCTGTTTACACCATCATATACAATCAGATGAATTAGATGTTAACATCGAATTCTTATAATTTTGTGAAATATTTCAATAGAAATCTGACTGTCAAAATTTCGATCGGATTTTCTATACTTCTCTGAATTACCTTTTGGACAGATTCTTTGACAGTATAATATAAACCCAGCTTGAACAGTTTCAGTACAAAACTTTGCGAATTCTCATCGTATTAAAAACCCCTATCGTGAATACATTTAATTAAACCTCAATTAATAAATTGTTTCTTTAGCTTGTTGATATATATTGGATCTAGTTATGGGTCACTATTGCGTATTTTGAGGCCGATTAATGAAGCTAACTACACCGGCGGTAAAGAAAGCTTTTAATAAAATTAATAAATTATTTAATAAATCCATTAAAAAACATGCAAAATATTAAAGAGTAGTGTATCAATTTAGGTAGATATAAAAGTCCGTTTTTGTTTCAAAAACGGTACGGATAAGGACCGGAAACGGAATTCTAAAAACGGAGTCACTCCGTTATATACACGACATAACAGCCCGGAAACGGTCCGGCATTGACGGACTTTCAATGGACTTGTCCGTTTTTTACATGACATAAAGGTCCGTAATTGACGGACTTTAAAAGGACTTGTCTGTTTCAAACGACAGTCACAGATTTTCAAAGGATTTGAATCAGCTTCGATGTTCCTTAAGTTCAGTTTCTGGTCCATATCCGGATCCAGAAAACGGTACGAAAACGAAGTTGGATTCCGTTTATGACGGGAAAATGATGCATAAATGGAACGAATTGTTTGTTGGGTTGCTCCCAGTCTATAATAAAGCACCGTGAGTTGTTTCGATTTCACGTGAAAAAACTGTTATACTCCATATAAAAATTTTTTTTTCACGATAATGAGTTTCACGTGAAAATTGTGTAGAGTTTGCTTTCACGTAAATTTAATGTACAAGACTATTATATTTCTTGAGAAAAAGTGACATTTTATTTTTGTTTTGATTGTCTCTGTAGCACCGTAAGTTGTTTCGATTTCACGTGAAAAAAACTGTTATACTCCATATAAAAAATGATTTTTCACGATAAGTTTCACGTGAAAATTGTGTAGAGTTTGTTTTCACGCAAATTTAATGTACAAGACTATTATTTTTCTTGGGAAAAAGTGACATTTTGTGTTTATTGTGATTGTGTCTTTGTTATAAAATTAAAAAAATTTTCATTTGTTTAAATTAAATTGCAATTTGAGGCATTTAAAGTTCTAGTGAAATTTTTCCACGTGAAAAACAACTTACGGTGATTTATGTGTAAGCACCGTAAGTTGTCACGACAATGAGTTTCACGTGAAAATTGTGTAGACTTTGTTTACATGCAAATTTAATATACAAGACTATTATTTTTCTTGTGAAAAAGTGACACTTTGTGTTTATTGTGATTGTTGCTAGCTAATTGCATTAAAAAATTTTTATTTTCAGAATTTAAATTATTATTTAAGGCCTTCAAAGTTTGAGTGAAAATTTTTCTCGTGAAAAACAACTTACGGTGCTTTATTGTGGTTGTGTCTTTGTTATAAAATTAAAAATTGTTACTTATAAGCTGTGTTTGTGTGGCATGCCTATCAATGCTATCTCGAACAATTTTGACAGTAGAAAGCCGGAATAAGTGAACAAACTGTCAAAATCGTTCTAGATAACACTGATATGCAGTCACACAAACACAGCTATAGTCTTGACTAGCCATAAATTTGTGCGAAGATGAATCGGATTACATGCATCACAATAAAAAAAAATTAAATTGGTTGTTGTTTCACATGTGATTTGTTACATATTCGCACAGATCCATGGCAAATCAAGGTTATAAGTTAATGGTATGAGAACACGTAATTATGTTAACACATAATTTTCAGTAATTCAACGAAGAAGGTTATGCGACGCTACTTGTAAATACCCTTGTAAAAATCCAACAGTTATAAATTTTTTTGTTTTCTTAATTATAATTAGTTGAATTGTATTTAATTCTTTTTAATTTAATTAGTTTCTTTGTTTTTCTTGCTTTATTTTCTCTTATTTTATTAATGACGTTCTTTTTTATAAATGTCAAACTAAACGTCATCTGAGTTTGACGTTTTATATCGACAATAATTGTTAACGAAGATTCGCAATCAATTATTGCGACATATGTTGCCGGCAATAAATATGTGTGGAATTGAGTAGTCTTCACTGAAGATAACATAATTTTGACATTTGCTGCAATATATGTCAACATATTTATTGCTAATATAGACTGGGGGTAAGTTTTTCGGTTCCGATCCGATACGATTCGTATTCGTACCTAAAAACTTTGTTTATACAGTACATTTTACACACCATATGTTTTTACATGTGTTGCACATAAAATTCACAAATAGTGAATTAAAATTATTAAGGTGTAGTAAATGATAAATCACTAAATAAACGTCAAATCACTAAATGGTCAGGCAATGTAATAAAGTGAAATAGGGGAAGGAAAATTGTTAAAATAAAGCAAACGACACAAAGAAAAAAAGAAATAGAAGTTTTTTCTACTCAACTAAAAGGTGGAAGTGCAACTGCTAGACAACAAATTTAAATATCGTGAGCCATTTTTTGTCTAATTGATAATTAAAAACGCGAAATAAGAAGACAAAAATTTTTTGGAAGGTTGTTAAGATTGATTCTTAAACTTAAAAGCGATAATTAAAAACAAAGCTTTCCAAAATTTGTAGTCTAAATGTAGACAATTTGAATCGTCATCATTCCTACATACATACATTAATGTTTGGAACTTAAATTGATAGATTTTGGTAATTTTATTATTTCTTAAGAAACAAAAATCATTAATTGGTCACATCAGCTAAAAATAAAATTACCGTCTATACGAAAAACTATAACCATCTTCATCATCATCTTCACTACTACAACAATTACTTGGAGGTCTTTATACTGTGGTGTGTTGTTGTCGTTGTGTTCGCTCTTGTCTTTTGCGAATCACGGTAGTGCGTTTAATTTTCAGTTAAAGTAAAATTGCAGGCATTATTTTGTAAAAAAAATACATATTTTTGATTTGCTTGAAATTCACATAAAACACAAACAAATACAGTCATGGAGTTTTTGTTGTAAGTATAATTTTGCAAAATATTCACTTTATAATTAAGTTTTGCAGCGTTGCCACAATGGAAATTTAAAATTACTCTTAACTGTAGACAAAATTACCAAAAAATTAAAAAAAAAAAAAAAAATTATATAGAAATAAACCTGTAAAAATAGCAGAAAAAGCTACTAAAAGTTAGGTTAAATGAGCTCTGCCGAAGAAATTTCTGATACCAACAGAATCTGTTTGCAAAATATTAGTAAGAAAAAATCAGCAAAAAATTTTGTCAACTTTACAAAATTTTAGTTATATTTGAGATGGGCACGTGAGTAGCAGAATTTTGAGTGATTCACGTGAACCACGCGTGAATGTGAGTGAAATTTTAATTTACTCCCGTGAACGTTTATGTTAGTAGAAAAAATCTGTTCGTGAGTCAAGGGAGTAGAATTTTGACGTTGTTTTATAAGTACATATTTTTCTTAATTTTTTTACCGATTTCATATTTTTGGATTTTAACAGTGGGTCTCATACTGTAGGTTTAACTTTAACTTAACTAAAAACAAAATAAAACGTCAAAAAAATGTACACAAAACAACAACAAATTTTTGGGTAACTATTAACCCAAGTTTAAACCTGCAGTATGAGACCCACACTTAAAATACAAAATTATATGGCAAAGTTGCATATTCGTATCAATTTTTAGTTTAACATTTATAATTTACCTTAATTTTTGCATTTTATTTTTCCGTTAAAATTTTATTTTGCGAATTTACGTGATTCACATGAATAACGCGTGATTGTGAGTAAAATCTGTTTTTACTCACGTGATCGTAACATTTAACATTTAACTTTATTCAATTAACTAAAGAATCTAATAATACCATCGATTAACCAATTTATGCATTGAATTCTTTTTTGTTATGTAATTTACAAATTTAGTCTTTTCAGAAAAATGTTTTGAATTTTATTGTAGTTTATTAAAACAAAATAACACGAAAAACAACAAAATAATTAGCCTCAAGGCAAAAAGTTTTTGTGAAGCAACTACCCGTACTCTACCCGCGAAGCTAAAAATTACTAATACTAATAATTACCCACGATATGGCAACACTTCAGTTTTGTTTTGTTATTTCTATTTAAAAAGTGCAGCAACCTTCCCTATATTTTTCTATACAAATTGTTTTGTTTCTTTTTGTTCTTTGTTTACCTTTCTCCGTTTTTTTAAATCATAGTTGCCAGGTTTAAAAAGTGATATTAGGAGTATAAATAAAATGAAAAGGAACACGTCACAAATAAAAAGGATGGAATAGGAAGAACTGAGCGGAAATACTTGTCTAAATCCGTTAAGAAACTGATATTGAATTAAATTTTTTGGAAATCTAATTTAAAATCCAATTTCAAATCACCCCTGTTTAAATTACAAAATTGGACAGCCAAACTTTAAATTTGACAGCCACAAGATTTTGCAAAATAATTACCGTAAATTGAATTTTTTTCCAAGAAGTTATTTACTTACCGATTGAGTATAAAATTTGCAACCAACATAAAAGAAACGGTGACTATTTAAAAGCGTGATATTTTCTTTTGTTCTTTCCGGCAGCAGATACTGCCTTCCAACCCAGCTTAGTTTGATATTAGTCAAGGATTGATACCGTAACCGCTAAAATACCGATTAAAATTAAAAACCGCAATCGAATGAAATACCGTTGCTTTTAAGGCTCATTTAAGCCCAAATTAGTATCGTAAAAAAAGTAACGTAGCACTCTTACAATGGGTGCGTTCGGCAGATACAATTTGACAGTCAACAGTTCTACAACAGTTGTGCAACTATCTGCTGAACGACCTGATCACTACCGCTCAGTCTGAGCGCTCAGGTAGCGCTGTCATATTTTGGTAGCGTAAAAAATGTTTGCTACTTTTGATCAAATAGTGATACATTTGTTGTTGTTGATTTTAAAAAATTTTTGTTTTGTATTATTGACAAATAAAAACATTTAAATATAATTCAAAAACAAAAAATTTTAAAAATCAAAGGAAAATTTAGAAAAAATGTATTTAAAAACAAAACAAAGAAAACATCGTTCAGCAGAGTAAGTAATCACAAAGCGCTACAAGTCACCGGTAACAGTTTAAGGTTTCTCTGCCGAATGCTACCAATGAATAAAAGAGTATAAAAAATTAAAATATCGGTTTTTTTATCTTTTTCTTGTGCATAGAATTAATTGTCAAGTAAAAAATATAAAGTACCTAATTTCGTAAAACACTTGGGTGAAGTGAAGGGAACTTTCAATGTAAATTGTTTTTGTTACAAAAACAATTTCTATAGAAATAACGCAACACTTCACCGAAGTGTTTTAGAAAATTACCCCCAAAATTTCTATTTTCAATAGAACTTTTTTAAGATTTTACTTAAAATAATGAGAAAAAAAGAAATAGACTGTCAGCTATGCTCTTTTGACTCATTCGATTTTCCATAAGGAGACTCGTCACGTTATGTCCACGTATAGCTAATTCTAACTTTAAAAAACCGTAACCGTTTATCCTATAACGGTTAAACCGATTTATTTCGTTTTTAGTGCGTAAAGCTGGCCATAGACTTACTATATTACTGTACAACTTATCTTTTTAAGCTGGCTATACACTTGCAATATTATTGTACAACTTTTCGTTTTAGTTCTTTATTCTGTTACCAAGTGTGGTAGTGGATTCAAGACCTAAAGCCCGCCATACATTTGCAATATTATGTCCAATATAATGGCACAGTATTTTTCTCGTTTTGCCACACACCATCTAATAAATTGCAACATATATGTAACAAAAGATCGCCACAATATTTTATACAATATATTAATTTAACATAACCTCAAAATGCACACAAACATAAACATGGTAAAATTAAAATTGCACAGTGCTGCTAATAGATTATGCAATATTTCAAGTTGTCCAATAAAAATCAAAAGTGTTTTGATTCACTACATAATATTGCTCAGTCTTCAATTTAATATAAACACGGTCGATATGCTTCCACCACTTGGAAAGTTGTACCATAATATTGCAAATGTATGGCCCACTTAAATGGAAAAATTGCTCAATAATATTGCTATTGTATGGCATAGGCTTAGATAGGCCGGGCTTTGGGGCTAAGCACCCCCCAGAAATAGTTTAGCACCCCCAGATTATTTTTTAACATTTCATTTTTACTTGAAATAAAAATTCTTACCCATTTCTGACTCAACTTTCTTATGAAAGTAGATCGTCAGTAAGAAATGTTGTAAAGATCGTGTTTTATATACATAAAGTATATATTAAAAATCGGAAAGTTTTTATTAAAAGTTTTTAAATATGAATTTATTATTTATTTCAGCGTTTTCAATATTATTTTTGTTAAGTAGGCTATATTATTTTATCTTAAAAGTAGTTTAAATATCATCGTCAAAAAGTTAGTAACTATATTTATCGAACACTTTCGTCTCCGTGAATTAAAAGATCCAAAAAATGTTTATAAATTTAAGGAAAAAAATTATTTTAAAGGTAAATTTTCCAAAAAAAAAAAAAAAAAATAAGATTTTGATAGAATAAAAAGTGCTATTTGAAACATCTATTTTTAGCAAAATATGCAAAAATATGGATTTATTGGCATAGTATGCAATAAAACGTGCTAAGCTATATATTAAAATATGCACATATAGCAAAATATGAACTTCTAGCTAAATACATATTACCAATTCGATGCCATTTTATTGCAAATATGTATTTGCATAAAGTCCCTTTTTCTCATAATAACTTAAGTAAAAACTAATTTTTAAATTTTTGTTTTGAGAATTTTTCCCTTAATATACTTTATTTTGTAAAATAAATTGAAAATTTCCCAATCTGAAAATAGTATTCAACAACTTTTCAGCAAATATTTCCGCTAATTTCAATAAAATAGAATATTATATGCATTTAACTAAATTTAACTTAAATATAAAAAAAATTTATAGAAGTAATAGTTGTTCCTTTTGTTTATGATCATCTGTACGTTTATGATCATGTATAGTTGTTCCTTTAGGGAAATAGGGAAACCAAAAATTTAAAAGGCCTTTAGATACGTTTTTTTTGATAAATTAAAAAAAAAAACGAAAATTTTTATAAGACGGGGCTATAGCCCCCCCCCCCCCCTAGAAAAATGGTCTAGCTACGCCGGTGATGTATAGATAGCTTAGCAGAGGCACGTAGCTAGGGGGCTCGAGCCCCCCCCCCCCGAAATGATTTGACATATTTTAAAACGTAACAAAAAACGTCGAAAGCAACAATGTTTTTAAAAAAAAATGTAATAAAAAATATTTATTTTTTGTTTAAATCAAATAGCAAATGGCCAAGTTTCTTAAGTGTTCGTAAATAAAATAGACTCGAAATCCAATTGTGAAAACTGTTTTCTGAAAAAATTTTTAAGCTATTTCGTACCCATGGAAACTGTTTTTGTTTATGTTTTTTTTTTTTGTATAAATCTTGAATAGAGATGAGCGATATTTTCATACCGGTGATTTAATCACAGTTATTGATAAATCACTGGTAACGGCACTGATCAAATATTTCAAGTCGCAGTCACTCGGATTTTCGTTCTTTTAAAATTTTTGTACTGTTCTTTCTTGCAAACTTCATTGTAATACATGTTTTTTTTTTCAATAACAGTGACTTGCTTTCACACTCTTCTGAATAAAATGTCTTCTTCTATCATGTCTTTGTTACCGGACGCAACTATTTTTCTTTTAAGACCGAGTTTTTAGTAAGTGGATAATCTTTAAACTTAGTTTAACGCAGTTTTGTAAAGAAATAAATTATACTCGAGAAAAAGTTTTTCCGGGAAATTTTTGTTAATAAACTTTGAAATGGCTGACAAAATTCGTTTTCAGTTTAACTAAACCAAGTTTAACTGACATCTTAAAAACTCGCCATAAATATTATTTCGTTTATTTATCAGAAAATCGAAGTATTTTCCATAGAAAAACCGTGATCACGATCACAGTTTAAAAGAACAACGATTTGCAAATCACATTCACTGAGAACAATGTTACTGAAAAATCGCCGAATCGCCCATCTCTATACAAACCCGTGATCACGGTCACTGTTTAAAAGAACGGTGAATTGAAAATCACGATCACTGGTAGCAGCGTTATTCAAAAATCACCGGATCGCTCATCTCTAGTTAGAATGCAATCCTCCCATTTACTGAGAAAAAATTTATAAAATGTGGCTGCAAATAGGAAACAGAATTTTTTTTTCGCACCTTTTAATTATAAGTGGCTATTTTTTATTGTTACTATTAATAGTTTTTGTCATATTTATTATAATTTAGATGTCAAATTGATTAATTAACCTTTGGTTTTACCATAGGTTGATAATTTGGCATAATTCGACATTTTACAATTTTTTTCCACCCTAATTTGTTCATTATAATGTTGGCTTTTCATAATTTTTTTAAATTAAAATTATAAACTGTCCTCGAAAAAGCGTACTTTAGGAGAAACAAAAAATTTATTCTGGAAGTGATTATAAATGAAATAAATACATACATATACACTTAACTCTCTTTTTATGCGGTTTTTTTATGCGGATTTGAAGTTATGCGGTTTTAAAATCGACTTGGGTTGCGTTTTTTTTTTCCAACTTTTATAATACTTTTTATTTAATTTTTGGCCATTTTTAGTATTTTTAAATATTGGCATAACTCATTTTTCAAAATAAGACAGCTTTTTGATTTCTTTCTTATGCTATGTGTACAGCGAGTGTGTATATCATTAACAAAAACATTAAAAATTGGGATTTCCCGTTCTGGATTTTATGAAAAGCTGAACAAAATGTGTCCGCTCGATTAATTGAAATAAATTTTCTTAAAAGAAATGGATAAACCAAGAAACAAAAATGATTATTTTTAGATCCCGTAGAAAATGGTGAAAGTTATGCTATTGGAAAATATTTTAAACCTGGAGAATCTTCAAAAAGAGCAATTAAAATGAATGAGTCTCAAATAAGAAAATCTGTTATTTCTGGCTCTTATTTTTTATTGATTTTATGTTTTTTTAGTACACAGAAAGAATTTACAAAATTCCAATTAAATTTTTAAACACCTTTCTCATAACAAATTTGCATACATGGGACTAATTAATTAGGTGGACTAATTAATTGATGATTTCATTACCATTACATTGATATTAATTGTAATGAAATTATTTTCATTACCATTTTTTTAATTAATGGTAATGATTCTAAAATTTAATTTCATTGATTAATGACAATGATTTTAAATTTCATTACCATTGATAATGAATAAATTAAAAAAAATAATTGCCATTGACAGAAATCATATATGGACCCCAGGGCTTTGGTTATGTAATTTGAAGTAAATAAATGCTGTATTTATTATAAAAAAAAAAAAAAAAAACGTAAAAATGGAGTAAAAATCGCTGAAATCATTCAGGCTCATGCTCATTTGAAATTAAATATTACTTTCCATTCCGTTGTTATTTGTATCCAAGTAAAGTTTAACGGAATTAAATGGATCCATCTTAATAAATTATGTTTTATAACTTCCCTGGCCAAACCAGTTGTTCGTTTTCATTTGTCTGAATTTTTTGTAAACAAATGGTTTTTAATCAATTGTGATTAGTTTTCTTATGAAAAATATTTCATTGCCATTAAATGGTAATGGGATTTTTTTCATTGTCATTAGTATGAACTAATGGTAATGAAAAATTCCCATATATGCAAATTTGTAAATACAAAAAAAAACTTTAAAAAGGCACCAACAAAGAAATTTGTAACTCCAAAAAAAAAATTCCTTTATTTTTTTGTAACTTTGAATTTTTATTTTTAAACAATTTTTATATGAAAGATAACAATTTACAAACCAGTTACAAATATATCAAACGAAAATATTTTTGGGAATAAAATTTTCAATTTAAAAGAAAATGTGATTGCTTTTACAAATCCCATTGTTGGTGCCTACATTTTTTTCTGTGTATGTACTAGAGGGCTGAATGAATGTCTTACAAAACATTCTCTTGCATGCGCTGATGAGAGATTTGACGATTTTTAAAGGTGCTTTCACAATGGTAGAGTGACTCTACTCTGCAGCACAGATTAAAATGTTAACTGTTCGAAATAAAGAGTAGAGTTACTTCAAAACTTATTTGACATTTAGTACTTACTTCATATTTTCGCCACTCTTTTGCCAGAATTTTTATCGTTTTTTATTTCAATATTTTTTTTATTTTAAATAATACCGAAAACACCACAAATTTTATATTTATTTATTTATTATATTTTGTTATTTTCTTTAATTTGTTGACAATTAGAGATGTGAACAAATTAGAGATGAGTTTTTTGGGTATATTTGTCATGTTAAACAGTTAACAGACCAATGTTAAATCCAGAGTGTAGCAAATCTGTACTCCAGAGTCAAACAAGTTTTACTCTGGAGTGGAATAACAAGAGATAGCACAATACAAAAATGTGTTAGTATGAAAGAGAAAAAAACCAAATTTGCTACAGATTGGAGTACTCCGTCATTGTAAACGCACCTTAATACTAAATATAACAAAAATTGACCATTTTACTTATTTGTAGTTATTTACAAGATGTTAAAATTCAGATCATTACAAAAAAATAAATAAATAAAACAGAAAACAAAAAAAAAATATTTTGGTGTTGTATAAGAAAATGTTTTGTGAATGTCTTGCAAAACATTCATACTGGCCTTTAGTATGTACTGTATGTATACAAGTGCTATTTTGGGTTAAAAGTAAAAATAAATGAAACATTTTAAAAAATTTTTTTATTCTATAGTTTTTTTATGCGATTTTAGTCCAATTTTCTCACCTTGTTTCAAAGTTATGCGGTTTTTGAAATATTCGGAACGCATCTCCCGTTTTTGTATGGAAGTAGAGTTTTTTTTATGCGGTTTTCTTTGGAACGCATCTACCACATAAAAAAAGACTTAAGTGTATACAATAAATTCGGATTTGTTGCAATACGCTTCTTGCAGTATATTTAACAAAAATAGATTCTGCGGTTTTAGAAGATCTTGCAAAATGATCATCGCGGTCAGTCTCAATGTTTCCAACGTGAAATAAAAGTACACTGTTACTAAAACAAAACCCTCAAAGGGTTTTGCAGGTCCAGCTCTGATTTGTCTATTTTAAGCACGTTCTCGTCACAAAGACGCACTATCAGTTGCTTTTTATCAAATTATTTGTTATTAGCAAGGTTGGTGACCGTTATCGTTATAATACCGTTATCGCTAAAATACCGTTTCAAATTGAATACCGTTACCGTTACAAATACCTCTAAAAAAATTTCCCAATACCGTTATCGTTACCGATACCGTTATTTTTATGGGTAGTTACCGGTATTCTACCGGTATTTATTTATTCATATAAAAATGCCAATTTTTTAAGTTTTTTATTTTATAATCTTGAGTTATTTTTACAAAAAAATTTATAGACAATAATTTTAATTATTAAAACTAACAGCATTGAATTTATAGGTTATAATCTGTATTTTTAAGACTTCAATATAGGAATATGCTACGTTTTTTCTTGTTTTTAACGTAATTTTTAATACCGGTGCGTACCAGTATTGGTGTTTCGATAACGGTATACCGTTACCGAATCAGTCTTAAATACCGTTACCTATTCCTATCTATTCTATTTTCCTAATTCTAACACAATACACTCGCATTAGTAGGGGTGTTCGTCTATCGTAAAATTTACGTTTAATATTTAGCCTTTCCGATAATATATAACTAATAAAAATGTAATTTCACTGTTAAAATCAAGTAACAAAACTTTGAGATACACCCCTAAATTCATAAACGCTTTGTAAAATTTTTTTTTTTTTTTATTTTTATTTTTATTTATTCTATCATCATAACAATTTAAAATAAATAGTTTTTAATATTTACATTGTTTGAGATATTACTAAAAATAGTATTGCAGCAATAAAAGATAAGTATATATAATAAGAGAAGCATAGAAAAAGATTTTTATTATACAAGTTATGAATTGAGGGGACAGTATTTAAATGGATTAACCCATTTGTTACCAACATATATTTAAAGACACGTCTACCTATCCTTCTATCAAGTATTGTCAGAAAATTCGCACGGAATCCATGCTTGGCAGAAAATGGGTTAAACAATATACATACTCCATATCACAAACGGATTGCAGAAAATTTTAAATATTGACAAAAAACTAAAATTTTTTAAAATTGAAATCACCTATAAATCAAATTACACTTGAAATATACAATTTAGTTTAGAACTTAGAAAATGCGTTAAAAATTAAATTGTCTTTTATGGTCATTCTTAGTTGTAATATTAAACAAGTTTCAAAAACTTTTAGGCCCTTAAGCACCGTAAGTTGTTTGAGTTTTACGTGAAACAACTGTTATACTCCATATAAAAAAATTATTTTTCACGACAATCAGTTTCACGTGAAAATTGTGTAGTTTGTTTTCACGCAAATTTAATGTAAAAGACTATTATTTTTCTTGGGAAAAAGTGACATTTTGTGTTTATTGTGATTGTGTCTTTGTTATAAAATTAAAAAATTTTCCTTTATTTTTATTTAGTAGGTTTGAGGTCAAGAAGAAGAATAAACCTTCCTCAAAAGTTATAAACACATTAAATTTGCAAATCAGACTAGATCTAGTTTCTGCCTTTTGATGGACAGGCTTCATCAGTGATCTTCCATTAAATTGTATTATTGTTTATATTTTTATTGTCAGATTGTCTCTATATGAATAATTTCAAAAGTGATCAAACAGACATATACAAACATTCTACTTCAGATTTTCTCTGTTTATCTTCTTATTTCCTCCGTGTCACCTTTTCACAAATATTGCCACATTGACGTATGGTTTGTACGTACAAGTGCAGGCAATTTGTGTATATTGGAGACGGACAGCCAACAGGGCATTTTTATTTTTTATAGTAAATGGTTGTTTTTTCAAACGCGTCATATAGACCAAATACAATTAATATTAGCTGTGTTTTTGACTTAACTATATCCGTTAACTCATAAAAAAACACAAAGTGCATAAAACGCGTTTAAGACGAAAACTGACATATTACTTTTCACATGCACGTTAACTTTCAACACGGATAATTATTAACGTTGAAAACTCAACTTTTATACATTTTCATATCTACCGTAACTTATTCGCGTTACTTAGTAAAAACTTTTGCTGGCGTACGTTCGATTATAACGGAATAATTATAAACATAACCTGTTTAAAATTTTTTTATTCTACAATCGGTTTAACGTAGATTTGGTTTAAATACTTAACGTTGATATGCATGAGACAAAATACAGCTATTGTCATTAATATGTATTTTTATTAATTATAATTTAGTAGGTTTGAGGTCAAGAAGAAGAATAAACCTTCCTCAAATTTCAATAAACCTTCCAAAATTTTTAATTTGTTTAAATTAAATTGCAATTTGAGGCAGTTAAAGTTCGAATGAAATTTTTCCACGTGAAAAACAACTTACGGTGATTTACAGATTTGTTTTTGCGTTCTTACAGATATTTTTATAAAAACTTTCTCTTTTTACTATTAACTTCGGAAAATTGTAAAAGGGACAGTTGGTGCAATGATAAACAAATAACACCATTGTGAAAAAATTTAAAATTTTAATTAAGCAAAGAAATACACAAATGCAAAAGATATGTGTATTTGTGCGATTTTTCAAACTAAAGCACCGTAAGTTGTTTAAATTTCATGTGAAAAAACTGTTATACTCCATATGAAAAAAATGATTTTTCACGGCAATCAGTTTCACGTGAAAATTGTGTAGAGTTTGTATTCACGCAAATTTAATGTACAAGACTATTATTTTTCTTGGGAAAAAGTGATATTTTGTGTTTATTTTGATTGTGTCTTTGTCATAAAATTAAAAAATTGTTAATTTGTTTAAATTAAATTGCAATTTGATGCATTTAAAGTTCGAGTGAAATTTTTGCACGTGAAAAACAACTTACGGTGCTTAAAGCTATACGCATTTTAATTTTTTTTCTTTTAAATAAAGTTTTGGGTTAGAAAAGAAATTTTGTGCGTTCCCGTACTTTTGAGAAATTTTTATTTATGTAGAAGATTTTGTCCTTAAGCACCGTAAGTTGTTTTTCAGGTGGAAAAATTTTATTCGAACTTTAAAGGCCTCAAATTGCAATTTAATTTATAAAAATTAACAATTTTTTAATTTTATAACAAAGACACAATCACAATAAATACAAAATGTCACTTTTTCCCAAGAAAAATAATAGTCTTGTACATTAAATTTGCGTGAAAACAAACTCTAGACAATTTTCACGTGAAACTAATTGTCGTGAAAAATTATTTTTTTTTATATGGAGTATAACAGTTTTTTCACGTGAAATTTAAACAACTTATGGTGCTACACAAAATGTAAAGGAGTACACTTAACTTAAAATAACGAATTTTTTGTGACGGTTATGTTTCCCCGGTACACGGGAAAAATTTAACAAACATTTTTGAAAAGCCATCGCCGATTTCAAATTTTTTAAATATATCTTATCCAAGGTAAAATTGTACGCTTAAAACGATGGCGATATCATTTTTTCGAAAAAAAAAATGTTTTTTGGGTTTTAGACGAAATTTGGGCGCCTCGTAAATGATTGTTTTCATATGTCGTAATGGAACTTTTTTTCCTATGCCAAAAGCTTTCAAAAATCGATGGCACAATATCGACAAATTTGTGTCCTAATAAATCGGCCCACCATAATAAATATACATATATTTATATTTGTTCCTATAAGGCGCGATTACTGCTGCGGACACAAATAAAACTTGGAAAACTATTCGAGAAATAGGTGTTGGTAAAGCTAGGTCAACAGTTAACATTGATATTAATGTTGATAGGCTTAATGAATCTTTTGTAAATCTCCCCAATATTACATTTGACAGTTTCTATACCCAGAATTTAAGCTCTACTTTACTAGAAAATCATAGTCAATTTAGTTTCCAATGTGTATGCCCGCCTGAAGTACTGTCTGCTTGCTATGCTGTTAAATCGAATGCTGTTGGTTCTGATAATATCCACCCCAGATTTCTGAAGACGGTTATGTCTCACATTATACCTCATATTACACACATTTTTAACACCATCATCACAAAAAGTGTTTTCCCCAAAAGTTGGAAATGCGCAAAAATACTACCCATTCCGAAACCAAATAAAGAACATCGTCCCATTGCTATTTTGCCCTATTTGTCCAAAGTACTTGAAAGGTTACTGCATCTACAAATAAGGCAATATTTAAAGGATAATAATTTTCTTACGGACAGGCAATCTGGGTTTCGTCCTAAACATAGTTGTGTAACTGCCCTTATTGATGTGTCGGAGGAAATTCGTGAGTATATTGATGATGAGAACATTGCCTTTCTTATACTTTTGGACCATTCAAAAGCATTCGATACTGTGAATCATGAAATACTCTGTATGAAGCTGGAGACAATGTTTAATTTTTCTTCTCCTGCAAATCGTCTAATAGCGTCATACTTAACTGATCGTCAACAATATGTGCACGCAAACAATAAAAATTCTAGGGCACTACCGGTGCTTAAAGGCGTTCCACAAGGTTCGATTCTTGGTCCTCTACTGTTTACAATTTATGTAAATGATCTTCCCAATCAACTTTCTTTTTGTAAATCACATATGTATGCTGATGATGTGCAATTATATATATGCAGTCAAAAGGATGAACTTTATAATTGCATAGATAAAATAAATGCTGATCTCTCGAAAATTTGTATGTGGGCAACAGCAAATGGTTTATGTCTTAATCCCGCTAAGTCCAAATGCCTTATTATAACCAAAAAATCAATTAAGCCACCTAATGTCTTAGATATAACTCTTAACAATCAAAGAATTGAAATAGTGACGAAAACTAAAAATCTTGGTATAATTTTTAATAAAACTCTAACATGGACTGATCATGTAAATGCTGCTGCCGGTAAAACTTATTCTATGTTACGGTCTTTGTGGAGTACCCAACATTTAACACCAGTCCATATACGAGCACTACTTGCGAAAACTTACCTTATTCCAACACTATTATACGGATGCGAAGTATTTGCGTGCTGCGATTCTGTAAGCTTAAACAAATTAACCTCAACATATAATGCTATATTGAGATATGTATGTTTATAATTTGAGACGATTTTCCCATATTACACCCTATGAGAAAAAACTATATGGAGTAAGACTCTGTGATCTTTTGAAAATAAGGGCACTTACGCTTATGCATAAGATCGTGAACACACGTGAACCTAAATATCTTTATAATCGATTATCCTTTTCACAATCGGAAAGAAATAATAATATAGTTCCCGTTTTGTATGAGTTTCTGGTCTCTGAATGGCAATTTTATACAGAATCTATTCGTCTTTGGAACTCGCTACCGCCAAACATACAATTTTTAAGCAACGCAGGGCAGTTTAAGAAATCAATTTACGAATTTTACAGTTAACATATAAATTTTGTTTAATTAAGTGTAAACATTTATAAACTTTGCTCTGTTTAACTTTGATCAATTTCAATTGTAATAATTTTTAATGTTAAATCTTAATTTTAATGATGTACTTTTTTATTTTTATTTTCTTTTTTCTAAAAATTTCAATGTTGTACTTTCTATTTATTTATATATATGTTCTTTTTTTTATTGTACATATATTCTAATAATTACATATAATAATCCTGTACTTTAACTATAAGACTTTTTGTCTTGTTGTACAGGACATCAAATAAATTAAATTCATTTGTGGCAGTTAACCATACACAAATGTAAATCCTAATTTGGTTATAAATTGTTGAAATTTTGGCAACCCCTTTTCAGCAGAAAGGCTGGCAACATGGGGCGCCACTAACATTGTTAGATAGTATTTAGAAAGAACTAGAATATTCTTTTGTTAATGTAGACGCTAAATGTATTTCAAATAGTAAAGACGTAAAAATATTGAATAAAAAATATATGTAAAAATAAGAGAAGTCTTTTAATTATTATTGGTCATACGGATAAACAACAACCATTCATTCATTCATTACTAAATGTCCAGTTAAAATTTAGCTGACAGTTAAATTCAAAATTTATATGGGAAACAGCAACAAATGTGTGATTTAAACACCCTTATTCTAAACGTTATTACAATGACAAAATTGTGACAACAATGTCCATTCACCTCAGTGTTGTCACAATTTTGTTATTGTCATAAAGATTAGAATAAGGGTGAAAGTCCCAGTTAGTAGCTAATTAGATATTCAATAATCGGGCCTAAGGAACATAGGGCCCTATAAGATATTCATACACTAGCAATGTTATTGCACAATTTTTCCATTTAAGCTAGCCATACACTACGCAATATAATTGCAAATTTTATTGCCAATATTATCGTCGTTTTGACCTACACCATACAATAAGATGTAAAATACTCTATATAAAAATGGCACAATGGGTCATCTGAATAATACTTAGCAATTACTTCGAAGTAATTACTTTGGGCTTTTAACTCCAAATTTACCAATTGGCTGGTAGAACTTCATGAAATGTTAACGAAAATAAAAATATTAAATTTCTAGTCTACTCCCAAGCAGACTAGATTTGTGAAGTAATTGCTTAAAAACCCTGTATTTCCCCCTATTAGTAATATCTATTTTTTATTCATGATTCAATATTACCTACACATTACACAATATTTTTCACTTTCATGGCTGTGCAATAGAGTGGGCCGAACTTTGCCGATTTGCGAATTTGAAAAACGGGGGGTGCGGAAAAGTTGCGTATGCGTCCACTAACCTGTAAAAAATAAAAATTTTGAAAATCGGTTCACGTTCAAGGTCCCCGCAAAGCGGTTGAAATTTCGAAATTTCGGAAAGTTTAAAAAAAATCCTTAAATTTTGTTTAAAAATATTTGTTGTTGTGATATATTATTTCTAATAAATTATAGTTCGCTGAATCCAAAAAAAATAAAAATTTTTTAATCGGCCGAAGGGGTTCTGAAATATTGCTACTTGAATTTTGCTGAAAACACGTTTTTTCATTTTTCAGTCGAGCCTTCAAAAAGTTAGTCTAACAATGTTTTTAATTTTTTTCATTTTTAAATCTACTATCTATATAAAATTGTCTTTCATTTGAGTGTAAAAAAGTTTAAAAATGTTGAAGGGTATTCGAAGGACGCTGCGACAAAAGTTGTAAAAATTTTCACAGTCAAAAGTGATTGTTTTTTGTGATCACTGTTTTTTTATTAAGTGATCAGAGATTTTACCCATTTATTGTTTTGGATCAACATAAAATAACATTTTTATGACTGGTCCATCTTTTTTAAAAATTTTGGGTATTTTGATAATAAATATAAAATAGCATGATCGGATCTCGAGATTTGGGACACAATGCTCGAAAAGTATCCTCTTTTTTGCCAACACAATGTTCGAAAAGTATTCTACTTTATATTTTTTGTTGTATTAAAAGAATATTTTAGAATAAAATTAAACACTTAATAGTTTCTTTGTAAAAGTTTTGAAAAATATTTTATACACTGTGCCACAAAATTATATACATATACAAAAATGTAATTGTTTATAACTTAATACATTAGTTTTTAGTAAATATCATAAAAATTAAATTGCGTGCTTGGATTCAAAATTTTGTAAAACAATGTTCGTAAAGTATCCTATTTTTTATCCACACAATGTTCGAAATGTGTTTTACTTATATTTTTGTGGTACAGTGTATAAAAAATTTTACAAAACTTTTACAAAGAAACTATTAAGTGTTTAATTTTATTCTAAAATATTCTCTTACTACAACAAAAAATATAAAGTAGAATATTTTTCATATATTGTGCATACTTTTCGAACATTGTGTTACAAAATTTTAACTCCGAGCACGCAATTTAATTTTTTTAAATATTTGATAAACACTAATGTATTAAGTTCTATTCAATTATATTTTTTATATATACTTTTGTGGCACAGTGTATAAAATATTTTTCAAAACTTTTACAAAAAAACTATTTAAATATATGCTAAAAAAAACTATTTAAAACTATTTAATTTTATGCAAAAATATTCTTTTAATACAACAAAAAATATAAAGTAGAATACTTTTCGAACATTGTGTGGACAAAAAAGGGGATACTTTTCGAGCATTGTGTCCCAAATCTCGAGATCCGATCATGTTATTTTATATTTATTATCAAAATGCCCAAAATTATTAAAAAAGATGGACCAGTCATAAAAATGTTATTTTATGTTGATCCAAAACAATAAATGGGTAAAATCTCTGATCACTTAATAAAAAAAACAGTGATCACAAAAAACAATCACTTTTGACTGTGAAATTTTTTACAACTTTTGTTGCAGCGTCCTTGGAATACCCTTCAACATTTTTAAACTTTTTTACATTCAAATGAAAGACAATTTAAATTTAAATTTAAGATTTAAAAATGAAAAAAATTAAAAACATTTTTAGACTTTTTGAAGGCTCGACTAAAAAATGAAAAAAACGTGTTTTTCAGCAAAATTCAAGTAACAATATTTCAGAACCCCTTCGGCCGATTAAAAACTTTTTATTTTTTTTGGATTCAGCGAACCATAATTTATTAGAAATAATATATCACAACAACAAATATTTTTAAACAAAATTTAAGGATTTTTTTTAAACTTTCCGAAATTTCGAAATTTCAACCGCTTTGCGGGGACCTTGAACGTGAACCGATTTTCAAAATTTTTATTTTTTACAGGTTAGTGGACGCATACGCAACTTTTCCGCACCCCCGTTTTTGAAATTCGCAATTCGGCAAAGTTTGGACCACTCTACTGTGCAATAAGAATCAAATCCTTTTTTGATTTTTCCAATGTATTGTACAGCCTTCCAATATGACATACACACTGGCAATTTTTTCCACAACACCAAAAGTTGCGCAAGAATATTGCGTAGTGTATGGCCAGCTTAGGTCTTTAATCTACTACCATATATGGTAATACAACCAATAATTAAAACGATAAGTTGTACAATATATTGTACCTATGTAGGTGTATGTCCAGCTTTATTATTTTTTAATATACAATTTTGTTGTTGTAGTGGCTTTAAATGAGAATTTATATGTAGTTAATAGGTCCGTTCCTTCACGTTACCGCGGGAACCCATGGGATCCCAATTTTACCCAAAAAGCGTTCCCCTACTCGAAAATTGGATAAATGAGAGCATTCAAGAGAGTGAATTTGTGTTTTTCTTTTTACCAAAGTTACCAAAACTTTTTCTTCGGGTAACTTTGGTAAATTGTAAAACTAACTGCTGATGCAATGATAACCAAAAGCAATTTTGAAAATAAATTGAAAAATTAAATTAAACAAACCAATACGCAAAAGAAATGTGTTGTTTATAATAATTAATTGAACAAAATCAATAAGAACTTTTAAATACAAATAAATATATGCGTTTATTAAATTTTTTAAACTAAAATTATACGCACTTTCACATTTTTCTTCGAAATGCATTTTTGGGCTCGAAAAGTGGTTTTGTGCGTTCCTTTACTTTTGGGTAATTTTGTGACAGAATTTTTTGCTTACTCTCATTTTACTGAACTTTACCCAAAAAGTAAAGGAACGCACCTAATAATTCTCTTTTAAACCCGGAGTGGCAATCGTTACTCGGATAAAATTAAAAATTCGAATACATCCGAATCGTTTCGATTGCCGTGATAATCGGGTTATTTCGCTTATGGTCGTTAGAGCCTCGTCAGTGTTAACAGGGGACACGGGTCCAAGGTGGACCGTGGGTGAGGTTGACATTTGGAAATACTTTCCATTTTTTAGAAAACCATATTGCTACACCCATAAAATTACATAGTAGCATAGTGAATAAAATCCATAGTCATTTTTAATTTTAATTGAATTCACTATTATAGTCAATAACAACTATGGACAAATTCAAAAGAAACCTTTTTTGAGTTACTCTGTGAAAATAAATTTCAAATAATTTTTCATTGTCAAGGAAATTTTAAAAACATTTTAATTAAATTGAAATTTATAAATGGCATCAAACAAATTTTTTGTGAGTAAATATTATAAAGTATTATAATCATTTCAATATTTGATATTTTTTGCAGATAACGAATTGGCATATAAATCAAGAAAAATTTACAAGATACATAAAGTGCAGACTTGGAAAATTAAAATTATTGGTTTCGGAGGAACAGCAAATGAAAACATAATAAAGCATTAAAATTCTACATGTATTCATGTTAATAAAGTTGTTAAAAAGGATGTGTTATATATTTTTTCAGTTAGGTTAACATTTTTCCAATGAGGCGTCGTTAATATATACTATTTTTAAATTTTCTTTAATTTCAACTAGAAAATAATTGCCAATAACATCCTCCATAGTTAATTTGATGATAACAGAAAACATAGTTACCTTTCACTACATCATATCAACTACGTCATAGTGAGGGTTATTTCACCTATGACATAGTCGAAAATATAGTTTATTTCTTTTGGCCCATATGCCAGAAAATCTGCATCGAGAAAACGTAGACTTGATATAATGAGTTTGTGCTGATGTGTGTAACTCCAAAAAATATTCAACCTAGTATTCCAATCAACTCAGTATCACTTTTTGATTCGATTTCTGACCATGTATTCTTGTGCGCTCGCTAAAGATATGTTTATGAAATTTGGCACACCAAATTATATCGGCCCAAGAACCTTCTTATAAGTAATTTTTAATGTTTTAACAATTTTTAATGGTTCGCGATATTTAAAAAAATTTTATACAATTTTTTTTTTGTGATTTAAAACAATACATTTTTATTTTCGCTTTTAATAAAATTGAGTGTTCTTTTCTTCTTTCTGGAAGCGTGAAAAATGGAACAATTTTTGTAAGAATTGAAATATCAAAGAGGTCAAGGAGTTGAAATTAAAAGCAAAATTCACCATTAATTTTTTTATTCCTGAAAATAATGATCTCGCAAACACAATTTTTTGAAACAAACTAATTAATATCTAAGAAAAAACAGTTTTTTTAATATGTTATGGACGCCTTAGTGTAATAGTTGGCGGGTTGGACTGTTAGGACTGTTACACATAAGGATGCGAGTTCGATCCCCAGCAACAGCAACATCAATTTAGAAAAAATAATATGCATACATATTAGGGTGTCGCTTATATAGTGTTTGGTCGATTTTCGACACGCATACCTCCCAATTTTTTTACAAATGATCCCAAATTAACAAAATCGATTTTTTTTATTGGAAAACGTTAAACCGTGCCGAGTAGCGGCCGAAAATGGCCCATTTTTGAAAAAAGTGTATTATTATTAAAAATTCCCAAAATTCGAAATTTTGAAAAATTTTGTATTTTGTTTCATTTATTCATTTAATATAGTCAAAATGATTCAGACATAGAATTTTGACTTATATAACTTTAAATGAATAACAAAAAAAATTTTCCACTTGATAAAAATTATTATTTTAAGTAACTTGATCCATATAGATTTAATGTTCTCTCTTTTCGCAAAAAAAAACCCACTACGAAATTTACAGAATAACATTTATCAGATTTTTATTAAATTGGGACATTCCGAAATTTATTACAGGTGTTATTCTGTAAATTTCCTAGTGGGCCGTTTTTGTCCAAAAGTATAAAAGTTAACCCCATATGGATCATGTTACATAAAATAATTATTTTTATCCAGTTGAAATTTTTTTTTTATCAATTTAATGGTTTTACAATCTCGTAGTCATAATTAATATTAAGTTTCATGGGTCTTTTCTGATCCCAGGCCATTAAGGGTTAAACATTTTTTTAAACAAATGTAAAGATAATTATAGTCCAACCAAATTTAAGTAATAGTTTTCCGAAAACTATGTAAAATTTGATGAAAACATTAAAATTTTGTTAAATTTTTGACAAAATAAGCAATTTTTGTAAAATGTCCTGGAAAGCAGTCGCTCCAAACACAAACTCGAATTATCATTTTTCCAATTTATTTTTTTTCTTTAATATCAACTATTATGTGGTACAACTAGCAATCGACAACTTCAAATTAGGCATTTTAAAAAATCTTCAAAATTAATTTTAAAAAAACACGTTTTTGCATTTTTATCACAATTGTGGGTCATTTTGGATTCCAGGCTAAAGTGGGTTAATGATATCCGATGAAATCAAAATTCCATGTCTGAATCATTTTGACTATATTAAATGAATAAATGAAACAAAATATTAAATTTTTCAGAATTTCAAATTTTGGGAATTTTTAATAATAATACACTTTTTTCAAAAATTGGCCATTTTCGGGCGCAACTCGGCACGGGTTAACGTTTTCCAAAAAAAAAAAATTATTTTGTTAATTTGGGACCATTTGTAAAAAAATTGGGGGGTATACGTGTCGAAAATCGACCAAACACTTTATAAGGGACACCCTAATACATATCCTTAGCGTCCTCCTTTGGTGTTGTCATAGCACTTAACCCCACCGAAGTAAAATAATATAACAGGGCTATGAACTAAAAATCTTAAACAAAGTCCGCCAACTCTTCACCTTAATTAACAGGAATAATTTCCTGGATGTTGATTCTCTTAAAAAAAGTGTGCCATATCAAAGATTACAAATTCTTACATAAGTCTTCGTTAATCGAGCGTACACTTAGGGGGTAATTTTCTAAAACACTTCGGTGAAGTGTTGCGTTATTTCCAACGAAATTAGGTAGTTAATGTGACGAATCAGCGAATTCAATCTAAGATAATGAGTAAAAAAGAAATAAACTGTCATCTATACTATTTTAACTTATTAGATTTTCCATAAAGAACGTCACGTTGCGTTCAAGTAATGTGGGCTTCCCAATAAAATTCAAAATATGTAATAGAAATCATGAAACATGCACTTTAAATCCAAATATGCATTTTTGATTTGAAGAAGTACTTGGTCGGTCACAATAGTTTTTGGGATACTGGCTACAAATAGGCATTTATATAAAAGTGGCAGACCTGATGATATGGAATTTCTTAAAACGTAAATAATAATGTCCTATTTTTGTTAATTTTTAGTGGCTCACGATCAAGTAAAACGTTTAAACCTAAAAAGAATATACCCGAAGGAACTCATCAATATGATCTCATGAAACATGCTGCAGCGACATTGGGATCGGGTAATTTACGAAATGCTGTAGCCTTACCGGATGGTGAAGATCTCAACGAGTGGGTGGCCGTTAATAGTGAGTTAATTAAATATTTAACAACAAAAACTTAAAACAATTCTCTAATCTGCGGTTTAAATTTTCTTCATTACAGCTGTGGATTTTTTCAATCAAATTAATATGCTGTACGGTACGATTACAGAATTTTGCACTGAAGAAAGTTGTGGCATTATGTCAGCTGGACCAAAATATGAATACCATTGGGCTGATGGTTATACAGTTAAGAAACCCATTAAATGTAGTGCTCCCAAATATATTGACTATCTTATGACCTGGGTACAAGATCAATTAGATGACGAAACATTATTTCCCTCCAAAATTGGTATACCATTCCCAAAGAATTTCTTAGGAAATGCTAAAACCATATTAAAACGGTTATTCCGTGTGTATGCTCATATTTATCATCAACACTTTTCAGAAGTTGTGACTTTGGGGGAAGAAGCTCATCTAAATACTTCGTTTAAACATTTTATATTCTTTGTGCAAGAGTTCAATTTAATTGAACGCCGTGAATTGGCACCTTTGCAGGAACTTATTGATAAGTTGACAGCAAAAGACGAAAGGCAAATATAGGATTCAATGCAATTGGCGGGTTCTTCGCATGGAATGGAGTTTTGAGTTTAAGTAATAAGCTTTTTTTAATTTTATTTTTTCTTTTTTTATATTATAATTTGCCCAATAGTAGCTTTTAATTTTAAAAATACCTAAAATTTAAACAAAATTGTTTTTTATATACTTATATGAATAGCATTTGATCCTCCTTTTTATTTTATAAAAAGCCACCGATGACAATTCAATTTTTTGTACAGAAACTATGAAAATAGCAGATAAAACCACGATAATAAACATCATTTTATACACAAGATTTTTTGGAAATACACTTATTTTTTGAATCACAAGTAATATGTAGCTCCGTTCAACATACGTTACCGCGGGTACTCAATTTTACCAAAAAGCGTTTCTTATTATTGTCAAAATTGTGTGTAAATTATTGTTGTTTCGGTTAAATTGGGTTCCCATATTTTGTCTATTTTACATTAAAATTTAGACGTTGTGAATTTATGTTATGAAAAGCAAATTAAAATCAAGTTTAATTCCAGTATTTGATTCCCATTTTAGAATTAACTAATTAACTACTACTCTTAAGTGTGCGAATAACTTACATGTAACTGTAAAACTTTTTTGAGTTATTAGCATTAGATTAAAACTGTAGGTTTAACTTTAACTTAACTATTAAACAAAAGAAAATGTTAAAAAATTGTATATAAAACAACAACAATATTTTGTGTTAACTATTAGTTAACGCTTAAACCTGCAGTATGAGACCCACCGTGAATGTACAGTTACAATTTAGCCAACAGTTAAATTCAAATTTTATATTGGAAACATCAACAAATGATCCAAAGAGGTCCGCACGATGTCACCCACCTTTTTGGCTGTGGAGCAAACCAGACTCATATAGATCGTTATGGACTCACCCGGCAGAGGTGGCCCGGTTCCTGGGTCTGGATGTTGACGAGTCAGCAGAACAGGAAGAAAAATAAGTCTAACCGGATACATGAATATTTTAGGTGCCGTTGCTACAACAACTACAACAAAATAGTCTGTTACACTTCCAGTTTGTAGCTATAGGGTGATCGATTATATTTGGAACACCGTTTTTCGGGTTTTCCGAATAGTTAAAATTTTGGTTTTGGTTTTTCAAATTTGAAAAAAGGTCAACCGGTTTTAACCCTAATGCATTATATGAATTTAAAAAAAAAACTGCAGACAAGCCATAAGGATTTGCGGGTCTTAGGGTTAAATGCATTATATGAAATTTACAAAAAAACATTTTTAAATTTATATTTGAACATAAAAAAAATAAATATGACCCAGCAAGCAAAGACGATCTGAAAAGCGTTCAAAACACATAATTTTCACTTTTTCTTGTGAAGGTAGTTCATCCAGAAATGACTCGTAAAAACTGTACAATCAAAACTTTGTTCTCATGAATTTCCAAAAGACTACAAACTTTTATGAATTTAAAAACTGAGCAGTTAGTTTGAAACATCTTTTTGGATTCTTGAAACAACTTTGGATGATTTTCTAGAAATAATAATAATATCATGAATAACTTAAAAATCAATTAACAAATTTTTGAATCTTTTCTGAATTTATTTTAGTCGGAAACGTTTTTGTGTTTTTTTTTGTGTTTTTTTTTTTTTGATAATTTTTCAAGTAGAAGGCTAACAAGGTCTTTACAAAAAATTAAACTAGAACTAGAAAGAGTGCTCACCAAAACGAACTTTAATGCATAAATATATTGACGTATTTTTTTTGGGCCTAAAATAAGGTTTTTCGAGTTCGTGTACATTTGTACAATTTTGTCACTTCGTGAGAGTATTTATTCTCAAATCTTATTTTACCGAACATTACCCAAACACAGCTAATGTGATAATTATTTGTGAAAAGGAGATTACTAGCTACCGTGGAAAAATAAAACATTTTTTGCCAAAAATGTAGAATTTCGGCCAAATTCGTCTTCAAAAACATATGTGCGTTCCCGTACGTTATCGCGGGTACCCGCGGGAACCCAAAACAGCCCAAACAACAACAATTTACACGCAATTTTGAGTACGGGAACGCTTTTAGGCTAGTTTGGGTAACCGCGACAAAGTATGGGAACAGACATATTGTTTAATAGGCAAAGCCATCCAATCAAACCATTTTTGAATGCCAAATGGTCGGTTCTATTGTCCCATTAAATACTTTTGGATTTTCTAAAAAATTCAGCATGGCTAATATTGTCATTTGCCATTCAATTAGTCATCCAATATTTGATGAGATAAATGCAATATTTTACAATAACTCACCCAATTATGTATGTATATAGAAAAACAGAAAGAATTTTATGATTTTTAAGTTTATATTTAAAATTTCTCAAGAAAATTAAAAAACACAAAAATCCCACATTTTTCTCAGTCAAATAAAATAATAAAATTTTTTTCTTGATTTTCAATTAGGACATGTTAATAAACAAAAAGCGTTTGAGAGAATTATTTGATTTGCTTTCATAGGCGCAGTGCGAGGGGGCTAAATAAATTCTAAACTAAATACAAATTGACAAAAGAGTTTAATATTTCTTTGAAAATTTTTTGAAAACTTTTTCAAATCTCATACAGATTTGGAAACTTCAATTTAGTTTAGCTTTTATTTAGCCAGTTCGCACCCACCCATAGTAAAAAATTTAAAGCAAAATATCTGAATGTGAACCCTGTTACACTTTTTATCCTCAGTGTATGTAAAATCGCAAAAATTTACTGTGGTTAATATAAGAAATTTTTAAAAACTTATTGAGGAAACGTTCACACAGAAAAAACAGGGGGAATAATCGGCCTTATTACGAGTGTCGTAGTCGTAGTCGAGAATAAGTCGAATTTGCTGAAAATTCACTAAAATCAACCTTTAAATAATTTTTAAATTGGATTAACCATATATAGCACTCAGAATTAAAAAAATACAGCATCAGAGTTTCATTTCTTTATAAATTCCATTATATACAAAATAATTTTATATGGAGTCGAAAATTTCGACTGCAAATTCGACACTCGTAATCAAGTAAAACACTACGAGAAACATTTTTGTGGAACATTTTATCCCTCTAACTCTTCAACTTACGGATCTTTTTTGTCCCTTTTAAAAAGGGGCCAAAAAATTCCCTTTCATTGAGGTGTTAGAGGGTTAGAATGTTCCACAAAAACGTTCCTCGTAGTGTTTTTAGCGGTGGTACTTTAGTGAATTTTCTCGCAAAGTTCAAAGATAGATTTTTTTATCAGCTGGTAATTTAATAAAAAAATTAAATATATCGTCTTATGATATCAAAAAAGCCGAAAGTTACAAAAAATTCTAAATCAACTTTTTGATCGATTATGATCAGAGCTTTGAAGAATTAATTCCTTTTTGAATGAATTCACTACCAATCGAATTCAATTTTCTCTACAATTGAATGAATTCCTTTTCTTAAGTAATTCACTGAATTCGTTCAACTGAATGCGTTCATCAAACAACAAATTCAAAGAATTAATTCAATTGCAATAGTTCTTTTTATTAAATCAATTGAATTAATTCACCGGAGAACGCGTTCAATTTTATAAATCGAACGGAAAAAAAGTGAATTAATTCCTTACTGAATTAATTCACTACTGAATTCGTTCAATTTCATTTTCGTTCAGTGAATTAAAAAAAATAAAATTACATTCAGTGAATTAAAAAAAAAAAATAATAAGTTCACTGAATTGAAAAAAAAATAAAATAAGTTCACTGAATTGAAAAAAAATAAAATAAGTTCACTGAATTCAAAGCCTGTTTTCTGCCGTTCAGTAGAAGAAAACAATAATGTACAAATAAAATTTTTAAATAAGCAATTTTACAGCGTGTGCTAGTAAAAATTAACAAATTAGAAACCGGATGCTGTTTACCAACCTACATGATTCAAAAATAAAGCCTTTTACTATTAAAAATAAAAACTTTACAGATATAGATAAATTTGGAAAAAAAAAAATATAACTATATAACTAGTTTGAAAAATTAATAGTTATATTTTTTTTCCAAATTTATCTCTATCTGTAAAGTTTTTATATTTAATAGTAAAAGGATTTATTTTTGAATCATGTAGGTTGATAAACAGCATCCGGTTTCTATTTTGTTTATTTTTACTAGCACACGCTTTAAAATTGCTTATTTAAAAAATTTATTTGTAGATTATTGTTTTCTTCTACTGAACGGCAGAAAACAGGCTTTGAATTCAGTGAACTTATTTTATTTTTTTTCAATTCAGTGAACTTATTTTATTTTTTTTTCAATTCAGTGAACTTATTATTTTTTTTTTAATTCACTGAACGTAATTTTATTTTTTTTAATTCACTGAACGTAATTTTATTTTTTTTAATTCACTGAACGAAAATGAAATTGAACGAATTCAGTAGTGAATTAATTCAATAAGGAATTAATTCACCAGTGAATTAATTCTTTTGATTTAATAAAAAGAACTATTGCAATTGAATTAATTCGTAACAAAATAAATCGAACGAAAGCAAATATGAATTAATTCCATTCAATATATATTGCTTAGTGAATTAATTCATCGAATTTTTAATTCAGAATTGAAAAATTGAATTAAGGAATTAATTCTTCAAAGCTCTGATTATGATGCACCGTATACATATACATAGTCCTGCAAAATTTTACACTCCTACGATTAATCACGACGATTTTATTAACAAAATTCTAAACAGCCCCAAGTGTAAGCGCAAACAATTTTAAAAAGTTTTTTGCTTCTACTGTACAATTTTTTAAATGTAACTTACGGCTTTTTCGATTTCATATGACGATATGTAGCTTTTATTACGTGAATGAGTTTTAAAATAGAGTCTTTAAAAAAACATTTATTTTGATTTCTACACTTAAAATAATACGTCAGTAGAAAAATCTGTCAAACCGGTTTCAAATCGATTTGACTAATTTTGAACAAATTTTTTGTTGAAACACTGATTTAAGCAAAGATTTTAATTATCTTTATTTAACACTATACTAAAAATCCTCAGTACTTTAACTAGTTTTGAGTGTTAATTTTCAAAACTATTTATGACTAAATTTTAAAAACACATTCGTTAAATTTTACAAAATTTATTGTTAAAATATAATATTTCATGTTTCTGTTATTACCCGGCGCCACCAATGTATCCGAAGTTTTAAAGATGGCTGTATTTCGTTGCCTCCCGATTTTTTAAAATGGCCCATATCTCGAAAACTGAGAGAGTAGATCAAAATTGATGAAAATTTCGACTACCCCTAACCGTAGAATACCCAAGCGAAAGGTTATCTCTATCCAAAAATGGAACCTTGGCGGGGCCTGGGGCCCTCGGAAATTTTTAATAAAAATGCTCCACTTCACAAAATGGCCCATATGATATGAACTAGGCCCGGGGAAGGTCCCGAGACCCTAAATTTGGATAAATTCTACGACTCAGTATAATTACAGATAAAACTGCAGTTTTGCAAATTTTTTACTTAAATTTAGATTTGTTAAATTTAAAAAAAAGTTTAAAATCAACAAATTTTATTTTAAGCCAAAAACAGGAATACATTTTGTTAAAGTAACAAATTTTTCTGTCCAGCCAACAGATGTATTATTTTGAGTGAACTGATTAAATAATTTACGCTGCTGATTGCCTCCAAGAAATGAACAAAGTCCACTCTGCGGAGTGGAGCATTCCAACATTGCGAATCGCATTTAATGTAAAAACTGTAAGTTTCATGATTTTTAGCAATTTTTATTAAGTTTTATACAGAAAATTTTAATATATCAGCAATACAAAATGATTATTTACGAAAACCAAAAAACCGGTTATTCGAACCGATTTTGAATTGAAAAAAACATGGATGGCAACCGAAACGAATGCGGTTATCGTTAGGGTAAATATATTTTCTGTTATTTCGGTAACGGTATTTTAAGGCTAACGCTATTTCATTTATTTCGGTATCGGTATTTTAAGGATAACGGTATTTGAGTTATTTCGGTAACGGTATTTTAAAGATAACGATATTTTGGTTATTTCGGTAACGGTATTTTAAGGTTAACGGTATTTCAGTTATATCGGTAACGGTATTTTAAGGGTAAAGGTAGTCAGTTGTTTCGATGCATCCCGTAATTTTTTTTACAAAAAACAAACGAGATTAAAAACAACCAATTATTAACTTAATGTACAAAAATACTCAATAACCACGTGGAATTACCAAAAGCAGAAAATAAAAAAAAAAACGGTAACGGTATTTTAGCGATAACAATATTTCATTTGTTTCGGTAACGGTATTTTAAGGGTATTGATATTTCATTTATTTCGGTATCGGTATTTTAAGGATAACGGTATTTCAGTTATTTCGGTAACGGTATTTTAAGGATAACGGTATTTTAGGGGTAACGGTAGTCAGTTGAAAGGGTTTTGAATCGATAAAGGTATTTTAGCGGTATTGCCTGCCAACCCTGGAAAAAATCAAAAACCGGCTTTTAGAAGTATTCGAAAACCGGGTTTGCAAATAGGTCGAATATTTGACAACCCTAATTACCTTTTTCTATTTGGAGATTTTTTGGGGATATTTATAGATTTGTTTGGGGACAGCTGCACAGTAGATTCTACCGACAAACGTATTTTAGTGCTACAATGCGATTTCAAAATTTTTGCCGGATTTGTGTTCAGCGCGCAACAGGAGGCCCTTTAAACAAAATTTGTATATTAGTGTAATTTGTAAATACTGCTTTAATTTCTTTTTTTTTAATTTTTATGAAACATTCGAGTTTTCATTTAATCTTTTTACGTTCACCTTAACTAATCTACCATAAACCCCCACGTAAAATTAAAATAAACGGTTGGTCGAACCAACAAAATAAAATGTATTTGTAACTACTTTACGACAATTATAAAAATAGTTTTATAGCTAACACAACTACAATTGAAAGAAAAAAGAATATTATTCAAGTACTATACTCAGATAAAAAAGTTAGTAAAAAAAATTTGTAAACAGTTATCAATCGCACTTTACTATTTTTGTACTGATTTTTAGTACAATTTTTTTAGTAAAAATTTTTGCTATTCTCTTATTACAAATTACGGATTTTTTTTAAGAATTTTCGTTGCTGATTTCAGTAAAACATTTAACTAATTTTTCAAAACCGAGTGCTACACTTAGCAAAATAGTATACTAATTTACAACAAGTGGATACTTTAAGGAAATTTTATTTAAAAGAATTCGTTGATTTTTTAGAATTCTCGCTTAGTTTATATTTGTTACTATTGATAAATTCTTAGTTTGGAAATAAAACTCAGAAAGTTTTCTTGTATCTCCAATGAATAAAAAGGTAATAACAGGATAACCGTTTGGAATTTTTACTCCAAATTTCAAATATGTTGAAGTAATTATACATTTTTTACAATTGAAAAAACTATTTTTTTTATTAAATTTTATTTTAATTTTTTTTTTAGATTTTACAGTTTTTTTATTTTTTAGTACACTTTTTTGCTAATTTCAGCAGATTGATTTTAAATTGCAGTTTACAACAATTTACTGAAATTTAGTAGCTGCAACTAATTATTTATACTAATTTCATTGTACTGAAATTATTGATATTTAGTAAATTTTTTAACTGATTTTAGCAAATCGATTTTGAATTGCAGTTTACAACAATTTTACTAAAACTTAGTAGGTACCGGCTACTAAATTTCTCTACTAATTATGTTGTACTACAGATCAGTAGACATGTGTTGCTAAAATTAGCAAAATATACCGCTGGGCTCAAAACAATTAAATTTCTTGTAATAACAGCAACATTTTCAGTAACCATTACAGACTTTTTTGGTTGAGTGTACGTGTTAATTTGTAAAAAAATTACGCAAATCAATCACTTAAATGCGAATGCAAAAAAAAAATCAATTATTTAACGATTTAAATACTGTTAAATTAGCGTTAAACTTGATGCATATAACAGCAAAATTTAAATACGACACCATATCCTAAAGATTTTGAAAATTGCAATTTTTATTTCACTGAAATTTAAAAGCTTTCACCTAATGTGTATTTCACAAAATAATCTTTTAAGTTACAGCAAAATTACAGTTATAGATATGAAATTCCATATAAATTTGAATTTTTTTAAAGTCCGCGCTAAGAGAATTATGTCGGTAAAATTAACTGCAATTGCAGTTAAAAAAGTGTACACTGCAAATAATACCAGTAATAATATAATTTTCTGAGTGCATATTACACTAGCTTTATTTTGTGTTGATCAAATATTTAAGAAGAAGTAGTTGTTATGCTTTTATGTATTGGAGATACAATGCAAGTTTCTGATTTTTATTTGCACACTAGGAATATATCAATAATAACAAATTTAAACTAAACAAGAATTATTAAAATTCAAAGAAATTCAACAAAATTTATTGTTTTTAAAATAACTAAAAAAATAACTGTTTTCTGACAAATTACTGTTTTGGTAGTTGTTTATTATATTAAAAATAACCGATTTGAACAACTGTTACAAAGTTATAGTATTTTTCGTTAGTTGTTTTCTAAAATAACCGTCATAATAGTTGTTTTTAATTAATTCACAACACTACTATTTTTTGGTGCAATATTGATTGACATTTTGTGTTTGTTGTGATTGTGTATTTCTAATAAAATAAAAATTTCTAGTTTTCATAATTTAACCCAATAAACCAAAGAACGATACGATAGCGAAATGGCTATCACCTTAAATATCCGAAAACGATGTTGTTAATGAAAGGCTAGTTTGCCGATCACTAAACTATATATTTTTTTGTTTGTTTGTTTTATCTAGGCGATACACCAAGATAATAATATTTTTAACACAAGCTCTTGTTACTTGGTTAATCGGAGAAGGTAGAACATAATATTTGACACAATGGTGTTTTTAATGTTTCTACAATTTTTATTAAATTAATTTCCCTTTAAATACTACATTATTGCTGAATTGCATTTTGTAGTGTGCCAGTTTTAGTTTATAAATTTCATGTTAAAGCAAAATAAATTAATTGCTTGATAAAGCTAAAATGTGACACATTTTACATAAATGCTTAAATGTAGTAAATGTGTGCTGTCGATATGTCGCAATTTCTTTATGCATACGTAAGAAATTATAAATTATTTTCTTGTGAAGTTTTGAACATGCACCCCGGCGTGAGCTTTGCTCACAAAAAAAAAAACAAAATGTGCTGACATGATAGAACTGAGTTGCTACAGTTTTTGCTTTTGAATGTTATTGTTTTGAATAAAAAAATTTATTAAGTGTAAATAATTGTGAGTAGGTGTGTGAAATTGATATAATAATAAAATAAAAATTAATGTAAATTAAATAAATGGCTTCAAGGTCAATCTACTGCATCGTAAATATTTTAATTAACAGTCACCTCAAATTCTGCTGGTTGCACGTTTTGACGAACTGCTGGACATGGAAGTTCCTGGTTGAGGTTTATCCTTTGTCGTTGTGTGCGTTTGTATGTGATGATTATGATGGTTCCAAGTGCGAGGGTTAGAGCAGCATAAGCAATGGTCGCATGATGGTATTTTATGTGCTGGATTTTCAATGGCAAATCTGTCAATACTTGTTGGTGCAGCTTGCGTTGGGTGTCTGATATATTTTGAAGCTGATCGGAGTAGTTTCTGATGTGAAAATTGTGCAGTAATGATTGCAGTTCAGTTGAATAAATGACATTACTTATGTTTGTGGTGGCAGTGTATGATGAGTAAACTGATGATGAGTATGTTTGATGACCTTGCACAATGAAGGATTTGTGCTTTAGAGTGCAATCTGGACTTATTTTGAGAAGACCAGAGCCTTTAAAGCTCAGTTGAGAATGCGTCTGTCCGCATACGGCGTTTATTCGAGTTGGGTTCTGCATTGTGTACAACCAGTGATTCTTGTGTGCCAATTGTGTAAACGAGGTGTTATCTGTGGTAGGTACAATATTGCAATTAGCGTGGCTGTCATTATTGAGAAGTGAAATTTCTCACAAACATCTGTCCGCGTCTGCGTTAAACTTGGCTTGTATGTTCTGACATAAAAACTCATCTTCGGATATTGTGATACACGAGATCCATTGCTTTTCAGTTAATACAAAATATTGATCCCTATGTGCATTAATAGCTATGAGATCACTGCATGGCTGGATGGCCATTATGTTGTTTGCTCAATATGGAATTGGATGTGGTTTAAAAAGTTCGAAAGTTTCTGGATCACATAAAGGAATGGTTATATGGAAGATGATATAGTCATCAGTTATTCCACCTTTCACATTCATTATCTTGTAGAGCTGAAGAAGATTGTCTTGGTTTACCGGCAATTGTTGAGATGCCGAAAGGTGATTCCTTATTTGCACTAGTTCTGATACAAGTTGTGATGGTGTTAACAGCAACGGGCTGATTCTTCCGTGGTGCGAGTCGGATAATGCAGAAAATATTGTTGTTTGAATTCGATGTAATCTGGCGGAAATCATCGAAAGTTGAACTGATAGGGATATAAAAATTTTAAATAGTTTGGTTTGATAATGCTCCTTTTCATCCGCGTGATACGATTTCTGTTAATTCAGCATCCAGGTTGTCGAATTTTGCTTTGATTATGCTGTTTAAATACGTTCAGTGTTGCATCAATAATTGACGTTTGATTTCTTAGGACCTGTTTAAGCTTGTTTCCGTCTTCCTTGATTGAATTTATGGTGTTTGACATCTGTTTCGCATAATTTGAGTCTAAAACACCGAAAAGAGAATTAGCAATATTACCGACAACGTTTATTCCACCACGTATCGTTCGCTTTCCTTTTAGTAAAATATTTTCATTTTTTAAGTCTGCCAATCCGAATTCAAGAGTTCTTAATGTATTCGTGCAGGTTGTCTTTTGATTTATAAGACTACATAAATGCTGCAAGGCTATAGTTCCATTGGTAAAAGCAGCCATCTCTCGCCAATAGGGTTGTAATGAGTAGTAGGTTACCACATTCCACTCAGATCGGGATATTCTAGTGTTGCCAATTCCTTCGAAGTGTAATCCGATATTCGGTTCAAATTCCGTTATTTCCACCTTTCCTGCGAAAACGAGTGGAAGTGCGAAGAGTGTTAACAGCAATGTAGGCATGCTGGGAAGTGCTGATAACCTCCGGTTTTTGGTCCCCGGAATTTCATCAGGTGGTGGTGCAGAGAAGTGGTGCCAGGTATCGCACTGCTCGTTTAAATATACCTGAAGCCGTTTTCACATCTGCAATTCTTACAATACCATCGTTGCTCCTATAGGTTTTCATCACCCGTCCCAATGGCCATTTCATGACTGGAACGTTATCCTCTTTGACAATAACCATATCTCCTTTAAGATTTTTTGACTGATCTTGCCATTTATTCCGGTATTGTAGTTCGTTGAGATAGTCCCGAGACCACCTGCTCCAAAATTCATGCTTCAGCCGATAAACTAACTTCCATCTAGTTTCCAAGCTAGTGTTTATGAACTTAGCTTGTGCGTCGATTTGGGCCGTCAGTGGTTCTCCGATTAGAAAATGACCTGGAGTAAGTGCAGCTGTATCATTCGGATCACTTGACATGGGTGAAATCGGTCTAGAATTTAGTATGGCTTCAATTTCTATTACCAACGTTTCGAGCTTTTCATATGTCAAAGATGCATTTCCCAAACTTCTCACTAGAAGATGTTTTGCTGATTTTACAGCTGCTTCCCAAAGGCCACCAAAGTGAGTTGCTCTTGGTGGTATAAAATTGAATTGAATCCCCTTTTTGGCGCATCCATTTGTAATTGCTTCTTGTGAGTCTGAAGAGTAAATTACTGTTGACAGTTCAGGTAATTTATTTTTTGCTCCGACAAAATTTGTAGCATTGTCACAATACAAGTTTTGGCAGTGTCCACGGCGACCAATGAATCTTTTAAGAGCCCCAAGAAATGCGTCGGTTGTGAGATCACTCACAAGCTCTAAATGTACAGCCTTCGTAGCGAAACAGCAAAAAACTGCAATGTAAGCCTTGTGCGGTCTTTTTCCACGTAGTTTGTAGTGCACTGTTATTGGACCGCAGTAATCGACTCCAGCGTTTATAAATGGTCGAGCTGGTGTTACTCGTGTTGAAGGTAAATTTCCCATTATTTGGTTGAATAGAGCTGGTTTGGCTCTGCTGCATACTGTACAGCGATGAATTGTAGCCCGAACCATAATTTTTCCCTTTATTGGCCAAAACCTTTGTCGAACAATTCCTAGTAATGTTTGTGCACCGCAGTGTTTATTGTCTTTATGAGCCATTTCAAATATTAGTTTTGAAATCGAATCGTTGTACGGGATGAGCAATTGGTGCTTTAAGTCATACGCCAATGATGAAGCGTCAAGTCGACCGCCAACCCGAATTAGTCCATTTTGGTTCAGAAACGGTGAAAGATTTCTTAAACTGCATGCACCTCGTAATTCATTGTATCTTTTTAGCCATTGGATTTCTTCTTTAAATTCTGCTTCTTGCATTTTTTTGATTATTGGAGTTAGTGCTAGATTTAATTCCATCGTCGTTAATGGCATTTGAGACACTCGGTTCTCCCTTTTACACCTGACATTGTTTATAAAGCGCAAAATTTATCCTACAATTCACTGTAATCGATGAAAACAATCCTTGTGATTGATTTTGTATACAAAATCAGGCTCTCTTGCTGCCACGATGAGTGACTCGGGTGCCCTTCCTTTCCTTTCCAAATGTATAGACAAGTCATGATATCCCCCGAACATGACTTGTCTATACATTTCTTCGACATCAGTAGTAAATACGAATCTAGGAAATCGAAATCTTAGTAGTATGGAGAATAACTCGCTTTGCACCGTCGGTCCTGTGTACATGAGGTCGTTCAGTGAGTATTCTGTTGATGTTTTGGCTGATGCAGTTTAGTGGTAGAACTCTCAGGCCGTAACACGCAGTGATGCGGAATGAAGTAGTTTGGTGAGAGAATTGCATCTGATGATATTTTCGTCATGTGCCCCATTGACTCGTATCCATCCATAAACTTGACATATTCGGTTCTTATTTCGGGATTTTTCTGCAGTCGACGCACTATCTACAAAAGTGATAGAAATCTGTTGAGAGCAACTTTATATGACTCGCCTAGAGCATTAGGGCTTTGGTGAAATGGTATCCCTACTACGAATCGATTTTCGTCGTTCTTGACGGTATGTTGCGTGAAGTGTTCTTCACATTGCCGTTCCCCTAAGGAAAGCGTTTTGTCATTGTGTTTAATTTCATCCAACTCCCATAAGCGTGCTATGGAAAGTTCAAGACTTTCATCGGTTGTGCAGACAAAGCATGATGCATTTGTGCTATTGGTTTCCTCAATTTTACCTGAGACAACCCACCTGGAAGTTGTTTAGATAACTTGATTTGTCCAATCGATAGTAGCTGATGATAATGTTCCGCAATATGTCGATTTTGTCAGGACGGTAAAAAGATGGATCAGCTATCACCAGATTTTTGGGTATCGACCAGTTATCTGTGTTGATAAATTGTGATGGTTGCGGCGAGATGATGCGAGGCTGTACAAATGCTTCAAGTGGAGTTGAAACCCCATTAATTCGAAATTTTAGTGCCACATTTACTCGGTGCTGTGTTCTGGTGTTAGTTGTTCCAATTCCATTAATATTTACAAAAGATGGCTTCATTGATATACCAAGTTGTTTTGCTAGACGCTCAGTGACGAAATTGACTTGAGATCCTGAGTCTAGCAAGGCACGGCACCCAAGTTCTGTATGTTCACCCTGGACTTTTACCACTGCTGTGCTGAGTAAAACGTATGAATTTGGTGATTGCTTGTTGGCTGCAATGAGTGAGGCGGCTTCTAATTCATTTGGTGAACAAGTATTTGAAAAGGTGGTGCCTGGCTTATCTTTTGTAGATAGTGCAGTTGCAGCTAATGATGTCCTCTTGTTGTCGGTTGCTTGGTTTGATGAAACCTTTGTTGATACAAGGTATTATGCCTTTTATTGCAAATTTTGGTGGAATGGCCCGATTTTAAGCAATTGCAGCACAATTTGTGTTTTTGTGTAAAATGTAGGCGCTCCGGTGGTGTCAATTGTTGAAGCTTTTGGCACCGATATAGAGGATGAGCACAATTTTTACAAAGTATGCATAGAATTTCGTTTTGGTTGGATGAAGCCGCAGAAGCACATACCTTTGAAGATGATTTCTCTTTCTGGCCCATTGCTTCCATTGATTGAAAACGTATTTCCAGGAAATTCAGAAAATCTTTGACCTGTGGTAGTTCTTTTGAACTTGGTAATGATCGCTCATAAAGAACATGGGTGCTACGATCTAGTTTTTTAACTAATAGGTGCAGTAAAATAGAGTCCCACGTGGCTGTGTCGACCCCAATATTTTGTAATGCATGCAAGCATTCCTGTGTTACGTCATGCATTTGCTTAATGGCTGCTGCCGATGACCCGGTTGATGGTTGATCAAGTTGTTGTATTAGCGTTGTGACAGTTGCTGTATTAGCGTTGTGACAAGAACTCGCTTATTGTTATATCGCTCTTGTAACATTTTCCAAGCTACATCATAATTGTCAGCTGTAGCGGAAAAATGACGTATCAGTTTTCCTGCTTCTCCTATGACGTTCGATTTAAGGTACCACATCTTCTGTACCGTGGGAATTTGTTGGTTGTCGACAAGTTGAGAAAAGAGATCAAAAAACGTTCTCCATTTAAGATAGTCTCCATTGAATTGTGGGAGAGTTACCTTTGGTAGCGGTAGAACGTTGTTCTGCTCAAGTTGGGATCTTCGTTCTGGTGTTATATACGATGACCGTTTGAAGTTATCGCTGATCATTTTTTCGAGATTGGTATACGCCTCCATATCGTATCCTTCTGCTTGTGGGTCTTGACTGGATTCCCATATTGAGAAATGCAAGTTCTGGACTTGCTCCCACAACTTTTCCTTAAGAGTCATATTCGCCGCTGTCGGATCTATGATGAGTAACCGCTTGAGGGATGCCATCATCACATTTTGCCTCCTAATTGTCGAGTTAGTTGTGGAGACGCTTGGTGCCGTTGGATCCTGGTTAGTCGCAGGTGTCCTAATTGAAACAGTGGGCTTACCGTCAGCATGGTGTTGATTTGGTTCCATTGCTGGCCCATTTGGAGATTCCATCATGGCTGCTTCGAAAATTTCTCGGTATTTTAACGTAAGTTCCGATAATTTTTCATAATACTTCTCGGTGAATTATTTGTGGTCTGTTGGTATATTTTGAAGACACTGTATTTTGTTGTCGGTGGTTTCGAAATCAGACCATGCCATATCCAATCGTTTTAGACGATCTTCATAATAAAGTACTGTCTTCCGAGATGTTGAATCCTTTTTGACGTTTCGAATAATGTTCTTAATGAAGTTACCCGTTGTCTTTTAGGATTCTATTAATTGACTGAACACAGTCATATTTGAGTCTTCTGGACTCTGTGCCATTGTCGTGTGGATGTAGCTGGATTTAAATCAGGATATTGCCCGGATCTTAATTTGTCGATGAGGTCTGCTATTGTTGCGTCTGTGCCAGGTTACAGAATAAGCAATCTCCTGGTAATGTGGAGTTGTACCGAATGTGATCCTGTACCAAGTTACAGGATATGGGTTTCACCAATGTAGATGTTGTGCTACTGGTGTATGGCGGCGTGTGTTCAAGCCTGTTCAGAATTCCTTACCACTGGTGGGGGGAAACTCTAAACAACGATCTCGTCGGGGTCACCAAAATGTTAATGAAAGGCTAGTTTTCCGATCACTAAACTAAACTATATATTTTTTTTGTTTGTTTGTTTTATCTAGGCGATACACCAAGATAATATTTTTAACACAAGCTCTTGTTACTTGGTTAATCGGAGAAGGTAGAAAATAATATTTGACACAATGGTGTTTTTAATGTTTCTACAATTTTTATTAAGGGGGTTATTTTGTAAAATTGTTTTAGTAACAATAACAATTTACACACAAATCAACGCAACGCAAGGCGTTGCGTTTTACAAAATAACCCACTAAATTAATTTCCCTTTAAATACTACATTATTGCTGAATTGCATTTTGTAGTGTGCCAGTTTTAGTTTATAAATTTCATGTTAAAGCAAAATAAATTAATTGTTTGATAAAGCTAAAATTTCGAAAGAATCCCGGTTTTGCTATCATATATGACAACGGTGGGCAAATGCGGCCCTTTGCTGATTTTTGTGCGGCACTTGTTGAAATTCAAATTTAGTTTTTTTTAATATTTTGTTTCCCAATTTTTTAATTTTTTTTATTTTGAAAATTTTTAGATAAAAATTAGGACTTTATAGTCGGAACTAAGATCAATTTGCTTACTTAAAAGATCTTACCCTTATGGCTATTTTGGTTAGAAAATTTTTATTTAAGTAACAATTTTCTAACTAAAATTCAGAAGTATTTAAGGCAAAAGTCTATCTTAATTCTGACTATAAAACTGGCCCTTAATCCTTTACAAGATAAATTCTATTTCTTTTACGAAACATGTCTACATTCGGAAAAAAAAATGACAAACTATCGTTTCATAAATATAAAAAATGTGATATTTTCCATTAAAAAAAAACTTTATCACGTTTGTCAAGTTTTATTTTTGTATTTCATTACATTTATGAAGCTTTTTATAAATATGACGGTGGTTTTCTTCCAGTGATTCTAATATTAAGTAAAATTTTTAGCTAATTTTAGCAAATATTTACTTTAAAATTTTATTTATTTAAATTTTATTAAAATTCGGATCGGATCGGTTAATAATTTTTTCTACTAATTTCATTATACTGCAAATCAGTAGGCTTGAGTTGCTAAAATTAGCAAAATATAACGAAGGGCGCAAAATAGTTAAATTTCCAGTAATAACATCAGCATTTTCAGTAACCATTACAGACTTTTTTCATGAGTGGGCGAGTTTTATATTCAGAACAAAACACGAGTTTAAACTTAAATTTTATTTTAGTGAGAAATTTTGTTAGAAAATCTATTACTCAAGTAAAGGTTTATTAAAATTCGTGCTTAGTGCCAATAATGTTTAATTCTACTTATGTTATGTAATTCAAAAATACCAAAACTGAATTTAAAAAAAGTTGAGTTTGTAATGAGTTCTTGTGGATCCAGTTTTGAAATAGATGGATTTGACAACCGTTTTTGTTTTACAAAACAAAAAACATTAGTTCTTTCCGCTTTCATTTTACTTAAAGAGTTGTAGTTTTTTTTCTTTTATTGTATGGTGCGGCCCTTCATAATCTATGAAAACCCAGAATATGGCCCTCGCGGACAAATCCGTGCCCACCCTTGATATATGATATCATTTTCGATATCGAAATCGCCTGGAATAACGATAGTGTTTCGATGTTGGACCAGATTTTGGCGATTTTACTATCGTTATTCCAGGGAATATCGATAGAGAAAACGATATCTTAATTCCTTGGAAATATGATATCGTTACGAAAGGTGTATTTTAGAACAAAAAATCTTCGTATCACAAGTGATTATCATATAAGATAACAAATATCACCTAGGTGATATCGTTTCGATATCGTTTGGTTTATTGGGAAACTACAATTTGAGATCTTTAAAATTCGATTCAAATGTTTCCAAGTGAAAAACAACTTACTGTGCTTTAAATAAAAAATCCGAAATTTAAATGCAATTTTATTAAGTTCATATGGAAGGATTTAATTGTATTTATCAATTATATTAGTTTCATTTGGAATTGCCTTAATTTGGAAATGGTGTTCATGTATAAACCGGAACATATAAAAACATGTTTAGTTGGCATGTTCACATAAAACCATGAACTTAACCCAAGATTTTGGTTTAAAAATTAAATAGAAGAGGAAAATTTAACCTTTTATATGAGAAATTCCTAATGAATGGCATATACACAATTATTCAAGGCCAAAAAAGTAACGATTTAAAAATTTGTAAAATTAAACAAGTATTTTATGAAAAAATCAATTATTTACATTAATTTTTTCTTACAATTCTAACAATTAAAGACTTGATTAATAAAATTAACAAAAAATAAATAACAATGTATATTTACCCAGTGTATAAAATCATGACCAAATATGTGGTTAAGTACACTCAATTAAAAAGTTAGTAAAAAACTATGTAAACAGTTTCCAATCGAACTTTACTATTTTTATACTGATTTTTGCTACATTTTTTTTTAGTAATCATTTTTGCTATTCTCTTATTACAAATTACGGATTTTTTACTAATTCTCGCTGCTGATTTCAGCAAAACATTTTACTAATTTTTCAAAACCGAGTGCTAAATTTAGCAGAAAATTATACTAATTTAAAATGTTTTTTTTTGATTTTTTACATTTTTTGTTTAGTTTTTATTTGTTTATTGATATATTCTTAGTTTGGAAATAACACTCAGAAAATTTTATTGTATCTCCAATGCATAAAAAGATAACAACTGGAGAACCGTTTGCAATTTTGACTCCAAATTTCAAGTACGATGAAGTAATTATACGCTTGTTACAATCAAAAGAAAAAAAGTGTTTTTTGTAAAATTTTTTTTTGTAAATTGTTTTTTTTAGATTTTACAGGTTTTTTTATATTTTAGTACACTGTTTTGCTAATTTCTATAATAATTGATTTTAAATTACAGTTTACAACAATTTACTGAAATTTAGTAGCTGCAACTAATTATTTATACTAATTTCATTGTACTAAAATTATGATATTTAGTAAGTTTTTTAACTGATTTTAGCAAATCGATTTTGAATTGCATTTTACATAAATTTTACTAAAATTTAGTAGCGGCTACTAATTTTATTTACTAATTTTATTGTACTACAAATCAGCAGACATATGTTGCTAAAATTAGCAAAAAATACCGCTGGCCTCAAAACAGTTAAATTTCCCGTAATAACAGCAAAATTTTCAGTAGCCATTACAGACTTTTTTGGTTGAGTGTACCAGTACTGAGAAAGAGAACGAGTCTAATAACAGATTTTCAAAAAATAAGTTTTATAAAAAAAGTATTTTTTTTGTGTAAATTTTTTTTTTATAAAATTTTCTAGTGCGGGAATTGCACCATCTGAGCTATCTCGACATATAATGTCTGATAGATAAAAACCTAATTGACCTGCTGCACACAAGTCAGCTTACTGGCCAACATACCAAAAAACAAAAAATATGTTGTTACATACATAGATCCTTACTTACCAGTGTCGAAAAAATATGGAGTCTAAAAATTGATTTAAAAAAATTTACTAAAAAATTTAGAAAATTACTTTCTGTTTGAAATAATGATAAAAATTAGTCATTATCAGTAACTCATTTTTATATGTTTTGAAATAATGCAGAAGGTAAGTCGGCGTCATTACTGGTAGTCCAAAATATAATGATATGTCATTACCGTTTCTACACTGTTTTACAAAACAAATTTTCCATACAAAATTTATTTCATAAGCCTCCTATAACTACCCAGGTAGAAAATTACAAAGGGGCCAGCACTGGCAAAGCACCGAAATGGGTGGTATGAGTGCTTGTTAACAGCGCTTTCCCAACGCCCAAATGATAACACCGTTCCACGGTGGTGCCAATGCTTTACCAAGCCCTGGGAAAGCACCCATAAACATAAAAATCAAATGCTTTGCCAACGCTCAAATAAAAAAATTAAAGTGCTTTCCTGACACCCAAATGATACTTAACACCAATCTATTTAATGCTTTGCAAAGTATTGAGATAGCACCAAGAAACACAAAAATCAAGTGTTTTCCCTGCCACCAAATTATGAGCCCTCAGCACTGAAGAATTTTAAATTACTCTAAAAATAGACGAGTCTTGGAGTTATTGTATTGTGGAGTCAAAAAATTCTTTAAATATTCACTCTTTTGGAGTTTCTTTTTCAAAAACAAAATAATGTTACAGGAAAACAAGTGCTGAGAATTCGCCCTTTTAAAGCGTTGGGAAGGCGTCCAAATTTAGTGCTTTGCCAGTACTTCTTTTTGTAAGACCGCGGTCTACTCGCGCTTTGCCAGTGCTTCTTTTTTGTTACCACACATAATTTTCACCTGGGTAGTGATTGTTTCGGAAATAAGTTTACACATACACGTTGGTTATTGACTCATATTAATTTAAAGAATACATTTAAAAAGTGTTAATATGGTAATATTTTTTTTATGTATGTATTTATTAATTTTTTTAAATTGAGTTCATGAGCAGGTAATGTGTAAAAGCGCGATATTTAACGTTGAAGCCGGGTTCACAATGCTGGAGTACTCCACGCTGCAGAGTGGAGTGTGCTAAAGTAGAGATCGCATGATACAAAAATGTAAGTGTGAAAAAGGAATAAAATCCACTCTGCAGGGTACTGAAAATTACATTGAAAACTAATTTCTAAAATAATTTCATGCAGATAAACCCAAGTGAGCTAAAATTTGAAAATGTTAAACGAAACATGCCCTAAAATCCATGAAAGTAATTTGGATTAGGTAAATTAAGGCTAATAGCGAATTTACATTACGATCGAAATCGAGTTAAAAGTAGATTTCGATAGATTTCGACTGAAATCCAATAAAAATTTGGGATTTCAAACAGATTTCCCATACGAAATGAAATCCCAATTTAATTTGTATTTCAGCGAAATCTCATCGAAATCCAAATTGAAATCCAATTTTTCTCCCATATTTGCAGAAAAGTAGGGAAGTTTGCGAAAAGTGGCAACATTTTGCAGCTGTTTATGTCATAAAAAATATTAATAAATAATAAGTTTTAATAACTTTAAGAAATTAAGGAATAACATAATAAATTCTGTTATTTTTAATTGAAAGAAATATTTAAAGTTGAAAACGGCTATTTTATTGTATCCGACGAAGAGAAACTATGAAAAGCATTTGATGGTGCCGGCAAGACCATTGACAAAACTTTGAATAATTTAACTTTCTACTAATCATCCCTATACTTAAACACATTTCTTAGCAAATATAACATTGTATCTTTCATAATATAAATGATTTTTGTGTTCCGCCATTAAATAAAATGGTTTTTAGAAAATCTTTTAATTTTGGTTATTTTTTGAGGTTAGTTTGTTTACAAAAAATTTGTTGTTGGCTGATCGAAATCCCATTCATCTGTCAAATATCTAATGTAAACGATAGAGATTTCGAATTGGATTTCAAAACGAAATCTAGTGAATATTTTAACAATGTAAATTCGCTATAACTGGGTATTCCGTAGTACCCGCCAATGTATTCCACATTACCCTACCCTTTTTGCAAATATAATTTTAGGAGATACTTGCGATTTTTAGAAATAACGAGGTAAAATATTTTTGTCTTAAAAACAGTTGGGTAATGGAATAATAAAGAGATTAATGTTGACTGCGTAAATTTTGCATTATTACTTTGGCAGAAAACTGGATTCAAAATGAGTATTCCCGCACCCGCACTTCCTCTATATTAAGTATATTGTAACATTTTATAAGTAAATATATTGTATAAGTATATTATTTATAAAATATCGTTACAAATCTGTATTCAACTAAGAGTATAAGCACAATGCAAAGGTCCCCGTTTTTTCCATTAAAATCGTGCAACGATTTCTGTGAGAGATAAAACTTATTTTATTTTCTCAACGGAATTTCTTATTCTCCTGTTTTTACTCTCAGATTATTTTACTAATGTTGCCAGATTTTTACACAATTTCATTCACAGTACAAGTATAGTACGATTACATGGTTGATTTCGTCATGCACATGGATTAGTAATATCAAAGGATTTAACTTTATACATTTATAAAATGTATAAAAAACAGCAATAACACAATAACACTTTCATCGCCTTTTATTCTAACTAATGTAAAACAACAACAATACGTTGGAATGTGTCAAGAAGAAAAATATAAAATATAACCAACTTGACTTTCTATGTGTTCTGTGTTGTAAAAGTGAGATTCCGTTTCCGTTGCTATTTTGTTCACTTTTTTCCGTCACGATTTAAGATTCCTTTTCCATTTGTATTGTGCTTATTCTCTAATATGTCTATAATTATAACCAAAAAGACATTAAAATCAGCGGTATGGCATCACCAAAAAAATAAGTCATAATAAAATCGTTTTCACTAGATGGCATTTAGTTAAAAAAATTCTCAATTTTCTTTTTTATTTAAATTTAAATAATAACAAACTACAAAGCAAAAAAAACAAACGTAAATTTTATTATTTGAATATATTTCGGGCTTGTTTTTACCTTATCTTGAGCAGCTTTCAGCAGTTTTTGAGTTTTTAAATGCTTTATACCTATTTGTACGAATGCCAAGTTTATAATTAGAACAAAATTTTTCAAAATTTTTATTTTTATATTTCTTTCCTTTTTGTGCATTAATATACGCTACAAGCCTTGTTTTAATAATATTAATATTTTTTGTATTGCGGTTATGTTTGTTTTTTATGTGAATTATAGCAATACCAATGATAACTAGAAACAATGGTACACCGAAAAAATATCCCAGTTGCTCAGTTAAATAATTCCTCAGTTAAAATTAAAAAAATTGAAAGTAATTGAAATCAGCTAATCTTTTGTTCAATAAAATTTTTTCTGTTACCCTGTATACACAAATGAAAAGTTTTGAAATTGTCGAGCAATTTTCAAAAACAAATTCGACAAGAACAAAAAATTAATTTAAAGTTATTTTCTTTATTCCGGTGATTTTAAAGCTTATTCTGCCCTCGAATAACCATTGCCTATGAAAATGCCATGGGTGTGTCGTTGTTTTAAATAAATAGAAGATAGAAGAACACAATTTTTGGAAAGTTTTATTCATATTTGATTATGTCTTATCAGAAAATTTTTTTTTTGTTTTATAGAGGAAGTGCGGAAATAAATGGACAAACAATGTAGGAGAATGCGAATTACCATCCAACAGAATATAATATCAAAAAGAAAATAATTTATAGGTATTGAAAAATCTTTGAAACCCAGTATAAAAGGTGATAATGTAATTATACCCTACACCACTATGTGGTCAGGGTATTATAAGTTTGTGCTGATGTTTGTAACACCAAAAAATATTGGTCCTAGACCCACCTTATAGTATACCGATCGGCTCAGAATTCTTTTTTATTTCGATTTAACGATGTCCGTCTGTCCGTCCGTCCGTCCGTCTGTCTGTCTGTCCATGCATTCTTGTGCGCACTCTACAGTCGCAAATATTAAGATATTTTGATGAAATTTAGTACACCGACTTATGTCTGCCCAAGGACGAAGCCTATTGATTTTGGTGAACATCGGTCCATGTTTAGACCTAGTGCCCATATAAGGGTCCTACTAAAATTATATGGTTATACGCTGCAGGTCGCAAATATTAAGATATTTTGATGAAATTTGGTACACCGACCTATGGCAACCCAAGGACGAAGCCTATTGATTTTGGTTAACACCGGTTCATGTTTAGACCTAGTGCCCATATAAGGGTCCCCCCAAAATTATATTGTTTATACGCTGCAGGTCGCAAATATTAAGATATTTTGATGAAATTGGTACACCGACCTATATCAGCCCAAGGACGAAGCCTATTGATTTTAGTTAACAGCGGTCCATGTTTAGACTTAGTGCCCATATAAGGGTCCCCCCAAAATTATATTGTTTATACGCAGCAGATCGCAAATATTAAGATATTTTGATGAAACTTGGTACACCGACTTATGTCGGCCCAAGGACGACGCCTATTGATTTTGGTTAACACCGGTCCATGTTTAGACCTAGTGCCCATATAAGGGTCCTACCAAAATTATATTTGTTATACGCTGCAGGTCGCAAATATTAAGATATTTTGATGAAATTTGGTTCACAGACCCATGTCAGCCCAAGGACGAAGCCTATTGATTTTGGTTAACACCGGTCCATGTTTAGACCTAGTGCCCATATAAGGGTCCCCCCAAAATTATATTGTTTATACGCTGCAGGTCGCAAATATTAAGATATTTTGATGAAATTGGTACACCGACCTATATCAGCCCAAGGACGAAGCCTATTGATTTTAGTTAACAGCGGTCCATGTTTAGACTTAGTGCCCATATAAGGGTCCCCCCAAAATTATATTGTTTATACGCAGCAGATCGCAAATATTAAGATATTTTGATGAAATTTGGTACACAGACCTATGTTGGCCCAAGGACGAAGTCTGTTGGTTTTGGTTAATAGCGGTCCATGTTTAGACCTAGTGCCCATATAAGCGTCCCCCAAAATTATATTGTTTATACGCTGCAGGTCGCAAATATTAAGATATTTTGATGAAATTTGGTACGCAGACCTATTTTGGCCCAAGGACGAAGCCTTTTTTTATTTCGATTTAAAGATGTCCGTCTGTCCGTCCGTCCGTCCGTCTGTCCATGCATTCTTGTGCGCACTCTACAGGTCGCAAATATTAAGATATTTTGATGAAACTTGGTACACCGACTTATGTCAGCCCAAGGACGACGCCTATTGATTTTGGTTAACACCGGTCCATGTTTAGACCTAGTGCCCATATAAGGGTCCTACCAAAATTATATTTGTTATACGCTGCAGGTCGCAAATATTAAGATATTTTAATGAAATTTGGTACACAGACCCATGTCAGTCCAAGGACGAAGCCTATTGATTTTGGTTAACACCGGTCCATGTTTAGACCTAGTGCCCATATAAGGGTCCTACCAAAATTATATTTGTTATACGCTGCAGGTCGCAAATATTAAGATATTTTGATGAAATTTGGTACACAGACCCATGTCAGCCCAAGGACGAATCCTATTGATTTTGGTGAACATCGGTCCATGTTTAGACCTAGTGCCCATATAAGGGTCCCCCCAAAATTGGCTTGGTTACAAACTGCAGATCGTAAATATTAAGATATTTTAATGAAATTTGGTGCGCTGACTCACATTATAGAAAATTTTGACACAAGTCCCATTTTAACCCATTCGAATTTCGGATCCAAACATTAGTTGCCTTTTAACCAGACTGGTGTAGGGTATTGTATAGTCGGCATGCCCGGCTTTAACCTTTTTACTCGTTTTTAATGAATTTGTTATTTATTTTTCAACAGCTAAAATTAATCAGATTTTTAGTTACTTTAAAGGTAAATATATCTTAGTCGACTTTTTAACTGCAATATAGTAGCTTTGGGTGAGTTCCTAAACGTCAAAACACATTGCAGTGTTTGCGGTTTAACTACTGTTTCGATACAAACAAACAAGTGTGTTGCTTACTTTGTAATAAAAACATGTCAACAAACCATCAACAACATTTGTGATGCACAGTTTGCTTTTTATATGCGCATCAATTGCGTTTACGAATGCATGACTTTGTTCAGTTGCATTGCAAATGACGTTTTGGAACTCAGCCTTTGTTTTAATTGTACATTTTAGTAGACTAACGTTTTTGAAAAGACGTGACAAACTTACTGACCATAAATTATAAAATTATTTAAATATTCTATATAAAGATTTACGTGTTATAACTAAAATAGATAGTAGCGTGTTATATAGAACACAAATTGAGCAACAAAATGAACTGAGTATTAGGGATTTTGCATGTAAACAAAGAATACATGTTAAAACCACAACATTTTAATAGACATTTTAAAATCGCACACTCAAGAAAGTTTTATAGTTACTACATCACAGTTGTTTGTGTTGTAATCAGTAGTACATTTGTTTTTCTATGGTAAACTGCAAAACAATTTTTGACAGTTATTTAAAAAAACAACAAACGAAATTTACTGTAATTTTGTAGCAGTTGTTTAAAGCTGTTATTTCAAATATCATGATAAACAATTACCAAAACAATATTTTTAGAGTAAACAGTTATTTTTGTCAGTTAAGCACCGTAAGTTGTTTTTCACGTGAAAAAGTTTCACTCAAACTTTAAAAGCCTCAAATTGCAATTTAATTTATAAATATGAAAAAAAATGTTTATAACAAAGACACAATCACAATAAACAAAAAATGTCACTTTTTCCCAAGAAAAATAATAGTCTTGTACATTAAATTTGCGTGAAAACAAACTTTACACAAGTGAAACTCATTATCGTGAAAAATTATGTTATTTTTATATGGAGTTTTTTCACGTGAAATCGAAACAACTTACGCTTTATTTATAAAATAAAAAATTTCGTTAAATTTTAAAAATTCTTGTTTAGTTTATATTTGTAATTATTTATTATACCCCACACCACTATGTGGTCAGGGTATTATAAGTTTGTGCTGATGTTTGTAACACCAAAAAATATTGGTCCTAGACCCACCTTATGGTATTCCGATCGGTTCAGAATTTTTTTTTATTTCGATTTTAGGGTATAAATATAAATTTTTTATTAAAGTAAATGTGCTAAAATCTCAAAACTTTTTAAAAAAAATTGTTATAAATAATTTGATGTAGGTTTGTACCTATCCGGATTTCATTCTGGCCTAAAAAAATAATTAAGGGACCTTTTAGAATTTCTAGAAATATTTGTTTAATAAAGCTTGTTTAGTGAGCACTCTGAATTAATAAAATAAAGGGATGGAGGTACGGAAACGTAGAGGGAAAATCAATTATCAACAGAATTCCTCTCTACATTTACGTTTTTTTATGTATTCAATGCATACGAAAGAGATACAAATTAATGTACGGGGTCTTATATTCTTCTTTAACTCTTTGGCTCATTGCGGTGTGGTTTTCCCCAAATTGGATAAAATTTTAATATGTGAAAGAGGGGACAAAAAAAAAATAAAAATAATTACAAAATCTGATCTCAATTATTAAATTTTTATGAATTTCAGAAGAGTTACTGAATTTATTTTTGTTCCTTTTTAAATAAAATTATTAAAAACACAACAAGTGTATGTATATTATTTTACAGAAAAATTTTTTCGATTAATCGATTAATTTTAAAATTTTGTTCGATTAACCGGTTAAGAAAAAAACCCAAATAATTATTTGTACGATTAATCGATTAAAATAAAAAGCCGATTAATTGAATACCCTAGTTATTACACTACAAAAACTCTCTCGGGCGAATCTACTGAAAATGACAGTTAAAGCAATGGTATATCCAGTTAAAAACTTAAAAATATCTAAAAACGTCGTTATTTCCAACTGCTAAAAAATAACTGACAGTATCGTAAAATTAACTGACTACCCGTGTAAAAAAGATCAGATCTGGCCAGATCTCAGTAGATCTGATCATATCTAGACATATCTGGCCAGATCTTAGTAGATCTTACCAGATTTAATTAGATCTCAAAATTGGGGACAAATTTGAGATCAAATTAGATCTGTTCAGATCTAGGCATATCTGGCGCAATTTTCCACATCACTTTAGATTTGAACAGATTTGGCACTAGATCTGATCAGATCTTGCCATAATGTCAGATCTTGCCATAGTTATCACATATGCCATATTTGATGAGATCTGGTACATGATCTAATTAGATTCAATCATATCTATTTAGATCCAAAAATATCTGATCAGATCTAAACTTTTTTACACGGGTAACTGGTTTTTTACAGTTAATTCTTGTGGTATTATAAAACCATATTTTTATAAAAAAAAATATTTTTTTTCTTACATAAATACAAAAATACATACATATGTGTAACTAGCGGGCGCAGCCCGCTACGTTGTTAGCGTGCCTTAAAGGTTAGAATTAAATTTCTTTTATATAAAATAAAACAAAATATTTGTTGCTAAGGTAAAATAATTGTTAAGGTAAAGATATTATAGATAAGTCGTATTCGTGGTTGATGCGCCCCCCCTGATTTTCTTAAAATTTGCTTTTTTTAAATACAGTTTTTTATAATAAAAACCTTCACTCACCCAGCCACCACAAATAAATAATTCTGACACAACAATAATTCTTGACAATATACGTGTGTATGTCAAGATAATTTGGTAAAGTGCGCACATAGGTAGATTGACCCGTAAATAGTTTTGTTCATTTGTGTTTTGAATGAAAATAAAAAAACATTTAAAGCAGGGTTGGTAAGCGATTTATAATATTAGCGTGCTTTAAAGTTTAGAATTAGATTTCTTTTAGATAAAATAAAATACAATATTTGTTATTAAGATAAAATAATTGTTAAGGTAAATTTATTGTAATGTTTAAGTACAAACACTATTTTTTGCCTCTTCATTTTTATATAAATAAATCATTTAGTATACCAACACGTGAGCATGTAACAACTAATTGTCTGTTGTTCAAGCCATCGTCGAATTCGTGGTTGGGTGGGTAAATTCGCTTTGTTTATTTAAATTACAGTTTTTATAATAAAAGCCTTCACCCAGCCACCACAAATAAATAATTCTGACACAACAATGGGTTTAAAATAAATAAATATTTGATCACTTTTTCTCATTAAAGTGGATTCATTAATAATCCATTACAAATTGCAATATTCGTGTGTATGTCAAGATAATTTGGTAAAGTGCGAACTTAGGTAGATACCCAGGTAGAAATTGCCAACGTTACAACAAAAGTTGTACTGGAAGAGCACTGTTTTTGACGAAATGCCAGTACTACTTAAAACGTGCTTTGCCAGTACTGTTTACTGAAATTTAACGAGCTTTTTTTAATTTGTTAAAATTAAAAATTTTATAAATTTTACGTATTTTTACATCTATTACACAATTATTTATGTAAGAGAGACATCGCCATTCTTTTCTTGTGAAGTTTCGAAAGAATACATTAAAAATCTGTGATGTACACTAAGAGGTCAGTAAAGTTCTAGCAAACTACTAAATTTGTTATTAAATGTACTGGGATAATACCATAAAAATAAAATCCCAAGCCTGCGCCAACGTTGGGAACTAACTACGGCCAAGCGTTTATTGGTGTTATCATTTCGACAACATGCCAGTACAGTGAAAGTTAAAAATCCGTCGCGTTGCCAGTACATGTACTACCGCCTCCAATACCGGGCCAACATAGTGCCGTTTGTATTTTTCTACCTGGGTAGGTAAGTAGTTTTATTCATTTGTGTTTTGAATGAAAATAAATAACGTAAAGCAGGGTTGGCAAGCGATTTATAATATTAAAGATAGCGGTTGTTAGCGCGTGCATTGAAGTTTTTTTTAATTCCAGTTTATGTAAAGGTAGACCTGGCAATTCAAGTAAATTCACAAATTCAGTTGGAAAATTTACTGCGTCGGTTTCTTCCACCGGCGCTTCGTTACCTGCAGTTTAAATATCAGAATATATAAGTTCCATTCTTTTTCTAAGGTTTTTTCTCTTTTAGAAAATTTGTTTAACTTTTTGGAGAGTATGTTTCAATGCTACATAAGTTTCACATTCCGTGGATAGTGTTGGAATAGGTAATTAAAAGGGGTTCTTCACCCCTTTTTGTTCCTCCCAGTAAAAATCCCAAATATATATTATCTGCCTCAATCGCGGCAGTTTGAGTCATTCAAATTCCATTCCATTTTGTTTAACAATTTCAGTGTTCCAATGCGACTCCTTCCAAGATTCCATTTCGTTCACCATTCCATTGCATTTCGTTCCCATTATCTGTTATTCCAATTCCACTCGTTCCCCGTTTCACTCCATTTCGTTCCTACTGTCTTGTGTATCGATATTGATATCAGTCGCTTCTCTTTCCATTCCATTTCTTTGCACTTGCTCCGTTCCATTCCTCTTTTAACTGCAGCGTTTCAATTCCCCTCGTTCCCCATTCTATGCCATCTCGCTCCTCATTCCATTTCGTTCTATAGTCCATTCCTTTTCGTTCCCTCTTCCAATCCATTTCCATTGTCTATAATTTCAATTCCACTCGTTCAACGTTTATATCCATTTCGTTCCACTTGTGTAGTGTTTCAATTCCACTCGTTTCCTATTTCGTTTCTTAATTTTAGTGTTCCATATACACTCGTTCTTTAAATTTTAGGTTTCTAGGGGGGAGGGGTTTCGCGGCTGAGGATGAGGAACATTCATACAAAATTTCAACTTCATTGCCTCAGCGGTTTGGGCAGGCCGTTATTGAGGACATTTTTCCCTTTCAACCCACATTTTTACTATGTTTCTGCTCCAAAATAGAAAAATTACGTTGCCGGTGAGTTAGTCCTACTCCAGGGAATACATATTTAAAATTTTAGGTTGGCCAGAAGGGATTGGGCAGGCCGTCAAGGAGAATACTTTTCCCCTTATCTCCCTCCCGATAGGAATTTCAAAAATTCCGTCTAACCGGACGCCTACACAGAAGGAGGAACTCGCATACCGAATTTCGGCTACCTAGTTTCAGCAGTTTTGGCAGGCCGTCAAGTGGGAAACATCCCCCTTTTGGGGTATCCTGTAGGGAATTCCAAAAATACAAACTTAGTCGATGTCTACTACAGTGGAGGAACCTTTCTGCCAAATTTCAACTTCTTATCTCCAGTAGTTTGGGCAGGCAGTTAAGGGGGACACTTTTCCAATTTGTGAGATCGTCTATGGGGACGTCTATGCCGAATATCAAGAAACCTTGTTTTAGTGGAGATATCCGTGGGGGAGGAAAAAAAGTACTTTTTGTGAAATTATATTTTTTTAAATGGAATTTTTTGTAAAAAGCGAAATTTTTTGGAAAAAGATACTTTATTTTTACAAAGTACTTTATTGGAAGAAGGTACTTTTTTTGAAAAAGTTATTTTTAGGATAAATTTTTTTTTTTGGGAAAAGGTCCTTTTTTGGAAAAGGTATTTTTTTGGAAAAAGGTATTTTTTTGGAAAAATGTATTTTTTTTTGGAAAAAGGTACTTTTTTTGGATAAGGTACTTTTTTGGAAAAAGGTACTTCTTGTGGAAAAATGTACTTTTTTTAGAAAAAGCTACTTTTTTTGTCCCCTTTTTGCCCCTCCCGATAAGAATTTCCAAAAATTCCGTCTCAACGGACGTCTACACCGATCGAGGAACCTACATACCAAATTTCAACTTCATAGCTCCAGCAGTTTGAGCAGGCCGTCAAGGGGGAGACTTTTTCCCCTTTTTGCCCCTCCCTGTAAAAATTTCCAAAAAATCTCGTCTTGGTGGATGTCTACGATAGTGGAGGAACCTTTATACCAAATTTCAACTTCCTACCTCCAACGGTTTGGGCAGGCCGTCAAGGGGGGCTCCTTTCGTTTAACACTGGTTAACACTGGTCCATGTTTAGACCTAGTGCCCATATAAGGGTCCCCCCAAAATTGGCTTGGTTACAAACTGCGGGTCGCAAATATTAAGATATTTTAATGAAATTTGGTTCGCTGACTCACATTATAGAAAATTTTGACACAAGTCCCATTTTAACCCATTCGAATTTGGGATCCAAACATTAGTTGGCTTTAACCAGACTGGTGTAGGCATGCCCGACTTTAACCTTTTTACTCGTTTTTAAATATTTTTGTAATTTTCTACCAATTTCGATTAATCGATTAATCGTATGAAATTATTCGAATTATTCGTTATTCGAAATTTAGACATTTTAAATTATTCGAACAATTTTTGAGAAAAATTGTTCGATTAATCGATTAACGATTAAATACCCTAGTAATAACCCAGCAAAACCACACATTTCCAAATAATGTTAAAAGTACGATAGTAGTAATGTATATTATTAAGGTTCTTAAAAATCGTATGGAAAAACAGAAAGTAGGCCGATTTGGTCTCCTCATAGCTGGATTGTTGTGTATAGACTACAGCAACCTTTGTATCGAATTTCAGCGAATTGTACGACGTTTACGTAGAGTTCCCCAAAAATTGCAAGTTTCTTTAACATTTCATTTACATTTACATGCGAATGAAAAAAAGTTCAAATATAATTGGTTAAAACTAAAAATAATGTCATTCAGGATTCCTGCATTAATTCTGAATCTTAATTTTATGTACTTTTCGAATATGAAATAAATTTTTTTAAATTGTTAACTGTTTTTGTCGAAGCATTAGCGGTTTTTATGATTTTGAAAAAAAAAATATCAGAATTTTTAATTTTTAAAACCAATCTTTTTTTTTGTAAATATGAATTTAATTCTCTTCTCTGAAGATTTAAAATTAAGCCCCTGTTTATGCATTACGAAAATGCCCAGTGTAGAAAATCATTACGAGATATGTGGTTATGTAACTACATACTTGGTAATGGTAACTAGTTACTTTTGTTATTACATTTCTTATTACCTTTATATGGCGATGTCGCGAAAAATAATGAGTTGTCGTTACACACCAGCATACGAAAAATCAAAAAATATATCGTTACCTATGTGCTTACCAGTACTGACAAAAATAATGAGTCTAAAAATAGATTTTCTAAAAAATAAATTATATAAAAAAAAATATTTTTTATTGTATTTTTTTTTTAATAAAATTTGCTGGTGCGGGAATCGAACCTGGGTCTACAGATTGCCAGTCAACAGCTCTACCATCTGAGCTATATCGACATGTAATATTTAATAGATAAAAACACAATTGACCTGCTGCACACAAGTAAGCTTACTCGCCAACATACAAAAAATCAAAAAATATGTGGTTACATATATCCTTACCAGTGTTTAAAAAATATTGAGTCTAAAAATAGATTTCAAAAAATTTTCAAAAAAATCTAAAAAATTATTTTCTATTTGAAATAATGATAAAAATAAGTAATTATCAGTAACTCATTATTATATGTTTTAAAATAATACAGAAGGTAAGTGGGTGTCATTACTGGTAGTCCAAAAAATAATGATATGTCATTACCGTTTCTACACTGGGTGGTCTAAACGAAAGCAAAGTAACGAAAATTTGTTTTTGTTTCCCATATATTTTTGACGAAAGTAATTGTCAAGTGCTATCGTTAAGAGTATTTTCATAATAGATAAACAGGCCCTAAATTTAAAATTAATTATTAAACTTTTGCAGCAAGGATAACGTTATCCTAGCGATTTTTTGAAAAATGGTACTTATTTTAGCTTTTACTTAACCACTTTTAAGTTATTGGTAGCATTTTATAATTTGTTTCGGAGAATAAAAATTTCTTACCCATAGACATAACTTAGGACTTATTTAGGGACTTTAAGATAAAAACTTTTTGAACTTTCCCAGTCAGAAAAATACAAACGGGAAAACAATGGCAAGGCACTTTAGCAGGTGGTATAAGTACTGATAAAAAGTGCTTTCCCATTCCCAAAATTATACATCATTAGACAAAAGAATATATAGATATATAAATATACTAGCCGGCGCAGCCCGCTACGTTGTTAGCGTGCCTTAAAGTTTAGGGGGGGGGGCGCAGCAGGGTTGGAAAGGGGCAAAGCCCGCTGCGTTGTCTTAGCGTGTCTTAAAGTTTTTTTTTTAATTCCAGTTTATGTAAAGGTAGACCTGGCAATTCAAGTAAATTCACAAATTCAGTTGGAAAATTTACTGCGTCGGTTTCTTCCACCGGTGCTTCGTTGCATGAAGTTTAAATATCGGAATATATAAGTTCCATTCCTTTTCTAAGGTTTTTTCTCTTTTAGAAAATTTGTTTAACTTTTTGGAGAGTATGTTTCTATGCTACATAAGTTTTATATTCCGTGGATAGTGTTTGAAAAGGTAATTCCCTCTTCCAATCCATTTGCATTGTCTATAATTTCAATTCCACTCGTTCAACGTTTATATCCATTTCATTCCACTTGTGTAGTGTTTCAATTCCACTCGTTTCCTATTTAGTTTCTTAATTTTAGTGTTTCATATACACTTGTTCTTTAAGTTTTAGGTTTCTAGCTGAAGACGCAGACGTTAAGGGGGGGGGGCAATTTTCCCCTTTTGAACCACCATTTTTACCACGTTTCCTGTCCAAACTCCTAGAAATGCCTTGTCGATAAGTTAGCCCATACTCCAAGGAAAACATATTATATATTACAGGTTTCTAGCCGAAGGGTTCGGTTAGGCCATCAAGGGGGAGACTTATTCCGTTTTTACCCCTCCCGGTAGGAATTTCCAAAAATTCCGTCTTTGAGGACGTCTGCGTTGGAGGAGGAACCTACTACATACATAATTTTAGGTCTCTATATCCAGCAGTTTGGCCAGGCCGTCAAGGGGGAAGTTTTTTCCCTTTTTACCCCTCCCGGTATGAATTTCCAAAAATACCATCTTAGGGGACGTCAACGTTGGAGAAGGAACCCAAATACCGAATTTAAGCTCCCTTGTTCCAGCAGTTTGGCCAGGCCGTTAAGGGGGAGACTTTTCCTGTTTTTGACCCTACCTGTAGAAATTTCCAAATATCTCACCTTAGCGGATGTCTACAATAGAGTAGGAACTTTAGTGCCAAATTTCAACTTCCTACCTCCAGCGGTTTGGGCAGGCCTTTAAGCGGAACTTTTCGCTTCATTAATCCCAATTTTTGCAATGTCCCTGTCCAAAAAGCACCTTCCCGGTAAGTGAGCCCATACTCCAAGTAACATATGTTTTACATTTCAGGTTTCTAACCAACTTTTACTATTTGTGCCCCTCTCGGTAGGAATTTCCGAAAATCCATCGACAAGGAATTTCAGCGTCCTAGTTCCAGCAGTTTGAGCAGGCTGTCAAGGGGGACACTTTTTCTTTTTTTGTCCCTCCCGGTTGGAATTAGGCTGGAAGAGGAACCTAAGTACCGAATTTCAGCTTCCTAGTTCCAGCAGTTTGGACAGGTCGTTAAGGGGCAACTTTCCCTTTTTGAGCCCCCATTTTATAACGACCCTGTCCAAAATTCAAAAAAGTATCTTTCTAATAAGTTAGCCCTTACTCCAGGGACCCACATTTTAAGCTTCAGGTTTCTAGCCGAAGGGGTTTTTACAGGCCCCCAAGGTGAGGCTTTTCTTCTTTTTGCCCCTCCCTTTAGGAATTTTCAAAAATTCCATCTTCGCGGCTATCTGCGATGGATGAGGAACATTCATACCAAATTTCAACTGCATTGCCTAAGCAGTTTGGGCAGGCCGTTAGTGGGGACATTTTTCCCTTTCAACCACCATTTTTACTATGTTCCTGTTCCAAAATAGAAAAATTACGTTGCCGGTGAGTTAGTCCTACTCCAAGGAATACATATTTAAAATTTTAGGTTGGCCAAAAGGGATTGGGCAAGCCGTCAGGAGGAGACTTTTACCTTATTTCCCCTCCCGATAGGAATTTCAAAAATTCCGTCTAAGCGGACGCCTACACAGAAGGAGGAACTCACATACCGAGTTTCCTTTTGGGATATCCTGTAGGGAATTCCAAAAATACAAACTTAGTCGATGTCTACTACAGTGGAGGAACCTTTATACCAAATTTCAACTTCTTACCTCCAGTGGTTTGGGCAGGCACTTTTCTAATTTGTGAGACTGTTTATGGGGAGACTTTTCCCCTTTTTGCCCGTTCCGGTAGGAATTTCCAAAAATCCCGTCTTAGCGCACGTCTATGCCGAATATCAAGAAACCTTGTTTTAGTGGAGATATCCGTGGGTGGAGGAAAAAAAGTAGTTTTTTTGAAATTATATATTATTTTAAATGGTACTTTTTGGAAAAACGAAATTTTTTGGAAAAAGATACTTTGTTTTTACAAAGTACTTTATTTGTACTTTTTTTGGAAAAGGTATTTTTTTTAAAAAGGTGTTTTTTTGGAAAAATGTATGTTTTTTGGAAAAAGGTACTTTTTTTGGAAAAGGTACTTCTTTTGGAAAAGGAACATTTTTTTAGAAAAAGGTACTTTTTTTTTGGGAAAAGGTACTTTTTTTTGGAAAAGGTACTTTTTTTGAAAAAGGTATTTTTTTGAAAAAATGTATGTTTTTTGGGAAAAGGAAAATTTTTTTAGAAAAAGGTACTTTTTTTGGGAAAAGGTACTTTTTTTTGGAAAAGTATTTTTTTGAAAAAATGTATGTTTTTTGGGAAAAGGAACATTTTTTTAGAAAAAGGTACTTTTTTTGGAAAAAGGTACTTTTTTTTGGAAAAAGGTACTTTTTTTGGAAAAAGGTACTTTTTTTGGCAAAAGGTACTTTTTTTGGAAAAGGTACTTTTTTTTTGGAAAAGGTACATTTTTTTAGAAAAAGGTACATTTTTTGGAAAAAGGTACTTTTTTGAAAAAAGGTACTTTTTTTTGGAAAAGGTAAATTTTTTTAGAAAGAGGTACATTTTTTGGAAAAAGGTACTTTTTTTGTGAAAAAGGTCCTTTTTTTAAAAAAGTTACTTTTTTTTGGAAAAAGGTACTTTTTTTGGAAAAAGGTACTTTTTTGGAAAAAGGTACTTTTTTTGAAAAAGGTACTTTTTTTGAAAAAGGTACTTTTTTTGAAAAAGGTACTTTTTTTGAAAAAGGAATTTTTTTTGGAAAAAGGTACTTTTTTGGAAAAATGTACTTTTTTTGGAAAAAGGTACTTTTTTCGGGAGAAGGTACTTTTTTTGAAAAAAGGTACTTTTTTTGGAAAAAGGTACTCTTTTTGGAAAAAGGTATTTTTTTTGGAAAAAGGTACTTTTTTTGGAAAAAGGTACTTTTTTTGGAAAAAGGAACTTTTTTTGGAAAAAGGTACTTTTTTTGGTAAAAGGTACTTTTTTTGGAAAAAGGTACTTTTTTTGGTAAAAGGTACTTTTTTTGGAAAAAGGTACTTTTTTGGAAAAAGGTACTTTTTTTTGGAAAAAGGTACTTTTTTCGGAAAAAGGTACTTTTTTTGGAAAAAGGTACTTTTTTTTGGCAAAAGGTACTTTTTTTTGGAAAAAGGTACTTTTTTTGGAAAAAGGTAATTTTTTTGGTAAAAGGTACTTTTTTTGGAAAAAGGTACTTTTTTTGGAAAAAGGTACTTTTTTGGGAAAAAGGTACTTTTTTTGGGAAAAGGTACTTTTTTTGGGAAAAGGTACTTTTTTTGGGAAAAGGTACTTTTTTTGTCCCCTTTTTGCCCCTCCCGATAAGAATTTCCAAAAATGCCGTCTCAACGGACGTCTACACCGGTCGAGGAACCTACATACCAAATTTCAACTTCATAGCTCCAGCAGTTTGAGCAGGCCGTCAAGGGGGAGACTTTTTCCCCTTTTTGCCCGTCCCTGTAAAAATTTCCAAAACTCCCGTCTTGGTGGATGTCTACGATAGTGGAGGAACCTTTATACCAAATTTCAACTTACTACCTCCAGCGGTTTGGGCAGGCCGTCAAGGGGGGCCTTTCTCCCCTTTTTAACCCCCATTTTTACAACGTCCCTGTCCAAAATTCTAGAAAGTACTTTCCAGAAAAGTTAGCCCCTATTCCAAGGAACACATATCTTAAATTTCAGCTTTCTAGCCAAAGGGGTTTTGGCAGGCCGTCAAGGGGGAGACTTTCCCCCTTTTTGCCCGTTCCGGTAGGAATTTCCAAAAATCCCGTCTTAGCGGACGTCTACCCCGAAAGAGGAACCTACATACCAAATTTCAACTTCCTAGCTTCAGCGGTTTGGGCTGGGCGATGTTGAGTCAGTCAGTCAGTCAGTCAATCAGTCAGTCACGTTATTCTTTTATATATAGAGATATATATATATATCTAACTCCCACTAGAGCATAGGGCGCCGAAACCAAAATACCAATAAATAGGTGGTATGGAAATATATTTTCCAAAATAAAATTTAAAAAAGGTTCATATGAATAATTTTGGTTCTGCCGTGATTTGAAACCAGGCCGTCAGATAGGCGGACGAAAGCTCTACCCACTGAGCTAACGAGATATATATTACTTGGTAGCTAAAAATATAAATGAATGATAACTGCTGGACAGATACTGGATATGTTGAAATACTGGCACTGGCAAAAAATTTTTTTAAAACTAATATGCCAACGTTGGGAAAACGAAATAAAAGTTGGTTTAAAGGAGTTAAAAGCTCCTCCAAAAATATTAATTTTATAAAACAAAAAAATTTTTTAATTAAAAAATATAAAAAAATTTTTTCCTTGCAACAGGATTTGAACTCGAAACCTTCTGACTACAACCCTTTTTTACCGAAATGTCAAAGCGTTCCAATTGAGTGTACTGTCAATCATTTATTTTTAACACCGTGGTTACCCAGAGGTATGCCAGTGCTTGATTTTTTGTAGCACTGGCAATTTCTGACTGGGTTATTTTTTATTGCGTAAACTTTTAAGTGCTTATGCATAATAATTTGAAAACCTTATAACACGTTTATAAAATGAATTTTGTATGAAAAATTTGTTTTATAAGCCATTTATAAATTTAACCCTTTCACGACCGAACATAAACTGCTGGAAAATTTGTATTTTTTTTGCAGATTCGTGATAATCGACCCAACATTTCTAAACAAAAGTGTCGTCAAAAATATTCTTTTTCAACTCCTTCATCGAAAAAAGCAATTGGACATATATATCCCATTGGTCGTCAACGGTAAAAATTTGTGAAAAACTCTAACTTACTCTGCTCGTAGCGAGTATAGTGTATTTTGTTTTAGTTTTCGCAGAAATAGTTGCATTTTTAGTTTTGTTGTTGTTGTAAATTTTTACACAGAGTGTAGATTATTACTTTTTTGTTTTTCTTATCATGCGAAGTAGTTTGCATATCTCGTTTTGTGCTTAAAGTCGAGTGTTCTAACGTTTTTTCAAAATAATTTTGATCATATGGAAAAATTGATTAACAAGTGAAAGAAGAAACCACGTTTAATAAAACTGCGTACTCATTTTTTCCTGATCACCTCAGTAGTCCTTATAAAAGGACTTTAATTGGTCAACGCATGGTTTTTGGCAAACCCTTTTTTAAGGATATTTTATACATTCCATGCTGCTGATATGGGATCAAATGAAAGAGGAGAATTTCTACATTTTAATGAACGCTTTTCTTTTTTTTTCTACTGAAAATTTTCCAAAAATATTTTCTTCGTCATTTTTTGTCAAAATTTACATTATCACTGAACTGGGGAAATTATCCTTTCTTATTTGATGCCCATTTTGGAGAGAAGTGAGAAAAAAATATATTGCCATTTTAGTATGCATTATTATTTCGAAGTATATATATATATTGATTCCTTTCGTCCCTATAAGGAGCATAGGGCTTCGACGTGGTGGGTATGCAGTTCATCTATAAATGATGTCTACCTTCACATATATGTATTCTTCCATGGGTGGGAGCAAAATTTGAAAATGTTGCACGGTGTAATATATAACTGCAAGAATAAAAGAACTAATCAACATCGATTTTATGCAGCGGATGAAGTTGTGGAATTGCTTAACGCATGTGAAAATGATGAAACCCACCAATTAACATCACCAGTATACTCTGTGCCTCTTGTATCAAATATTATGGTTCCGCCACGATTTGAAGAAATTCGGATATCACAAACAATGTTCGGCAACCAAGCCGTCACGATCCATCATATGATCGAGCATATAAAATTCAACTAACTTTGAACAATTACAATTCGTCATTTGGTTGAGATATGAGTGAAACCAAATGAAAGTCAATCGATATATCTTCACCTAAATTGCAAAAGGGCGTAACAACACTTTTTTTGCATTAAATTAAAGAATATATTTATTCTCTTGACTATATACTTTTTTCTGTATATAAGTTTAAATTTTTGTAGGGACATGTATTTAGTCTAGTGCATCATAATCAATCAAAAACCCGATTTCGAATTTTTTTGTTGTTACGCCCTTCTGCATTTTAGGCGACGATATGTATACTTAAAACAAATATCTTAGTCTTCTTATGCTTGGTTGAATGAATAGTTCATTTAATTTTATTAATTTTTTGTTTAATTTAATGAAAAAAAAACAAAACTATAAAACTTCTTCGTTGTTTACCTTTGACGACTAATGGAACACACATGTCCCATCCTGAATTTGCGCCCTGTAAGCAAGAAAACAAAACTATTTATTCCCAATGTTCTGGTATTTCTGAAAACAGGAGATATAGGTCCATGCTATATTAAAATTATGGTCTTCCAAAACCAATAACATCTGAATAAATGGCATCCAAAAAAGATGAACAAAAAAACTTATTTTTCAGATTTTGGGGTCAATTAATTAGGCGCTAAGACAACGTGGGGCCAATTATTTGGTAAAATCTGAAAGCAAAAACTCTCCTCTATTAAAACAAGTCAGCTTAAAAGAAATCGGTTGGAATATGTGGAAAATATAACAAAAAATAAAAATGGGACATATGTCAACCATTGGTCGTCAAAGGGTTAAAAGGTGATTATGCATATGGCCCTTAATAGATAGGGCCTTGAGGAGCTGGAAAATTCGAATATCTTGCTATTTGAAGCACTCTTATGTCTATAGGGGTCATGCTTTATTTTACACCTTACTCAGAGGTGATAAAGTAAGTAGTATGGTTACAAAGATGAGACAAGAATGTGTCTAAAAATAGATTTTCATAAAAAAGCCCTTTGTTAAAGCAAAAATTAATTTAGAATATTTTTTTATTTAAATCATTGAGGCCACGTTATAGATCCGCTAGACATTTTTTAATCAAACTTTTCAGATACATAGGCCAATGCTTTTTGCATTGAAATTTTTGCAATGGTTTTTGCCTTATAACACCATATACCTAGTGGAAATATTGGCAAACAAAATTATTTTGATAGGATGTGAATCCTAGACGGTTAAAGATATTTAAAAAATTTTAATTTCGTATATTTTCATCAACAAATCTTTATTCCAAAATATGTATAAGAAATTTTTATTTTTTTGAGTTAACGTATTTTTAAATTCCTTTGGAAAAATATGGTGGTTTTGATAATTTTGAAATTAAAATGAAGGTTTTTCGTTGGACTTGAAATCAAATATTATAGTTATCGCATTTTCTTTTAAATTATTTTCAAATTAAAGATAGATGATAAAATTTTTTGAGTAAATTACAGAGAATAAAAATTTTAAAAATTCGATAAGGTCAGCAGGATAGAATTATGTATTTTTGGGTCCCGCTAAATGATGATGACCTTTTTATATGGAATGTGAAACAAATAAGCAAATGAAACAACTCAATTAGACTAAATCAACGATATTCCAACAATACTATTTTTATCCTCCGTTACTATTGTTTTTGCTTTGAACTTTAATTCTTAAAGTATCGCGGTTGGTTCTAATTGAACTCTGATCGACAACTCTTGAAGCACAGATCTCAAATCGAATGTAAAATATTCATTAATCAATTAAAAGATCAACTATACAATATATATACCTTTATTCAATTTTAAAAATTATCATAAGACAACTCTGACATTTTAACTTTTATAAATGTAGTAGTATTTTAATAAAAACTAGCTATTATTTATGTTTTGGCTGAAGACGGAATAAATTTAACATACTTTCGATTTTGTACATTTGAAAAATTCATGTTCTGATCGTTCAGCTTTTCATAAATTACATACATTTGACGAACTAATTTTTAGCACGAGAATAAAGTTTCATTTTTTCTCATCAACATTCCAATCAAAAATATAAGAGTTTAGTCTTTTTTATATTTTTCAAAGAAATATTTTGCAATTTTGGATGAAATTTGTCTTTTATTTACGATTGCGGTCAAGATATGGAACTATTTTATGGTTTTTAAATCACTGAATTATCTCTATCTAATAAAAAAAGATATCCGCTTAAGGGTACTGGGTTGAAAATGGAACAGTGAGTCCAAAATGAGGTAATAACCGTGGTCATGCTTGGATTCGAACCAAGAACTCTATTCCCTGAGCTATAGACATATAATACTTGATTGCTTAAAATGTAAATTCATTAGTCTGCTTCGTATTTTCGGTTGTGATTTCCAAAAATATATGCCTTAGCACATAACGTCACTTAAAATGCAAAAGGGTGTAATACCAAAAAAATTTTAAATCGAGTTTCTGATTTAGTTTCCAGCAGTTATCATATGATGCACTAGACTAAATTATATGTCCCTACAAAATTTTAAAGTCTAGCTTACGCGCGACTACTTATTTATTTATAAAGATAATGTGAATTTGGTAACTACTTATTTCTTAACCATTAGTAAGTATATAAGTAAGTCGTGTTATTTAACAACAATTAGAACAATTATTATCTTTTAACTGCGTATAAGCACACGAATAACTACTTATTTTGGTAACTACTTATTTTATATACTTTTGTAATGCAGCGGGTAATCGTGGGGCACAAATTTTGTGCGTTTTTTCATGCAGCGAATATGGACAACTACTTACAAAAACGACCTTGTCGAACAAAAATAATGAGTTTTGACACCGAATTATAAGCAGTAGACCCTAATTCTATGCTTATTATTTAGATATTAGTAATGAGCACCCATTACTGAGATTTTGCTGGGTAGTTCTACAACGTTTTTTTGCTTCTCCCGTAAAAAGTGTTGTTAAAAATAGATTTTCATAAATGTTTTAATTACACGGAGCTACAAAAAAAAATTTTTTAGGACACTTTTTAAGTGACCTAATGTATGTTGTAGGTCTAGCAGAGCATATTACAAAATCGGTTTGAGAAGTTGCAATATACCCTCAAATTTTCGAGATAAGGGGAAAAGAGTACACTAATAAAAAAAATCCCGTACAAATAGGTCAAAATTGTGCTGGCGCAAATGAAGGTACTATTTCCTGTTATTTTAGCAGAATTTTTACCTATCTGTACGGGCTTTTTTAGAGAAAATAACAGAAAAATTAGTTAAACTTAATCAGAACGCGTTTAACAGACTTTTGTACTAACTTTTTTTATGAGTGTATTTTTTGTGACTTGCGCATTTAAACATTTTTAACTCAGTCATTTTTTAACCGATTGCATTTCAAAATATGTATTTTTTCTTTATATCTTTAAAGATATGTAGAGTTTTTAGTAATAATTAACATTATCCAGTTTTTTTTAACCTTTTCAGCTTCTACGAGGGGTTTTTTGAATCCTCTTTTAAGACAACAATATTCTTAAAGTTACTGAAAGTGCAGGGAATTTCATGCACTTAAAAATCGAAAATATGCGCCTATAATATGCGATTAAAAATACAAATATGCTTAAAAAACATGCACTAGAAACAATTATTATTTTAAACATAGAAATATGTGCAAGTTAATTATTTTACAAATAAGTAGACACACAACTCGAAGCTTTTGCATAGGCCGAAAGGTTTTTAAGAATGTTTATTTTTCAAAATACTGAAAAAGAACAATATTTTGTTTGCATCAAAACATGTTTTTTAGTTTGACCCTAGGTCATAAATTAATATCACTTTCTGTTAAAATTATTTTTCAAATTAAAGAAAGATGATACAATTTTCACAAGTAAATTACAAAGAATAAAAAATTTGAAAGAATTCGATAAGACTAGCAAGACAGAATGCGTATTCTAGGCTTTCGCTACAAAGCCATCATCAGTGTCATTTGCCTTGACGGGTTAAACTTTGATAATCTTCTACTTATGTGAAAGTTGAAAGCAAATCGAATATATTAACAACTCTACTTAGACTAACATCAACGAAATCTAACAATGCTATTTTTATCCTTTATTATTATTACTTGTTTTTGCTTTGAACATTAATTCTTAACCCTTTGAGGACCATACATTTTCTGCTGAAACGATTTGAAAGTTTCTACGATTTTCAAGATCTCTGACCTAATAATAATTACGCCAAGAAAAATTGGCTCCTCTGAACCGCTCCTTACCCCTCATTTCGCTTGTCAAAAATATTTGCCATTTGACGACCCCGCCGTTCCGGACCTAGCGATTTTTAGTATTTTCGTGGACTGCAACTAAATTATAGATATTTCACAAAAAATTCGCCTCATAGGCCCCTTGCTTGCCCTTCTTTTCGCTTGTCAAAGTTTGTGCTTTTTACCCATCAATTGAAGAATTTCAGTTAACCAACTTCGAGGGCTCGCAAGGGGAAAGTGGAACCAGTTAGTGATTTACCGCCAACTAAACTTTTGTTGCCTCAACCCTCCTTGACAAATCACCTTTGGACATATTTACTCTATCTTTTGTCTGGGCAATTATAAGTGCGAAAAATCCTTTGGCAGGCATACTTGCCCATGGTCGTCAAAGGGTTAAGGTATCTCAGCTGATACTATTCAACTCTAGAGTCAAACTAAAAAACATTCATTAAACAAAAAAAAAAAAAAAGATCAACTATACATACCCCTCATTCAATGTATAAATTTTTTATATTTTTTAATAAATTAAAAAAATGCTACTTGAAATGAAAATATGCTCTACAAATTACAAAGTATGCATTAAAAAGATACCAAACCAAATATGCAAAAACATTCATTTTTGTCAAAATATGCAACTACAAATCGATAACAGTTTGTTCTAAATTTGATGATTCTAATAAATATTTAGTCCATATTAGTTTTGGTCCATTGAAAAAAATATGCATTTGCATGGAATTCCTTGCCCCAATTATTATTTTACGTTTATAAATCATGCCGTTTATAATTAATGATGGGTAATTCATTATTTTTTGTTTTGAAATAATGCAGAATATAACAAGTTATCAGTATTATCATTTAATCATCAAGCAGAAAATAATTTTACTTATATACTTTTACCTCTAGTTGCCACATTTTTTATCCGATTGTCATAAGTAGGGCAAGGAATTTCATGCACTTAAAAATGGAAAATATGCGCCTAAAATATGCGGTTAAAAAAGAAAAATATGCATTAAAAATATAAGAAATATGCACTAAAAACTATTATTTTTGCAAAAATAATGCACTCTAAAACTTAAAAATGTATTTAAGTTAGTTATTTCGCAAACAGACACAGAACTCGAAGATTTCCCATAGGTCAATGAGGTTTTAACAATATTTATTTCATGGATGGTAACCGAAACGATGCGGTTATCGGTAAGGGTAACGCTATTTTAGATTATTTCGGTAACGGTATTTTAATGGTAACGCTATTTCATTTATTTCGGTATCGGTATTTTAAGGTTAGCGGTATTTCGGTTATTTCGGTAACGCTATTTTAAGGTTAGCGATATTTCGGGTATTTCGGTAACGGTATTTTAAGGATATCGGTAGTCAGTTTTTTCGATGCATCCCTCAATTTTTTTTACGAAAAACAAACGAGATTAAAAACAGAACCAATTTACCAACTTAATGTAAGAAAAATACCCATTGTCAATAATCCAGTGCAATTGCCAAAAACAGAAAATTAAAAATATCGTTAACGGTATTTCATTTATATCGGTAAGGGTATTTTAAGGGTATCGATATTTAATTTATTTCGGTAACGGTATTTTAAAGGCAACGGTATTTCAGTTATTTTGGTAACGGTATTTTAAAGATAGCGGTATTTCCGTTATTTCGGTAACGGTATTTTAGGGGTAACGGTAGTCAGTTGAAAGGGTTTTGAATCGATAACGGTATTTTAGCGGTATTGCCTCCCAACCCTGGTTTATTTTGATTGAATCAAAATATGAAAACGTATCAATTTTTTATATTTTTTTGCAAAATAAAAAATGCTCCTAAAAATGAAAAAAAGCACAAAATATGCATTAAAAAGGCACCAAATATGCATTTAAAGTGAAAATATGCAAAAACATGCGTTTATGCCAAAATATGCAAAAATATGCAACTACAAATCGATGCCATTTTGTTCTAAATTTGATGATTCGGATAAATATTTAGTCCATATTAGTTTTGGACTATCGAGAAAAAACATGCATTTGCATGAAATTCCTTGCCCTAGTCATAAGTAATACCTTTCTGGAAAAGTTGTAGTGTTATATTGTTTACAACTTCATTAGTTGTTTCAAAAAGCCACCGCAAGATGGCGCCAATCTATCATTTATTAGAAAATCGTAAAAATTGAAATTTGGACGTATCGAAAATGATTTTTTTGATATGTCATAGTGGAACTTTTTTTTCCTCATGCGAAAAGCTATCGAAAAACCGATGGCACAATTTCAAAAAATTTGTGTCCATACAAATCGGCCCCATCGATCCTAAAAGGATCATAGGGCCTCAATAAATTGGTTGAACATATTCCTGTCCTGTGCTAATGCTCTCACTTCGCTCCAGCTTTTACCCATTCCGGATATTTCGGCATCGATTTGCCAGTACAAGGTAATGCATGAATATATCGCACATTTTGCCAAAGTTTTGCTGGGACTGAACAGAAGACATACAAACAGACATATGAAAAAAGAGAATAAAACTTAAACCGATGTGTGTTTAATTTTTTAGTACTACCAACGATACTACAATACTATATGTATGTACATACTGTACAATATTTATTAAAAATTGGCTATTTAGGTACCAGGGATGATAAATGGGATTTTTGAAATAGTACCAATCAGCTTAATTCGACCTCCATAGTACCAAAACATTTTTTTCATTTAATTTTATTAATATAAATTAATAAATAAAAACTGACGAAAAATAAAGAGTTCCGTTATATCTAACCCATACACCAATAGAAAAAAACCCATACACCATTTGACGACCCCGCCGTTCCGGACCTAGCGATTTTTAGTATTTTCGTGGACTGCAACTAAATTATAGATATTTCACAAAAAATTCGCCTCATAGGCCCCTTGCTTGCCCTTCTTTTCGCTTGTCAAAGTTTGTGCTTTTTACCCATCAATTGAAGAATTTCAGTTAACCAACTTCGAGGGCTCGCAAGGGGAAAGTGGAACCAGTTAGTGATTTACCGCCAACTAAACTTTTGTTGCCTCAACCCTCCTTGACAAATCACCTTTGGACATATTTACTCTATCTTTTGTCTGGGCAATTATAAGTGCGAAAAATCCTTTGGCAGGCATACTTGCCCATGGTCGTCAAAGGGTTAAGGTATCTCAGCTGATACTATTCAACTCTAGAGTCAAACTAAAAAACATTCATTAAACAAAAAAAAAAAAAAAGATCAACTATACATACCCCTCATTCAATGTATAAATTTTTTATATTTTTTAATAAATTAAAAAAATGCTACTTGAAATGAAAATATGCTCTACAAATTACAAAGTATGCATTAAAAAGATACCAAACCAAATATGCAAAAACATTCATTTTTGTCAAAATATGCAACTACAAATCGATAACAGTTTGTTCTAAATTTGATGATTCTAATAAATATTTAGTCCATATTAGTTTTGGTCCATTGAAAAAAATATGCATTTGCATGGAATTCCTTGCCCCAATTATTATTTTACGTTTATAAATCATGCCGTTTATAATTAATGATGGGTAATTCATTATTTTTTGTTTTGAAATAATGCAGAATATAACAAGTTATCAGTATTATCATTTAATCATCAAGCAGAAAATAATTTTACTTATATACTTTTACCTCTAGTTGCCACATTTTTTATCCGATTGTCATAAGTAGGGCAAGGAATTTCATGCACTTAAAAATGGAAAATATGCGCCTAAAATATGCGGTTAAAAAAGAAAAATATGCATTAAAAATATAAGAAATATGCACTAAAAACTATTATTTTTGCAAAAATAATGCACTCTAAAACTTAAAAATGTATTTAAGTTAGTTATTTCGCAAACAGACACAGAACTCGAAGATTTCCCATAGGTCAATGAGGTTTTAACAATATTTATTTCATGGATGGTAACCGAAACGATGCGGTTATCGGTAAGGGTAACGCTATTTTAGATTATTTCGGTAACGGTATTTTAATGGTAACGCTATTTCATTTATTTCGGTATCGGTATTTTAAGGTTAGCGGTATTTCGGTTATTTCGGTAACGCTATTTTAAGGTTAGCGATATTTCGGGTATTTCGGTAACGGTATTTTAAGGATATCGGTAGTCAGTTTTTTCGATGCATCCCTCAATTTTTTTTACGAAAAACAAACGAGATTAAAAACAGAACCAATTTACCAACTTAATGTAAGAAAAATACCCATTGTCAATAATCCAGTGCAATTGCCAAAAACAGAAAATTAAAAATATCGTTAACGGTATTTCATTTATATCGGTAAGGGTATTTTAAGGGTATCGATATTTAATTTATTTCGGTATCGGTATTTTAAAGGCAACGGTATTTCAGTTATTTTGGTAACGGTATTTTAAAGATAGCGGTATTTCCGTTATTTCGGTAACGGTATTTTAGGGGTAACGGTAGTCAGTTGAAAGGGTTTTGAATCGATAACGGTATTTTAGCGGTATTGCCTCCCAACCCTGGTTTATTTTGATTGAATCAAAATATGAAAACGTATCAATTTTTTATATTTTTTTGCAAAATAAAAAATGCTCCTAAAAATGAAAAAAAGCACAAAATATGCATTAAAAAGGCACCAAATATGCATTTAAAGTCAAAATATGCAAAAACATGCGTTTATGACAAAATATGCAAAAATATGCAACTACAAATCGATGCCATTTTGTTCTAAATTTGATGATTCGGATAAATATTTAGTCCATATTAGTTTTGGACTATCGAGAAAAAACATGCATTTGCATGAAATTCCTTGCCCTAGTCATAAGTAATACCTTTCTGGAAAAGTTGTAGTGTTATATTGTTTACAACTTCATTAGTTGTTTCAAAAAGCCACCGCAAGATGGCGCCAATCTATCATTTATTAGAAAATCGTAAAAATTGAAATTTGGACGTATCGAAAATGATTTTTTTGATATGTCATAGTGGAACTTTTTTTTCCTCATGCGAAAAGCTATCGAAAAACCAATGGCACAATTTCAAAAAATTTGTGTCCATACAAATCGGCCCCATCGATCCTAAAAGGATCATAGGGCCTCAATAAATTGGTTGAACATATTCCTGTCCTGTGCTAATGCTCTCACTTCGCTCCAGCTTTTACCCATTCCGGATATTTCCGCATCGATTTGCCAGTACAAGGTAATGCATGAATATATCGCACATTTTGCCAAAGTTTTGCTGGGACTGAACAGAAGACATACAAACAGACATATGAAAAAAGAGAATAAAACTTAAACCGATGTGTGTTTAATTTTTTAGTACTACCAACGATACTACAATACTATATGTATGTACATACTGTACAATATTTATTAAAAATTGGCTATTTAGGTACCAGGGATGATAAATGGGATTTTTGAAATAGTACCAATCAGCTTAATTCGACCTCCATAGTACCAAAAAATTTTTTTCATTTAATTTTATTAATATAAATTAATAAATAAAAACTGACGAAAAATAAAGAGTTCCGTTATATATAACTCATACACCAATAGAAAAAAAAGTAAAATTTTAGTTAAAACTACTAAAAATTAGTTAAAAATTACCTTGCAGAAAATCTGCTGAAATTCCCGGGTAAAAAAAATAATATGATGTCATATGTAATGATATCTTATTTAATATAATTGGAGATATGCTATGATCCGAAAAATGGTGGATAAAATTATATCGGATAAGATCTAGATATATTGAATCATATAGAAACTTATCCGGATTTTGACCCGATATAATTATATCTAATTTGATGTAGAAAGTCATAATTATATAACGCTTCATACTTCAAGATCAAAACAAGAACTATTAAAAAGTACTGAAAAATAACACCCTTAAGTTAAGAATTAAAAATTTAAATAAAAATTTAGAAGAAGTTGTACATAATTGTAACCAAGCATTTTAAGCCTTCTCATATAAACTTGTATTCTACCCGTAAACTGTGTAAACCTGGAATGTTTATGAGTTTAATGTCAAATTCCATACATAAAAATATGGCTTGTATTTATATAAGGTTTACAAGGAATTTAGGAGTTATAATGAGTACGCCTTTTATATTTTGAAATCATACATAAATATATCTCAAAAAAACATAGACTTTTTTTTACATTGAGCTATACTTAAACATATCTAAAACAACTTAGAAAAAAAATTTAACATTGAGCTATATAAAACTTTATATATTTTCCGATAAAGCCATTTTTAATTATATATGACGATGTATTAAAATTGTCATAGCATATGTAAATAGATATGGCACATATAATCGTGTATCTTCATATTCCTTACAGCTTTATGGAATGACGCTTAATAATATTTTTAAACAAAAAAGTCTTATGATGCTACATAAAATTATTTATCATAAAACACCGAGGTACCTTTATGAATATCTGTTTTTTAACAATTCTGAAAGAGGAAAGAGGATAATTCCTATATTTTATCGAACTCTAATATCAGAGTGGCAGTTTTTTGTAAATGCTATACGTTTTTGGAATGCACTTCCGCACCACATTCAAAAAAATAGTAACGCATTAAAATTCAAAACTGAACTATTTAATATGTTCACATAAACGCATATATGAAATGATAGGCGATACAATTGACAGGTTTTTTATTTATTTATTTTTTGTTTTCATTTATTATTTTCTTATTTTTTATTTTATTTTTATTTAAATTTTTAAAATTATTTATTTTTTTCATTTTCATTTTTTATTTCATTTTTTATTTTCATTTTATTATTTTCATAGATTTTCGTAGATTTTTAAAGTTATTGTGATAAAAAATAGTTGTGATTTCAAATTATCCATTTTATTTTAATTTTTTTTTTAACTTTTTTTTTTTTCAATTATGGTGTTATAGTTTACAAATTTGTTCTTTTTATTATCATTTTTAATATTTTTTATTTTAAATTCAATTTTTATTTTATTTAAATTTAACTAAAATAAATTGTCACATTTAAACATATGTAGTCAAATTAAGTTCTATGCTGTAATTCATAAGATGTAATCTTGTAGCATAGAAAATCAATTAAATAAATAAATCAAATAAATAAATAAAATAAATATATATATGTATATGGGGACATGTATATTTATACTGATCTATATATGACATCATATAAAAATTTTTTGAAAAACTCAAAGCTATACATAATTATATCCGCAAAGATATAGTGTTACACTTGACTATATAGAAACATATTAGTCCATATTAAATTATATAATTTCCTATATAACTATTTTTACTCGGGTTATCAGATTATTTTTGCAAGATATTAGTAAGATAGAAACAGCAGCAACCAAACTGTTAAATATGCAAAATTTTAGTTATACATACCCAGCAAAAAAAGAGATGCTGAAGCAGTAGAAAAAGAACTACAATTGATGATCTAGATGTACTTCTTTTTTAATAAACACTAATGATTTTAACATTGAGTTGTCATAGGAGAGGAGTACTCCCACTTCAACATTTTTTCTGTACTTTTGGAACGAGTGCAAAGGAAGCTCTTTTTCACAGATTAAAATTTAAAAAAAAATTATTCAAAAAAATTATATTTTTTTTATTTTACAAAAGTTTTTTATTGCCTCCACCGGGTATCGAACTTGCGACCCCACGATTGTTAGTCTAGCGCTCTACAGCTGAGCTATTCTTTGATATGAAAGTTGACTGGCATAAAAACACCACCTTGTTACTGCGAGATATTGTTCCTTATTCTCTTCAATAAAAGTACTTATTAAACAAGTGTAAAAGGTGCACTCCAATTCAATATTTTTTTCAGTACTATTTTTACAGGTGCATAAAAAGCAATTTCTCACCATTTTTTATATATATACATATTTTTAAAAATTAAAAAAATATTGAATTTAAACAAATTAATTATAAATATAAAAAAAATTAATAGAATAAAACAAAAATTAAAAAAAAAATAAAAATTAAAAAAAATAAAAATAAAATAAAAATAAAAAAATATTGATTCCGCCGGGAATCGAACCCGGGACCCTTTGGAAATGCCAAATGATACCAAAATCACTTTTTACGATCAATTTTAGACAGGGTTGGCAGGCAATACCGCTAGAATACCGTTATCCATTCAAAACCCTTTCAGCTGACTACCGTTACCCCTAAAATACCGTTACCGAAATAACCGAAATGCCGCTATCTTTAAAATACCGTTACCGAAATAACTGAAATACCGTTACCCTTAAAATACCGATACCGAAATAAATTAAATATCGATACCCACAAATGAAATACCGTTACCCCCCCCCCCCCAAACTGTTACCGATATTTTTAATTTTCTGTTTTTGGCAATTGCACGGCATTATTGAGTATTTTTCGTACATTAAGTTGGTAAATTGGTTCTGTTTTTAATCTCGTTTGTTTTTCGTAAAAAAAAATTGAGGGATGCATCGAAAAAACTGACTACCGATATCCTTAAAATACTAGTTTTTTAGCAACCATTTCTGTTGATTTTAGCAGGACAGACTGCTATTTGCATTCAACTAAATAAATATGGGTTCCCTATAAATATAATAATTTGTATGAAATTTCACAAGTAAATATGGGTTCCCTATAAATATAATAATTTGTATGAAATTTCACAAGAGCACAGAAATTTAAAATATAAAAATTTGTTAAGAGTACTAAATGTGTCAGAGGAGTACCATATTACTTTTAAAGTTCCAATAGTACCACAAAATGTACTACAGCGCCAAGTTTATCATTCCTGGTAGGTACTATTTTAAATTCTCTACAGTCATTAAACATTTATTATTAAAAGGCAACTCGCGCGTATAAGTTGACTGTTCTCTTTACTTTGCACTAAAGTTTTCTTGTTTTTAAAATTATATATTTAAACAAAAACACAAACCGAGAGTAAGATAATAAGAATGTTATAATCTCGTTAGTAATGAAGTAATAATTTATAAAGATTTATAACAAATAAATTTTATGAACATTTAAGTAAATATTAAAAAAGTGCATATTTTATTATAATAAATTGTAATTAAAACACGCAAAACAAAGTTCAAACAAAATGCTATTAGAAAGTTCTAATAAAATTACACTCTGTGACAATAATATTGATCCAGATAAAGTTCAACAGAAAGTTCAATTATTATGTGAATGGTTGGCGGATAATCCAAATATAAATGCCTGCACTGAATATGAGAATTTATCGTTTTTCTTACAAAGTTGTAAATATGATGTAGAACGTACTAAAAAGAAGCTAAAATGGTAAGTTGATCGCCCGATTATGTTTGAGTTGTTGTGAAATTGCAATTATCAGTCATTAACTGCGAACGAGTATTTGATTACTTAATATATATGTTGTCTATTCAATGAAAGAGCGTTCAAAATGGGGATCTTTTGATCTTATGTTATCCGAATTTCTTTACATTCAGTACACATCTATTCTAGAATGTCTCTTAGACATTTCCTTTTTCAACTCCCAAAAACTGTATTAACTCCCGTTGCCCGTTTTTATGTTTTAAAATTCCGAAAAAAATCTAAGTGTAGAAAATCATTACCAGATATGTGGTTATATAACTACATATCTGGTAATGGTAACTGGTTCCTTTTCTTATAACTTTTAATAAGGATGTCGCGCGAAAAATCAAAAAATATGTGAGTACCTGTATGATTACCAGTAGGTACTGACAAAAATAAAGAGTCTAAAAATAGATTTTCAAAAAAACAAAATTTTATAAAAAAAACTTTTTTTTTGTTAAATTTTTTTTTAAATAAAATGTGTTGAGAGCCTTACCATCCAGAGACTATTAATTATACACTCACAAAAGTTTGTCGGTAGAATCTACTGAAAATGACAGTTAAAACAAAGGTACATGCAGTTAAAAAGGCAAAGGTATTTACCTTTAAAATAACTAAAACTTTTGTTATTTTAACTGTTGAAAAATAACTAACTACCAATGTCGTAAAATTAACTGCTAGATTTTTACTACAAAAATTTCAAAATAACTGACAAAATCGGTAAAAACTACTGTTGTTACAGTCAATTCATTTTGTTTATAGAAGTACATATATTTTAATAAAAAAAATATTTTTTTTTTTTCGATTAGAAAAATATGTGTTATTACTTCAGCCTATTTAAAATTCGAAATAGAAATTCCAAACAGTTCTCCAGTTATTATGCTTTTGGGCATTGGGGATAAATACAATACAAGTTTCTGATTTTTATTTGCAAACTAGAAATATATCAACAATAACAAATATAAACTAAACAAGAATTTTTAAAATTACCCGGGTAAAAAAAATAATATGATGTCATATGTAAAGATATTTTATTTAATATAATTGGAGATATGCTATGATCCGAAAAATGGTGGATAAAATTATATCGAATAAGATCTAAATATATTGAATCATATAGAATCTTATCCGGATTTTGACCCGATATAATTATATCTAATTTGATGTAGAAAGACATAATTATATAACGCTTCATACTTCAAGATCAAAACAAAAACTATTAAAAAGTACTGAAAAATAACACCCTTAAGTTAAGAATTAAAAATTTAAATAAAAATTTAAAAGAAGTTGTACATAATTCTAACCAAGCATTTTAAGCCTTCTCATATAAACTTGTATTTTACTCGTAAACTTTGTAAACCTGGTATGTTTATGAGTTTAATGTCAAATTCCATACATAAAAATATGGCTTGTATTTATACAAGGTTTACAAGGAATTTAGGAGTTATAATGAGTACGCCTTTTATATTTTGAAATCATACATAAATATATCTCAAAAAAACATAGAATTTTTTTTACATTGCGCTATACTTAAACATATCTAAAACAACTTAGAAAAAAAATTTAACATTGAGCTATATAAAACTTTATATATTTTCCGATAAAGCCATTTTTAATTATATATGAGATTGTATTAAAATTGTCATAGCATATGTATTGTCATGCACATACAAATATATATGGGGACATGTATATTTATACTGATCAATATATGACATCATATAAGAAATTTTTGAAAAACTCAAAGCTATACATAATTATATCCGCAAAGATATAGTGTTACACTTGACTATATATAAACATATTAGTCCATATTAAATTATATAATTTCCTATATAACTATTTTTACTCGGGTAAAAAAAATTCAACGAAATTTTTTATTTTTTAAATAACTACCAAAAATAACTGTTTACTGTAAAATTACTGTTTTAAACAACTGTTACGAAATTACGGTACTTTTCGTTAGTTGTTTTCTTAAATAACCCTCATAACAGTTGTTTTGCATTTCTCTATAGAAAAACAACTGTAATTGCTGTTAATTACAATAACTACTGATTACTACACAAACAACTGTAATGTAGTAACTGTCAAACTTTTTTGAATGTAGAGATAAGAAATCAAAATTAACACTACTCACCGGTAGTGGCGCTGAAATTTAGTATTACCTGAGCAACTATTTAGTATCCGTTTAGTATCAGCTGAGCTTATATTTTAATATCAAAAGTTTAAAACAAAAGTTTGTTTTTATTTTAATTTTGAATAAAAAAAAAAAAAAAACGATGTTATTATAACTTTTTTTTGGTGGTGACCAGAGAAGAAAGAAAAAAGCAAAATCCGGTGTGTTTAGAGCAAAAAAATATTGTAAAAAAGCAAGAAAAAGCAAAAGTAAAAAAAAACTTTTTTGTGAGCAAAAAAAGTATTTTTGGGCAAAAATTCTTAAAAAAAAGCAATTCACAGCTCAAAAATCTTAAGAAAAAGCTATTTTAAAGCTTAAAAACGGAAAATCCAAAAAAGCAAAAAGAGGCAAATATGAGTAAAACAAGCAATAAAAAAGCATAAAAGCAAAAACAGCAATTTTGTCTTCTCTGGTGATGACATAGCCCTGCTACCATCTGTCCTATCTCGACGTATTATATTTGATAAATAAAAACATAAATGACTTGATGCAGAGGAACAGCATACTAAAAATCTAAAAAATTGTAGTTTCCTCTATGCTTACCATTATTGAGAAAAATAATAACCCAAGTACAAAAGTTTTGATATAGTCATATATTATCATATAAAATTTTGTATAATTTTATATACCAAGATATAATTATATAAAATTTTACGAAATTATATCCTAAATATATAACTATACCTTAAAATATATATTGCAACATATTACAATATCCAATTATATATAGACCTATATAAAGTTACATATGCCTCATATAATTATGTATAATTGTATCGAATTATATTCCAATATATATAGTTGGATATAATTATATTATATTTAATACATTTGGATGAGGACAAAATCCGTATAAAATTGTATCAAACCATATCTTATTCTATCAAATTAGATCTAATTGTGTCAAATTAGATCTAATTGTGTTAAATTAGATCAAATATGATCATAGTACGATCTAATTTGATACAATTAGATGTTCTCATTTTTCGGATATAATTATATATAATATCAAAAGTCATATTATTTTTTTTAGTAGGGTAAGTCTTAAAATTGATTTTTTAAAAAATAAGTTTTATAAAAGAAATATTTTTTTTTTATATTTTAGCACCCAGTGTAGAAAATCATTACCAGATATGTGGTTATGTAACTACATACTTGGTAATGGTAACTAGTTACTTTTGTTATTACATTTCTTATTACCTTTATATGGCGATGCCGCGAAAAATAATGAGTTATGGTTACACACCAGCATAGGAAAAATCAAAAAATATATCGTTACCTATGTGCTTACCAGTACTGACAAAAATAATGAGTCTAAAAATAGATTTTCAAAAAAAACAAATTATATAAAAAAAACATTTTTTATTGTATTTTTTTTTAAATAAAATTTGCTGGTGCGGGAATCGAACCGGGGTCTACAGATTGCTATTCAATAGCTCTACCATCTTAGCTATATCGACATGTAATATTTAATAGATAAAAACATAATTGACCTGCTGCACACAAGTAAGCTTACTCGCCAACATACAAAAAATCAAAAAATATGTCGTTACACATATAGTTGACTACTCTACCATCTAAGCTATCTCGATATCTTATATTTCATAGATAAAAACAATTACTCTGCTGCACACAAGTATGTTTACGCGCCAGCATACAAAAAATAAAAAATATGTGGTTATACCACCGAGGATAAAGGCTAAAGAGTTCCCATAAGAAATAAGTGCACTCTTTGGTTCCCTTAAAGTTTATATGGATTGGGATTCTGTTAATTCCCGTGAAGAATAAGAGAAACAAAAGGAAAACCGAAAAAGTTAACAATGCACTGTTTTTATTGTTTCTTATGATTATTGATTAAAACGGTAACAAAAACAACTTTAAGAACGAAATAAATAATAAATAATCAATTTTAATTATTTATTTATTGTTTTTAATGTTGTTTTTGCTTGTAAAATCGTTTTTATTAAATTTATTGTTTTCGCGACGTCCTTCATTTTCTCTCGTTCGCTGTTAAATTTCTTCAAATTCTTTGTGTTTTTCTTCTCATTCGTGTGTGGAATTTTTTTTGGCAAACTACGAACTCTTAAAACACCTTAATGGATACCCCCTGGTTATACACATCCTTACCACCAGATTTGAAAAAATATTAAGACTAAAATTAGGGTTTCAAAAAAATTACAAAAAAACTAGAACGTTATATTTGAAATAATAATAATAAAAATATGCCATTATTGGTAACGCATTATTTTTTGTTTTGAACTAATGGAGAAAGTAACCAGTTTTTATTACATATTTTGAAATAGTACAGAAAGTAAGTCGGTGTCATTCAGAGCTTCGAAAGACTTAATTCAATTTAAGCTTAAATCACGAAAAATTAAATTCAGATTTTAAAAATGTTCATGTACCATTCCCTTAAACCATTGGTAAAGAATTCATTCATAAGCTTCATTCCCAAAGCTTTATTAAGGATTGAATGAATTCCCAACTTGAATCATTAAAATACATCCAAATTTAAATTTTTCATTTGACTAAGTGAATGAAAACAAAAAATTTTTCATTCACCTTTTTATTAAATGAACTCAGGTAAATTGGGTTTCATTCAGTTAGAATTCAATCAAAATAGAATGAATTCATACACTTATAGAAAAAAGTTTGTAGAAAAGTTAGTAAAACTGTTAGTACTTCAACTTATCAAATTTTAACTAATTTTTAGTTAAAATTTAATTTTTAGTTAATTTTTTTGCTACCTCCGCATTACTAATTTACAAATTTTTTTGCTATTTTTTTTTGCTGAATTTAGTTACTAATTTTTAACAATAAATTTGCTAACTTTACAGTATTTTGCTGAATTTTAGTTACTTATTTTTAACAGAAGATTTGCTAATTTTAAAAATTTTTTGTAAACTAAACCACCAATTTTGGAGCGCTTATAAAAAGAATGTTAAATGACTCATAAAAATTACTGCATATTTTTAAATCGCCAAAAATAATGCAAAAAGTTTTTAAATAAAGCTAAATTGAAATGGTTGAAAATTTGTCCTACTCATAAAATATCTAAATTATTAAAATTTATGAGAAAAGTTTCTATTTATCGTAATACATTAATTTTCAAAGATCAAGGTTTATTTTGGACGAACCATTTTAATATGAAAATTGTGATTAAAAGTATCTCTGGGAAGCAAGTGTAGTTTACAGGGATGACCCTAATTTGTTCCCCCAATATTGTACTTTTTAAGCTTATTTAAAGAATACGATATTTTTAATCGGCCACACCTTCTTTCCTGTGGGTGGAGCTTTAGAGGTGAAAATAGAAATTTAAATAAATTCGGAAGTAGGTACATATCCGATCAGCAAACAATGAAAATCAAAAGAAGGGTCTCTGAAATACATTTTGTTATGGTTAACATATTATTGTGTATAAATATTACCACTTTTACAAAAAATCATTCTTGGAAATTTTCATTGGCATTGAAATATAATTGGCATTACTTTATCTCAATGTCAGTGCCAACAAATTTCATCACCATTCAATGCCAATGAAAGTTTTTTTCAATTTGCATTGATGAAAACAATGGTAATGAAATGTACACATAATTGAAGAAAAGCATTGTAATATAAAAAAATATAAGAAATACGCGAATTTTCAATTTTTTTTCTTAATTTATTCTTTTATTAAAATATGAAAACAAATACTTCTTTCATCAATTATAAATGGGCATTTAGGCATTGAACAATGCCAATTGAAAAAATTTCAATTAATTGACACATTTATTTTTTATTTATTAATTTTCATTTCATATGCTCCTTTTTTTACCTTTTTCCAGTACACTAGTAATCTGCAAAAGTTTTGTTGATTTCAGAAAATTTTAGCAAAAATTTTGTAGATTTAACAGTTTTTTTTTGCTATATTCATTCTACTATTATTTTGCAATTTTTTTTGCTAATTTTAGCAGGTTAAATTGTTATTTGCAATTAACAACAATTTAGCTCAAATATTACTAAAATTCTGTAAATTTAACAGTTTTTTTTGCTGTTTTCATTTTATTAATATTTAGAAAACTGATTCTGCTAATATTAGCAGTTTTTTCTGCAGCATCATTTTTAACAAATTTTTAGTAACTTTTTCTGCTATTTTTACGGACTTATTTGTATGAGTGTATAATTCAAAGCTATTGGGAATTAAGCTATCGCATTATTCGGTAAGAATGCTATTACGGAATGAAATTTAACCCAAATTTCATTAATTTTTAAAAAGTGAATGGAAGAATTAATTATTGGTAGTTCTAATAGGTAGTAACATTGATGAGGCCTTGAGGAGCTAGAAAATTCGAAGGTCCCGCAATTTGAAGAATCCAAGTGGTAACATGGAATATATATCACATGTGATTACATCGCTATTTGACTATATCGTAAATATTTTGTATGAAATTGCCTTTTAGAGGGCAGTAAACTACACGTACGTACACTCAAAATAAAAAGTCTGTTTTCTGAACAGAAAAATTTGTTACTGTAACAAAATGTATATCTGTTTTTTGACTTAAAATAAAATTTGTTGATTTTAAAACATTTTTTGTTAAATTTAAATAAAAAATTTAAATTTAATTAAAAAATTAGTAAAACTACAAATTTTAAAATAAAATTTGGTGATTTTAAAACATTATTTGTTAAAGTTAAATAAAAAATTTAAATTTAATTAAAAAATTAGTAAAACTACAATTTTATTTTTAATAAAATGAGTCGTAAAATTTTTTCAAATTTAGAGTCTCGGGACACTCCCCGGACCTAGTCCATATCATCTAAGGGCATGTTAGGGCACTTCAAAGGATCAAACATTTGGTCCGTTTTGCTCTATTTCGAATTTATTTTAATAAAATTTTCCGAGGGTCCACGGCCCCACCAAGGTACATTTTTTGTTAGAGATAACCTTTTCACGAGGGTATTATGTGGTTGGGGCAAGTCGAAATTTTCGTCAATTTTGCTCTATCTCACTTAGTTTTAGAGATATGGGCCATTTTAAAAACCATCTGTAAAAATTCAGATACACTGGTGGCGCCATCTACCGGGTAATAACAGAAACATGAAAATGTTATATTTTAATAATAAATTGTGTAAAATATAGCGAATGGGTTCTTAAAAATTAGTTATAAATAATTTTGAAAATTAACACTCAAAATTAGTTAAGGTCTGAGGATTTTCAGTATTGTGTTAAATGAAGATAACTACAATCTGCACAGAAAAAACAGTAGGCACCAACAATTGGAATTTGTAAAAGCAATCACATTTTCTTTTAAATTGAAATTTTATTCCCAACAATTTTTTTTATTTGAAATATTTGTAACTCGTTTGTAAATTGTTATCTTTCATATTGTTTAAAAATAAAAATTCAAAGTTACAAAACAAAAAGAAAATTTTTTTTGGATTTCTTTGTTGGTGCCTTTTTAAAAATTTTTTTTTGTATTTACAAATTTGGTATAACAAAGGTGTTTAAAAATTTAATTAGAATTTTGTAAATTCTTTCTGTGTGTGTTTAAATCAGTGTTTAAACTAAAAATTTTTAAAAATTAGTCAAATCGAATTGAAACCCGGTTGACAGATTTTTTTCTAACGTATTATTTTAAGTGTATGAACAAGAAACGCTTATTCAGCGGATACTAGAGATGAGCGATCCGGTGATTTTTGAATAACGCTGCTACCAGTGATCGTGATTTTTAAATCACCGTTCTTTTAAACAGTGACTGTGATCACGGGTTTGTAATAGAGATGGGCGATCCGACGATTTTTCAGTAACATTGTTCTCAGTGAATGTGATTTGCAAATCGTTGTTCTTTTAAACTGTGATCGTGATCACGGTTTTTCTATGGAAAAGACTGCGATTTTCTGATAAATAAACGAAATAATATTTATGGCGAGTTTTTAAGATGTCAGTTAAACTTGGCTTAGTTAAACCGAAAACGAATTTTGTCAGCCATTTCAAAGTTTATTAACAAAAATTTGCCGGAAAATCTTTTTCTCGAGTATAATTTATTTCTTTATTGAAATAAAACAAAATAAACCACATTTTAAAAGCAGTATTCCAGTTACAAACTGCGTTACACTAAGTTTAAAGATAATCCACTTCCTAAAAACTGGGCCTTAAAAGAAGAATAGTTGCGACCGGTAACAAAGACATGATAGAAGGAGACATTTTATTCAGAAGAGTGTGAAAGCAATTCACTGTTATTGAAAAAAAAAAAAAACATGTAATACTGTGCACAATGAAGTTTGCAAGAAAGAATAGTAAAAAAATATTAAAAGAACGACATTCCGAGTAACTGCGACTTGAAATATTTGATCACTGCCGTTACCAGTGATTTATCAATAACTGTGATTAAATCACCGGTATGAAAATATCGCTCATCTCTAGCGGATACGCAGTGTCTAAATTTTGCTCATAAATGTATGCTCTGTTAAAAATCAATTATACATGAACTCATATGATTTCAATCTTTTCGTCAAAGTTTGCATAATGTTCGGAAAAATATCACTTAATTTAACTAGGCTATAATTATCTTTACTTTTATTTAAATAATCTTAAACCATTAGTGGCCTGGGTACTGAAAAGACACATGAAACATAATGAAAGCTTTTAAATTGATTAAAAAATCTCCACTTGATAAAAATAATTATTTTATGTAACTTGATAAAAAAAAGACTCACTAGGAAATTTACAGAATAACACCTTTCATAATTTTCGAAAAATATAACTTAAATTTTATCAGACTATAATTATATTATAATCTTTAACCAGGGACCGTAATGGTTATAAGTGATATCAAAAAAGTTCTTTTATAACAGTTATTTTGTGACTAAAAAAAGGAAAAGCCATCTAAAACCGTTATTTTGCAACGTAAAAATAAAAGGTCGGAGAAACTTTTAAAAAGAGAGTTTTATTTTACCGTCATAAAACTCATTTGAAGAGTTTTATTTTCCCGTCATAAAATAAAACTCATTTGAGGAGTTTTATTTTCCCGTCAGAAATTTAAAACTCATTTCATGTAAATTGATACCCTCATCAAAAATTAAACTAAATATGCCAAAAAAAATACTTTGAATATTGTGCAACCCAACTAAGCGTTGAAAGAGCATTTTCTGCTTTTAAATTTGTATTGAGCGACCTACATTCAAATCTTTCCACAAAAAATTTGGAAAAAATTATGTTTATTAAATTATACAAATAAATTACTACATACATTTTATTAGGTAGATTTAATAAAAAGAGACTGCAAAACTGAATAAAATAAACAAAATGAGTTTTATTTTTTCCGTCTAAGTTTCATCCGATATCTTATTTTTTCGTTGAAAAATAACTCTTAACTGTGGAGTTGAGATCACCATAGATTCGGAATGAGCTCTTCAATACGAATCTATTGGTACACTCAAAAAAAAAGTCAGTAAAGTCAGCAAAAAATGTTGCTGTGTCAGCAAATTTTTAGTCAGGAGCGTCCTTGCAAAAAAGTTGGTAATTTCAGCAAAACTTTTTGTTGAAAATCAGCGAGCTGATTTTTACCAAAACAAATAGTAATCTCAGCAAAAGTTTTGCTAACACTTAGTCGATTGCAAATGAAAAAAATCCTTGCTAAAATCACTAAACTTTTTGCTGAATATTAGTAGACTGAAAAAAACTCAAAAAATTTGTAGAGAAATTTTACTTTAGTTAATTTATTTGCTGAAAATTTAAATATGGAAATTGGGTAGAGTTGTTTTTTAATTATTATTTCCGTTGTCTGTACTACATCCAGACAAGCTGCGACATCTACATTTGTCTATCTGGTTGTCGTCCACGTTTTAATTGCGGTTATCAGCACAATTTTTGTAGCAAAATAAATCAGTAAAACATTAGTTCAAAATTAGTTTAGTGGTAAAAAATATAACTAAATCTTTTGCTGAAAACGGAATTTCAGCAAAAAATTTGCTGAAAACTAGTAAACTTGATATACAAGACGTTTTACTAATTTTTCTATTAACTTATTTTTTTTTTGAGTGTTTAAAACAGTATAGGTCTCCGTTGACTCTAACATCAAGAGTTTTTGAGTTAAAATTGTCTGGATAACTGTTATTTGCGGTCCCTGTCTTTAACCCTTAGATGCCCGGGGACAGAAAAGATCTATGAAACTTAATTAATAAAAATATCACACTTGATAAAACTGTTAATGTTTTCACTTTTCACCAGAAACACCCGTTAGAAAATTTACGGAATAACGTGTTTCAGATTTTGATTAAATTCGGATATGTAATAGATATGTACACTGCTGTTCTAAGTTTAGAGGGTTTTGATTTAGAATGGATTTCTAAAAGCACATGGAATTAAAATATTCGGAAATTTGCTGTTTTGGTATTCACATATTAAGTGCGTTCCCGTAAGCACCCAAAGTTAACGAAATTTACTCAAAGTTACCGAAATTTACCCAAAAGCGTTCCCGTACTTGAAAATTGGGTAAATGAGAGCGCTAATGAGAGTGTATTAGTGTTTCTCTTTTTACCAAAATTTACCCAGACTTTTTCTTCGGGTAAACTTCTGTAACACAGCTGATGTAAATATAAACAAAAAACAATTGTGAAAATAAATTTTAATCTTTGATTAAATCATTTTTTCTTCCTCTTCCTCTTTTTCCGAAAGAAAATGTTAAAATTTATAGACAATTTTTAAAATAATCTTTTTATGTATTAAAAGTTCTACAAATTTCAATATTTTAGTGAAAATACAAAGAAAACATTTCAAAATTTTGTTCACACATGTTTTTTTAATAATTTAATAAATATTTCATAGAAAAAAAGTGGATGTGAATCACAAAACAGCAAAAGTGTTCGGAATGTTTTACTTTAGAATTTCTTTATGTGGATTCGGAACTGAGAACAGCGCCGGTAATTAAGTACAATTCGAAAATGATCTTCCAATTAGAAAAGAATAAATGCATAATAAACAAAGCTTTTAATTAAAATCTGATACGATTACACAATTAAACTGCTATTAACATAAGGACACTCCTGACCCCACATTTTTAACCCTTAAAAATAAGATTGGGACCATAAAAAATTGCGCCTTTTCTTAAGTTTTGTACCCTCATTCACATATCCGAATCTAAACAAACATCTGAAAGACGTTATTCTGTAATTTCCTAGTGGGTCTTTTTAAGTGAAAACATTAACTATCTACACTCAAAAAAGTTTGACAGTTACTACATTACAGTTGTTTATGTAGTAATCAGTAGTTGTTGTTTTTAACAGTAATTACAGTTGTTCTTCTATAGAAAAATGCAAAACAACTGTTATGGCGGTTATTTAAGAAAACAGTTGTTTTAAATTTTTAAATTTTACAGTAAACAGTTGTTTTTGTTAGTTATTTAAAAAATAAAAAAAATTCGTTGAATTTCTTTGAATTCTAAAAATTCTCGTTTAGTTTATATTTGTTATTATTGATATATTCCTAGTTTGCAAATAATAATAAGAAACTTGTATTGTATCTCCAATGTATAAAAGCATAATAACTGGAGAACCGTTTGGAATTTATACTTTAAATTTTAAATAGGCTGAAGTAATTACACATATTTTCGTAACCGAAAGAAAAAATAACTGTTTTTTTTATTAAAATATACTTTTATAATGCCAAAAATTAACTGTATAAAAACAGTAGTTTTTACCGATTTTGTCAGTTGTTTTCAAATTTTTGTAATAAAAATTTCTCAGTTAATTTTACGACATTGGTAGTTGTTTTTAATGCATTTGTTAGTTATTTTTCAACTGTTAAAAATAACTAAAATTTTAGGTTTTTTAACGGTAAATACCTTTGTCACCTTTTTAACTGTATATACATTATTTTTAACTATCATTTTCAGTAGATTCTACCGACAAACTTTTGTGAGTGTGTTCAATGATATCCGATAAGGTCAGAATTCCATATCTTAATAAGTTAGAGTATATTAAATGAATAAATGAAATAAAAAATAAATTTTTCCCTCAATGTTGAGAATTTTTTAATAATAATACACTTTTTTCAAAATGGTCCACTTTTGGCCGAATTTCGGTAAGGGTTAACGTTTTACTAAGAAAAAAATACATTTCTTCCATTTGGAACCATTTGCAATAAAACTGGGGTGGTGTAATGAACGAAAATCGACAAATCGTTATTTTAAGGGACGTCCTAATAGACATGTATGACTTTGTATGACTTCATATACCAGCATGTGTGAATTCGCACATGTCCATGAATGAATGGTTTTTAACCGGGCGCACACAAAATTTTTAGTGGAAAATTTTTTTGTAAACCTCCTTTAGCTTTATAAAGTATTTATGAATTAACATAATTGGCCTTTTTTTTAATCACTGGATTTATTTTATTTTGTTAAAAAAATCCACATTTTGTTTTTTAATTTTTAAAATTTTATATTTTTATCCAAATCTAACACTTATTCCCTAATATAATGTGAAAGAAAAAATTTAAATTTTGCGAAAATTAAATTTCTGGAAGAAAATTAAGCTAAATCCAAAACGGATTTATTTATTTTTTAAATCCATTTTGGATTTAGCTTTTTTCAATTCCTGTGTTCACATTCAAGGTCAAGGAAATTCATGCACTTACCTAATAGACCAAAACATAAGTAAAGTATAATAGTAATTTAGAAGAAGCTTTTTTTAACAAAATTAATACACTCAAAAAAATAAGTTAGTAGAAAAATTAGTAAAACGTCTTGTATATTAAGTATATTAGTTTTCAGCAATTTTTTTGCTGAAATTCCGTTTTCAGCAAAAATTTTAGTTATATTTTTTTAGCACTAAACTAATTTTGAACTCATGTTTTACTAATTTATTTTGCTACAAAAATTGTGCTGATAACCGCATGCATATCGTGGACGACAACCAGATAGACAAGATGTAGATGTCGCAGCTTGTCTAGAAACGGAAATGACAAAAAATGAAAAACAACTCTACACATATTCTATATTTAAATTTTCAGCAAATAAATTAACTAAAGTAAAATTTCGCTACAAGTTTTTTGAGTTTTTTTCAGTCTACTAATATTCAGCAAAAAGTTTAGTGATTTTAGCAAGGATTTTTTCATTTGCAGTCGACTAAATGTTAGCAAAACTTTTGCTAAAGATTACTATTTTTTTTTGGTAAAAATCAGCTTGCTGATTTTCAGCAAACCTTTTGCTGAAATTACCAATTTTTTTGCAAGCACGCTCCTGACTAAAGATTTGCTGACACAGCAACATTTTTTGCTGACTTTACTGACTTTTTTTTTAGTGTAGTCTTTTTTGATCATGTTTGAGAAACTATTATCCTTCACAATATGTTTTTAAACATATTATTTAAAAAGCTTACTAACTGTAAAAATATTAAGAGTTTGTCAATCTTGTTTGAGAAACTATCCTCCTTCTTAATATATTTTTTAACACACTGTATTTATATTTAAAAAAATATTATTCACAATAAATATATATGCAATATGCTTGTCATATTTTGTGTTTTCTCAACAGCATTGTTAGTATGATTATAAAAGACTTATTGCAAATAGGGAATGCAAAATACCGCACTTTTTGATTTCCCGGGAAAGCGGGAAATTTATCTTGAATTCCCGGGATCCCGCAAGAGAAATAAATTAGAAAATATTTTATAATAATTTTAAAGTTACAATGAGTGTTATTTTTGTTCGGTTTAAGATCAAATATTACAAATTCTAAATAGAATTTACAATTTTTATTTTAAAACCAATAGAGAAAAACTTATGAAAAAAACTTTCCTAGAACCAATGGTTGACAATTAATGCATTTTCAAGTGACACCGCTCACTATCATCAGATTGTCTTTATGGAGTCCTCTCTAGGCTATAATGTAGATTTTAGTTTTTTGTATATATATGTTCAATTTCAAAGAAATGCATTTTGAGAAATAAATTCAAACATTTTTACTTATCTATTTTTCATTATTATAACTAACGAAAACCACATGTCTTTAATAAAGCTATTATTTTTCCCTATGTTGTAGTTTTTTTATAAATAAAATGTCTTAAAGACCTCAAATTTTCATGATCACGAAAAAGCTCAGGTGGTTTTTCTTTTAATTATCGCAATGTGGGAAAAAATAAATTTTATATTATAAATTATATAAGTCTAATTATATATTTTTAAAAATTTAATAAACTAAAACTAATGTTGAGACTAAAAAACTCGTCGGCAGAAAAAACAAATAAATAAAAAAATTGAAACAGAAAATAATTTTAGAAAATTGGAATTTTTTTTTTAAATTATGGGAACAAATTTTAACTTACTTGCTAATTTTTAAAAATTAATAGACACATTTTCTTTAATTTTGTACAAAATAAATGCGATTCAAAATTTTTTATACAAACGCCATTTAAGTGGTTTTAAGAGGCACTAAAAGAAACTTAAAATGTTCGGTCAAGTACACAAATTAATCAGTATGTTGTACTCGAAAATCTTACTATTTTTACTCAATCGCTGTTTTGGTTACTTTGTGAATTTTTCTAGTTGTGGTAAAGGTAGCAAATTGTAGTAAGTGAGCGAACAAGCCTAATGTAAAATTTACTATTTTTAAAAGGTTGGAAAATTTTGCATAAGAAAATTTTAAATAATTGACTTTATCATTTTAAATTGAAAGTTTTGAAATCCCGGGATTCCCGGTCCAAATTCCCGGGAATGCGGGAACTGAAAAATGCTTAATTCCCTAATTGCAAACTACAATTTCTAAACTCTTTGAAGTTTTGTTCCAGTAAAGTCCCGTTAATTTCTGAGTAAATTCTAGAGTTGTAAAAGTATTGAGTATTCCGGTACTGAGTACTCAATACTGACTGTTTTTTTGAGTACTCAATACTGAAACGGTACTACTCAATACTTTTAAAGATGCAATTTTCCGTAGAAATGTGTATTTTTCGTATGAAAATACAACTCTAAAAATAGTACTCTAAAAATACAGCTCTGAAAATACAACTCTATTTGTGAAGCAAAGAAATTTGTAACGAATTTTTGCGAAAAATAATTTAATTAATTTATTTAAAATGTTTTAAATTAATTAAAATGTAAATAACAATAGTTATTTAACACGTGTATGTGAATTGTTATAATTTTTCCTAATAAATACGAATTCATAACATTTTTATTTTTAAATTAAAAAAACCGTTAAAAGTATTGAGTAGTATCGAGTACTCAATTGAAAAGTATTGAGTAGTATTGAGTACTCAAAAAATACCGAAATTTCACAACTCTAGTAAATTCATCGTTGAATATTTTGTACCGCGCAGGGATGGAAAAGTTGATACGATCGTACTTTTTTTTGATACTATTTGATTCAAAAAAGTACCGTAGTACACCCGCGTCAAATTTGATACTCATGGACATTTGGCCGGTTTTGAATTGATATTTACTTTTTTATTCTACTGCCAATTTTGCTATTTTCTCGACAAATCTAGTGATTTTCAAGCATATTTAGTGGGATTAAATATGATTAGCTATTAACGGGAAATCTAGCGATTTTTGCAAGCTACGATAAATTCGTATTCAAAACTTGAAATGTTCAAAAAATTTAGTGAGTCATTCATTGATTTTTAAGAAAATTCGAATTTTTTTGTATTGTTCATAAAATTTTTAACACTATCTGGAAAACTTTGAACTACTTTTTTATAACATGCTAGACATGATAAATTTAGTTAGTTTTAATTGAAAATTGTTCTAACAATTTTTGGTTACAAAAATAAAATGAATAAAAAAAAGATCTCTGATTAAAAATAAAAAATCAATTTCAAAACAATCAACTACCCTTAAAATTCCTTTTGACTCATTTTACCTCAATTTAAATTATTTCGATTAATTTTTGTAGAACATTGTGTAAAAATCTCTAAATAAACACATTAACATTTTCCCCTACAAACGTTTTATATTTCCGCCTTCAAGTTTCGTTTTTCTGAAAAAAAAATTGAGAAAGTATTTGTCGAAAATCGTTTTTGGGCTACAGACCGTAAACATGCAATTGCATGAAAGTCGCTACCTTGTAAAAAATATTCGCGTTGTATCGAAATTCTGCTAAAAACTCGTATATCAAGAGTTTATATAATTTTGAATTTGTTATTTTAAAAAGAGCTAGAAAATTGTTTTAGTACTCTGAGGGTCGAAAAAGTACTCTACAAAACTTGTTTTGATACCGAAATGAAAATCTCGTTTCCCATCCCTGGTACCGCGTGCATTGTCATTTCATTCTCAGTTTTGCATCAATAGAGTGCGGATGTAAAAATGAATGTTAAAGTTTTAAAGTTAAATTTATTGAGACTTGATTTTTTTCATATAAATTTTTTACTTTTTATTTATTATTTTATTTATTATTATTATTTTTTTTTATTAATTAATAAAAAAAAAAACAATAAAATGTGAATTGGTTATTTGCAAGCATAAGCTAACTTGTAGTCTACACGAGGCATAAATTAGTTAACATGGCCACTAACATCATGTTAATGTTAAGTGTGGACCACTCATTTTAATGTTCTGATTTACATTTTTCCTGTGTTAACATAGTTGTTAACGCAGATGTTAAGAAAACTATTTTATAACATCTCAGTCGATGCCATATTTTTTTACTGCTTAATGGCATCACCAACAAATAAAGCTTATGAAAAAACAAAGAAAATATTAATAATGAAATTTCTTAAATAAAATTTGTAGATGTATTTTTTGCATTGGCGGACTTAGGCCGGTCTGGGGTGGGCTAAGCCCACCCTAGACTGATTTTTGCCCACCCCAGAATTTTTAAAAAATCTACCTAGAATTCTTTTATCTACCCAACAAAATATTGGTAATGACACCTCATTACTATCTGCATTACCAAAAATGATATATCATTACCTTTTGCATTATTTTATAATATAAAATATGGACTTCCTAATAACGGCCTATTGTATTCATTGTTTCTAAATATAAAATAATGACTTACTGGTATTAGTTTAAATAAGTACTTTTTACACAGTTAAATTTTTTTATTATATGTAAATATGTTTTATGTTTAAATTTTTATGACGAGTCCTAAAATTACACACTAGAGAAAACTTAAATTTTTCTGAATGTATTTCCTTAGGCTAATAGTATTTGCCTAACTCCTTATTTTTAAGAATCAAGTAAGCAATCGGATAACCACTTATAATTAAACTTTTTGTAAGCATGTGTGTAACCACTTATTATTCAAAATCTCATAACTACTTATTTCTCATTTTTACGTAAGCGAGCGGGTAAGCGTGACTACTTATAAAAACGACCACGCCAAACAAAAATAATGAGTTTAGACGCCAAAAAATAAATTGTGCGGAGCTATAAATTTCTATTATATAACCACTTATTTGGTAATGAAAGATTTTGCTGGGTATGATTTTGATGGCGTAAAGTATCACAATATTACTTTTTTTTTAATATCAATTCTGAGTTTTTAGTTTGGGAACTACTGGTTTCCTAGGCAGATAATTTGTTGAAATCTAAGGTCAGTTCTATAGTCAGAACTAAGATCGATTTTTGTTTTATACATTTCTTAAATAAGAAATATACAAATATAGAAATACAAATCTATCTTAGTTCTGATTATAAAATTGACTATAAGAGTTTTTCTTTAAAAAAATTATTAGAACCGCAAAGTTGTTCAATAATAGAAAAATAACGCCGAATTGGTGAGTTAAATATCTTAGATTTGATAGTTTTCTAAACGAATAATTAGTTTATATCTAACAAGGAAGTTACTTCAAACTAAACACTACTATGTTATTTTAATGAAATTTCAATATTTTGTAGAAACAAAAATTGTAAGATGAACATCTCACTATTTTTGTCCACCTCGGTAATTTAAGTGGTCAGAATATGGGGTTAGATAGGGTTCGTCCGAGGTGGACGAATTAGACAGGTTGATCTTAGATTTATTTTCTCTATTAAATATCTAAATTTCAATCTGAGAATATAGCTTCACCGATAAAATTCCTCAGTTGCTCAGTTAATGTATTACTCAGTTGAAACCAAAAATTTCAAATTAACTGAATTAATTAATATTAACCAAAGTTTTATTCAAATAAATTTTGTTTTCTGTTACCCTGTAAATACAAATAAGAAAATTTGAAATTGTCAAGAACTTTTCAATACAATTACAAAGAATTCCAAACAATGGGAAATACAAAGATATTTAATTTTCAAAAAAAGGGTTTATATTATTTTTGGAGCATGGTAAGTTTTTGTTTTGTTTATAGATTTGATGCAATTTAGTAAATGCGATTTATTTTTGTACAGATCGCAAGTAAAAATGTTGCATGTGCAATTGTGGATTTATGCACATGGAATTAGAAATCATTGTGGACAAAAATACAAAAAACGGTAAATCAAGACATGAATTCAATTTTTTATTTTGTTGTATGAGTTAAAAATAAAGTTTAAAAAGTAAATTAAAATATCGCAAAAAGCAAGAGAAAAATTTTAAATGGCAATTTTATTATATACTTTCAAATCGGTTGTATTTAACTGAATTCAATGGTTATTTTCAAATTATTAACAAATTCGTTGTTTTCAACTGAGCCTTAATTGCTTTCTTTCTTAAAAAAATATTAGTTATTTTCAATTAATTTAATTAACTGAGACTCAGTAAGGGGTATTTCACCTGAAACTCGGTTGAAAATTTAGTAGCCAACAACTGAGGTATTTTTTCGGTGTTGGAATACAATCCTTGTACCAGGTTTTCTTCAAAAAAATAAATGCACTATTCAGAGTTTTGTACAAAAACATGGCGATTTTGATAGGATAAGCTACCAGGATTATTTAATTTTGAAAATTATGAAAATTTTATTAGAAGGCAGGAATCATTTTTAAGATTTTTTGTTGTGTGAAAAAATTGTAAGCATAATGCCGAAAGTGTTTTTTAGGATTAAGAGTGTGAGAATGGGCAAATAAACAGCAGTAAATTAATGGGTCGCTTGCCCACCCCAGAAAAATGGTCTAGGTACGCCAATGATTTTTTGAGATTAGTTTTATGTTTTAAATTAATTTAATTAGTTTTAATTAAAATTATATTAAAAAATATAATAGAAATTAAAAATTTATCGAATTATTTTGAAAATTACATATTAAAACAATTATCTTAGTATTAAGCAGTTATTTGATTTCTTCGTTTTGTTCGTTTTCTTTGATTGCCCAACTTCGCTGTTTTTTCTTACTCTCATTTCTGTGATTTACTCTATTAACAGTAGTTTTGAAACGATGGAATACTAAACGAAATTCTTTTATATAGGCTTCATAAGTTACTCTTTCTTTTGGCGGATTCTGTTGTTAAGGCACGATATAATATTAAGTTTTGAATTTGTCTGAAAATCATAAAAGAAAAAATAATTTTTTTATAGTTACTTACCGTAAAGAGCATTTAATATGACAGCTATTAATTATAAAATTTTTACGTATACGCACATTGATATACGATAAGAAATATGACTTTTCACCCGCACTTTCGAGAATCAACTGAATATTTTTACATTGTCGCTTACGCTTTTTTTTTCTTGTGTTGTTTTTGTTCCGTTATTTTGCATTTTTTCTTAATACAACAAGTTAAAGACATTGGAAGCATTCTGCAGAGAAACCTGATACCGTTGACTTGTAGCGATTTGTGATTACTTACTAGGGATGCCAAACGGGAAATCCTGAATTTTCTCATATTGACAAGAAATTTATGCCAAGATTTTGGTAAAATTATAAATTAAGTAGATTATTCCAGTAAACTATGCAAAGACTTTGCAGAAAAATTTGAAATTTTGGTAAACATTATTAAGTTTTTGAGGAATACATGCGAAAAATCAAGTTTGTTTGTTATTTTACCGATTTATTCTTCCAAGCGAAATTTGATTTCTGAAACCTAATTTTGGCTGGGACTGTAAGTTTGAATTCTTCAATGAAAACATTTGATAACGATAACCAAATAACTTTGTTGCTGTAATTACACGATTTAGTGGGCAAGGTTATCGCAACGAATGTTTTAAAATCTGCTTACAAAATACTGAGCGCAAGTGTACTTAATAACAGGCCTTCATATATTATCCCAGCCAGAAAAATACAAACGGGAAAGCGATGGCAAGGTATTTTAACAGGTGGTACAAGTACTGACAAAAATTGCTTTCCCATTTCCAATATGATAACGTCAATAGACAAAAGAACCGGCAGTTCAAAAAGCGCCGGAAAAGTACTGGAGAAACAAAATTTTTAACTTTGGCAAAACACTGCCGAAACCAATAGATAGGTGGTTTGGAATTATATTTTCTGAACGATGTTTTCTTTGTTTTGTTTTTAATACACTTTTTCTATAGTTTCCTTTTATTTTTTTTTAAATTTTTGTTTTGGAATTATATTTGTATGTTTTTATTTGTCATTCTTACAAAACAATTTTTATTGTAAATGAACAACAACAAATGTATCACTTATTGATTAAAAGTAGCAAACATTTTTTACGCTACCAAAATATGACAGCGCTACCTGAGCGCTCAGACTGAGCGGTTAGTGATCAGGTCGTTCAGCAGATAGTTGTACAACTGTTGACTATTAAATTGTATCTGCCCAACGCACCCATTGCCTCTCATCAAGCCGCCAATGTTATATAATACTCGACAAAATAGATGGAATGATCGCTCATTTTGTCCTTAATAAAATCTTATTACAGACAAGTTATAGACAATATCACTCAGTTTGTCGTCAATTTGGTATGAAACACGACAAAATACATGTAATGGTCTCTCATTTTGTCCTCACTAAAATCTTATTTAAGACAAGTTTGTGAAATTGTCGCTCATCTAGTCGTCAATAAGGCTGAAAGCACGACAAAATATACGATCTTGTCGACGAACTTGTCCTCAACAGTGTAATATACACGACAAATTCTACAATGTCTTGAAGACATCCTTGACGACAATTTCATGTCAGACTATTTGGCCAACTGGGACATACGCTATTCTCTCCAATTAGTGTTTGTGTTTATACACATAACCTGAATTCGGTACGCTACGGGGTGTAAATATGTGTTGAAAGTACACTTCATAATCGTAGCGTTTGCGTTCATCAGGCAATCGAAGTGTACCGCATTCCGTTTGTGTACAAACACACAACCGCTAAAACGATAGATACGGTATGTGTTCCTTAGCCGTACCCTACCCTACATGTTGTGTATAGTTTATTTTCCTTTAAACATTGAAAGTAACCGTTTATCATCGTCGGAAATTTATGACTTTTATAATCTCTATATGTGACGCGCAAAATAGAAAGGGACCTAAGGGTAAAAAAAGGGTAAAAAAAGGGCATGGGATCGGTCTCATTCGATGCTCAGATGTTGTCCACATCAAAAAAAACAAAAAAAAATTGATTTTTTTACCCTTAGGTCCCTTTCTCTATGCGCTGTCACATATATAAAAGAATAACGTAACTGACTGACTGACTGACTCAACATCGCCCAGCCCAAACCGCTGAAGCTAGGAAGTTGAAATTTGGTATGTAGGTTCCTCTTTCGACGTAGACGTCCCCTGAGACGGGATTTTTGGAAATTCCTACCGGAACGGGCAAAAAGGGGGAAAGTCTTCCCCTTGACGGCCTGCCAAAACCCCTTTGGCTAGAAAGCTGAAATTTTAAATATGTGTTCCTTGGAGTAGGGGCTAACTTTTCTGGAAAGTACTTTCAAGAATTTTGGACAGGGACGTTGTAAAAATGGTGATTAAAAAGGGGAAAAGACGGCATGCCCAAACCGCTGGAGGTAGGAAGTTGAAATTTTGTCCACTATCGTAGACATCCACCAAGACGGGATTTTTTTGGAAATTTTTACAGGGAGGGGCAAAAAGGGGAAACAGTCTCCCGCTTGACGGCCTGCTCAAACTGCTGGAGCTATGAAATTGAAATTTGGTATGTAGGTTCCTCGACCGGTGTAGACGTCCGTTGAGACGGAATTTTTGGAAATTCTTATCGGGAGGGGCAAAAAGGGGACAAAAAAAGTACCTATTTCCAAAAAAGTACCTTTTTCCAAAAAAGTACCTTTTTCCAAAAAAGTACCTTTTTCCAAAAAAGTACCTTTTTCTAAAAAAAGTACCTTTTTCCAAAAAAAGTACCTTTTTCCAAATAATTACCTATTTCCAAAAAAAAGTACCTTTTTCCAAAAAAAGTACCTTTTTCAAAAAAAAAGTACCTTTTTCCAAAAAAAAGTACCTTTTTCCAAAAAAAGTACCTTTTTTCAATAAAAAAGTACCTTTTTCTTAAAAAAAGTACCTTTTTCCAAAAAAAGTACCTTTTTCCAAAAAAATTCCTTTTTTCCAAAAAAATACCTTTTTCCAAAAAAAGTACCTTTTTCCAAAAAAAAGTACCTTTTTCCAAAAAAAAGTACCTTTTTCTAAAAAAATTTACCTTTTTCCAAAAAAAGTACCTTATCCAAAAAAAGTACCTTTTTCCAAAAAAAATACATTTTTCCAAAAAAATACCTTTTTCCAAAAAAATACCTTTTCCAAAAAGGACCCTTTCCCAAAAAAAGGACCTTTTTCCAAAAAAATAAATTTTTCCTAAAAATAACTTTTTCAAAAAAGTACCTTCGTCCAATAAAGTACTTTGTAAAAATAAAGTATCTTTTTCCAAAAAATTTCGCTTTTTCCAAAAAATTCCATTTCACAAAAAGTACTTTTTTTCCTCCCCCCACGGATATCTCCACTAAAACAAGGTTTCTTGATATTCGGCAAAGACGTCCCCATTGACGGTCTCGCAAATTGGAAAAGTGTCCCCCTTAACTGCCTGCCCAAACCACTGGAGATAAGAAGTTGAAATTTGGCATAAAGGTTCCTCAGTAGACATCGACTAAGTTTGTATTTTTGGAATTCCCTACAGGATATCCCAAAAGGGGGATGTTTCCCCCTTGACGGCCTGCCCAAACTGCTGAAACTATGTAGCCGAAATTCGGTATGTGAGTTCCTCCTTCTGTATAGGCGTCCGCTTAGACGGAATTTTTGAAATTCCTATCGGGAAGAAGATAAGGGGAAAAGTATTCTCCTTGACGGCCTGCCCAATCCCTTCTGGCCAACCTAAAATTTTAAATATGTATTCCCTGGAGTAGGACTAACTCACCGGCAACGTAATTTTTTTATTTTGGAACAGAAACATAGTAAAAATGTGTGTTGAAAGGGAAAAATGTCCCCAATAACGGCCTGCCCAAACCGCTGAGGCATTGAAGTTGAAATTTTGTATGAATGTTCCTCATCCATCGCAGACAGCCGCGAAGATCGAATTTTTGTAAATTCCTAAGGGGCAAAAAGAAGAAAGCCCCCCCTTGGTGGCCTGTAAAAACCCCTTCGGCTAGAAACCAGAAATTTAAAATGTGGGTCCCTGGAGTAAGGGCTAACTTATTAGAAAGATAATATTTTGAATTTTGGACAGGGTCGTTATAAAATAGGGGCTCAAAAAGGGAAAGTGGCCCCTTAACGACCTGTCCAAACTGCTGGAACTAGGAAGCTGAAATTCGGTACTTAGGTTCCTCTTCCAGCATAATTCCAACCGGGAGGGACAAAAAAATAAAAAGTGTCCCACTTGACAGCCTGCTCAAACTGCTGGAACTAGGAAGCTGAAATTCCCTGTCGATGGATTTTCGGAAATTCCTACCCAGAGGGGCACAAATAGTAAAAGTTGGCTAGAAACCTGAAATGTAAAACATATGTTCCTTGGAGTATGGGCTCACTTATCGGGAAGGTGATTTGTGAAATTTTGGACAGGGACATTGCAAAAATGGGGATTAATGAAGCGAAAAGTGCCGCTTAAAGGCCTGCCCAAACTGCTGGAGGTAGGAAGTTGAAATTTGGTACTAAAGTTCCTCCTCTATTGTAGACATCCGCTAAGATAAGATTTTTGGAAATTTCCACTGGTAGGGTCAAAAACAGGAAAAGTCTCCCCCTTAACGGCCTGGCCAAACTGCTGGAACTAGTGAGCTTAAATTCGGTATTTGGGTTCCTTCTCCAACGTAGACGTCTCCTAAGACGGTATTTTTGGAAACTCATACCGGGAGTGGTAAAAAGTGAAAAAAATTCCCCCTTGCCGAGTTGGGCAAACTGCTGGATATAGAGACCTAAAATTATGTATGTAGTAGGTTCCTCCTCCAACGCAGACGTTCTCGGAATTTTTGGAAATTCCTACGGGGAGGGGTAAAAACGGAATAATTCTCCCCCTTGATGGCCTAACCGAACCCTTCGCCTAGAAACCCGTAATCTATAATATGTTTTCTTTGGAGTATGGGCTAACTTAGCGACAAGGCATTTTTAGGACTTTGGACAGGAACGTGGTAAAAATGGTGGCTCAAAATGGGAAAATTGCCCCCCCCCCCATGAACATCTGCGTCTTTAGCTAGAAACCTAAAATTTAAAGAACGAGTGTATATGGAACACTAAAATTAAGAAATTAAATAGGAAACGAGTGGAATTGAAAAATACACAAGTGGAACGAAATGTCCATTTGAACGAGTGGCATTGAAATTATAGACAATGGAAATGGATGGGAAGAGGGAACGAAATGGAATGGACTATAGAACGAAATGGAATGAGGAGCGAGATGGCATAGAATGGGGAACGAGTGGAATTGAAACACTGCAGTTAAAAGAGGAATGGAACGGAGCAAGTGCAAAGAAATGGAATGGAAATAGAAGCGACTGATATCAATATCGATACACAAGACAGTAGGAACGAAATGGAATGAAACGGGGAACGAGTGGAATTGGAATAACAGATGGGAACTAAATGCAATCGAATAGTGAACGAAATGGAATCTTGGAAGGAGTTGCATTGGAACACTGAAATTGTTAAACAAAATGGAATGGAATTTGAATGACTCAAACTGCCGGAATTTGGTACTTGAAATTTGCGATTGAGGCAGATTATATATATTTGGGATTTTTACTGGGAAGAACAAAAAGGGGTGAAGAACCCGTTTTAATTATCTATTCAAACACTATCCACGGAATATGAAACTTATGTAGCATTGAAACATACTCTCCAAAAAGTTAAACAAATTTTCTAAAAGAGAAAAAACCTTAGAAAAAGAATGGAACTTATATATTCTAATATTTAAACTGCAGGTAACTAAGCACCGGTGGAAGAAACCGGCGCAGTAAATTTTCCAACTGAATTTGTGAATTTACTTGAATTGCCAGGTCTACCTTTACATAAACTGGAATTAAAAAAAACTTCAATGCACGCTAACAACCGCTATCTTTAATATTATATATCGCTTGCCAACCCTGCTTTACGTTATTTACGGGTCTATCTACCTAAGTTCGCACTTTACCAAATTATCTTGACATACACACGTATATTGCAATTTTTAATGGATTCATTAATAACAATCCACTTTCATGAGAAAAAGTGATCAAATATTTATTTATTTTAAACCCATTGTTGTGTCAGAATTATTTATTTGTGGTGGCTGGGTGAAGGCTTTTATTATAAAAACTGTACTTTAAATAAACAAAGCGAATTTACCCACCCAACCACGAATACGACCTATCTACGCCGATGGCTTGAACAACAGACAATTAGTTGTTACATGCTCACCTGTTGGTATACTAAATGATTTATTTATATAAAAATGAAGTGGCAAAAAATAGTGTTTGTACTTAAACATTACAATAAATTTACCTTAACAATTATTTCATCTTAATAACAAATATTGAGTTTTATTTTATCTAAAACAAATTTAATTCTAAACTTTAAGGCACGCTAACAACGTAGCGGGCTGCTTTAAATGTTTTTTTATTTTCATTCAAAACACAAATGAACAAAACTATTTACGGGTCCATCTACCTATGTGCGCACTTTACCAAATTATCTTGACACACACACGTATATTGTCAAGAATTATTGTTGTGTCAGAATTATTTATTTGTGGTGGCTGGGTGAGTGTAGGTTTTTATTATAAAAAACTGTATTTAAAAAAACTAAATTTTAAGAAAATCAACCACGAATACGACTTATCTATAATAAATTTACCTTAACAATTATTTTACCTTAGCAAAAAATATTTTGTTTTATTTTATATAAAAGAAATTTAATTCTAACCTTTAAGGCACGCTAACAACGTAGTTAATTATATTTTTCTATTTTCGTCATCGCGAAAAAAAAATATTTATAATTTGAAAAAAAATTTTAAAGGATATAGAAATTGTATAAAAGCTGAGTTGTATTGAATATACCCAGCAAAAAATATTGCAAAGTTGGAAGCATTATCGTCAGTGAAAGTGAGCGGTGCTTTATTAGTGACATAAAGCATGATTTTTGTTTAAGATAGCTCGCGTGAAAGCACTTTTTTCGATATCCGACATACGTTAATTGTTAATTGTAAATAAAACAAAAAGTTTTCAGAGAATTATCTTAATAATTTTTATTGTGATAGAAGGATCTATGACAATTATGTGTGAAACAAAATATCGGCCAAATGCTCGCCACGGCTTAGGTGGCATACCTCTATCCGATGGTCCATATTTTCAATGACTCTGAGACATAATTGAGGTTTAATGTTGTTAATGTGCCGAATTATCTCATGTTTTAGCTATTGAATTGACTTATTGACGTACAGTTTTTCTTTTAAATATCCTCAAAGAAAGAAGTCCAACGTGAGATAACACTGCCATTGAATTTCTCGCGCAAAAGAGCCATTGTTAAGTTGGGCAAAAAACTTGACGTTAAGGTTTGACTCAAAATTAACATCGTGCATTATGGTTGGACCACCCTTTATCACTGCTCTAAATAATGGCATCATCAATCATTAACAAGTAAATTTTGTTATCATTGTGCGGTAAACATAACTCTGTTGCCGTTTTTGTACACTACTTCAAGCTATAAATCTTAAGAAGCAGTACTGTAAGTAGAATAGAAGCAGTAAACATTTTTACCGCTTCCAAATTTCTGCTGGGTAAGTATAAATATGGTTTACAACATGGATTTCCAGCAAAATATACTTTTATTGAAAAATATGTAACATAATATGCAAACATAGAAAACTATGCAACAATATGAATATGTAGCACAATATGCAAAAAGGTGTATGACAAAAGATGTAATTTTATTTAAATTTTTTTGATTCCCAAATACATAAACGAAATATCTTTGGGAGTCAAGACGACGACAACAAACATGTATTTGCACGAAATCCCTTGCCCTGGTCATTACTAAGCATAGTCTATTGAGTTTATATTTTAAAATTTATAACGAAAATAAAAAAAGTTTAAATATCAAGTTGCTGATTTCAAACATTTAATAACTGCGTCGTAAATTTTCTTTTCGAGGAAAATAGGTTGTTTCCCAAACTACTTTACACTAATAGTAACAAATAATCAGTGTTCGTTTAAATAAAATATTAATTAATTTATATTGAAGAATCGACGTCGTTGTCAATATTTTTTACTAACAGGAAGGTATCCCAATAGATTCTCTCCGATCTTAATGAGTTTCTGATGTGTGATAGAATAGACACAATAATTTAGACATCTTTTTTGCGGCGGCCTAATCTCATGTTTAGGATCTAAAAAGTGGGTAAAAAAATTACCCAAGTTTTCATTAAAGGAATTAAATATGCTGAAATCCCAAACGTATTTTACAAATTGTGAAAAATAATTCGTTTTTTTTAATATATTTATTTTATAATTTTAAACCCATAGTGTCTTTTTCACTAATATTAAAATATTTCAATGAGGTGGCAACCCTGTGTCAACAACACGGGAATTTCAGTATCAAAACTAATTATCTCGAGTACTTCAATGCTCTGTAAACATAAATCTAAAATTTCGTCAATTTCAGACTTGTTTTCATAGAAAAATAGGTTAGTTGTTTACCCCATTTTTTAGCCTTTAAACTGAAGATCCAAAAACGTGTCTCTTATTTTTTCTCTACCACATATCCAAATTCCATTAAAATCAGATATACAAATTCGGATACCTTCCTTTAAAGTGTTAATCTATTTAAACAGTATTTTATTTTAATATTTTTTTCAGGGTTGGCTGGCAATACCTCTAGAATACCTTTATCGATTCAACTGACTACCGTTAACCTTAAAATACCATTATCCTTAAAATAACGTTGCCGAAATAAATGAAATATCGATAACCTTGAAATACCGCTACCGAAATAAATTGAATACCGTTATACTTAAAATATCGTTATCGTTAATTTTAATTATCTGCTTTTAGTAATTTCTCGTTGTTATTTAGTATTTTACATAAATTAATTTGATTCCTTTGGTTTATTGTTATTTTATTTTGTTTTTTAGAAAAAAATGCCTTATGCACCGAATGAAATACCGTTAACCTTGAAATACTGTTACCAAAATAAACGAAATACTTTCATCCTTAAAATACCGCTACCAAAATAACTGAAATATCGTTATCCTTTAAATACCGTTACCGAAATAATATGAAATAGCATTACTCTTACCGATAACCGCATCGTTTCGGTTAACATCTATGTATTTTTGCTTTCAAAAGTGATTAATTTAATAAAAACTTGACTTATTTAATTAACTTATTGTAAATTGCTGTATATAGTACGATACACAATTCATTGATTATAATTAATAATCCATACGCAATTAAAAGAAAAGCTGATATAAACATTTGCTAAAGAGAGATAAGGATTTTCGCTGAAAATATGCAGTTTTGTTAATAATGTTTTTAAAACATGGTTGACAAGCCCTAACCTTAAAAATACCGTATTGCATTCCAATATTGAAAAAAATTTTACCTGTAACCTTTAATACCAACAATCAACATTTATCTAACATTTAAATAAAATATCGGCAATAAAAATCAAATATCAGTTCTTTTTCAATAAAAACAATCACTATATCCAAAGTATTAGTTTTTCCAATTTGAAACATTTTTTTATCAACTTTAGTGCAATCAAAATTTTGGATTGTATCATATATTTTGCGAATTTTACGATTTTGTTAGTTATTTTAAATTAAAAGAACTGCAATTATTTATTAAAATAACTAATTACACAGGCCAACGCAAAAATGTTTGTAAAAACTTTTTAAACTAATTTACCTGAATCTTATGTATTTTTGGATGCTAAACCCGTATTCGATATCAGTTTTTTATTTATCTCACACGATTCTCTCACAATATGCCAATATTTCAAACAATAGAGAAAAATTTGTTAAATAAAAATTGAAAATTAAGTTTTCTATTAGGTTACAATTTTCACTTACAAAAATATAATATTACTAAAGCATCTAAATAGTAGATTCCTTTTCCGATGTTTTTGCGCTTTAAAAACGTTGGTTTATTTCTTTAAGTAAACCGGGTTCTTTTCTATTGCAAGCAAAATAACCAATCCCACTGCTGACACCAATCGTTACGTTTACCTTCTAAAACGTACGTTTATCTCCTTTAGATAAACCGTGTTGGTGCTCTTGGCAAATAAAATAACACCCTCTCTTAGATAAATTTTGAGCTAATACACTTGTTTATTCAACACTGTATTACTTTAAATACAACAATATAACCCACACGCAAACTCTATGCGCAACTTAACAGCACAAATGTTAAAGTACAACTTCACTTCACAAATGTTAATGCGCACCTTTCTTTTCCTTCGTAACGTTCAGTCTTTTATAGTCTAAAGCAGCGGTTCCCACTAAGTTTTGCTTCACGGATCCCTTGAGACATTTTTAGTAGCTCACGGACCCCCAAAGCAGTGTTGAGCGAGAGGTACTTTATAAATTATGGGGCAAAATTAATAAAAGCACCTGCTTATTTTAAATGATGGCCAATTTTAAGCAGGAATAAGGAAAAAAAAACATTTTTCAAATCAATATTTTGTTAAATAATTTAAAAATTATAACAAAAAAATTGTTTTTTTTTAAATAACTTGTGTTTTTTGTCGGATCTCTTCGCGGACCCCCTGGAATTCTGCTACGGACCCCCATTTGGGAACTGTTGGTCTAAAGGCTGAGTTACCCAACCGTAAACGTATCTGTAACGAATCGGCTGTTTCGAAACCACAAGAAGAAATGTATACGAATGGTTACTAACACGTAAATGTAAACGTACTTGCCGGATCATTCTGTTGAAATCATAATTTTCTATCCGGCATCGAAACAGCTGAATGATTTTAGTCGGAAAAAATATGAAATGAATAAAGAAAATTGATTCAAACAACAAATAAGGAATAAGAATTAACAAATAAATGGAAAAATTTAGAATAAAATCATAAAGTCGACTTTATTTATAATCATACGGTTTTGTTCATTTTGTGAATGAAAACCTTACAAAAATATTTATATTTTCAAACATTTTGATTGGTTGAAAATAAATTAACCAATCAGAATCCTCCAAAAATAAACCAAGTCAAGGTATACCACCCAATATTTTAACTAAAGTCGACTTTAACTAAAATATACGTTTGAAAAATTTTAAAAATCCTATTCCAAACAAAAACAATTTAAAAAACTTAAAATATTTTTAAAATTTTCCGTTTTCCCGGGAAAAATATATTATTTTCCCGGGAATTCCCGGCAAACTTTTCCCGGGATTTCCCGAGAATTCCCGAACCCCAAACCCTAGGTGTGATATATCATTTTTTTGCCTCGAGGAGACCAGAGTTTTGCTATAAAGGTAAAATCCAATGAAAAAAAAATGTAAAAAGGCGACCCCTACGTTTGGCAACCAAAAAATAGAAAAATTTCTACTGGGTTTATCGAAAAACTTCCTTAGCAAAAGTTTAATGATTTTCTGCGAGCTTTAATTTTCTGACATTAGGGACGTACATTAGGGTTGTAGCAACTGAGATCTGGTGGAAACTACTAGAACGGGATACTTGAGGTCAATGGCCCTTAGAGCAAAACACTGGTCTCCTGGATTCGGGATTTTCAAAATCCCGATCCCAGGATGCCGGTATTTTCGGCACTATGGGATTTTTCGGGATCCCGGGACTTCGGGATATTTCGGGATTTAAATTTTCCTTTATTTATAAAAATTTTATGTTATATAACTATTTTTTTTTTATAGAACAAAGCGTTTTACAATTATTTAATAGTTGTTAATTAATAACGTGGTCTATTTTATGAATATTGAAACATCTCAGTCAGAAATTGACAGTGGTACAAAAAATCAAGTACCTGCATACCACTGGGTAACCGCGGTGTTAAAAATAAATGACTAGCAGAACACTCATTTGCGACGCTTTGTCAGCGTTTGCAAAAAGCGTTTGGCCAGTATTTGTTTTACTAAAATTTCGGTGGTTTATAAAAAAGCACTGGCAATGAATGGGCTGAGAGTGCTATGCCAACTTTAGCAACAAGTGGTTATCCAGTGCTACTACCTAGTCAAAAATTGCAGCGGTACAAAAATCAATTAATCGTTAAAAAAAAGTTTGTAGTGAGAAGGTTCGGAGTTCAATCTGGTTGCAAGCAAACAAAAAATTTTTTTTTTTTTAATTTTTTTCCCAAAAACTTTTTGCGAGTGCTAGCGTTTTAGTGCAGCCAGTAGTTGTCCAGCTGTTATCATTCATTTACGTTTTTAGCCACCAAGTATTATATGTCTAGTTAGCTCAGTGGGTAGAGCTGCCGTCTGCCAATATGACGGTCTGGGTTCATATCACGCAGGACCAAAAAAAGATACATATGAACTTTTTTTAAATTTTATTTTGGAAAATATAATTCCAGACCACCTATTTATTGGTTTTGCCAACGTTAAAAATTTTGTGTCTCCAGTACTTTTCCGGGTGCGGCCCTATGTTCCACTGGGAATTAAAGGATTAAATATATATATAGTACTTTTCCGGCGCTTTTTGAACAGCCGGTCTTTTTGTCTAATGACGTTATCATTTTGGAAATGGGAAAGCAATTTTTGCCAGTACTTGCACCATCTGTTAAAGTACTTTGCCATCGCTTTCCTGCACTTAAGTACACTTGCGCCCAGTATTTTGTAAGCTGTTTTTTAAACAGATTCGTTGCGACAACCTTGCCCACTGAATCGTGTAATTACAGCAAAAAAGTTATTTAGTTATCGTTATCAAATGTTTACATGGAAGAATTCAAACTTACAGTTTATATAGTTTACTCGAATAATCTACTTAATTTCTATTTTTACCAATATCGTGGCATCAATTTCTTGTAAATATGAGAAAATTCAAGAAAAAAAGTCGGTAATCTAAAATTGCTCACTTTGTTTATATGTGTTCATATTAATATTATTAAAGGCTGGTTTACACTATAAGATTTTCGGAAAAATTTTGAAACCTTCCATATATGTTTTGCCTGTGTACTAAAGCAAAATCGTACCGAAAATCTTATAGTGTAAACCAGCCTTAAATAAGATCCCGAAAATCCCAGGATTCGGGATTTCCGTTTTGGCATCCCTAATTCCGACAATCTTCAATAAGAATATTCAGGTTTTGATAAATTTGTCCTCCTGAAAAACTCTGAGAATATATTTGTCACCGTTTTCTAAATAATATTTGTCACTTTTTTTATTTAATTTTAATTTTTGGTGTTTTTTATTTTTGGTCGGATAACCGGTTTAACCGGTTTTTTTCACAAACGGTTAACCGAAATCCGGTTTTTTGAAATGATCCATTTTCGGTTAACCCTCAAACCGGTTTTTAAAAAAGTCGGTTCTTTGGAAACACTATATGAGACCCACCGTCAGATTTTAAAATCAATAGGTGGCAACCCTCCAATGCTAATCTAAAATTTTTTATTTGTGGTTATAACCAGGGGTATGGCATCACCAAAAAAAAAAAAAATTTGATAAGTTCAAATAAGTTTGATAGATGGCACTTTGCTCAAAAATTTTCTTTTTTTATTTAAATTTAAATATTAACAAACAACAAAGCAAAAAAACAAACGGATATCTCAAATTTTATTATTTAAATATAAGTTGTGTGGTCATATCATATGACGACGCCAGGATAATAAGGGTTAAAATATCGCTAGCCGTATATTTCGCTTGAAATTGTAATTTAATTATCTACATCAATTAATCTAAATAAATCCTAAGTAATATTTTACATTGTCCATTTCTTTTTTTATAGTTTTTATCAAATGCGAGCAGAACGTACAGAATGGTTTTCAAATCGAGATCCATTTTTAAAAGAAGTGCAAGATTTACTTAATTTGGGCGTATTTCTGCCTATAGACGGCGTTGATGAGAAACAAAGAAAAGTCGTAGTGGTTCGAACTGCTGTACATGATCCAAAACTGCATCAACAAAATAATGTTTTCAAAGTTATGAAAATGATATTGGACATATTGCTAAAAATTGAACCAGACAATTGTGCACGTGGCATTGTTGCCATATTCGATATGAGCGGCGTTCAACTGGGCCACGCGTTGCAGTTGAATCCAAAACTGATAAAACGATCGGTTGAAAGTTGGCAGGCGTATCCATGCCAACCCAAACTATTGGAATTTATTAACACACCAATACATGTTAATTTGATTTTAAATACATTTCGAGTTTTTATGACACCAAAGATGCGATCACGTGTTGTGGTCCAGAGGAGAGGCTGTACGGTGAAATGTGAAAATTTACCTACAGATTTAGGTGGTACTGGAGCATCATACAAAGATCTGGCACTTAAATGGAAACGGATAGTTGAAGAAAAGGCTGATTTTTATGTAGAAGATGATAAGTTTAAGAGTATTCTAAATTATAAAAAATGATAATTATTGTTCGTGAGAAAATTTAAATGTGCAAATGATTTAATTGTATGCTGTATGATTTAATTATTCTTCAAAAAAAAAATATATGTACATATAAATAGTTTTATTCTAGTACCTACAATTAGTTTTTAGTTGTTTATTATAATTTATTGTACATAATAAATTATTCATATAACATTTTTTTCAGAGATTTTGAAATTTTTTTATTAACAGCCCAGTAGAGATGTCCAAAAAAGTTAAAATGAATTCCAATTGAGCTAATCTTTTTCGTTTGCATATAAAAAAAAAAACTGATATGAAATTTGGAGGCAATCGGATGAAGATAAATCCGCGGGAAATCGATTGAAAATTTGCTTAATGTTTATTTACACTTCGAAGAAATTACTTTTTTTTACTTTTTTTTAATGTTATCGAATATATTTTTTTTATCCCCCAAATAATTGCAGAATCGAAATTCTTACTATTAATGTCTTTGCAAAAAAATACAAAAACGAGTAAAAAAGTTAAAGTCGGCCATGCCGACTATACAATACCCTACACCAGTCTGGTTAAAAGCCAATCCGAAATTGGAATGGGTTAAAATGGGTCTTGTGTCAAAATTTTCTATAAAATAATAAAGGAAGAGAAAATCGTAAATATAGCCCATATGGGCGATAGGTCCAAATATGAACCGATTCTATCTAGAATCTATAGGCTTTGTTCTCGGGACCATGTGAGTCAGCGAACCAAGCTTCATTAACATATCTTAATATTTGCGACCTGCAGCGTGTAACCAAGCCAATTTTGGGGGGACCCGTATATGGGCACTAGATCTAAACATGGACCGGTGTTAACCAAAATCAATAGGCGTCGCCCTTGGGCCGATATAGGTTGGTGTACGAAATTTCGTCAAAATATCTTAATATTTGCGACCTGCAGCGTATAAACAATATAATTTTGGTGGGACCCTTATATGGGCACTAGGTCTAAACATGGACCGATGTTAACAAAAATCAATAGGCTTCGTCCGTGGGCCAACATAGGTCTGTGTACCAAATTTCATCAAAATATATTAATATTTGCGACCTGCAGCGTATAAACAATATAATTTTGGGGGGACCCTTATATGGGCACTAGGTCTAAACATGGACCGATTTCAACCAAAATCAATTGGCTTCATCCTTGGGCCGACATAGGTCGGTGAACCAAATTTCATCAAAATACAGACAGACAGACAGACGGACGGACAGACGGACATCGTTAAATCGAAATAAAAAAAAATCTGAGCCGATCGGTATACTATAAGGTGGGTCTACGACCAATATTTTTTGGTGTTACAAACATCAGCACAAACTTATAATACCCTCTCCACGTAGTGTTGTAGGGTATAATTAAAAATTGGTTGGAAAATGTCCAAGTTGTTACAAATTCCCCAGACCATTAATGCGTCAAAAATCACTTGACTATGAAATTCCAAGATAAAATTTTGGTTTTCTGAGAAAATTTTTAATACTAAATTTGCCCAGCAAAATATTGGTAATGACACCTCATTACTATCTGCATTACCAAAAATGATATATCATTATCTTTTGCATTATTTTATAATATAAAATAATGACTTCCTAATAACGGCCTATTGTATTCATTGTTTTTAAATATAAAATAATGACTTACTCGTAATAGTTTAAATAAGTACTTTTTACACAATTAAATTTTATATATTTTTATTTATTATATGTAAATATGTTTAAATTTTTATGACGATTCCTAAAATTACACACTAGAGAAAACTTAAATTTTTCTGAATGTATTTCCTTAAGCTAATAGTATTTGCTTAACTCCTTATTGTTAAGAATCAAGTAAGCAATCGGATAACCACTTATAATTCAACTTTTTGTAAGCATGTGTGTAACCACTTATTATTCAAAATCTTATAACTACTTATTTCTCATTTTTTCGTAAGCGAGCGGGTAAGCGTGACTACTTATAAAAACGACCATGCCAAACAAAAATAATGAGTTTAGACGCCAAAAAATAAGTTGTGCGGAGCTATGAATTTCTATTATATAACCACTTATTTGGTAATGAAAGATTTTGCTGGGTGTTTTTAGTCTTTAGCCCCAAGAAAACTTATATATGATTTTTTCGCTCTGGGCTAATCGTAACCCGTTCCTAGGTAGGGCCAAAAATTGTAAACTTTTTTTAGAGAATTTTCAAAACTCCATTTTCAGTTTTTTCAAAACTTTGTTAACCAAATATTTGAAATTTGACAATTGCACTTTAAGCCAGAGCTTTGAAGAATTAATTCTTTTTTTAATGAATTCACTACCAATCGAATTTAATTTTCTCTAGAATTGAATGAATTCCTTTTCTTAAGTAATTCACTGAATTCGTTTAACTGAACGCGTTCATCAAACAATAAATTCAAAGAATTAATTCCATTGCAATAGTTCTCTTTATTAAATCAAATGAATTAATTCACTGGTGAACGCGTTCAATTTTATAAATCGAACAGAAAAAAAGTGAATTAATTCCTGATTGAATTAATTCACCACAGACTTCGTTCAATTTCATTTTCGTTCAGTGAATTAAAAAAAATAAAATTACGTTCAGTGAACTACAAAAAAATAAAATTACGTTCTGTGAATTAAAAAAAATTAAATTACGTTCAGTGAATTAAAAAAGAAAAAAATACGTTCACTGAATTGAAAAAAAATTACGTTCACTTAATTGAAAATAAAAATCAGAAATTTGTATTATATCTCCAATGCATAAAAGCATAATAACTGGAGAAAGGTTTGGAATTTTTACTTCAAATTTTAAATAGGCTGAAGTAATACCACATATATTTTTAATCGAAAGAAAATTTTTTTTTTATTATTAAGATATACTTTTATAAACAAAAAGAATTGACTGTAAAAAAACAGTAATTTTTACCGATTTTGTCAGTTGTTTTGAAATTTTTGTAGTACAAATTTATCAGTTAATTTTACGACATTGGTAGTTATTTTTAATGCATTTGTTAGTTATTTTTCAACAGTTAAAAATAACAAAAGTTTTAGTTATTTTAACGGTAAATACCTTTGTCGCCTTTTTAACTGCATATACCTTTGTTTTAACTGTCAATTTCAGTAGATTCTACTGACAAACTTTTGTGAGTGTAGAAATTGAATTAATTCGTAACAAAATAAATCAAACGAAAACAAATATGAATTAATTTCATTCAATATATGGTGCTTTGTGAATTAATTCATCGAATTTTTAATTCAGAATTGAAAAATTGAATTACCCAAGTAAAAAAAATGATATGGAGCCATATGAAGTTATATTTAATTATATATAATCTTTTACGTAATTAGATATAATTATATCCGTAAAATGAGAACGTCTTAGTGTATCATATTGTATCGAATTGTATACAATTGTATACAGTTTGGTATAATTTGATACAATTTTATGCAATTCGATACAATTGTATCCGAATTTTGTCCTCATCCAGTTACATCAAATTATATCTTTTTGTATAAAATTATATAAAATGTTATAAAAGTGGACATAGTTTGATACAATTATATCTAAATATTAACCTTAGACTTTTTATCATATTGTTACGTTTTTACTTTTTAAAAACGTTGGTTTATTTCCCTTAAATAAACCGGATTCTTTTCTATTGCAATCAAAATAACCAGTTCCAACGCTGACACCAATTATTACGTTTTACCTTACAAAACGTTCGTTTATCTCCCTTAGATAAACAGTCCTGGTGCTGTCGCAGCGATAATAACAACCAATTAGCCAATAACCAAAACACGAACACACTTAAGTTTGAATTAGCTTAGACGCTCTTATTTATTTACACACTATTACTTATTTACAAACTCTCTCTATTATGACGATTACTAAAGCGCTACTAACTTTAACACGATACTAACTCGCGGTCTTAACAACACAAATGTTAATAATCAACTTCCCCTCACTAATGTTAACGCGCGCCTTATATAGTAACAGCCATATTTCTACAACACACTGGATAATTCTAGCATGCTATACTTAACTCTACATACGCTTACAGACTATACATACAACCATTTATACATACAGTATTACTCTACATTAGTCTTAACGCTATACAAACACACAAACACTTATAATAAGTCTACATCACGCTTAGAGACTATACAGACACACAAACATTTATCATTAACCAACTATACAATATAACTCTACATTAGACTTAACGCTATACAAACACACAAACACTTATAATAAGTCTACATCACGCTTAGAGACTATACAGACACACAAACATTTATCATTAACCAACTATACAATATAACTCTACATTAAGCTTGACATTATACATACACACAAACACTTATTATTAACCAACTATACAATTCTAATGCGTAATTAATCATAGCATATTCTTAGGTGTATAATTAAATGTAGTACTATGTTGCCAGATTGATGTATTTTGTCCATCCCGTCTCTTAGGCTATTTTCTTCTAGAAAAGTCCAGAGTTTTCTATACTAGGCCAAGCCATTTTCGTAACACTGCCGCCCACTTAAGCCTCTTCGTCCCGAATAGGCACATATGTTCCCTTTCCGTAATTGGCTAGTCTCTCCAGGTGTACCACCTTCATTTTAGATCTTGGGCTGTTGTACTTTTGGATTCTATAAACCACGTCATTTAGCCTCTTGACTACTTTATAGGGGCCGTCCCAATGGGTTTGCAGTTTCGGTGACAATCCTTTCTTTCGTTGTGGGTTATAAAGTAGAACCAATTGCCCTTCGTTGAAACCTTCAGAGTTTGCAACTCGGTCGTATCTGGCTTTCATTTTATCACTGGTCATTTTGATTCGGTTACGCACGAATTCATGAAGTTCTTCAAGGTCATTCATGGAGGGGTCTCCACCATCTTCCTCTGTTGGTGTAGGCTTAATGCCAAACTCTAAGTCTCCAGGCAGTCTTAACTCAGTTCCAAATATAATCTTTGCAGGTGCTCGTGAGGTGGAGTCGTGCACGGCTGACCTATATGCCAACAGAAATTTTGGTATGTGCTCATCCCAGTCCTTTTGATGTCCGCTGACCACTTTTCTCAAATGTTCCTCCAGGGTGCGATTGAATCTTTCAACCATGCCATCAGATTGCGGATGTAGTGGCGTTGTTCTTGTCTTTCTTATTCCATATTTTTCACACATTTCCTTAAATATGGCAGACTCAAAATTCCTTCCTTGGTCGGAATGCAGTTCTAAAGGAGCTCCATAACGGCACACCCAATTGTTAACAAATACGTCTGCTACTGTTCCAGCTTCCTGGTTCGGTATCGGATACACTTCTGGCCATTTGCTGAAATAATCTATGACTACTAGTATATATCGGTTTCCAGCCTCACTGACAGGAAAAGGACCGGCTATATCCATTGCTACGCGCTCAAATGGGGCACCCGAATTGTATTGCTGAAGCTGCCCGCGGCTTTTTCTTATTGGACCTTTGGCTAAAATGCATTGCGGGCAGTTGGCTATCCAATCGGCCACAGCTTGTCGACATCCAACCCAATAAAACCTTAGTTTCAACTTTTCTAGCGTTTTTGTCACACCAAGATGACCGCCACTAGGACCATTATGAAATTCTTTTATTACTTCGTTTATTTTGGAGGATGGTACAACAATTAAATCAGTTGCCGCTTTTCCGTCTGCATCTTCCCATGTCCGGTATAAGCAGCCATTTATCAGCCTAAGACTGTCCCATTGTGTCCAATATGATTTCATTATTGGGCTTTCTGAAGATATTTCGAGCCGAGCTGGTCTTCTGTCCCGTTCTTTAGCAGATATTATTTTTGACAACATGGGATCATTTCTCTGCGCCGTTGCCCAGTCCACACTGGAGTCTATATGCGTTAGCCGAATATCAATAACGCATTCTTTCCTCTCCGCCCTGCTACAATGTTTGCACTCCAGGTTGCAGGGCCGTCTTGAGAGAGCATCTGCATTATTATGCTTACCACCTTTCCTGTGCTCAATGCTGAAGTCGTAGCTTTGAAGGCGTTCAATCCAACGAGCAAGTTGTCCTTCAGGGTTTTTAAATTGTAGTAACCACCTGAGTGCGGAGTGGTCTGTCCTTAAGGTGAAATGCTGACCATATAGATACTTGTGGTAATGTTTTACGCACTCTAATACTGCCAGAAGTTCCCGTCGCGTTACGCAGTAGTTCCTCTCAGGCTTTGAGAGTGTTCGGCTGTAGTAGCCTATGACTTTTTCTGCCCCATTGACTATCTGCGAGAGCACACCTCCTATTCCGTATCCGCTCGCGTCACTATCTAGTACAAATTTCTCTCCAGAAATTGGATATGCCAGGACTGGTGCTGTACATAATAACCCTTTTAGCTCCTGGAATGCATGTTCTTGTGATTCACCCCAATGGTATGGCCGGGACTTTTGGGTCAGCTCATGTAAACTTGCAGCAACTCTGGCAAAATTCGGTACAAATCGTCTATAGTATGTGCAAAGACCTAAAAAACTGCGCAATTCATGAAGATTTTTCGGACGAGGCCAGTCTTTTACTGCTACTATTTTATCTTCATCGGTCGATACACCCTCTGTTGTTACGCGATGTCCTAGGTACTTAACTTCTTTCTGGAATAGTACACATTTCTTTGCATTTAGCTTTAGCCCAGCCGCTGATATACGATTAAGCACGTCTTCTAGGTTTTTCAGATGTTCGTCAAAAGTCTTTCCCGTGACTATAATGTCATCAAGGTACATCAAACAAGTCTTCCAGTGAAGTCCTTTTAACATCCGTTCCATCAAGCGCTCGAATGTAGCCGGAGCGTTGCAAAGCCCAAATGGCATCACGTTAAACTGCCATAAACCATCGCCCGCACTAAAGGCAGTTTTCTCTTTGTCTTTGTCTGCTATTTCAACCTGCCAGTATCCGTTTTGCAAATCTAATGTGGAGAACCATTTTGTTCCGGCTAGCGTGTCCAAAGTGTCGTCAATTCTGGGTAGCGGATAACTGTCTTTCTTGGTGACGTCGTTTAGCTTTCTATAATCGACACAAAATCTGGTGCTGCCATCTTTCTTCTTAACCAAAACCACTGGCGAGCTCCACGGACTTGTAGATGGTTCTATTATACCATTTTGCTCCATTTCATTGATTAGATCTTTAACCTCACCTCGCTTTGCTAAGGGGATACTTCTAGGTGCTTGTTTAATTGGCCTTGCTTCGCCAGTATTTATTTCGTGTTTAACAATAGCCGTTCTCCCATGGCTTTGGCTCTTAAAGGCGAAGACGGAGGCATATTTCTTAAGCAGCTGTTTGGCTTTATTTCTATCAGGCGCCGCTAATCCTTCTACCCATTTCCTTGCATGTTCGGTTAGCAACTCATGTTCTTTTGCTGACATATTCGCAGGTTCCGGTCTGCGCTCACAATTTATTATTGCCTCTGCTGGAGCACATTGACCTATATCGGTGTTTTTTTTGACTAATTTTTCGTTGCTGGATAGATTTAATACTCTTACCGGGACTCTTCCGTCGTTACAGGCTCTTACGAGGGCTTTTGCGGTTATAAGGTCACTCTTTATTTCTATAGGTTCTACTACCCACAACCGATTGTCCACACAATTTCCCTCCATACGTGCCCACACTACGGTTTCTGACTGTGGTGGTAGTTTCTGACGTCCAACAGTAGCTAGCTTTCTTATTTGAGCCTTACTTTCATAACCAACATCAAGAGGTATTTCAACGTTGTGCCAAATCATTATTTGTTGCCCCATATGCAGTTTAACGTTATGGCTAATCATAAAATCTGCACCGATTATTACTTCGTCCACAATATCAGCAACAATAAATACATGATCTACGTTGATGTTGGCTATAGTTAATTTAGTTTTAACTTTACCGTAGACAGTAGCAGGATCCCCAGTAGCTGTTCGCAGACTTACGTTGCTTAATGGTTCAATTGCCCCTTTCACTACATCGGGCCTAATAATTGACTGTGCCGCCCCTGTGTCTATCGTAAAGATGTGCTTTTTGCCGTAGACGAACCCACAAATTGTAAGATTGCTATTTTTCTGCTGTATCACTGATATGGAAATTGTGGGGCCCTCGTTTGTGGGAGCTAGCTCATGCCCCGTTGTGCTAGCTCGTTTTAGTTTAACGGTGACTCTTGTGATACTTGATGGTTAGCCCGCTTATTGTCCCGTGGTGGCGAAGAAGATCTAGATCGTTTTCTTGGTGCCTTACATTTTCGCTGAAAATGGCCAACTCTACCGCAGTTGTAGCATTTAGCTTGGAACTTGTTTTGTTTCTCTTCTAGTGCCTGCATAACTGCTTCTCTTAAGTCGTTAACTATGTCTCTCTCTTTTTCAGCGATAACCTCCAAATTTCGCACCTTGTATGTTTGCGGCTTGGAAATTACTTTAGCCGTCTCCTGTGCCAGCGCAAATGAAACAGTTTCTGCAAAAGTTAATTTCTGTGTAGCGCATACCGCATATTTCACATCGGGATCACGAATGCCATTTACAAACGCCTCAATCTTGAACTGGTCCAAGAATGGATGGTTTTCACCGGGGTATGTCATCTGCACCAATCTTTCAACCTCCATCGCGAAGTCTTGCAGTGTTTCATTGACCTTCTGCACTCTGCCTCGCAATTCCATTCTGTAGATTTACTTTTTATGTTCACCACCATACTTTCGTTGCAGTGCAGCCATAATGTCGTCATAATTATTCCTGCAGCTCATTGGTATGCTTTCAAGGACTTCTGCTGCGGTTCCTTTTAAGGCCAAAATCAACTCAATGGCTTTTTCTTCATTTGTCCACAAATTTCTGCTAGCCACAGTTTCAAACTGAAACTTGAATACATTAAAGGGTGTACTGCCATCGAAACATGGTGTCTTTATTCTACTAGAGACTTCTGGAACAACACGAACTGGCCCACCTTGGCATTGAAGACTGTTAATTTTCGTCTCTATGTCAATTTCCAGATTATTCATCTTACTCTCTAAATCGACAAGCTTCTCATCAAATTTGCTGACTTGTACCTCAACGCGATCCATTCTTTGGTTTATAGCCTCTGTCATTTCTGTCAGTTTCTCATTTGTGGCTCTAGTTTCTCTAGAGTTTTCTTCCATTTTCTCCATCATTTTTTTAGAGTTTTCTTCCATTTTGCTAGAGTTTCTTTCTTCCATTTCTCTAGAGCTTTCTTCCATTTTCTCCATTATTTTTCTAGAATTTTCTTCCATCATTTTTCTAGAATTTTCTTCCATTTTGCTAGTGTTTTCTTCCATTTTGCTAGAGTTTCTTTCTTCCAATTCTCTAGAGCTTTCTTCCATTTTCTCCATTATTTTTCTAGAATTTTCTTCCATCATTTTTCTAGAATTTTCTTCCATTTTTCTAGAATTTTCTTCCGTTTTTCTAGAATTCTCTTCTATTTTCTCCATCAAGGCTGTGAACACTGCATTAATGTCCATACTGCTTGCCGCTGAACGGGTACATACCTCCATTTCTTCTTTTCCGTCAAATACGTAAGTATTGATGTCCATGCCAAGCCGCATGAATTCATCTATTAGCCTTTTTTGAAGTTCTGCCTTATTACCTGTTGTCGGCATCTCCAACTTACTCAATTCCTGCTTGAGCTGTTCCACTTTAAGCTCTTCAAACTTCATTGCTTTTAGTTATGTTTATTTTGCAATATCCTGGTTACTTATATTTTGCAATCCCACTTCTGACACCAATTGTTACGTTTTTACTTTTTAAAAACGTTGGTTTATTTCCCTTAAATAAACCGGATTCTTTTCTATTGCAATCAAAATAACCAGTTCCAACGCTGACACCAATTATTACGTTTTACCTTACAAAACGTTCGTTTATCTCCCTTAGATAAACAGTCCTGGTGCTGTCGCAGCGATAATAACAACCAATTAGCCAATAACCAAAACACGAACACACTTAAGTTTGAATTAGCTTAGACGCTCTTATTTATTTACACACTATTACTTATTTACAAACTCTCTCTATTATGACGATTACTAAAGCGCTACTAACTTTAACACGATACTAACTCGCGGTCTTAACAACACAAATGTTAATAATCAACTTCCCCTCACTAATGTTAACGCGCGCCTTATATAGTAACAGCCATATTTCTACAACACACTGGATAATTCTAGCATGCTATACTTAACTCTACATACGCTTACAGACTATACATACAACCATTTATACATACAGTATTACTCTACATTAGTCTTAACGCTATACAAACACACAAACACTTATAATAAGTCTACATCACGCTTAGAGACTATACAGACACACAAACATTTATCATTAACCAACTATACAATATAACTCTACATTAGACTTAACGCTATACAAACACACAAACACTTATAATAAGTCTACATCACGCTTAGAGACTATACAGACACACAAACATTTATCATTAACCAACTATACAATATAACTCTACATTAAGCTTGACATTATACATACACACAAACACTTATTATTAACCAACTATACAATTCTAATGCGTAATTAATCATAGCATATTCTTAGGTGTATAATTAAATGTAGTACTATGTTGCCAGATTGATGTATTTTGTCCATCCCGTCTCTTAGGCTATTTTCTTCTAGAAAAGTCCAGAGTTTTCTATACTAGGCCAAGCCATTTTCGTAACAATATTATATAGGACCATATCTAATAATATACAAATATAATTTTTTTAAATAAAAAAAAATTTTTAATTACTTGTAATTGTTCTTTTTTGAATTGCAATTACAAATAATATGTAATTGTAGATGAGTTTTTTTCAATTACAATTACATGAATTGTGTAATTGCATGTGTAATTAATTACAAAATGTAATGATTAACCCCAGGTCTGCTGGAGATCCTATAATTTCGATAAATCTTCCATTACTTTTATCCACATTTATCAAAAAACATGAAAAAAATTTTCTTTTAATTTAGTAATTTTAAAATAAAGTTAACAACACTGAAATTTTAAAGGTAATAGGATTATGATATTCAACAAAGATATAAGAAATCAGTCAAGTGTACGTTATAGTAGCTGCGTTTGTGCGGCATTCCTATCAATGATATCTCGAACAATTTTGACAGTAGAAAGCCGGAATACGTTAAAAAACTGTCAAAATCGTTCTTGATAACACTGATAGAGAGTCACACAAACACAGCTAATAGAGAGAATTTCGTATTAAAGCTTCAGTGTTGTTAATGTTATGGGTGCGTAAGCCAATTTTGACTCATGCTCCTAAACAAAAACAAATTACCCACGCACGAGCATTTCGTTTCTTACTCACCACACATGAGTATATTAAAAACTTACATTCAGAAAATTCTCACGCAAAATAGTAAAAATTACTAAAAACATATGATGCAAAAAATAAACTCACACACGAATCATGCACGGGTTATTCTTACTCACGCTCACGCACGAATCACTTAAGTATAGTAATTATTACTCACGATCACGTGTGAATAACATGACTCACGAACATTTCGTGTCACGCGCCAATCCCTAGTAATTACTAAATTTAAAACTAGTTCAAAATCATTGATAACATGGAACAAAATATAATAGGTTTGTTTTTTTCGAATTTTGTATAAATATTCCATACAAATTTAAGCATTTATAAAACTTTTAAGTAGGTATAAATTTAGCTTCTTTAAAATTAAGTAGTTATAAAAATGCTACCAAGTCTTAAAAATTCTTGGCTTTTCTCTTTCAAATGTAAATAAAAATATTTGTCATAAAAATATTTGAAACTTTAGAATTTTTTATTTCATAAAATATCTGAAACAACAAAAGTTAACAAATGAATTTTGCGTTTGTTGGTAAAGGTACAGCAGGGCACACAAGATTATTGCTCCATTTCGAGTTCCGGTGAAGTCTTTGTACGAAAACAGCTTTTGTACAAAGGCTACCCCAAATGTTTAAATTTTGTTTGTTTACAAAAAATAAAAGAAAATCAGGTAAGTACGGATAGTCGTCTTTTTACAAGTCGTTATAGATATATGTAGGTATAAAATTCGAAAAAAAACAAACCTAATATAATACGGTTTTATATGGACCTTATATATTTTTATATAAAATCACTTTGAAAAAATTGCCTATGTGGGATGATATATAATTATAGATGGTTTTATAAAGAACGTTATAAGTTATATATGGGTTCATATTCGTCAATATATAATCATAACTAACACAAATTATAAAATATTTTTTATATGGATCCACATAGTTTTATATTATTATGTATAGTGTCATACTAAATTATATATAAACGTATATGTGATTATATCTTTAATATGTTACTTTATATACTCTAATATAGCACATACATATATATGTAGGCCAGTATGTAATAACCCGGTGAAAAATGTCCATATATGAACATTTATGGTCCAACTATATATGTATAGATCCGAAAAATGAGGTAACACCTAAGTATATGTTCATATATGGACATATATGAACATATACATTTATTAAATATATGCGAATACATGCGAACGTTGCTGTCTTTTATAAGGTTGTACTATAGATATAAATTTATGTACGACATTCAAATTAGGCGCAACATATGTTCCATTTTTTATTCATGGCATTAAATATAATTCCATATTTATCCAAATATGAGTTCCTCTTACACATATGGAAAATTTATTCTTCCAAATATGTTCATATACAATTACCTTTTGCATAAATTGAAAACATATACTTCCATATTTGTCCGTATATGAGTGCCTTTTCCATATATGAAATAACAGATGCCTCCATATATGTCTGTATATAAAATCTTTTTCCATATATGGAATCACATATACTTCCATATATGTTCATATAAAATCCATATATGTTTATAAAAAATCCATATTTGTTCATATGTGTCTATACATAAACCATATATGAACATGTTTGAGCGTATATGAACATTTTTCACCGGGAATATAAAATCACATATGTCTCCATATTAAAACCTTTGAGGAAAAAATATCTAATATATGACTATATAAAAGTATATATGATCGAATTTGAAAGCATATGTGGCCATATGTAACTATAAGTTACTATATGCAAGTACATAAAATAATATATGATTATATCAAAACTTTTTTACTCGGGTAAGGAATTAATTCTTTAAAGCTCTGCTATTATATTAAGAACATCATAGCAAATTAGCCCCCGTATTCAAAATGAAAAGTTAGTAGCTTCTTATACATCGCACGCAAAAAGCTGTTTGCTAGAATGTTTTTAGGCCTAGCAGCTAATTCACTCAAAAAAGTTTGACAGTTACTACATGACAGTTGTTTGTGTAGTAATCAGTAGTTGTTGTTTTTAACAGTAATGCAGTTGGTTTTCTATAGAAAAATGCATAACAACTGATATGACGGTTATTTAAGAAAACAACTAACGAAAAGTACTGTAATTTCATAACAGTTGTTTAAAACAGTTATTTTTACTATCACAATAAACAACTACCAAAACAGTAATTTTACAGTAAACAGTTATTTTTGGTAGTTATTTATAAAATAAAAAATTTCGTTGATATTGTTTAATTTTAAAAATTCTTGTTTAGTTTATATTTGTTATTATTGATATATTTCTAGTTTGCAAATAAAAATCAGAAACTTGTATTGTATCTCCAATACATAAAAGCATAACTGGAGAACGGTTTGAATTTTTACTTCGAATTTTAAATAGGCTGAAGTAATAACACATATTTTTGTAATCGAAAGAAAAAAAAATATTTTTTTCTTATTAAAATATACTTTTATAAACAAAAAGAATTGACTGTAAGAACCAGTAGTTTTTACCGATTTTGTCAGTTGTTTTGGAATTTTTGTAGTAGAAATATATCAGTTAATTTTACGACATTGGTAGTTATTTTAAATGCATTTGTTAGTTATTTTTCAACAGTTAAAAATAACAGAAGTATGTTAAAGGTAAATAGGTACCTTTGTCTCCTTTTTAACTGCATATCCCTTTGTTTTAACTGTCATTTTCAGTAGATTCTACCGACAAACTTTTGTGAGTGTTAAAATAGAGTTTATTCAAAATGATTTCTTAGCCCACCGATTAAGACCAACCCTGTGTTTGAAAATACAAGGCTTTTTTTATTATTGTGAATGGAATTTTTTGTTTTTTGGCGTTTGATAACAGAACATCAGAAGGAATTTAGCAACAATACTAGAATGAGTTTAACAACAGTATTATAAATAAAACTGATGTTAACTCTATGCAAATTTTCATTTTGAATACCGCTGTAGAAATATAAATATTGCACATACCCCTCTTTTAATTTATCGATGTTAGCTATTTAATTTCAGCAAATTTGGAGAATAATGCTATTTTTTGCCAAAATTTAAACCAAAGGGTAAAAGATTACTTTGATCAAATCACAAGGATTATATTCTAAAAAATTTATCTAAATCCCTCGTTTCCCGCCGAGGTCAAATTTTTAGATAATTTTGTTTTTCATGAAAATGTACGTTTTTTTAGTTTTCACGGATTTTGATGAAACTTGACTTAACTACTGCACTTCCCAAAATCTGAAATTGATATTTTTAAAGGTACATCTACACGAGAGAGAAAACTTCTAGAGATAGAGCAAAAAATACCTCTGATTAGCTCTATTGTAAATAATTTAAGGTATTTAGAGGTGTTTTTGCTCTATCTCTAGCAGTTTTCTCTTTCGTATAGATGTGCCTTAAGGAAATAATCGAAACTAACCCTTAAATGCACTTGGATCACAACGGCTCAAAATTTTTAAAACGTTAAAATACATTAATTTTAAAAATATCAGCATAACAGATTAATAATAGATTAATAAATAAAATATGGCTAAGTTTAATAAACTAATGCTAACAATTCCAAAAACAGAATAACAAATATTTACCAAGTTTTTTTTTGTATAGTTATTGTTAGTTTTTGTTTTCTTATTTTATACCAAGCATATTATATAAGTTATACCCAAAACTTGGGTAGAACTATAATACATACTAAAACTAGGTAACTTAAACCCTTATTTTATGTGATTTCCCCCTTTTTATTTTTTGCGTGTATTTTTTTTTACTTTTCAAAAAAGATACTAAAGAGACGGGTTAAGATCTCGAATTTTGTGTAGTAGTAGCACTCAATCGACGGAAAATAATAATAGATGTTTTTGTTACATAGGCCCCAAAAGTTGTCAGTTTTTCTTAAGGCAAAAGCACACGAGGAGAAAACTGCTAGAGATAGAGCAAAAACACCTCTAAATTGCTCTATTGTGAATGATTTAAACTATTTAGGGTTGCTTTTTGCTCTATCTCTAGCAATTTTCTCTCGCGTGTAATTGTGCCTTTAAGGCACATATACACGGGATAGAAATCTCGTAGAATTTGCGCTCAATTTGTCATTTCTAATATGGTTGGCACTAATTTTTATCGTAAAAGTATCATCTCTAGTTGTCAAGTATTTGTTTTTATCAAAATGGTTGTATTTCAAAGAATAATTTTTGCTCCAAATACCAAAAAGTGCATTTAATCAACTGAAATGTTCAATAATGTAACAAAACATTTTCAAAATTGTTACTAATTAAAAAAATTGTCAATGGTTTAGAGATTATATTTCGTAGACTTATACAGAGCTGTATTTTCATAAAATCTCGCTAGTTTTCTATCCCGTGTAGATGTGCCTTTAGAATGATTTTATACCACTTCTGCAATTCGAATATTTGTTGAGAGATTTAAGCGGAGAATAAATGAAGAAACATGGGGGCGCTGTGGTGTAATGGTTAGCGCGTTGGACTGTTACACGTAAGGTTGCGGGTTCGACCCCAACCAAGGCAACATTAATTTATTAAAAATAGTAATACGTATGAGTTTTTCTATCCCATACATATCGCAGCGTCCTCCTTCGATGTTCCCATACACTCAGGGAATTATGTAGGTAAAATCAACTGCAAATGACAGTTAAAATAACTGCATTTGCACTTAAAAAGGTGTAGACTACATTTGCAGTTAAATTAACTGCAATATGAAGTAATTTTTAACTATTAAAAATCAACTGACAAATGTAGTAAAAACAACTACAAATGCAATTGAAACAACATACATGCAAATTATTGTAAAACTGTACAAACAACTTGCAAATGTAGTTAAAAAAACATAAATAAAAAATATTTTTTTTATTATTAATTTAATAAAAAAAAACAAATTTATGTAAACACTATTAACTTAATTTTATTCTATAATAAATTTAAAATTGAGAAATCAAAATTTACACTTAATGTCACTTTTTTTCCACTTAAGATATTGTTGTACATGTCCGTCTGTGAGGGATGAAATATGCTGTTGTTTGGCTTCCTTTTTTTCTCCAGGTAGAAAGGGATGAGAATATAAAAGAACTGAAAGAAAATAAATACAATATTTTTTTAACATTCCCCGTAAATAAATTTATATTATAAAACTTACCTTATTATTTTAGTAATTTAATAAAAAATATATAACCTTTTCCGTAATACGCGTGCTCACTCTTTGGCGTTGTTTTATGACTAAAGGTTCAATTAGACGTGCCATATCGCCATAGCCGTAACCATAACGCCATAGCAGAAAACCAAAATTCAATTGGTTTCTATGGTTACGGTTATGGCGTTATGGCATGTCACCAATAATCGTATACATTGTAGCCCATAAGATTGGTTTGAACAGCTGTTTTATATGGTTATGGTTATGGCACGTCTAATTGAACCTTAAGGCAAGAGAAAACATGTTATACTCATATTCTTTCACTAGAAATTTCTAAACAAGTGATTCATACACATACTTCTGTTTGCTTCGTGTGTGTGCATACACACTTGAAAATTTAAGTATTTGTAAATAAAATTCAAAATAACTGCATAAAATAAATGTTACTACAATGTAGTAATTTTTGTAGTTTGTTTAAAAAAATAACTGTCAAAAACATTGAAAAATTTTGTTCTAAGTAAATTAACTACAATTGTAGTTAAAATAACTACAACCGCATTACTACATAAATAACTGTCATGTAGTAACTGCAGAACTTTTCTGAGTGTAGAACTTAACCCCACCGAAGTAAAATAATATAACAGGGCTATAGGCACATCTACACGGGATAGAAATCTCGTAGATTTTGCGCTTAATTTGTCATCTCTAATATAGTTGGCACTAATTTTTATGGTAAAAGTATGATCTCTAGTTGTCTAGTATTTGTTTTTATTAAAATTGGGTGCGTTTGGCAGATACAATTTAATAGTCAACAGTTCTATAACACTCAGAAAAGTTCTGCAGTTACTACATGACAGTTACATTGCAGTTACTTCATATTGCAGTTAATTTAACTGCAAATGTAGTCTACACCTTTTTAAGTGCAAATGCAGTTATTTTAACTGTCATTTGCAGTTGATTTTACCTACATAATTCCCTGAGTGAACGGTTGTACAACTATCTGCTGAACGATCCGATCACTAACTGCTCGGTCTGAGCGCTCAGGTAGTGCTGTCATATTTTGGTAGCGTAAAAAATGTTTGCTACTTTTGATCAAATAGTGATACATTTGTTGTTGTTGATTTAAAAAGAATTTTTTTTTTGTAAGAATGACAATTAAAAACATACAAATATAATTTGAAAACAAAATTTTTAAAAAATCAAAGGAAACTATAGAAAAAGTGTATTTAAAAACAAAACAAAGAAAACATCGTTCAGCAGAGTAAGTAATCATAAAGCGCTGCAAGTCACCGGTATCAGTTTAAGGTTTCTCTGCCGAATGCTACCATTGTTGTATTTCAAAGAATAATTTTTTCTCCAAATACCAAAAAGTGCATTTAATCAACTGAAATGTTCAATAATGTAACAAAACATTTTCAAAATTGGTACTAATTAAAAAAATTGTGTATGACAGCAATTGTCAATGGTTTAGAGATTATAATCCGTAGACTAATATAGAGCTGCATTTTCATAAAATCTCGCGAGTTTTCTATCCCGTGTAGATGTTAGAGATGAGCGATCCCGTGATTTTTGAATAACGCTGCTACCAGTTTTCATACCGGTGATTTAATCACAGTTATTGATAAATCACTGGTAATGGCAGTGATCAAATATTTCAAGTCGCAGTTACTCGGAATGTCGTTCTTTTAATATTTTTGTAATATTCTTTCTTGCAAACTTCATTTTTTTTTTCAATAACAGTGACTTGCTTTCACACTCTTCTGAATAAAATGTCTCCTTCTTCACAACTATTCTTCTTTTAAGGTCCACACTCAGAAAAGTTCTGCAGTTACTACATGACAGTTATTTGTGTAGTAATGCGGTTGTAGTTATTTTAACTACAATTGTAGTTAATTTACTTAGAGCAAAATATTTCAATGTTTTTGACGGTTATTTTTTCAAACTAACTACAAAAACTACCAAATTGTAGTAACATTTATTTTATGCAGTTATTTTGAATTTTTTTACAAATACTTATATTTTCAAGTGTGTGTGCACACACACGAAGCAATCAGGAGCATGTGTATAAAGCGCTTGTTTAAAAACTTCTAGTGAAAGAATATGAGTAGAACATGTTTTCTCTTGTCTTAGTCATAAAACAACGCCAAAGAGTGAGGACGCGTAATACGGAAAAGTTTATATACTTTTTATTAAGTTATTAAAATAATAAGGTAAGTTTTATAATATAAAATATAAATTTATTTACGGGATTGTTAAAAATTATTGTATTTATTTTCTTTCAGTTCTTTTATATTCTCATCTCTTTCTACCTGGAGAAAAAAAGGAAGCCAAACAACGCCATATTTCATCCATCACAGACGGACATCTAGAACAATATCTTACTAGTGAAAAAAAGTGACATTAGTGTAAATTTTGATTTCTTCATTTCAAATAGAATAAAATTAAGTTAGGAGTGTTTACATAAATTTGTTTTTTTTTATTAAATTAATAATTTTTAAAATAATTTTTATTTATGTTTTTTAACTACATTTGCAGTTGTTTGTACAGTTTTACAATAATTTGCATGTATGTTGTTTCAATTACATTTGTAGTTGTTTTTACTACATTTGTCAGTTGATTTTTAACAGTTAAAAATAACTTCATATTGCAGTTAATTTAACTGCAAATGTAGTCTACACCTTTTTAAGTGCAAATGCAGTTATTTTAACTGTCATTTGCAGTTGATTTTACCTACATAATTCCCTGAGTGCAGTTTTTAGGAAGTGGATTATCTTTAAACTTAGTTTAACGCAGTTTGTAACTTGAATACTGCTTTTAAAATGTGGTTTATTTTGTTTTATTTCAATAAAGAAATTAATTATACTCGAGAAAAAGTTTTTCCGGCAAATTTTTGTAAATAAACTTTGAAATGGCTGACAAAATTCGTTTTCGGTTTAACTAAACCAAGTTTAACTGACATCTTAAAAACTCGCCATAAATATTATTTCGTTTATTTATCAGAAAATCGCAGTCTTTTCCATAAAAAAACCGTGATCACGATCACAGTTTAAAAGAAAAGCGATTTGTAAATCACATTCACTAAGAACAATGTTACTGAAAAATCGCCGGATCGCCCATCTCTATTACAAACCCGTGATCACGGTCACTGTTTAAAAGAACGGTGATTTGAAAATCACGATCACTGGTAGCAGCGTTATTCAAAAATCACCGGATCGCTCATCTCTAGTTTGTAATAGAGATGGGCGATCCGGCGATTTTTCAGTAACATTGTTCTCAGTTAAATTGTGAAATGTTCAAATCGCTGTTCTTTTAAACTGTGATCGTGATCACGGTTTTTCTATGGAAAAGACTGCGATTTTCTGATAAATAAACGAAATAATATTTATGGCGAGTTTTTAAGATGTCAGTTAAACTTGGTTTAGTTAAACCGAAAACGAATTTTGTCAGCCATTTCAAAGTTTATTAACTAAAATTTGACGGAAAAACTTTTTCTCGAGTATAATTTATTTCTTTATTGAAATAAAACAAAATAAACCACATTTTAAAAGCAGTATTCCAGTTACAAACTGCGTTAAACTAAGTTTAAAGATAATCCACTTCCTAAAAACTGGGCCTTAAAAGAAGAATAGTTGCGACCGGTAACAAAGACATGATAGAAGGAGACATTTTATTCAGAAGAGTGTGAAAGCAAGTGAGATTAATCACAACTGGGTCGATTGTCGACTGACAACAGCAAAAGTCGTCACGATTAATTTAAATTCAGCGACAATCGACCGTCGACATTTGTTGACGTTTAGCAAAAAAGGAAAGCAAAACAAGAATACGGTTGTATTTGTTTCACCACAATTCTTCACCAATTCAATTGGTCTTTCACTAATTCTTGTTGTTTTATATTTTATTGTATTTAATTTTGCTTTTTTGCCGTAAATTATGTATTTTAAATACCAATTATATTTCTTCTGTCAAAAAAATAAATTTTTTGTAAACGAAGTACGAATTTTTGCAGCTCTAATACGAATTTCTAACAACTCTGTTCTTATGGCAATCTTTAATTAGTTTAAAATATGGCAACAATTTGACAAATATTTTAAGTGTGTATTAGTGTGTCGTCACGAAAATAGAATATATTCTATTCCGACGACAAATCGCCGGACGACATGGCGACATTTTGCTTCCCATACAAAATATATGAAAAAGCAACTTTCGTTGTCGTTGTCGACCCAGTTCTGATTAATCTCAGTCACTGTTACCTAGTGTCTTCAAATGCAATGAAATGTGCAAAGAAATTTGAAAATAACACACAAAGCAACAACAAAATTATTTTCGTTGTTCTTGTTTTGTGTGTTATACTGGGGTTACACGATCAATTTTTGGCTTTCAAGTTTCAATACTCTCACACTTTTTTACTAACCCCCATGTTAAATAGGGGTTACACGATCAATTTTTGCCTTTCAAGTTTCAATATACTCACATTTTTTTACTAACACACTCACATTTTAAAAATTGAACAGCAACTTGATATCAATTTTTGCTTTCAAGTTTTGAGAAAACTTGACGGTCAAGTTTTTAAACAGCTGATCAATTTCTTGTAAATTTGTTTTTCTTTTTACAAATATTGTGCCGCAATAAAACATGATTGATAAAATACGGAATGTGAATATTTCGGTATATCGACGAAATGATTTAAAAATAAAAATAAATAAAAAAAATCAATTTCTGCTGACATGAAAATGTCTGTGGAATATGTGAAGAAAAAAATAAAGTCTTTTCGAACAGCCTACAGTGCGGAAACAGCCCACAGAGGCGAGCATTTTTAGTTCTTTCCTTCGTTTTTTACATGACATAACGGTCCGTAAACGGTCCGTCATTGACGGACTTTAAACGGACTTGTCCGTTTTTAACACGACATACCGGTCCGTAAACGGTCCGTCATTGACGGATTTGAATCAGTTTCGATGTTCCTTATGTTCCGTTTTCTGGTCCGTATACGGATCCAGAAAACGGTACGTATACGGAGTTGGAATCCGTTTATGACGGACCGAAAACTGTGCGTAAACGGAACGAATTGTTTGTTGGGAACTCTCGTTGTCGTTGTCGACCCAGTTCTGATTAATCTCTTATTTTCAAATTGCTTTGCACATTTCATTGCATTTGAAGACACTAGGTTATTGAAATAAAAACATATATTACTGTGCACAATGAAGTTTGCAAGAAAGAATAGTACAAAAATAGGTGTGTTTATGTACATTTTGGGTAAAGTTCGGTAAAATGATAGTTAACAAGAAATACTCTCACGAAGTGACAAAAATGCCCAAAAGTAAACGAACGCGAAAAACCATATTTGAAGCCCAAAAAACAAACGTCAATAGATTTGTGCATTATAGTTCGTTTTGGTGAGCGCTCTTTCTAGTTCTTGTTCAATTTGTAAAAATCTGGATAGATTTTCTAGTTAAACCCCTTTTTAAATAAAAAATTTTAATAAAAATTTTCTTCTCAGGCATTTTTATATACAAAAAGGAATACGTACTTTATTAAATTTGGTAAAGATTTTAATATTAAACAAAAGCTTTGATTTATTTACATATTTATCTCTTTAACACATTTAAACAAGCGTCTTCAAAAAATTGTCGGTAATTTTATGGAGTTATAACTTAGTGTCTTCAAATGCAATGAAATGTGCAAAGAAATTTGAAAATAACACACAAAACAACAACAACGAAAATAATTTTGTTGTTGATTTGTGTGTTATTTTCAAATTTCTTTGCACATTTCATTGCATTTGAAGACACTAGGTAACATAACCGATAAACTTTTGCAACTTTTATACAAATTTTTGTAAATGATAAACATATTTTCTGAATGAATTAAATGAGCGATTGAACTAAGAGAGCTATTAGTTGTGAACTAGGTCTTTGGTTCAAATTAGTACATAGTTCAATTGAACTAGTTGAACCCAACTGATGATATAACAGCTGATAAAAACAATTTACCCAAATTTACACGAAAAAAAGTCTGGGCTTTTTCGTGCAAGAAGAACAAGAATATTACTCTCTCATTTTCCCAATTGTGCAGTAAGAAAATTGGGATCCCGCGGGATCCCAATGTTGAGTACCCGAACAGACTTAATATATTAAAAGAACGAAATTCGGAGTAACTGCGACTTAAAATATTTGATCACTGCCGTTACCAGTGATATATCAATAACTGTGATTAAATCACCGGCATGAAAATATCGCTCATCTCTAGTTTCCACACAAATTTAATATACAAGACTATAATTTTTCTTGTAAAATAGTGACATTTTGTGTTTATTGTGATTGTGTCTTTCTAATAAAATAAAAAAAATTATTAATTTTTAGAATTTAAATTAACTTTTGAGGCCTTTAAGTTCGAGTGAAATTTTTTCATGTGAAAAACAATTTACGATGCTTTATTTATAAAAAAAATCTTTTAAGCCGACAGTTAAGTAGTCCTAAACGCCGCCGCCGCCGAAAGTTTAGGTTCGGCTTGGTTCACTGGATGGTGTGCATTGTTCCAGTACTAAAGTTAAGGCTTTTTTGTTAAATGCAAATAGAAACAATAATGGTGGTACAGGATGTAATTTTTCCAGATAGAACCGACCTCAGTTGTATGGAGTGCGGTGAACTAGAATTTGAAGAACGTGGGGGATCCTATTATTGTCAACAATGCGATAGGAAACTGGAGGATGCGCCAGCCATTAACATGGATCATGAGGAGATAAATAACACAACTAAAAAAACGAAACGTAAACCCGTTAAATACGCAGGACGTAAGTTGAATTTTTTTTAAGTCACATTTCACAATAACCCTCTAACCGGCAAGCCCACCAGGGGTATAAGAAATTGAACACATATTCGCAAAATGACTGTTCGTTTTCATACAACAGCAATTTTGAATACGGTAACACTTTTGGGCCGGGTTTGGTTTACTGCGGTAAAGTACGAGAACAGACATAATCAGGCTTGCCATTTTAGCACTTTAGGTGCTAGATCTAGCACTTTTTTTTGGGAGTTAGCACCCAAAAATTTAAAAAAAGTGCTAGGTGCTAGTTAAGCACTTTTTTAAAAATATTGAAATTTTTTAGCACTATTTTAAATAATTCAATATCTATATGAAAAATGTTTTGAAACACTTCTCGAGTTCAAGAAATAACAGGATTTACAAATATCACACAAATATACAGCTTCTCTGAATTGGGTTAAAGTTGAATAGTGAATAAATATCTTTACCAGTCATGTTAACTTTTTATTAAATATTGGCATAACAATATATACGAATTTCTAAAAAGAAGAAATAAGAACAGTTAGTTTGGCATTTCTGACTTAAGTTCATACTAGATCACTTCTAAAAGAGTTCCAATTTGAATACCAACATCTGATTGTTAACGGCAATCGAAAGACCTTAAAGTACAGCCCGAAAACCCTGTCTGAGGTTGTTAGCAGATTTTTAAACTTTTGGAAAGAATGGTAAAAATCTGTTTCGAAAAGAAATATTGCTAAGACTCTGGTGCTCCTGCATGTATATTAAATTTACAAAAGTATAGGACTAACAAAAAATATTGTTCAGTAAAAATTTTCTGAATCTTAAATAGTTTTTCTACGGCAGGAAGAATTTAAAATTAGATGGTTTCTCTATATAAATATAATTTTCTTGACCGCAAAAGGCATTAGAATCTGAAGATTTATCAATATCAAAAAATATTTTTAAAATCTGAAGGCATTTCTGTGAAAAAATTTCACGTAATTGATGATTTTTCTAACGAAATAGTTAACAAAACCTACAATATTTCGTATAATAGCTAATCTTTCTGTAGAATCTGATATGTTTTAGCCTCAAAATCTGAAATTATTTCTATGGAGAAAACGTTTCTAATTTATCTCCAAATTATGATTTTTTAATTTCTTTACTGATTTAAAGCCAGCAATAAATAAATGATGACCCTTTGAAATGGCGACTGTATGAAATGCATAGTTTTTTTTTTTATTAATAATTCAATATATCAATAAAAACCATGGTTTGTCAACACTAACCCCAAAACATCAATAACGATTTAAAATGCATTCAAATAACTACAATTAACCTAAAAATACCATTAACGAAATAACTTAAAATATCACTAACCGCAAAATACTTTAACGAAATTATTTAAAATACCGTTTAACCTAACAGACCCTAACTCAAAAATTTTAAATATCCTAGGGACCATCATTTACCTTAAAATACCACTAATGGCTGGTTTTCATTATAAGATTTTCGGTGTGATTTTGAAATCCAGCCTATATGTGTTGCATGTGTACTAAAGCAAAATCATACCAAAAATCGTAGTGTAAACTAGCCATAACGAAATAACTTAAAAAGCATTAAAATAATCAAACGAAATAACTTTAAATACCGGTAACTCTAAAACAACTTAACGAAATAACTTATTATACCGATAACCTTAAAATACCCTAACGAAATATTTATGAAATAACGTTATCCATTAACACTAAAGACTGGTTTACACTATAAGATTTTGCAACCTTGTCTATATGTTTTGCATATGTATATATATGTTTTAAAGCAAAATACTACCGAAAATCTTATAATGTAAACTGGCCTTAACCTTATGAATCGGTTGCCAACTCTGATAAAAACCCATAATGCATGTTAAAAACAAAAAAAAAAAAAAATCTAGCACCTTTTTTTTAGCACTTTTTGTTTTGAATCTAGCAATTTTCGACGATCTAGCACCTTTTCGCATTTGTCTTATGGCAACACTGGACATAATATTAAAATTGTTATTAATATCGTTGTTTTCCCTAAAGCTCTATCAACTGCCTGGGAATGTTACAATTACATATTGCGGGGTTATGTAGATAAACTAATCGCTTTTGGTGCAAAGGAGGAACTTAAACTTATGACTTTGCAAGTATGGGCGGCATATCTAAAAAGTATGGATGTTGCCTTTTACAATAAAAACAAATCAAATCAAACCAAATCAGAGAAGTATAAATAGAATTTAAATTTTCTTTAAAGAAGAAATTTTATTTGCATTAATTTTAAATTGCAGTAATACAGAAACAATTAACAATCACTCCAAGGATGGTAGTAAAAAACGCAAGAGAAAAAGTAGCGATTGCAAGACGAATTGTACTAGCGATGTCGAATCAGTGTCAACTAATGATAAGAATTGTCATAACAACAAAGTAAGTTGGAAATTAGGAAGGAGAAAGGCCTATACAAATTCTAGAAAATTGACAGCGGTATTCATCACGAAAATTTAACGTAGCCTTAACAAAAGTTTTTATTCATTATATACTCATATCTTTTTTTATGCGTTCCGTCAAAAACGGCGTAAAAAAATACCTCTTCCATATAAAAATGGTAGATGCATTCCACTACATCGACGGTTTAAGCTAATTGAAATATTTTCCACGCACGAATGCGTTCAAATTGAGGTGAAAAACGTATTTTTTTAACATTGGCTTGTCATAGGAGAGAAGGTGTTTGTGCTACTTTAGGTCTGCATAAAAATGAGTGCTTGGATGTTCTTTTTTTATATAGGAAAGCAATTCATTTTTTTTTTACTATCTAAGGAGAGATGAAAAGTAACTTCTTGTGAATGCATGCAAATATATATTTAAGAAGTGATATTTATGACTTTTGAATGCGTTCACAAGAAGTTACTTTTCATTTCTCCTTAAACAGTAAAAAAATGAATTGCTTGCCTATTTAAAAAAGAACATCCAAGCACTCATTTCTATGACGTGCAAAGCAGAATTAAAGTAGCATAAACACCTTCTCTCCTATGACAAGCCAAAAATGCGTTTTTCACCTCAATTTGAACGCATTTGTGCCGAACAGTACAGGTGCTTTTACTAGAGATGAGCGATACGGTGATTTTTGAATAACGCTGCTACCAGTGATCGTGATTTTAAAATCACCGTTCTTTTAAACAGTGACCGCAGAGCTTCGAAGAATTAATTCCCTAATTCCCTTTTTTTTGAACTGAATTTATATTTTGGGAATGAATTCCCTGACCAAACTTAAGGAATTGAATGAATTCCTTTTTTTTCATTCGATTTATATTAAAGGAATTCATTCATTTTTTCCTAATGTCTTCATAAAATTTTATGAATTCATTCAACAAGGAATTCATTCAATTCTAGTTAATTCAACTTTTGGCTAAGGAATTCATTCAACTGTGCACTTAATTCAACTTTTGATCAAGGAATTCATTCAATTCTAGTTAATTCAACTTTTGGTCAAGGAATTCATTCAATTCTAGTTAAATCAACTTTTGGTCAAGGAATTCATTCAAGTTCAACTTTTGGTCAAGGAATTCATTCAATTCTAGTTAATTCAACTTTTAGTCAAGGAATTCATTCAATTCTAGTTAATTCAACTTTTAGTCAAGGAATTAAATTTATTTCGTTTAATTCCCTAGGAATTGAAACTTAATTCAGGGAATTAAACGAAAAAAATTTAATTCCTAGGGAATTAAACGAAAAAAATTTAATTCCTTAGGGAATTAAACGAAATAAATTTAATTCCTTGACTAAAAGTTGAATTAACTAGAATTGAATGAATTCCTTGGCTAAAAGTTGAATTAACTAGAATTGAATGAATTCCTTGACCAAAAGTTGAATTAAGTGCACAGTTGAAAGAATTCCTTAGCCAAAAGTTGAATTAACTAGAATTGAATGAATTCCTTGGCTTCAAATTGAATTAAATAGTGTTGAATGAATTATTTAGTGAAAGAATTATTTAATTTTAATTCTTTACGCTTTGGTCAGGGAATTCATTCTATAAATTTGAATTCTTTGAATTCATTCACAGGAATTAATTCCTGCTTATGCCTTATTGATGAATTCAGTCCTTGAATTAAAGAATTGAATTAAATTTTTGGGAATTCATTCCAAAAAGGAATTAATACTTTAAAGCTCTGAGTGACCGTGATCACGGTTTTGTAATAGAGATGGGCGATCCGACGATTTTTCAGCAACATTGTTCTCAGTAAATGTGATTTGCAAATCACGTGATCACGGTTTTTCTATGGAAAAGACTACGATTTTCTGATAAATAAACGAAATAATATTTATGGCGAGTTTTTAAGATGTCAGTTAAACTTGGTTTAGTTAAACCGAAAACGAATTTTGTCAGCCATTTATTTTATTTATTTATTTTATTTTTTATTTATTTATTTAATATCAATACAAAGAAAGCCTTCATGGCCAATTATTTATGTATTGTTAGATAATCAACTATGTACAGTTAAGATACAACTTAAATATATTAATATATATATACAAATATTACCATTCAAGTTTATAAGTGGCTCCCCAGCCATATGAATATTGGAAAAAAGTACGGAAATAGGTACCTATAGCAAGAGACAAAGAAGAAGAAAAGGAATACGTAACGGATTTATGCCAAATATGTCAAGGTAGAATTCCGTTAAAATAATCAAGTAGTTTACGTTTATATGTTAAAAAGGAATATGAAAAAAGTTTAAGATTGTTTGGCAAATAGTTCCAAACTTGGTAGACGCGTACTACAAAAGAGCGATCAAATATTGAAAGAAGTCTTAAAGGCACATCAATCTGGATATTCCGTGTTGAATGTATAAAAGAAAATCCATTCACTAGAAGTTCCGGTTGTTGTAATTTCATAATTTTATAAAAATGAAGTAAAATACGAAATTTTAAATAATCATCGAAACTACATTTCAAAAATTCAGGAACAAGCTCCCTAACACGATCATGTTCATGAACTCTCACATCAAAAACATAACGAACAACTTTTCTGACAATTCCACCAAGAATATCCACGTTATACAACCAAGACCCAGAGAAGACCTCAAGGCCATAATTAAATTGACTCATAATCAGCGAGTGAGCTAATCGATATCTTACAAGTCTAGGTGTGTATGGTTTTATTGAGTATAATCTTCTTAAAATAAGACAAATTTTATTGGAAAGGAAATTTATATGATTATCAAAATTTAGACTGGAATCCAAAATAACACCGAGACACCTAATAGAATCCACATAGTCAATGACTTGTCCATCTGTGTATATCGTAGGATATATAAAATTACGGTTATGTAAATGAAAAGTCATTGCCTTAGTCTTAGCAGAATTAATCTCAAGACAGTTAAGAGACATCCAATTGGATATTGAACTGAGATGGTTATTTAAATAGGTTTCAAAATACTCAATTTGACTCGAATCTGCAGTATACAATAGCAAAATATCATCAGCAAATACATATGGCTGACAAAAATTATTGTTCATAAGGGAAATACAATCATTTAGGTAAGTAAGAAATAGAATAGGACCCAGCACAGACCCCTGAGGCACACCTGAGGTTACTGCACCAATAGTAGAATTTGATCCACTAATTGAAACAAACTGAGATCGCTCTAATAGGTAAGAGTGAACTAACTTACATGCAGATCTCGAAAAATTGAAATTCTCATAAAGTTTCTTTACCAAGACGTTGTGGTTGACTCGGTCAAATGCCTTTGTAAGATCCAGAGAAACCATAATACAGTATTCATGATCATCAAGTCGTTTCCTTATAGTATCAGTAAGAGAAAGTAACAGTGAGGTCGTATTATGATTTCGCCTAAAGGCAAACTGGTTCCGATGAATCAATGAGAAACTCTCACAATGAGATAAAATTTGCATTTTCATAATACTTTCAACAATTTTTGATAGAGCAGGTAAAATGGTTATCGGTCTCAAATTACCAATATCATAATGACCACTTTTCATAATTGGCACAACACGACCCAGCTTCCATGCAGTCGGAAATTTAGACGTAGTAAAAATAGAATTTACAAGATGAAGAAGTAGTCTAGATATAAGCGGGAAAATCAGTTTTATGAATTTTATGGGAACCCTATCATAACCGGTCGCATTAGACTTAATGAAATTTATAGCAAGCAAAAGGTCATATTCAGTAATGGGATTAAAAAAAAATGAATTGGAGTTTTCAAAGAATTCATCAAAGCTTAATTCACCAAGGTGATTAGAGTTCAGATTATTTAAAAAACTTGTTGCTATAGATTCAACATTAGAAGCGTCAATTGTAGAATGCTCACGACCAACACACCCTAGTCCGCGAATCCTATTCCACATTTGTATATTATTCACACCAGTAAAAAGATTTTTTCCATAATCCCTACGAGCCTTTCTAATAATAGATTTGGTTTTATTTCTTAGTCTGCAATAAACTCTCCAGTTAGTATCAGTACGATCACTAAGATAAGCCCCATAAGCCCGGTCTCTTGACAATCTAGCATCAGCAATACACCTAGAATTCATCCAATTAGAACTATTTGAGTTTAATTTAACCCTAGATGTAGGAACAAAATTATGCAGGCCATCCACTAAATCATTTAATGTAGAAAGTTGCAAATCTACATCATTAGTAGAAAAAATAGGAGATACATCAAAAAGATTTAGATGCTGATAAAACTCATCATAATTGATCCGCTTATAATCCTTGTATTCAATCCAATTACTGCGAGTTAGAGAAGAAAATTTAATAGAAATAATAATAAAGCTGTGGTACGAAGAGAAAAATGGATATTGAACTTGACTACAATAAGCAACAATAGAAGGTTCACTCAGAAGAAAGTAGTCTATTAACGTGGTAGTATTAGTTCGCAAATTAAGGTGAGTTGGCTGACAGTTATGAATACAGGTAAGACCACATCTTGAAATTAAAGAGCGGAAGTTATTCGATTTAATAGTATCAAAAAGGTCGTAATTAAAGTCCCCCATAACAACAATATTAGTATATCGATCAAATAAATCACCATGAAGGTCTTCAAACGCGCCAACATCACCATGAGGCAAATACACTACCCCAACTATAACAGATATGCCATCACCAAATATTTCAACGAACAATGACTCGCAGACCCCATACCGCCTGCCTGAAAAAATTGTCTTGTAACGTAATTTGTCCGATATGTACAGGCAGACACCACCGGCTCTTCCAGGATGACTATTTTCACCTGAATTATACAACCTAGGACGGTCATTCCTGATGATTTTGTAACCAGATAGACTCAGAGATTGGGAAAGCATATCTGGTTTAAACCAAGTTTCCGATACCCCAATTATATCGAGACCAGACCCATTAAATGTGCTTTTGAACTCTTCAAGCTTAGTATTTGAATTAGAAGGACTTAAGCTTTGGGCATTAATATGTCCAATGTTTAAGTTTTCAGAAAATGAAGAAAGAGACGATCTCAAAACAGACCTATCCCCAGCTATAGGCCCTAGATTAAAATTATGGATCATCTAATTTAAACCAATACTCATATTTTTGGGGGAGCCAAATAATAACCAAAACAATAGATATTAAAAACATATCCAATATGGACAAATGATTCATTATAAGAAAAAATTATCCTACTTGATTGAGAATTAAGGACTAAAATTCTTATTATTATAAATAGAAAAAATAAAAAAAATTATATATAAATACATATGTAAAAAGCTTTAAATAAACAATGAGTTGTTAATTACTAGGCCAACAAAAAAAGCACTAAAGCAATGTGTGAAGCTCTTAAAAACTCGAAAAAACAGTAATCTATGTAGTTAATTTGTAAGATCAGAAAATTCTTTTATCTTTGCAAATAAAAAATATGCTCTGACTTTTTTTGTTGAACTAATGATTCTCATACTACAATAACAATTTCAGAAAAGAACAGAAAAAAAAAATTTTTTTTTAGACAAGAATTCAGAAGTGGCAGTGTAGCAATAGAATACAATTAGCACTTAAATTACTAAAAATTTAAGTCAAAAAGATCAATAAATTCCTGCAGGTTTACGAACTTTACTACATCATTTGGCATTGTTATTTTAGTTTTCAATATCTCACGATTTACAACGCTATAACTCTTAATCTTTGCTTCATTTTTCAATTTCCAACAATTTCTTAACAATTTGTTAGCTAAAGATGAATAATTGTCATTAAGATAGACACGGCCTCCATCAGAACCACCAACAACATCAAACACTTTTAACGATTTGGATTTATAATACTCCGACATTACTTTATCACGCTTACTAATTAAACCAAATTTGACTAGAATAGCAGTAGACTTTTTAATGTACATAACATTTAAAATATCACTCGGAACAATATCCACCTTTAAATGTGCCCATAAATTATTTAAAGTCTCATTAAGATTTTTTAAGTTAGGAGCAAGGCCAGTGATAACAATATCCGGTCTGTTCAGACGATGTTGAAGTGCATGATTCTGCAGCTCAAGCTCATAAAATTTCTTTTTGTTAGCAAAGTCATTTGAACTAACTAGAGTTTTACAATTTGCAACCTCATCTTTGATTTCCTTAAGGTTTTTTGACAGTTCTTTTCGAATATCACTAACAACAGACTCAAATGTAGTTTTAATTGCAGCTTGTTCATTTTTCATATCGCTAGCAAAGCTACGCAAGGAATCCTTAAGATCAGCAAACTCTTTACGCATTTCTCCTTTAAAGTTGTCAGTATTGTTTGGCGGATTATCCATACATCCCTTGCAGGTATATGCCAGGTTACGATTCTTATCCAGCATATTGAATACGGCCTTATTAACACCTTCACAATCAGCGTGGTACCAAATGTCGCAGGATCTGCATAGTAAACATTTTGTGCCAGTAGTTTCTAAATTACAAACTCCACAAGGATAAGCCATTATGTATAATATCAGTTATTTGTTTACAATGAAATAAAAATAAAAATCAAGTTTCAATAAAATGGCAGAATTAATCAGCACAAAAACTGTTGGTTCAGTTGAAAAATAAAAGAGACAGCTGTATGTTTAGTTCCTTGATTTGTTATTGTTTAGTATGTTTGTATTTAGTAAAGATGGAAATGAAATAAGAAAAAAAAAATACAACAGCAGCCAATACCACACTATGCAAAATAAAATTTTTTGTTAAAAAATAATTAATTCCAAAGAAACTTTATATCTCCAGGGAAGATGGATGTGTTTTTATTATTTTAGAGTATATTTAGTTTATTTTTTCACTGATTAGATTACTTTTTAAAATTTTCAATCAAGAGGATTCTTTTTTTATGTCTACCACAACATAGTGTTGCCAACTATTTCAAAGTTTATTAACAAAAATTTGCCGGCAAAACTTTTTCTCGAGTATAATTTATTTCTTTATTGAAATAAAACAAAATAAATCACATTTTAAAAGCAGTATTCCAGTTACAAACTGCGTTAAACTAAGTTTAAAGATAATCCACTTCCTAAAAACTGGGCCTTAAAAGAAGAATAGTTGCGACCGGTAACAAAGACATGATAGAAGGATACATTTTATTCAGAAGAGTGTGAAAGCAAGTCACTGTTATTGAAAAAAAAACATGTATTACTGTGCACAATGAAGTTTGCAAGAAAGAATAGTACAAAAATATTAAAAGAACGACATTCCGAGTAACTGCGACTTGAAATATTTGATCACTGCCGTTATCAGTGATTTATCAATAACTGTGATTAAATCACCGGTATGAAAATATCGCTCATCTCTAGCTTTTACGGATCTTGGTCAGGTATTTTTTTGCTGGGCTCGCTAATAAAAAAGAATTATAAAAATACATTTCTCGTGAAATAACGTTCGATTTTCAAAAATAAATCACTTTGTTCGAAAAGTTTAAACATTCAGTTGGAAAAAAAACTCAACCTGAAGATAAACTCGGATTTAGCTGAAACTTAGAAAAAAAATTTCCAACCCATCATTCTCTACGCCTACCTCGGTGAAAATTTCCCAATTTACAACTTTGCAAGCTAAATATGTATCAACTATGGCATATTTGTTTCTTAATCAATGTACGTTGCTTCTTAAATTAAATGTTTAAAATAAAAAAAAAATTTTTTTTTTTAAACAAACTTAAGTTAGAAAAATAAAAAAGAAACGTCGATTTCAAAACCGCATAACTTAAAATTCGCATAAAAAAAGAGATCTGAGTGTACTGTTTTTAAACTAATTATACCCTACACCACTATGTGGTCAGGGTATTATAAGTTTGTGCTGATGTTTGTAACACCAAAAAATATTGGTCCTAGACCCACCTTATAGTATACCGATCGGCTCAGAATTTTTTTTTATTTCGATTTAACGATGTCCGTCCGTCTGTCTGTCTGTCTGTCCATGAATTCTTGTGCGCACTCTACAGGTCGCAAATATTAAGATATTTTGATGAAACTTGGTACACCGACTTATGTCGGCCCAAGGACAACGCCTATTGATTTTGGTTAAAATCGGTCCATGTTTAGACCTAGTGCCCATATAAGGGTCCTACCAAAATTATACTGTTTATACGCTGCAGGTCGCAAATATTAAGATATTTTGATGAAATTTGGTACACAGAGCTATATTGGCCCAATAACGCAGCCTATTGATTTTGGTGAACATCGGTTAATGTTTAGACCTAGTGCCCATATAAGGGTCCTACCAAAATTATACAGTTTATACGCTGCAGGTCGTAAATATTAAGATATTTTGGTGAAATTTGGTACACAGATCTATATTGGCCCAATAACGCAGCCTATTGATTTTGGTGAACATCGGTTAATGTTTAGACCTAGTGCCCATATAAGGGTCCTACCAAAATTATACTGTTTATACGCTGCAGGTCGTAAATATTAAGATACACTGACCTATATTGGCCCAATAACGCAGCATATTGATTTTGGTGAACATCGGTCCATGTTTAGACCTAGTTTTAATATTATGTCTGTTTGTTTACTTATATGCTAATTTTTAATAGTTTTTTCTCCTAAATTCGTTTCCAATACAAAATTTGCAAATTTTTTAAGTCGGTTGTTTATATTTACTACTTTTGATATAATTTTGTTGCATTCCACATTAAAAACTGGATAACTTAAAGCTGGCCATACACTTGCAATATTATTGTACAACTTCTTGGTTTAGTTCTTTATTCTATTACTATATGTAGTAGTAGATTAAAGACCTTAAGGGAAAATTGCGCAACAATATTGCTAATCTATGGATATTTAATAGGCAATAGCTCTCCATTAAACAACTGAATTCTGTTTTATTTTAAATTAGTAATTTTTACTAAAAAGTGTTAATAAAAACCATAAACCTTATCTTCTTTCGTTTCAGGACCAACAGGGTGACTCAAATTTTGCTAAAGCTTCAGCTTCTGAAGATACCGTTTTAACAACATCTTCCTCCGGGAACACAACAAATGCTTTAATTAACATAAATGTAAAGCCAACAAAATATATCAGAAAAAACACATTAAGAAAAAATCAAGAAAAATATAAAATTGATTCTACAACAAGGGGAAAAGAAAGAATCATGATGTTAATAAATTTAAAACAGGTATTTTGTGTTTTAGGAATAGCTTTGAATTTAATCCAAGATGATATACAATTATGTGATTTAATACGATTTGTCAACGAAGGCCACATAAGTTTAAATTCTGTTTTACAACATTTTCCCAAAAATATTCCCATAACGAAGTGTAAAGAAATGTTACAAAGTATAAATTTTTTTAAAAATCCAGAAAAATATATGGAAAAGGTAAGAACTGCAATCTTTTGAAATACGTTGTAGGTACTACATAAAAAAAAGTGGGTACCAACAATGAAATTTGTAAATACAAACACCTTTGTTTTTAATTGAAATTTGATTTCCAAAAATGTTTTTGTTTTAAATGTTTGATAATTGTTATTTTTCTTATAAAAACTCTTTAAAAATAAAAAATTCAAAGTTACAAAGAAATAACATTGTTTTTTGTATTTACAAATTCCATTGTTCGTTCCTATTTAAAATTTGTTTGTTTGCATTTACGAAAACGGTATGAGAAACATTTTTAATAATACAAACAGAATTTTCTAAATTATTTCTATGTATGTATAATACCAGAGCTTTGAAGAATTAATCGACTACCAATCGAATTCAGTTTTCTTTGGAATCGAATGAATTCCTTTTTTAAGTAATTTACTGAACTCGTTCATTTTCAGTTGAGCGCGTTCAATAAATTAACTCAATTGCTATAGTTCTTTTTAGTAAATCAAATGAATTAATTCACTGGTGAACGCTTCCAATTTTATAAATCACCACTGAATTCGTTCAATTTCATTTTAAATCGGTGAACTAACAACAAAAAAAAAGTTCAGTGAATTAAAAATTAAAAAAAATGCGGTTACTGAATTGAAAAACAATAATTACGTTCACTGAATTCAAAATTTATTTGCTGCCGTTCAGTACACAGCAGGGTGTTATCAAAATATTTTAGAATTTATTCAGCCATTTCCACAAGAGGCAGTTTTGGGAACACTAATGTTCCTAAAATATATTAATGATTTACAAAAAGTCTTAAGAAAAGCAAAAATATGCATGTGAGTAGTGTGAATATTGAGTTGCAAGAAGTTGAAAAATATCTAAAAATTAATAAATTAAAACTTAATTCAAATAAAACAAAAACGATGGTGATAAATGGAACTACGGAGAAAAATATAATTGTTGACGGTGTATGAATAGAGTAAGTGGCAGCAATAAAATACCTTGGGGTCATTGTAGATAAAAACCTTAAGTTTGACTTACATTTTAATTATATCTGCAAAAAGATTTCTAAAAAAAATTGTTTTCCTAAAAAGAATTCGGAGCAAAATTTCAACAAGTACATCCTTAAATATATATAATACCACAGTAAAACCTCATTTTGAATATTGTTCAACATTATTTCGTAGAAGTCAACAAATGACGTAAAGACTACAAAAGCTACAGAACAGTGAGATGAGGTGTATATTACGATGTCATAGACTAACTCGCATAATGGATATGTTAAATAAATTGCAAAGGCTTTCTGTAAATCAAAGACTGGTGATGAATGTTTTATTGTTTATATTCACGATAAAGATTGGAATGTTGCCGGCCTACAAGCGAAAACGCTTAGTGTATGTTGCCGATGTTCAACCACCGAGTCAGAAAAATACAAACGGGAAAGCGATGGCAAGGCACTTTAATAACACCATTCCCAAAATGATAACATAATTAAAACGCATTGGGGAAACAAAATTTTCAACGTTTGCAAAACGCTGGCAAAACCAATAAATAGGTGGTCTGGAAATATATTTTCCAAAATAAAATTAAAAAAAAATTCATATGTATTTTTTGGTCCTGCCATGATTTAAACCAGAGGTCGGCAACACCTATGCCCATGGGCGCTCTCTCAAACCTACATAAGCTCACACATAGAACAAAAAAATAATCAGTCGCATACAAGACTTCAATGAAGTAGGTTGTCACATCGCTTGTTTTTATTTTTTTTGTGTTGTTATTTTTTGATATTTGTTTTTGTAGTTGTTGTTTGCTTTTCAATTTTTATTTTATATTCCCATTATAAACATTTAAAATTTTCAAATTATTATACAAACGTTCTTTGTCAGTGCATTGAGAGTGAGAGGCTGCAACTTACTCATACAAGCACAAAATAAGGTTGTATATGTTTGCCGATGCCTGATTTAAACACAGGCCGTCAGATGGGCAGACGATAACTCTCGCGAGGAGACCAGTGTTTTGCTCTAAGGCCCATTGACCTCAAGTATCCCGTTCTAGTAGTTACCCTCCAGATCTCAGTTGCTATCACCCAATTGTACTACCCTAATACAGAAAATTAAAGCTAGCAAAAAAATCATTAAACTTTTGCTAAGGAAGTTTTTCGTAAAACTCAGTAGAATTTTTTTTATATTTTGGTTGCCAAACGTAGGGCTCGCCTTTTAAAATTTTTTTTATTGGATTTTACCTTTATAGCAAAACACTGGTCTCCTACATAGGTGTAGGTAGATAGGCCGGTCTGTGGGGGGCTAAGCTCCCCCCAGAAATAGTTTGGCCCACCCCAAATCTTTTTTTAATAATTCATTTTTACTTGAAATAAAAATTCTTATACATTTCTGACTCAACTTTCTTATGAAAGTAGATCGTCAGTAATGACCAGGGCAAGAAATGTTGTAAAAATTGTGTTTTATATACATAAAGTATTAAAAATCGGAAAGTTTTTATTACAAAGCTTTTAAACATGAATTTATTATTTATTTCAGCGTTTTCAATATTATTTTTGTTAAGTAGGCTATAATAGTATTATTATCTTGAAAGTATTTTAAATATCATCGTCAAAATGTTAGTAACTATATTTATCGAACACTTTCGTCTCCGTGAATTAAAAGATCCAAAAAATGTTTATAAATTTAAGGAAAAAAATTATTTTAAAGGTAAATTTTCCAAATTTTGTAACATTTATTTTTAGCAAAATATGCGTTTATTGGCATAATATGCAATAAAACATGATAAGCTACAATAAATATTAAAATATGCACTTATAGCAAAATATGCAAAAATATGCACTTCTAGCTAAATATATATTGCCAATTCGATGCCATTTTATTGCAAATATATATTTGCATACAGTCCCTTTTTCTAATAATAATTTAACTAAAAACTAATTTTAAAATTTTTTGGAGAATTTTTTCTAGTGTTTCCAATTCGGTTAATCGATTAACCGATTCCTCGATTAATCGCCTCTATTTCGGTTAATGTCGAAACAAATAATTTTAAACTCAAATAATTATTCGGCCCGAATAATCGGTTAAAATAGGTCGATTAACCGGTTACATTTTTAATATGTATTTTTTAGCTTTATTTTTTCCAAAATTTCATAATTTTCTTAATTTCGGCTAACAAAATTGCAAGAAACGCTTAGAAAAAAAACAAATACTAACTAAAATACAATTAAATTGTTTTAAAATCGATTGAAAGAGAAGCCTTAGATACCATTTTTTGAGCAACTCCAAGCAAGTCGATATTGAACAAGCGAGACACGTCATGGGTTTTTCAGAGACTCTTAAAACGGATTTGTTTTACATTATCGCAATTAATGTTTAATAAAATTTTTTGATTTTTTTTTTACAAAATAACAAAGTTTCTATTTGTAAAAAAAATGCTTTAAAATTATGTGTCTGGCTGGAGCAGGCTTTAGGAAATACAATGGACAATTTTTTAATTGTTTTAATTTTTTTATTAATTAATTTTCAAAAGTGAGAGCAGTTTTTCAGCCTCCAGTCGATGATTTTATTTATGTTTATTTTAACAAAAATAGTGCGTAATAATTTTTTTTTTTAAATATTGCAAACATAGAATTTTGAAAGGCTGGAAAACTGCTCTCACTTTCGAAAATCTGTAATAAAGTTCGAACAAACAAATCTGTTTGGGATTTGACATCTGTTACTGCACACTGAGGAAATTGTCTACATGCTTTTTATGAATTTTTATATTAAGATTGTTCACAAGAGGTGTGCTATTTGTTGTATCGTTGTATCGGCCTAACAAAAAACAGTTGTTAGAATTTAAAATGAAAAAATACAACATTTGAGAATAGCACGATACAACATTTTTACGTATGTTTAGTGTCCTATGTTTGAGTATGCTAACAGATAGAAAACCAAAAAGAAAATCGTTGTTAAAGCCAAATTTTAACAACTCTTTTTTTGTTAGGACGATACAACGGATAGCACACCCCTTGTGAACAACCTAATTAATTCATTGAATTGCGCTGGAATTCGTCTATTGAAACACGGATGAGATTGTGTGTGTGTCTGCATTTATCACTTCTGAGTAAAAACTATAACAGAAAGCTGAATAGAAAAGAAAATGAATTAGTTACATTGCATTCAAGGCCTTACTTGAGTGAGATGGTTGAAGCTGTCACACTTTGGTGTAGTTACGTTTGTAATGTGGGAGCATGTGTAATGTATAGAGACAATCTGACAATAAAAACATAGAAATAATTAATACAATTTAAGGGAAAATCACTGACGAAGCCTGTCCACACAAAAAAAGGCAGAAACTAGATCTAGTCTGATTTGAAAATTATAATGTGTTTATAATTTTTAAAGAAAAATGTTAATACTTCTACTTAACCTCAAATCTATTAATTAAAATTGATTAAATTGCATATTAATTACAATATTAATTGCAGCTGCCTACACTCATAGAAAAAAGTTTGTAGAAAAGTTAGTAAAACTGTTAGTACTTCAATTTAAAAAATTTTTAACTAATTTTTAGTTAATGTTTTTGCTACCTCCACATTACTAGCTTACACATTTTTTTGCTATTTTTTTTTTGCTGAATTTAGTTACTAATTTTTAAGAATAAATTTGCTAACTTTACAATATTTTGCTGAATTTTAGTTACTAACTTTTAACAGAAAATTTGCTAATTTCACATATTTTTTGTAAACTAAACCACCAATTTTGGAGCGCTTATAAACAGAATGTTAAATGACTCATAAAAATTACTGCATATTTTTAACTCGCCAAAAATAATGCAAAAAGTTTTTAAATAAAGCTAAATTGAAATAGTTGAAAATTTGTCCTACTCATAAAATATCTAAATTATTAAAATTTATGAGAAAAGTTTCTATTTATCGTAATAAAATTGTGATTAAAAGTATCTCTGGGGAGCAAGTGGAGTTTACGGGGATGACACTAATTTTTTCCCCCCCAATATTGTACTTTTTAAGGTTATTTAAAGAATACGATATTTTTAATCGGCCACACCTTCTTTCCTGTGGGTGGAGCTTTAGAGTTAAAAATGGAAACTCAAATAAATTCGGAAGTAAATATCCGATCAGCAAACAATGAAAATCAAAAGAAGGGTCTCTGAAATATATTTTGTTATGGTTAACATATTATTGTCTATAAATATTACCACTTTTACAAAAAATCATTCTTGGGAAGTTTTCATTGGCATTGAAATATAATTGGCATTACTTTATCTCAATGTCAATGCCAACAAATTTCATCACCATTCAATGCCAATGAAATTTTTTTCAATTTGCATTGATGAAAACAATGGTAATGAAATGTACACATAATTGAAGAAAAAGCATATAAAAAAATATAAGAAATACGCGAATTTTTAATTTTTTTCTTAATTTATTCTTTTATTAAAACATGAAAACAAATACTTCTTTCATCAATTATAAATGGGCATTTAGGCATTGAACAATGCCAATTGAAAAAATTTCAATTAATTGACGCATTCAATAAATTGGCCCCAAGTATGTTTTTAAATACACATTTATTTTTTATTTATTAATTTTCATTTCATTTGCTCCTTTTTTACATTTTTCTAGTCCACTAGTAATCTGCAAAAGTTTTGTTGATTTCAGAAAATTTTAGCAAAAATTTTGTAGATTTAACAGTTTTTTTGCTATTTTCATTCTACTATTATTTAGCAATTTTTTTGCTGATTTCAGCAAGTTAAATTGTTATTTGCAATTAGCAAAAATTTAGCTCAAATATTACTAAAATTCTGTAAATTTAACAGTTTTTTTGCTATTTTTATTAAACTAATATTCAGCAATTTTTTTTGCTAATTTTAGCAGGTTAATTTGTTATTTGCAATTAACAACAATTTAGCTCAAATATTACTCAAATTCTGTAAATTTACCAGTTTCTTTTGCTGTTTTCATTTTATTAATATTTAGCAAACTGATTCTGCTAATATTAGCAGTTTTTTCTGCAGCATCATTTTTAACTAATTTTTAGTAACTTTTTCTGCTATTTTTATGGACTTATTTATATGAGTGTATATGACGTTAAAACAACACTGTACTAAACTTTTCAATGAATTGATGCAGTTTTATGAAAAATTTCGTATTATTTATTGAAAACTACATACACCCAATGAAAAAGCATTTTCGTAAAATTTGTTTTCATTAACTTTGTGAAGAAAATTTCATTAGTTTAGTGAAAACTTTCATTAAAACTCGTCCAATTAAATTCTCTCTGCGTAAATTAGCTCAAAATTTGTTTATTGGTTATGGCCTTTAAAAACCGAAAAGACTGAACATTTAACAATTATTTATGATATTCCCATATTATAAATATTCAATAAATTTTTTTACTGATTTCTGCAGAGTAAATTAGTATTTTCAAATAGAGCTTAACATTTTTTATATTGATGGTTCAATGTAAAAGGCTCTTCTAGTTTTTAATATTAAAAAAAGTCAGATCTTTGTGATTTTATTGATAAAAAGTTAAGAAAATACATTAATTTTGCACTAAACGATTAATCGATTAATCGCCAATTTTCTCGATTAACCGACCCGAATAACCGGTTAATTAATTTTAGTGATTTTTCGAATAATGCATTGACCGGTTAAACGCCTATGTCGAATAATTGGAAACACTAATTTTTTCCTTAATATACTTTATTTTGTAAAATAAATTGAAAATCTTCCAATCTGAAATTAATATCCAACAATTTTTCATCAAAAATTTTCGCTAATTTCAGCAAAATAGAATATTATATGCATTTAACTAAATTTAACTTAAATATAACAAAAAATTTATAGAAGTAATAGTTGTTCCTTTCTGTGTGTTTTCTACTTATATTCAGATAATTTTTTGCTGATATGAGAAGGGTAAGTTGTCATTTAAAACGAACCGAAATATCACCCAAATATGGCTGAAATTTTTTAGATTTTACAGTTTTATTTCTACTGTTTTTATCTAACTAAAATTTACTTAACAGAATCTGCTACAGTTGGCAGTTTTTTCTGCAGGGCCATTTTTAACAAATTTTTAACAGCTTTTTCTGCTAGTTGTACAGATTTATTTCTATCAGTATATTTGTATTGCTAGTGTAAGTCATAAAACAAAGTGCAATTCAAACAAAATGTAAGCCTTAATTTTGATTTCACTTAAATTTTTGTAGTGATTATTGGGTAAAACTGAAAGCGTAACTGTCTGAATAGCTATCTGGCGATCGTACAGATGATCGTAAACGAAACAGAGGAACCAAACCTATAAAACTTTAGATACATTTTTTGATAAATTACAAAAAAAAAATTTTTAGAAGACGGGGCTAGAATAATGGTCTAGCTACGCCGGTGCGGTACGGTCTAATGGTTAGTGTTGTCAAAATTTTGTCATTGTTATAAAGTTTAGAATATGGGTGTAAAGGGCCATTCACATGAACGAGATAACTAAATCTCCTCATTTTTGTCCTTTATTCTATTACCGCATAAGATTATTTTTTGACATTATACGGTAATAGAATAAAGAGACAAAAACTAGGAGATTTGTAATGTCGTTCATGTGAATGGCCTATAAGCCCATTCTTTGCCAGTGTTTTTTTTATAAACCACCGGAATTTTTGTAAAACAACTGGCAAAACGCTTTTTGCAAATGCTGGCAAATCGTCCCAGAGGAGTGTTCTGCCAGTCATTTATTTTTAACACCGCTGTTACCCAGCGGTGCTAAATGCTTTTAAAATAAAAATAGAAATTTCAGAAATACATTTCGAAAAATTTGAAATGAAATTAGAATTTTATTAAATACATTAAATACATTTGGAAAATTTTGGAATACAAATAGAGTCTTTTTTAAATACATTTGGAAATTTCTGAAATACATTTAGAGAATTTAGAAATACAAATGGAATTATTTGAAATGCATTTGGACAATTTTGAAATACAGATTTAAAATCTTTAATTACAAATGAATAATTTTAAAATTTATTTGGACAATTTTCAAATACAAATAGAATTTTCTTAAATACAAATAAAATATTTTAAAATATATATGTAATACATATTTTAAAATATATTTGTATAATTTTGAAATGCATTTTGTACAATTTTGAAATGCAGTTGGACAAATATGAAACGTTTCTAGACAATTTTAAACAGTGTTTGGACAATTTTGAAAAATTTTCGAACAATTCTAAAACATTTTTGGACAATTTTGAATGATTTCTGGACAAATTAAAACATTTTTGGATAATTTTGAAACATTTTAGACAATTTTGAAACCTTTTTAGACAATTTTAAAATATATTTGGACAATTTTAAAACATTTTTGGACAATTTAAAAACATTTTTGGAGAATTTTAAAACATTTTTAGACAATTATGAAATATATTTGGAATTTTCTGAAATAAAACTAAAAAAGGTGTAGAATACATTTGTGACATTAACAATAACGAAATAATCTAAAGTTAACACAAAATTAAATGGAATTTGACATTTGTAACTGTACACTGAGAGAAATGTCTACATTCTATTTATGAATTTTTACATTGATTCAATGAAGTTTCGTTGAAGTTCGTCCATTGAAACTTTTCTTTAAATTCATAAATTTTATGAAAAAGATTCATAATTTTTATGAAGCTTTCCATTCATTTTGCTAAGAAAACTTCAGTTGTTTAGTGGAAATTTTCATTAAAACTGAAATAATAAAGATCCCTGTGCGTATGTTGGCTCAAACTTTGGATAATTTGGTTTATTGTCAATGGCTCTTAAAAACGGAAAAAGACTGAGAAATTTAACAATTAATTATGATATTCTTTAGTCTACTAACTACTATTCAGAAATTTTTTTTTGCAAATGGGCTGAATATTTGCCACATTAATGCACAGAGTCTAAACAATAAGCTGGATGAGTTTCGTTTTGTATTTGAAAAGTCTGGTATAGATGTCATATGTGTATCTGAAACGTGGTTTCAACCTGATACAGGTGATAGATTATGTATCCTTAATGGGTATCGGCTGTTTCGCTCCGATAGATTAGCCCGATCTAACATAACAGGTCTTCCTGATAGAACAGGGCGTGCTGGTGTGGTTGCCATATTTCTTAGAAATAATATAAGTGGAAAGGTTATTGTTAGATCTGAAGTCGAAGATGATATGGAATACCTATTTCTGGATGTAACGTGTCATGGTAGTAAATTATTTCTTGGATGTGTTTATAGACCAAATAAGGACATTAAAATGGACACTCTAATTAAAAAACTTCAAACACTAACTGTGAGATATACCGATATTGTTATTGCTGGGGACTTCAATAGCAACATAATTGTTGAAGTCGAACTTACTGATCTAATGGGATCTATTGGTATGATATCGGTAAATACTATTACACCAACACACTTCACAAGTACCAGCAGCACACTACTGGATATTTTTCTTGTTAATGCCAAACAGAAGATAATGCATTATGACCAGTTATCCGCTCCAATGTTTTCTAAACACGATCTTATATTCTTAAATTACAATGTTCAGCCAAATATTATAAACCATACGTTTACATATCGTGATTTTAAGAATATAAACTTTGACCTTCTTCTATGTGATTTACAAACGATTGACTGGGAACAAATTTATTATATTCCAGATGTTGACGAACAGTTGCAATTACTGGAAAATAACATTCTTATTTTATATGATAAACATGTTCCAATAAGGACCAAAACAGTTCATCGCAAGGATAAAGCATGGTTTTCTAATGAAACTAAACGCTTAATAGAAGAACGTGATTATGCCTATGATAGATGGAAAAGGTTTAAGACTGATGAACTACACGAGGTTTATCGCAGACGAAGGAGGGCTGTTGTATCTAAAATTAGACTGGATAAGTCTTCTTATTACGAAGACAAATTCAATTCTGTTATTGGAGGTAATAAAACTTGGAAGGAAATAAAAAAGATTGGACTTGTTAAACAAATGGATCGGGAATATCGTGACTTAAATACTGAGGAACTGAATGGAAAATTTGTTAATATAGAAATGCCTGATGTCAATTTTTCATTTTATAATAATCATATGATCGCTGAAATGAACGAAAATCAATTCCATTTTCAGCGTTTTAATCAAGCTGACGTTTTACAATGTTTTTTGTCTATTAAATCGAATTCTGTTGGATATGATGATATACATCCAAAGTTTCTGAAAATTTTACTGCCCCATCTAATTGGTTATATTACACATTTATTTAATTCCATTTTAACAACAAGTAATTTTTGTAGAGTAAATATTTTCAATTAACTAATAGTTTACTCAACTGGAACTAATTTTTTTTTTATTTCTTCAAAGGAGGAGGAAGAACTTTGGATAATAAATTTTTTGAGTAAATGTGGATTCAAAAAAAATTTTGTATCCAAAGTTTTACAGATTAAAAAAAAAATCGTAAAGAAATAGAAAATCTATCATGAGTTATGCTGTTTTTAATTTACTAATTTTTATAAAAAAATCTCCTAGTTTCAGCAGTTTTTTTTTTGCCATTTTTAACTAATTTTTAAAAGCTTCAGCTATATTTTTACATAAATTTTTCTATTAGTATAAGAAATGTTTCAATTTAGATAATCTCAGATTCCGAAACTTTCAACCTTAAGGTACATTTACACGCGAGAGAAAACTGCTAGAGATGGAGCAAAAACACTACAAAATAGCTAAACTCATTCAAAATAGAGCTAATTAGATTTGATTTTGTTGTATCTCTAGCATTTCCCTCTCATGTAGATGTGCTTTTTTAATTTGAAAATTTTTTTTAAATACATCGTGTTCATATGTCATGTTGATATTTAAAAGAAGCTGTTAGTGTCTTTGTTGATAAAAAGTTAAGGAAATACATTAATTTTGCTTTAAACGATTAATCGATTAATCTCCAATTTTCTCGAATAGCCGACCCGAATAACCGGTTAATCAGTTTTAGTGATTTTTCGAATAATGCAATAACCGGTTAACCGCCTATGTCTAATAATTGGAAACAGTAGTAATTTATGAGAATTGAAAAAATTTTTAATACGCTCATAAATAAGAGTCTATTATGTTTCATTTATGACTCTAAGATTTGAGCACTCTGAAAATGTTCGTCTTTCAGAGTCTTTTATGAGTCATAATTTCTGGGCGCTCAGAAAAATGTTGGTTGGGTAACTATTACTTATAAATTTTTTCAGGAAAAATATTGTTAATTTATAAATTTTATTAGGCGATTGTCATGAATTCTGCTGACATAAATAAAAATAAAATAAAAAAAAGAAAATCTGCTAAGTCCACAAAGTTGAAAGAAAATCTGGTAAGTCCACATTTAAAATAGAAAATTATAAAGAGCAAATCTGCTAAGTCCAAAAAGAGCCTATAAGTCTGCAAACTTTTATTTTGGAATTCTATGATTTTTTGTGGTTAAACAAGATGAACTAAAGAAGAAAACTGCGTTTACAGATTTAAAAAAAGTTAACCCAAAAAAAAGTTAGACAGTTTTTTTATCTCTCCTGAAAAAAAAAACGGACTTGACGGGTTTGCCGACTAAGCCAACGGTATAATTATTAGAGTTCGTCACAAAAATTTGATTTTCGGATATCATCACTTTTTTTAAAGTTTTTGCATAGAAAAAAATTATGTGGTTTTTTTTTCTTTTTTATTTCAACTCCTTCCACTGGCGCAAGTCGGCCAAAAACGCTAATTTTTAGACCCTTTTCCTGCAGAGCAAAAACAGCTGCATTTATAGGAAATATGATTTTACCATTCGATTCTACAACAAAATTTAATACACAAAACTTTTTTTTTGCATTTTCAAAATACACCAGATAGCCATTAGAGTAGTTCGAAAATCCGCTTTTTTCAAAAACTTCTAAAAAGTAATTTTTTTATTACAGACAATGAAAATGTATTTCTGGCGGAGTACATGGGTACAAAAATTTTGGATATACCGCGAACCGTTAAAAAGTTATTAGTTAATCAAATTTGGATTTTTTTTAATTCAATGAAAACGTATTTAAGCTAATTAAAATGCAGCTTTCAATACTCGCTGCCGCATTATAAATTTATTTTTTAGTAATGACAAAATAATTTGTAAGTTTTTTAATATTTATTACAAAGATTTTTTTTACTAAACATATTTGATTACTAAATAACTTTTTAACGGGTCGCGGTATATCAAAAATTTTTGTACCAATATTCTCAACAGGGAATACATTTTCATTGTGTGTAATAAAAAAATAACTTTTGTGAAATTTTTGAAAAAAGTGGATTTTTGGACAACTCTAATAACTATCTGCTGTATTCAGAAAACGCAAAAAAAATGTTTTTTATATTAGTTTTTGCTGTCGAATCGAATGGTAAAGTCAGATTTCCCAGAAATGTAGCCGTTTTTGCTCTGCAGAAAATGGGTCTCCAAACCAGCGTTTTTGGCCGACTTGCGCCAGTGGAAGGAGTTGAAATAAAAAAGAAAAAAAAGCCATTCTTTTTTTTTGACGAACCCTAATAATTATATATGTAAAGTTAGAATATTATTGAATGTATTTTTTTTTTTATTAAATAGAATTAAATTCTAAAATTACCGAATTAATTCAATATTAGGGTAGAGGGGGGATCTTTCCCCACTTTTTTTTCAAAGCACTGTCATTTCTTAACCCCTAATTATTTTTCAAAAATTACTTCTAAATTAAAAATCTGCATATCTTGGCTTTAATTTCTATGATTTTTATTCTAATTATTTGCATATTTTCTATTATTTTTTTAATGATTTTCAAAGTAACTAAATTCGGCGTAACTGCCCCAAACCTGGGGTATATTCGCCAAAAGAGCTAGATACAATTTCAACAAAAAAATTTGTTAATACAGCACAGTCAATCTTTTAATGACTGAAATAAATAATTTATAATAAGTTCTTTAGGATATGTGATTCTTTTTAATAAATAAATATCCACTACATTTGAAAAAAAATAATTTAAAACTATAATATAATGATTCTTCAAAATTACAAAAAACTGAATAATATAAATTTCAGATTGAACACGATTGTTCGAATTTACTATTAAACATATTTTAAACATATAGAAAAGTCTTATAGAGCATTTTAGGCAGGGATGCACCAACTCTTTGTAGCTCCAGGGGCCATCTGGTGATTGTGCCCCAGAGGCAGGCACTAACATAAAATTAATATTTTTTCACACGTTTTAAGCATTTATTAAAATCAAATTATTAATTTTTGAAAGCTTAGGATCATAGGTCTAACATAATAAAAAATTATTTTTTTATCACACGATTTGAGGAAGTTATTGCAAAATGTAGTTGCTTTCAATTATTTTTTTGGCACCCCAAAAAACACAAAAACACGTCTATCTGCGACCACATGTGATATAAATTCGTCAAAGTGGATGTCAAGGAAAGGCAATTGAAAAATGCACAAAATATATTTTTTCCAATTTTTTATCTCCCTTAATAGCGGAGAAAAATGGGATTAGTGTATGTGCCCCACTGGCGAAGGATCCCCCCTCTACCCTACGTCTATATTAGCAGATGATACATCAATTCTTAATCCTGATGTACCTATATTCAGCTGATATTATTACAAACTTGCAGTCTGCTCTTACTGGGTTGAGTAATTATTTTGATAAATGGAAGATTTTAGTTAACCCTGAAAAAACGCAGGCTATTTATTTTACAAGAAAACGTAAGTCTTCTTTTATACCCCAGAGTTTACCTCGTTTCCTGAACCATGATATTCCATGGGAAAACAACGTCAAATACTTGGGCGTAATGCTTGATCCAAAGCTTAATTTTAATAATCATATTCCCTATGTAGTGGACAAAATTAACAAAATTATTAAAATAATGTACCCAATTATAAACAGAAAGTCGGAAATGAACATAGACAATAAAAAACACATCATCAAACCTATATTCCACCCCATAATGTTTTACTGTGCTCCAGTTTGGTACACGACTGCAAAATGTCATATAAAAAAATCCAAGTAGCACAAAATAAGCTACACTAATAGAAAAAAGTCCGTAGAAAATTTAGTAAAAACTACTAAAAATTAGTTAAAAATGATGCTGCAGAAAAAAACTGCTAAATTAGCAGATTATTTTTGCTATATATTAGTAATATAGGAACAGCAAAACTAAAACTGTTAAATATACAGAATTTTAGTTATATATGCGCTAAATTTTTGTAAATGGATATTAGCAAATTAACCTGCTAAAATCAGCAAAAAATTTTGCTAAATAATTAGTAGCCTAAAAAATCGCCAAAAAATTTAAAATTTTCGAAGTTTTTTTTTCGATTTTTTTTTTAAATGCAAATAAAAATCGAGCCTTTTGAAAACAGCAGTTTACAATTTTTTAGCAAATATTTCTGCTGATTTTAGCAGAATAGACTGCTATTTGCATTCAACTAAATTTAGCTTAAAAATAGCAAAAATTTTGTAGATTTAACAGTTTATTTTTGCTATTTTTAGTCTACAAATATTTAGCAAAATTTTCTGCAGATTTTACAGTACAATTTGCTATTTTCAATTAACTAAAAGTTAGCCTAAATATAACTAAAATTCTGTAAATTTAGCAGTTTTAATTTTGCTGTTCTCATTTTACTAGTATTTAGTAAAAAAATCTGCTAATTTTAGCAGTTTTTTCTGCAGCATCATTTTTAACTAATTTTTAGTAACTTTTTCTGCTATTTTTACGGATTTATTTCTATGAGTGTACTTAAAATGATATTTAAACTACCATGGCACTATTCCACCCGACGCCTACATAGCAGACAAGGAAAAATTCTGAATTTTATTTAAAAATGCTTAAATATTTGAAATTTTATTTTTGTTTAAAATAAAATTAACAAAAATGTATAAATTTTAAATTTGGAAAATAAAAATCTCAAAATTTACTGCCTGTTCTTATAAAAAGAATCAGAGGAATTCGTTAAACCATTTGTATAAAAACCACAAACTTAAAAACATTTTTCTTTAAATTTTTTTAGCCGTATCTATTCTACGTAGATTTCCTAACAAATGTGTCCAATAATTTTGAAACAAAAAAGTTTTCAAAGTAGTATTTTTCATACTAATTTTTTAACGAATTCGTCTGATTCCTTTTACAAAAAACACCCAGTTAGAGAATTTTATTTTTAACAAATGTTTGAATAATTCTTTGAATAGTTATTTGAAAAATTCAAAATGAAAAAATAAAAACCCAAACACCTACAATAAAAAATATTAAATACACAAAACTTGAAATCAAACCAGTAATTTCGCATTTTTTCTAATTTTTTCGGTGTTTGCAAAATATTTTTATATGACGTCTTATATGCAAATTTCGCAAAATAGCTCTTTGAATAATCGTTTGGTGGATAAACTGAATAAGAAATAAAGTACAATAAAAAACTAAATAAACAAACTATATAACTAAATCCGCTATTTCGAGTTCTTTAGTTTTTATGGTGTTCGCAGATTTAATCGATAAATTAATACCTTATATTCATAACGCGCATTTGTGGAAAATTGTATATCCACTAGTTTTTGGCATTTTGGCATACCAAGCTTCCTGTGCGGCCGACCACAGTTCGTCCATATTTTTGTAATTTTTCTTGGCGATTTCAACCTTGACTTCGTTCCACAGGTTATCTATTGAATTTAAGTCAGGGCTCTGGGCTGGCCAATCCAAAACATCAATCTTCTCCGCACAAAACCATTTTTTTACTAGTTTGGAGGAGTGTTTGGCGTCATTATCTTGCATGAATTTCCATTTTATTGGCATGGAGTTGAAGGCATATGGCTCCATATGGTTTTTTAAAATATCTAAATACTGAAACTTGCCAATTTTTCCATTGATTTTTATAAGCGGACCTACGCCATGCCAAGAAAATGCACCCCAAACCATAATACTGCCACCTCCATGTTTTACCGTCTTCTGAGTGAACCGAGGATTAAACTCTTGGCCTTCAGGACGACGAACAAAGATTCTGCCATCTGGTCCTATCCTGTTAATTTTTGTTTCGTCACTCCATAACACGTTTTTCCAAAAACTAATGGGATTTTCCTTATGGGTTCTGGCGAAGGTTAGTCGTTTTGAAATATTTTTTTTTTTTGGGATAAGGGCCTTTTTTTCTGGAAATGCGCCCAAACAAATTTGCCTCGTTTAGTCTTCTTCTGACAAGTCTGCTTGATATTTCCATGTTAAAATTTTCATTAATATCCGATGCTATCTGCCTTGGTGACTTGAATGGATCAATTTTCACCATTCGTACTATAGCTGCATCCGTACGCTCATCTGTTTTTCGTGACCTTGGCTTCCGAATTTTACCCTTAGTCAATATATCGGGATCCTCAACACAAGAATTAATTGTATTGTAGGCTTTTTTGCAAGAAATTTGCATTATCTCAGCAATTTCCGCTACTTTTTTTCTATCTTCATACATTTTCTATATGATCCTCACCTGTGGTATGTTTTCCTGATCCCATTTTAAAAATTTTTTAACTTTTTATATTTATTTTTGAACTACGAAAAGTATTTATTGCTTTGAATTAAATCTACACGACTACTGCCTATTTTAAGTAAATTGTGCCATTTATATATCCACTTTAAATCAGCACTGTTAACGCAAAAATAATAAGCAAAACATAATGGAACATTTGAGCACTATTAAGACAAACATTTTTTTCAACAACAATCGGAAGATATAAAACTTGCATTTTTAAACATATTTAGTTGGAAAATACTTAAATGTATGCGCAATTTAAATTTGTGCCATTTATGTGTCCATAGCTGTATATTCCTCTAACTCCCACTGGAGCATAGGGCGCCTAGATTATGAATTTAAAATAACCGCACTTAAAAAATTGCAAAATAATAGCGGAACGCGAAAAAGTCTTTTTGGTACAAAATATTTGCTAAAAAGCATATTCAGCGATTTACATTCTGCAAACGAATATATTAATACAAACATTTTCCTTTTCGCAAAATTTTTTTTGCGAATTTTTTTGGAAACTAATTACCAAACTTTTTTATAAAAAATGGTTATTATACATAGTTCCTAGAATATGAATTTAAAAAAAGCGCACTCAAGAAATTGCAAAGTAATGGCGGAACGCGAAAATAGTCTTTATAGTGCAAAACATTTATTAAAATATTATTATTATGCAAACTAACCACCAAGTTTTTTGATAAGAAATGAGTATTAAAGTTAATAGATTATAAATTAAAAAACCGCACTTAAAAATTTCAAAATAATGGCGGAACGTGAAAAAAGCCTTTATGGTACAAAATATTCGTTAACAAGCTTAGTCAGCTTACATTCTGCAAACGAATATATTGATGTAAACATTTTCCTTTTTGCGAAATATTTTTTCGCGAATTTTTTTTGTAAACGAACTTCCAAACTTTGGTATAAGAAATTGGTATTTTAGTCCCTAAATTATAAATTAAAAAAACCCGCACTTAAAAAATTGAAAAATTATAGCGAAACGCGAAAAAAGACTTTATGGTACAAGAGATTAATTTGAAAACTTAATCAGCGATTTACATTCTGCAAACGAATGATTGATGCAAACATTTTACTTTTTTCAAGATTTTTTTTCGCGAATTTTTTTGCAAATTAATTACCAAACTTTGGTATAAGGTATTATGGTCTCTTGATTATAAATTTTAAATAACCTCACTTAAAAAATTCCAAAATAATGGCTACCCAGCAAAATATTGGTAATGACACCTCATTGCTGTATGCATTACCAATAATGATATATCATTACCTTTTGCATTATTTTGTAATATAAAATAATGACTTCCTAATAACGGCCTATTGTAGTCATTGCTTTTAAATACAAAATAATGACTTACACGCAATAGTTTAAATAGGTACTTTTTACAAAGTTAAATTTTATACATTTATATTTATTACATGTAAATATGTTTTGTGTTCAAATTTTTATGACTAGTTCTAAAATTATACTCTAGCAAAAACTTTAATTTCTCTGAATGTATTTCCTGAAGCTTATAGTATTTGTGTAACTCTTTATTTTTAAGAATCAAGTAAGCAGTCAGATAACCACTTATAATTCAACTTTTTGTAAGCATGTTTGTAACCACTTATTATTCAGAATCTCATAACTACTTACTTCTCATTTTTTCGTAAGCGAGCGGGTAAGCGTGACTACTTATAGAAACGACCACGCCAAACAAAAATAATGAGTTTAGACGCCAAAAAATAAGTTGTGCGGAGCTATGAATTTCTATTATATAACCACTTATTTGGTAATGAAAGATTTTGCTGGGTAAATGCGAAAAAGCATGTCGTGATATTATTGTATAAAGGAAACAAAATAACTACATGCTAATCTTTATCACAAATTTAAATTTTTACCAATTTTAAATACATTTATGTATATTTTTTTATAGGAAAATAAAACTCCATAAAATTCAAAATACTATTCAATAGAGAATATTTCCTTTAAAACTCTTTACTGAATTTAAAAAAATATCATAAAGAATTTTATTTAAAAGTTATGAAGTATTTTTTTCAAAAAAATACTTGAAGAATTTTATCACTAAAGAATTTAAAATTTTAAGCTTTTCTGTTGTCTGCTACATAGTCTCGCTGGCTTCGAACTCGTTCTGGATAAAATCGAAAGATTGACTCTAAATTTTAATGGAAGATGCCAACTCTCACAACAATAAACTGATCTCATCATAATTTTATCTACTTTAATTTATCTCATTTTTATCTTATACCTCTGCTTCATAAAGGTTTTTGTAAATTTTTTTCATTCCGTTTAATAATAATGTACATAAATTTCATAAATTAAAGAAATATAAAGGTTTTTTCAATAAGAGCGCTACAAAAGTTTTTTTTAAATAAAACAAAAACGCTTTTGGATATCAATGAAATTCTTTATTCCTGTGAAAGTACGTTCGATGCCATTATGTATGGATATCGATCTCTTTTTCATGGCCACCACGGGCACGCTGAACCCAATTTTCGACGGTTTTCAGTCATAAATCGGCCGATACTGCTGCAATTTCACGTTCGATATTCGTACGAAGTTCATCAATCATCGCTGGCTTGTTGGTATATACCATAGATTTTACGTAGCCCCACAGGAAATAGTCCAACGGCGTCAAATCGCACGACCGAGACGGCCAATCGACTGGACCATTTCGTGAGATAACACGTTCTCCAAACTTGGTTTGCAATAAATTGATTGTGACATTCGCTGTGTGGCTTGTGGCGCAGTCCTGTAGGAACCACATGTCCTCCAAGTCCATATCATCCAATTGGGGCCAAAAATATTCGGTTATCATTGAACGGTAGCGATTCCCATTCACAGTAACGTGCCGGTCTTGATCATCACGGAAGAAGTACGGCCCAATGACGCCGCCGGCCCATAAACCGCACCAAACCGTAATTTTTTCGGGATGCAATGATGACTCATGGAGTACGTGTGGATTGCTGTCTGACCAATAACGCATATTTTTTTTTATTGACGAAGCCATTCAGCCAGAAATGAGCCTCATCGCTGAAGATGATTTTTCGATGAAAATCCGAATCATTTTCAAGTTGTTGCTCAGCCCAATTCACGAACATACGACGCTTCTGGTGGTCAAGCGGCTTCAGTTCTTGCGTCAATTTGATCTTGTAAGGATGTAGGCCAAGATCTTTACGCAAAATTCGCCACAACGCCGTCACAGAGATGCACAACGACGTCACAGAGATGCCCAACGCTTGAGAACGACGTGTGAGAGACACATTTGGGCTTTCTTCAACTGAAGCCTTAGCGGCAGCAATATTCTCGACACTACGGGCACTTCTTTGTCTCACTGGCACGGGAACATTTTGTACTATGCCTGTGGATTCAAATTTTTCCACTAGACGCTCAATTGTTGATCTGCTAGGACAATTATGACGACCATAAATTGGACGTAGCGCTCTTAACGTTGAGGCCACTGACTCCGAATTTCGGTAGTAAATTTTAATAATTTCGACTCGTTGGCTCGTATATCTTTCCATCATGAAATGGCAAACCTTACTGAAGAGAAATGTCAAAAGAGCGGCAAGAAATATGGCGTCGTTTGCTGTCCCTGTCTTTCTACTTTTGTAGCGTCCCTGTTGAAAAACCCTTTATTTATATATCTAAGTAGAAAAGGAACGAAGTTCCTAAACTCTTTGCTTCTAAGTCAAATGTAAATAATATAAATATTATAAGAAATAAATTGAATTGAAAAAACCGAATTAATTCTTCAAAGCTCTGTACCTATAATAGGTACTGTATTAAAATTTTCATATGAAATTTAAAACAGAAAAATTTAATTCAACTCAAGATAAACTAGAATGAAATTAAGTAATAAAAAATAATAAAATTTCTGAAGGGTGTTTCTTCCAAAATAGCAATTTTTAATGATTTATATGGGTCATTCCATCTCAAATCGACCAATGGTTGGAATCGACCCCTTTCGATTTGGATGAATTTTGGTCAGAATTTTTCTTTCATCATATAACGAAGTTTTGTCAAAGAAAAAAAATTACAAAAATTTTTTTCGAAAGTTATGCAATATTTAAAATTTCAATAAATGTCATAATTTTTCTAATGTTTTGCTTTGTTACGAGGTTATTGTTTGAATATATCGAAAACTATAATAGCTACAAAAATGGCTCATTTTAAAGAAGATATTTAGCCGTATTAAAAAAAAAATAAAAAAAAATCTTGAAAAATAAAAAAATTTAAAATTTAGCAATTTTACAATTTTAAAAATCGAAAAACCTATTATTTTTGCTAATTTTTTTTAAATAAAACCTCTAACTGATCTTAAAAGATCCTGAAATTTTCAGGAGGGCGTTTTTTTTAAAGATATGAATTTTCGAATTTTTTTGTTCTCTTTTTTTAAGTTGAATCTTAATACAATAATATTAAAAAAAATATCCAATTTTGAAATTTTGAGCAATAAAAACAAATTGAAGACTTTAGAAGCACAGAAAAATTTTTAAATCGAAATTACGCTTTTATTTTTTTGGTAATAGTTTGAAAAACAAATTATTTAAAAAACGCCCGCTTGAAAATTTCAGGATCTTTTAAGATCAGTTAGAGGTTTTATTTAACAAAAATAGAGAAAAATAGGTTTTTGAGTTTTTTGATTTTTAAAATTGTAAAATTGCAAAAAAATTTTTATTTTTCAATATTTTTTTAATACGGCTAAATATCCTCTTTAAAACGAGCTAAGAACCATTTTTGTAGCTATTATAGTTTTCGGGATATTCAAAAAATAACCTCGTAACAAAGCAAAAAATTAGAAAAATTATGACATTTTTTAAAATTTTAAATATAGCATAACTTTTGAAAAAAAAAATTTGTAAAACTTCGTTATATGATCAAAGAAAAGTTCTGACCAAAATTCATCCAAATCGAAAGGGGTCGATTCCAACCATTGGTCGATTTGAGATGGAATGACGCACATTGCATTTTGTGTACTATTTATATACCGTCTTTATATATTTAATCCTTTAATTCCCAGTGGAATATAGGGCCGCATATACCGTCTTTGATATCGTAATAATTTTTCTTCAATATACCTTATGTTCAGTTTTTATTAAAATATTTTCTACATCATTTCTCTTTTACAGCCTATTAGATTAAACATTGGCCAAATTTGTAAAAATATTGGCATAGAAAAACTTAAAACACCCGACATAATGAAATTAATAAGACGTTATGTAACTGAATTATGTTTGCCAACTGAAATAGCCACCTATTGCGAACGATTAATTAATATGTGTTTGCCAGAATTTGGTACGCGAGTGATAGGTATACTTCCAGCATACGAAGCAAGAGCTATGGCTTACATTATATTTGTTTTAAAATTACTTTTCGGTTTAGATGGCGAAAAAGAAAATAGTATGTCAAATGCTTCCAAGAAATTAAATCGTAAAATCGAAAAATTGAACCGTAAACATAATGGAAAACAACCATTACTATTTGTTTGGAACGAATGGGTACAATATATTGAAATGCGTAAAGTTGTCGTATCACAATTTAATTCCAACTTTTGCGAACAATTTAAGCAATGTCAGAGTACTAAACAAGTGCTAGAACAAATGACTGAAGAATTGTCGGTGAATACAGTACAGAATAACAACAACTCATTTAATGATGTCGAGTTACAAAGTCATAATCGAAGATTAATGAACTTTAAAATATTATTTGAAAGATTTCGGGAAAATGTCAAAAATACCCCAACTGAAATAGAGAAAATTGATTTTAAACCTTCGTTAACTCCAGGTTTTTCGTACTTCAAAAGTGTACTTCTTCATTGCGATAATAAAGATTCTTCAAACTCAGATTTTTATATTCCTAAATTTATGCGGATAGATCATACGCAACATGATATCAGTTCATATTTAAAAGTTAAACCTCTAATTGAATATTTTCAAAAACATCAAAAAGAATTGAAGGCATTTGTTTTACCCTCAATTCAAAATCGTTATTATATTGGCGTTTTCTCCGCACCCCGTGCACAATTTAGTGGCTCAGTTCAAACTTACGTTACGCGAACACAGAAAGCTTGTTTTGGTATAAGCGAAGAAAAATGGGCCGAAAATGTTGCTGAAAACGTTTGTAATACAACTGATGATTTAGAATATAAAGCAGATTTGAAAAACTATTCCAAGCAGTTTGTATCAACACTGAAATTAAAAAAATTCTATGATAAGAATATGGATTATGAATTACCAAGAATGTGGAATGAAGATCTAAACAAAAATGTAAGTAGTATAATTTTTTTTATCACAGATATGCATAGTTTTTGTTCTAATACAGAATAATGTTAAATGTTTACAACGAAATAACCGAAATATGCGTCAGATCACAAATATGGTATTGTAATTTTAAAGTTAACTACCGTTGAAGAAATATTGACAAAGTTTAGTTTAGTAACATAAATTTCTTAAAAACTTTCTCCAAAAAAAAAATAAAAAATACAAAATTACGCAGACTCATATGGGCCCAAGAATAAACCATATTGGTTTTAGATAGAATCGGTCCATATTTGAATTTAGTGCCCAAATGGACTATATTTCAAATTTTCCAGGGTTGGCAGGCAATACCGCTAATATACCGTTATCGATTCAAAACCCTTTCAACTGAATACCGTTACCCCTAAAATACCGTTACCGAAATACCCGGAATACCGTTATCCTTAATATACCGTTACCGAAATAACTGAAATACCGTTATCCTTAAAATACCGATACCGAAATAAATGAAATAGCGTTACCCTTAAAAAACCTTTACCGAAATAACCTAAAATATCGTTACCCTAACGATAACCGCATTCGTTTCGGTTACCATCCATGCAATTTTCTCTTAAATACATTTTTAACCAGACTGTTGTAGAGTAAGCATATAGTCGGCATGCCCCATTCATTTAAGGGAGTTTTCCTTTAAAAAAATTCTCACATTTCTTATAATGATTCTTCCTGTTACCAATTTTAGATGTCATAGTTTCTTCTTTTAATAAATATTTAGTTTAGCGACATTTTTTGCAGAAAAATATTCACATTTTAAGACATATTATTTAAGTTTGAGATATTGTTCAAAAGAAACACTTCAAAATTTTGAAATACTTTTTCGCCAGTTATTTAAATTTGCAGATCCTGAAACATTCTCATCTGAGATAGGAATATGTCGTCTTTTAGAAAAGCCTTATATTTTATTTTTTATAAAAAATATAAGTATTTTATTTTTTATAAAAAACAAAATATAAGTATTTTATTTTTTATAAAAAAAATATATATGTAAGTCAATATTTAAAATTTTTTGTTATTAAAAATGTTTAAGTTTTAAACCATTTTCAGTCAAATCCTCGAAAATTTCCTACATATTCTGTTAAATTACCAAAATTCGATGAAGAAATTCACAATTTAAGCTCCGTATAAAAGAAAATCCAAACGTTTTTTTTTCTTTCGATTACTAAAATGTGCTATTACTACACCTTTCATGAAATTTGAAGTAAAAATTTCAAACGGTTCTCCAGTTATTATCTTTTTATGCATTGGATATAAAATACAATTTTCTATTTTTATTTGTAAACTATGAATATATCAATAATAACAAATATAAACTAAACCAGAATTTTAAAAAATCAACGAAATTTTTTATATTTTAAATAACTAACAAAAATGTTTTCTGTAAAAATACTGTTTTGTTAGTTGTTTATTATAATATTAAAAATAACCTATTTAAACAATTATTATGAAATACAGGGCTCTCATTGGCGGACTTAGGCTGGTCTGGACTAGACTGCTTTTTGCCCACCCCAGAATTTCAAAAAAATCTGTGTATAATTCTATGATTAGTTTTGTATAATTCTAAGATTTATTTTTTTTTAGTTCTATAGTTCGATGATAATTTTTTTTTTTTTTTTTGATTGGGAAAATGTCTTCCAGTTTCCTAGGAAGATAATTTGTTTAAAAATTCTTACTTAAGAAATATTTAAGAAAAAAATCGATCTTAGTTCTGGCTATAAGAAAAAATTTTCTTGGATTTAATAGTTTTTTAAAGGAATACTTAGTTAATATTACACTCATAGAAATAAATCTGTAAAAATAGCAGAAAAAACAACTAAAAATTAGTTAAAAATGATGCTCCAGAAAGAACTGTTTTTTTTTTTTTGCTAAATACTAGTAAAATAAGAACAGCAAAAATAAAGCTGTTAATTTTGCAGTATTTTAGTTGTATTTAAGTTAACTTTTAGTTAATTTAAAATGACAAATTGTATTGTAAAATCTACAGAAAATTTTGCTAAATATTAGTAGAATCCAAATAGCAAAAAACAAACTGTTATATCTATATTTTTTTGTTATTTCTAAGCTTAATTTATTTGAATGCAAATAGCAGTCTATAATGTTAAATTGGCAGAAATATTTACTAAAAAAAATTGTAAAACTGTAAATTTAACAGGTTTATTTTTGCTGTTCTTATTTTACTTGTAATTAGCAAAAACAAATCTGCTAATTTAAGAGTTTCTTCTGCAGCATCATTTTTAACTAATTTTTAGTTACTTTTTGTGCTATTTTTACAGATTTATTTGTATAAGTGTACTATTTTGAGGAAATTTCAATATGTTGTAGAATCAAAAATTCTACGATGAAAATGTCAGTTTTTGGTCACCTCGGTAATTTAAGTGGTCAAAATATGGGGTAAGAATGGGTTCGTCAGAGGTGGAAGAAATATCCATCAAATATCAAAATTTTATTTTATTCTGAGCATACAGCATTCCCTGCACGAGGTTTTCGACAAGACTTTTCTATATACATACATGAAACAACAAATAAAATCTAATATGACAATATCATATTAGAATTTGGACTTAAGGTAGAAGAATATTCTAACTAAATATATTCTCTATATATAAAAGAATAACGTGACTGACTGACTGAATGACTGACTGACTGACTCAACATCGCCCAGCCCAAACCGCTGAAGCTAGGAAGTTGAAATTTGGTATGTAGGTTCCTCTTTCGGGGTAGACGTCCGCTAAGACGGGATTTTTGGAAATTCCTACCGGAACGGGCAAAAAGGGGGAAAGTGTCCCCCTTGACGGCCTGCCAAAACCCCTTTGGCTAGAAAGCTGAAATTTAAGATATGTGTTCCTTGGAGTAGGGGCTAACTTTTCTGGAAAGTACTTTCTAGAATTTTGGACAGGGACGTTGTAAAAATGGGGGTTAAAAAGGGGAAAAAGGCCCCCCTTGACGGCCTGCCCAAACCGCTGGAGGTAGGAAGTTGAAATTTGGTATAAAGGTTCCTCCACTATCGTAGACATCCACCAAGACGGGAGTTTTGGAAATTTTTACAGGGACGGGCAAAAAGGGGAAAAAGTCTCCCCCTTGACGGCCTGCTCAAACTGCTGGAGCTATGAAGTTGAAATTTGGTATGTAGGTTCCTCGACCGGTGTAGACGTCCGTTGAGACGGCTTTTTTGGAAATTCTTATCGGGAGGGGCAAAAAGGGGACAAAAAAAGTACCTTTTCCCAAAAAAAGTACCTTTTCTCAAAAAAAGTACCTTTTTCCCAAAAAAAGTACCTTTTTCCCAAAAAAGTACCTTTTTCCAAAAAAAGTACCTTTTTCCGAAAAAAGTACCTTTTTCCAAAAAAAAGTACCTTTTTCCAAAAAAAGTACCTTATTCCAAAAAAAAGTACCTTTTTCCAAAAAAAGCACCTTTTTCCAAAAAAAGTACCTTTTTCCAAAAAAAAGTACCTTTTTCCAAAAAAAAAGTACCTTTTTCCAAAAAAAGTACCTTTTTCCAAAAAAAGTACCTTTTTCCAAAAAAAGTACCTTTTTCCAAAAAAAGTACATTTTTCCAAAAAAAAGTACCTTTTTCCAAAAAAAGTACCTTTTTCCAAAAAAAAGTACCCTTTTCCAAAAAAAAGTACCTTTTTCCAAAAAAAGTACCTTTTTCCAAAAAAAGTACATTTTTCCAAAAAAGTACCTTTTTCAAAAAAAGTACCTTTTTCCAAAAAAGTACTTTTTCCAAAACAAAGTACCTTTTTCCAAAAAAAAGTACCTTTTCCCGAAAAAAGTACCTTTTTCCAAAAAAAGTACCTTCTCGGTAAGTGAGCACATACTCCAAGTAACATATGTTTTACATTTCAGGTTTCTAGCCAACTTTTACTATTTGTGCCCCTCTCGGTAGGAATTTCCGAAAATCCATCGACAGGGAATTCCAGCTTCCTAGTTCCAGCAGTTTGAGCAGGCTGAGAGGAACTTAAGTACCGAATTTCAGCTTCCGAGTTCCAGCAGTTTGGACAGGTCGTTAAGGGGCAACTTTCCCTTTTGAGCCCCCATTTTATAACGACCCTGTCCAAAATTCAAAAAAGTATCTTTATAGTAAGTTAGCCCTCACTCCAGGGACCCACATTTTAAGCTTCAGGTTTCTAGCCGAAGGGGTTTTTACCGGCCCCCAAGGTGAGGCTTTTCTTCTTTTTGCCCCTCCCTTTAGGAATTTACAAAAATTCCATCTTCGCGGCTATCTGCGATGGATGAGGAACATTCATACCAAATTTCAACTGCATTGCCTAAGCGGTTTGGGCAGGCCGTTAGTGGGGACATTTTTCCCTTTCAACCACCATTTTTACTATGTTCCTGTTCCAAAATAGAAAAATCACGTTAGTCCTACTCCAAGGAATACATATTTAAAATTTTAGGTTGGCCAAAAGGGATTGGGCAAGCCGTCAGGAGGAGACTTTTACCTTATTTCCCCTCCCGATAGGAATTTCAAAAATTCCGTCTAAGCGGACGCCTACACAGAAGGAGGAACTCACATACCGAGTTTCCTTTTGGGATATCTTGTAAGGAATTCCAAAAATACAAACTTAGTCGATGTCTACTACAGTGGAGGAACCTTTATACCAAATTTCATCTTCTTACCTCCAGTGGTTTGGGCAGGCACTTTTCCAATTTGTGAGACTGTTTATGGGGAGACTTTTCCCCTTTTTGCCCGTTCCGGTAGGAATTTCCAAAAATCCCGTCTTAGAGCACGTCTTTGCCGAATATCAAGAAACCTTGTTTTAGTGGAGATATCCGTGGGGGGAGGAAAAAAAGTAGTTTTTTTGAAATTTTATATTATTTTAAATGGTACTTTTTGGAAAAACGAAATTTTTTGGAAAAAGATACTTTGTTTTTACAAAGTACTTTATTTGTACTTTTTTTGGAAAAGGTATTTTTTTTTTAAAAAGGTGTTTTTTTTTTTTTTTTTTGAAAAATGTATGTTTTTTGGAAGAAGGTAATTTTTTGGAAAATGTACTTCTTTTGGAAAAGGAAAATTTTTTTAGAAAAAGGTACTTTTTTTTGGAAAATGTACTTTTTTTGAAAAAGGTATTTTTTTGAAAAGATGTATGTTTTTTGGGAAAAGGAAAATTTTTTTAGAAAAAGGTTCTTTTTTTGGGAAAAGGTACTTTTTTTTGGAAAAGGTACTTTTTTTGAAAAAGTTATTTTTTTGGAAAAATGTATGTTTTTTGGAAAAAGGTACTTTTTTTTTTGGAAAAGGGACATTTTTTTAGAAAAAGGTAAATTTTTTGGAACAAAAAACATACATCTTTTCAAAAAAATACCTTTTTCAAAAAAAGTACATTTTCCAAAAAAAAGTACCTTTTCCCAAAAAAAAGTACCTTTTTCTAAAAAAATTTTCCTTTTCCAAAAGAAGTACATTTTCCAAAAAAGTACCTTCTTCCAAAAAACATACATTTTTCAAAAAAAAAAAAACACCTTTTTAAAAAAAAAATACCTTTTCCAAAAAAAGTACAAATAAAGTACTTTGTAAAAACAAAGTATCTTTTTCCAAAAAATTTCGTTTTTCCAAAAAGTACCATTTAAAATAATATATAATTTCAAAAAAACTACTTTTTTTCCTCCCCCCACGGATATCTCCACTAAAACAAGGTTTCTTGATATTCGGCAAAGACGTGCTCTAAGACGGGATTTTTGGAAATTCCTACCGGAACGGGCAAAAAGGGGAAAAGTCTCCCCATAAACAGTCTCACAAATTGGAAAAGTGCCTGCCCAAACCACTGGAGGTAAGAAGTTGAAATTTGGTATAAAGGTTCCTCCACTGTAGTAGACATCGACTAAGTTTGTATTTTTGGAATTCCTTACAAGATATCCCAAAAGGAAACTCGGTATGTGAGTTCCTCCTTCTGTGTAGGCGTCCGCTTAGACGGAATTTTTGAAATTCCTATCGGGAGGGGAAATAAGGTAAAAGTCTCCTCCTGACGGCTTGCCCAATCCCTTTTGGCCAACCTAAAATTTTAAATATGTATTCCTTGGAGTAGGACTAACGTGATTTTTCTATTTTGGAACAGGAACATAGTAAAAATGGTGGTTGAAAGGGAAAAATGTCCCCACTAACGGCCTGCCCAAACCGCTTAGGCAATGCAGTTGAAATTTGGTATGAATGTTCCTCATCCATCGCAGATAGCCGCGAAGATGGAATTTTTGTAAATTCCTAAAGGGAGGGGCAAAAAGAAGAAAAGCCTCACCTTGGGGGCCGGTAAAAACCCCTTCGGCTAGAAACCTGAAGCTTAAAATGTGGGTCCCTGGAGTGAGGGCTAACTTACTATAAAGATACTTTTTTGAATTTTGGACAGGGTCGTTATAAAATGGGGGCTCAAAAGGGAAAGTTGCCCCTTAACGACCTGTCCAAACTGCTGGAACTCGGAAGCTGAAATTCGGTACTTAAGTTCCTCTCAGCCTGCTCAAACTGCTGGAACTAGGAAGCTGGAATTCCCTGTCGATGGATTTTCGGAAATTCCTACCGAGAGGGGCACAAATAGTAAAAGTTGGCTAGAAACCTGAAATGTAAAACATATGTTACTTGGAGTATGTGCTCACTTACCGAGAAGGTGCTTTTTGGACAGGGACATTGCAAAAATGGGGATTAATGAAGCGAAAAGTGCCGCTTAAAGGTCTGCCCAAACCGCTGGAGGTAGGAAGTTGAAATTTGGTATTAAAGTTCCTCCTCTATTGTAGACATCCGCTAAGATGAGATTTCTGGAAATTTCTACAGGTAGGGTCAAAAACAGGAAAAGTCTCCCCCTTAACGGCCTGGCCAAACTGCTGGAACAAGGGATCTTAAATTGGGTTCCTTCTCCAACGTTGACGTCCTCTAAGATGGTATTTTTGGAAATTCATACCGGGAGGGGTAAAAAGGGAAAAAACTTCCCCCTTGACGGCCTGGCCAAACTGCTGGATATAGAGACCTAAAATTATGTATGTAGTAGGTTCCTCCTCCAACGCAGACGTCCTCTAAGACGGAATTTTTGGAAATTCCTACCGGGAGGGGTAAAAACGGAATAATTCTCCCCCTTGATGGCCGAACCGAACCCTTCGGCTAGAAACCTGTAATATATATGTTTTCCTTGGAGTATGGGCTAACTTATCGACAAGGCATTTCTAGGACTTTGGACAGGAACGTGGTAAAAATGGTGGTTCAAAAGGGGGAAAATTGCCCCCCCCCCCCTTAACGTCTGCGTCTTTAGCTAGAAACCTAAAACTTAAAGAACAAGTGTATATGAAACACTAAAATTAAGAAACTAAATAGGAAACGAGTGGGATTGAAACACTACACAAGTGGAATGAAATGGATATAAACGTTGAACGAGTGGAATTGAAATTATAGACAATGCAAATGGATTGGAAGAGGGAATTACCTGTTCAAACACTATCAACGGAATATGAAACTTATTTAGCATTGAAACATACTCTCCAAAAAGTTAAACAAATTTTCTGAAAGAGAAAAAACCTTAGAAAAGGAATGGAACTTATATATTCCGATATTTAAACTTCATGTAACGAAGCACCGGTGGAAGAAACCGACGCAGTAAATTTTCCAACTGAATTTGTGAATTTACTTGAATTGCCAGGTCTACCTTTACATAAACTGGAATTAAAAAAAAAACTTTAAGACACGCTAACAACGTAGGGGGCTTTGCCCGCTATTTTTAATATTATAAAATGCTTTCCAACCCTGCTTTACGTTATTTATTTTCATTCAAAACACAAATGAACAAAACTACTTACGGGTCTATCTACCTAAGTTCGCACTTTACCAAATTATCTTAACATACACACGTATATTGCAATTTATTATGGATTCATTACTAACAATCCACTTTCATGAGAAAAAGTGATCAAATATTTATTTATTTTAAACCCATTGTTGTGCAGAATTATTTATTTGTGGTGGCTGGGTGAAGGCTTTAAATAAAAAAACTTTAAATAAAAAAACGAATTTAATAAAAATTGCAGCCCCCCCCCCCCTTAACCTTTAAGGCACGCTAACAACGTAGCGGGCTGCGTTTTTTTAATTTTTAATTTTAAAGAGTGATTTTATTATAATTTTAAATTATTTTTTTTAATATAGTGGAGATTTATTAAAGAACAATTAAATATTGATTTTACTGTATTAACAATTTTTTTGTTGAAATTGTTTCTACGCCTTTTGGCGAATGTCCACCAAGTGGGGCAGTTTCGCGTTCACATTCGTGATGTATGTATATTAATATTTACAATTTTTTATACTTTCAGACTTCTAATGATATAAATTTACTTAATGGATATGACTTAGATACAATGCATTCATTTGATTTATTTAAAGAAGATAACATGGATCCAATAAAATCTAAAGATTTTATAAAGCGTGCAAGAAAAAATTTAGATCAAATTGATTTATTCGATGATATAAGTGATGAAGAATGTGTATTAAGTTCAGCTAAATCTGAAGAATTTGGTGCGCCACCAACATCGGTTGATGACGAATTTTCTAACATTAGTAAAGAAATTTATATAAAACAAGAAGAATTTCTTGATATAGAGGACACAAGCAATAAGAATTTAAAAAGACATAAAGATGAAACGCTGAAATTGTATATTTCCAATATGGATTGTTGGATGTTATTGGGTAGTGTTTCAGTATTAACCAAAGGGCAAAAGTCTCAATTACAAGATCAATTTCCCCCTTCATTTTCCTGGCTATTGGAAACATGTGCTCAAACTTTAAATATTGAATGGTCTGCAGTATATGAACAACTACTAACTATTGAACTTACATTTTGTTTGCGGATTGAAGATCCAGATAAAATTAAAGATTGTGTTTATATGAAAGGTTTTCATCCTATTAAAGACTTTAATACTTTATTACAGACTTATGGAAAAATTTGGTAAATGGATAACTACGTACTAGAATTCATGAAAGTCTTAAGTCTACGAACAAATTTCTTGTTGTGCCATATGTTATTTTTTTTCTAATTTCACACATGCCTAACGCCGACGTATCGATTTTGGTCGTACACAGAGAGAATTTTGCTGGACGAACTTTAATTAAATTTGTCAGTGAACTAATAAAGTTTTCTTCACAAAGTAAATGAAACATTTTCTTAATATTAATGAAAAATCTTTATATATATTATGAATCTAGTTTTAATAAAACTATTTCATGGAATGTATGAAAAATTTAATAAATAGACTGAAATTTTTCGCATTATATAAAAAAATTCCATTAATTCAATGAGAAATTTCAATGGTTTTACACAAAAATTCAATATTATCATGCAGTAAATTCTCTTAGTGTATGCATAGATTTAAATTATGAAATGAATTTTTTGTTATTTAATTTTTTTTAATAAATTATGTATTTACTAAAAACAATGTGTTGTTATAAATAGTGTAAACACAGTTCGAAAATGTCCACTATAAAATATTGTCTATTCTGAGAGAGAGGAACAAAATCCACTATGTAGCAAAATCTACTCCCATATAAGGCTCAATTAGACGTGCCGTAACCATAACCATATAAAACAGCTGTTCAAACCAATCTTATGGGCTACAATGTATTCGGTTATTGGTGACATGCCATAACGCCATAACCGTAACCGTAGATACCAATTGAATTTTGGTTTTCTGCTATGGCGTTATGGTTACGGCTATGGCGATATGGCACGTCTAATTGAACCTGTAAATCTAACTTTAAGGTGCACGCAAAAAAATTATTTACTAGAAAAATTAGTAATTCGTCTTGTGTATCAAATTGTGTTTTCAGCTAAAGTTTTAGTTATATTTTTCCAGAACTAAACTAGTTTTGAAAATTGTGCTGATAAACAACCAGTTAGATAACACTGTGCAGCGGTCATTCTCACCCTTAGCAAAATCAATATGCACGTAAAAGGAAGTATCGTGTAAAATTGTGTACTCAGATTTTCATGATCACGTCAGATGTCCTTTTTAAAGGGCTTTAAATTTTCAAAGGATCGCGTTTCGGCAAGCCCTTTTTAAGAAATTTTACACATTCTGTGATGTTGATATGGGATTCAAATGAAAGAGGAGAATCTCTGCATTTTAATAAAAGCTGTTGTTTTTTCTTCCAACACAAAATTAAAAAAAAAAAACTTGTATAATTTTAAGGATTTGAAGAATTAAAAAAACTTCTTCGTCTTTTTTGTCAAAATTTAAACTATTAATGAACTGTGGAGATTCTTTCCTCTTATTTGACACCCATTTTGGATACAAGTGATAAAAAATATGTAATTTAATATTTTGAAGTCCCTTGAGAATGACATCTGGCGTGATGAAGAAAAATCGGTCTCTACTTTCACGTGCATACGATTTTGTCATGAGTGCGAGCAAATGTTGAAAATTTTGGCACGGTGCAATATACAGACGTCGCATCTTGTCTGAGTATAGTACACTGAGGGAATTATCTAGTCAGAATAAAAAAATAACTAAAAATGAAATTAAAAAGGCAATAACTGTATTTTTCATTAAAATACTACACTCAAAAAAAAGTCAGTAAAGTCAGCAAAAAATGTTGCTGTATCAGCAAATTTTTAGTCAGGAGCGTGCTTGCAAAAAAGTTGGTAATTTTAGCAAAAGGTTTGCTGAAAATCAGCGAGCTGATTTTTTACCAAAAAAATAGAAATCTTCAGCAAAAGTTTTGCTAACACTTAGTCGATTGGAAATGAAAAAATTCTTGCTAAAATCACTAAACTTTTTGCTGAATATTAGTAGACCGAAAAAAACTAGAAAAAACTCGTAGCGAAATTTTACTTTAGTTAATTTATTTACTGAAAATTTAAATATAGAAATTGTGTAGAGTTGTTTTTCTTTTTTATCATTGCCGTTGTCTGTACTACATCCAGACAAGCTGCGACATCTACATCTTGTCTACCTGCACCCCGTCTCTGTATTTCTCGCATCGAAAAATTTTGCGTAAAAAACATGTGAAATGCAACCCTGCTCTGCTTTATATAGGGTGATTCGCAGACAATAAAATATATACTAAACCAAATCAGCTAGCAATACGTTGCATAGTAAGTTATTTCTAATTTAATTAGGTGTTTTACAAAACAACATGTGTCAACAGTTCTTAAAGTTACATTATCTGAACGAATTACAACAAAAACTGCAGTCCATTTTATCACGTCTTTAATCAGCCTGTATAATGCAGGGTGACCATGCATTTCTCGATGCGAAAACTTCTCGCATTAGATACAGAAACGGGGTACTGGTTGTCGTCCACGTTATATAGCGGTTATCAGCACAATTTTTGTAGCAAAATAAATTAGTAAAACATTAGTTCAAAATTAATTTAGTGCTAAAAAATATAACTAAAACTTTTGCTGAAAACGGAATTTCAGCAAAAAAATTGCTGAAAACTAGTACACTTGATATACAAGACGTTTACTAATTTTTCTACTAACTTATTTTTTTGAGTGTAACATTGTAGCCTTTTTTTAAATTTAATTTCTTTATTTATTACAATAACCAATAACTATATACATATAACCAATAAAGGCCATAATCGGTTACAAATTTCTACTAAAAGTTAACAAAAATAAGCAATAAAATTTGCATAAAATAAAAAATAAACAGTATATAATAGGTGTATTTTTTTTACTTCTTGGGTAAAGTTCCATAAAATGGGAGTTAACAAGAAAACTCTCACGAAGTGACAAAAATATACAAAAGTAAACGAACGCGAAAAACCATATTTGAAGCCCAAAAAACAAACGTCAATAGACTTGTGCATTACAGTTCGTTTTGGTGAGCGCTCTTTCTAGTTCAATCAAAAAAGTTTGACAGTTACTACATGACAGTTGTTTGTGTAGTAATCAGTAATTGTTTTTAAAAGTAATTACAGTTGTTTTTCTACGGAAAAATACAAAACAACTTTTATGACGGTTATTTAAAAAAACAACTAAAGTATAAATCGTTATTTTCTATGTTAAAAGTTTAAATCGTTATTTTCTATATCATAATAAACAACTACCAACTAAAAAGCAGTATTTTTACAGTAAACAGTTGTTTTTGTAAGTTATTTAAAAATAAAAGTTTCGTTTAATTTTAAAAATTCTTCTTTCATTTATATTTGTTATTATTGATATATTCCTCGTTTGCAAATAAAAATCAGAAAATTGTATTGCTTCTCCAATGCATAAAAGCATAATAACTGGAGAACGGTTTGGCATTTTTACTTAAAATTTTAAATAGGCTGAAGTAATAACACATTTTGTAATCGAAAGAAAAAAAAAATATTTTTTTTAATAAAATATACTTTTATAATACCAAAAGAATTAACTGTAAAAAACAGTAGATTAAACTCATTTTGTCAGCCTTTGTCGCCTTTTTAATTACATATACATATGGTTACAAAGTAATTCGTTACTTATGTGGTTACAAAGATGGGACAAGTAATGGGTCTAAAAATGGATTTTCGTAAAAAAAATTTTATTTAAAAAAAATTTATTACAAATATTTTTTTATTAAATATATAAACGTTGTCACGCTGGGATTCGAACCAGGGATCCCTGCATGTTAGCCGAGAACTCTACCACCTGAGCTATCGACACCTATAACATTTGATTGCTTAGAAAGTAAATGAATTGTTGTGCTTCGTATTTTCATTTGTAATGTCGAAAAATATACACCTTACACCCATGCTTACAAAAAAACACAAAGTAATGTGTCTAGAAATAGATTTTCAAAAATGTTCTAATCATTACTTTCCGTTTATAAATCATGCAATACGTAATCAGTGATTGGTAAGTCATTACTTTTTGTTCTGACATAATGCAGAAGGTAACGAGGTATCATTACAAGGTAATGCGCGAGTATATCGCACTCTTTTACCAAAGTTTTGCTGGGTTGTTTTAATCAGGCTGGCCAGACTTGGGGTTTTGTCCTCAAATTTGGGGATATTTTGTTGGTTTTAGGGACAAAAGTTTTCATTTAGGGCAGAGGTTTTTTTGGGGATATTTACAACCTTGGAGATTATATTAATTTTGAATAATTTTCGGGAAATATTAGTGAAGTTTTTTTACATAATTTCAACGAAAAGTACAAATTTACCCTTTTACACATTTTCCGTAACAATTCAATGCTTTCTAACACGAATAAATATTTTATGCCCGAGTTTTTAATACACTCAAAAAAGTTTGACAGTTACTGCAGGACAGTTGTTTGTGTAGTAATCAGTAGTTTTTAACAGTAATTACGGTTCTTTTTCTAGAGAAAAATGCAAAACAACTGTTATGAGGATTATTTAAAAAACAACTAACGAAAAGTACCGTAATTTCGTAACAGTTATTTAAAACAGTTATTTTTAATGTCATAATAAATAATTACCAAAACAGTAATTTTATAGTAAACAGTTATTTTTGGTAGTTATTTAAAAAATAAAAAATTTCGTTGAATTTTAAAAATTCTTCTTTAGTTTATATTTGTTATTATTGATATATTTCTAGTTTGCAAATAAGAATCAGAAACTTGTATTGTATCTCCAATGCATGAAAGCATAATAACTGGAGAACGGTTTGGAATTTTTACTTCGAATTTTAAATAGGCTGAAAAAAATTATTTTTTTTATTAAAATATACTTTTATAAACATTGACTGTAAAAAACAGTAGTTTTTACCAATTTTGTCAGTTGTTTTGAAATTGAAATTTTTACGACATTGGCAATTATTTTTAATGCATTTGTTAGTTATTTTTTAACAGTTAAAAATAACAGAAGTTGTAGTTATTTGTCGCCTTTTTAACAGCATATACCTTTGTTTTAACTGTCATTTTCAGAAGATTCTACCGACAAACTTTTGTGAGTGTAGGATTAATGTCCAAGTATCTAAAGTAGTGAAAAGGATTTTTTTTTTTTGAATAAGCTGGCATTAAAATTTATTAATTTTATGAATAAGTTAATAACTGATTATCACTTTAAATCAATGATTTAAATTGAATAAAGTTAGGATGATATTTATTCAAATTTAAATTGAATCAATTTTGATTCAATTAATTTTTTTATTTTAGGATATGATTCGCGAACTATAATCAAGGCAAATATTTTTGGTTAAATTGATTTGTTAAAATTTAATCAACTAGCTTGATTCTATGAAAAGAAGTAACAAAAATCAAACTGATTCTTTGAATAATATGATGATTAATTGAAGTAGGAAATAATTCAATCAATAAAATGTGTTTTGCGAATCGATTTGTTTAAAAATTGATTAAGAACTACAAGTCAAATTAAAGAATTATATTTTTAAAGGCCTGATTGTAGAGACGAACTTGAAAATTCGAATTTACGAATTCTTTAAAAAATTAGTTTAAAATATTGAAATTTCGAGCAAATTAAATAAATTCGAGTACCTTTTTGACATTTTTTTAGTTGTATAAAATAAAAATTCTTAAATTTTAATAATGTTGTTCTATAGAAAACCAAGTCTTCAAAAAGGCTTCTCACCCCCCATTACCACAATGTCCTGTTAACTACTAACGGTAACTACTAATGTTAACCTAAAGTTTGAGCTAACTTAGAGTTACAGATGTCAAATTCCATACAAATTTCAATTTTTTAACTTTCAGTTTGTGTTAACTTTAGGTTATTTGTTTATTGTTAATGGGGGACACTTGTTTTTAGTTATCATATAAATGTTAAATTTTACTTTAGGTTTAATTTTAACGGGACATTGTGTTAATCGGCCCCAGACTGTAACGGTGGGTCTCATACTGTAGGTTTAACTTAAATATAAACAAAAGAAAATGTCAAAAAAATATATACAAAACAACAACAAATTTTTGGGTTAATAGTTAACTAAAGTTTAAACCTGCAGTATGAGTGTTTTTAAATATAAAAAAAATACCACTATTGGTTCTTACCTTTGCTATACTGCACGCTGACTGGTTGATGATGATTTTTAGACAATTATAATTACTTTATTTTTAATTTTCAATGATAACACTTCACATTTTAATGGTATATATATTTTAAACTTTTGTAAACTAAATTCGATATGCAATTTAAAGGATTTTTTTTTATAAAATATTTTATTTTTAATTAATTTTTCATTTATATTTGTTAAAAACAATTGACTATTAAACTTAACGTTTAACTAAACTAAACGCGCATGTTTTAATATGCTTATATTAACTCTATACTAGTATACTAATTTCCCCAACAACAAAATAATATAAAATGAGGTGCTCCGCTATATACTTTAATGGAGCACCCTTCGTTTTTGTTGCTGCACTTTGTATTAAACCACAGACGTACTCACTCTACACGATTGCTCAACAATTATGGAGACTTTGAAAATACTAATCACTAATTTACATTAAAATTTTATAAAAATATTTTACAAAATTACACAAATTTTTATAGTTTTCTTTAAACTTTAGAAGATTTTTCACAACTTTATAAAATTACTGCAGAATTATAAGGAATACTAAATCTATGCTAAATATGGCGGTTAAAAACCAACTAAAACTTTAAGCTTCATTTTTGTTTTATGTCGTATTTTACTTAAGAGAGACAAAGAAAGTATGACGTATGGATATTGGATAAAAAGGAAGCGGATGGCAAAAATATACAGTCAGTGTTGCCATAAGTCATATGGGAAAAAAGTGATACACACGAAAAATACAAGCAAACCAATAATTTTTTTGTGTTGTTATTGTTTTGCATGATTTTTGCGTATTTTAAGCCGGGTTGGCAACCGAAATGAATTAGGGTCGAATTTATGTCATACTTAAATTAAATTCATGCCGATTTGAATGGATGAAGAGTATTTAACCTGTCTACACATGCAATGAAATGTGCAAAGAAATTTGAAAATAACACACAAAGCAACAACAACGAAAATAATTTTTTCGATGTTTCTTAACCCGAAAATATGAATTAAGAAATAATTATGCCACTTGTTTGAAATTTACATGAAACGAAACTGAAGTTGAAATTATTTTGCCTTATATAGATCCGTAGTTATTGCCTGTCGTCATATGACGATGCTAGGAGAATATGTGTACAATTGTTACAAAAAAAAAATTCAAAAAATTTTTAAGAATAACAGGAATATTTATTAAAAACTACATTTTTCCATTACAGGTATAGAAAATTTGCATTGTTTTCCAAAATAAATTCAAATATACTTCAATTTCTTAAATAAACTAACATTATTGCATTGAATAGCGAGAGAAAATAAAAATTATAACTCTCGTAAGTGGCATATATAAAAAGAATATCTAGCATCGTATTTGGAACACTCTGCCCGACCTGTCGACTTGATATCGAGGCCTCGACATTGTCTTTGCTTATCGTTGTGGCTTCTTTTTAGGAAGTGTTCTATTTGACCATAACGTAAAGTATCTACTACGGGAAGTTTTAGGCTATTTTCCTGTCTATTTTGGTAAATTCCATACTGATGTAAGGTACAAAGCTCCAAACGTTATGAAAGACAGCCCAAAATGACTATACTAAAAAAAAACAAATAAAAATTTTGTACATTTTGTACAAATATTCTCTTAGCGTCGTCATATGACGACACCCAAATTCATTAAATTATATAATTTTTCCAAATTGCGATGACATTGTAGATTCACCAATATGGAGCAAATTTAGTTGGCTTTTAGAAAAACCAAACAAGAAAAATATATTAATGTAATAAATTAAATTTTTTTTCTTCTTTATTGAAAGAAATCATAATTTTTGCAGTTTTGAAATTTTTGTGATTTTCGGTCATTTACGATGTCCAGAAACAATAACCAAAGTGGATAAAATAAACACAGAATAAATATTTGACATTTTTTATTTACAAAACTCTTAACAGAAGTCCTTCCATGTTTAAAGTAACGGTATTATACACATTTAAAAAGAGGCCTTTTCATGTCGTCATATGACGACGCTAGGATAATATGGGTTAAGTTCCGGTATAGGGATCCAGAAAACGGAAAGTAAACGGAATTGTATTTTGTTTATGACGGACAGAAAACGATACGTAAACGGAACGAATCCTTTGTTGGGAACACACAATTTTTTATAATCGAAAGAAAAATTTGTTTTTTTTTTATTAAAATGTATTTTCACTCGTATAATCTGAACAAAATTAATTGTAAAAACAGTAGCTTTTTTTCTATTTTGTCTGTTGTTTCGAAATTTTTACAGTAAGAATTTGTCAGTTAATGTAACTATATTCTTGTGAGTATTGTGACCAGGGCTGCCATATGTTTTTTTCGAAACAACGTCAATTTGACGCAATTTTTAGAAAAAGACGTCGAATCATTTTAAGAAAATCGTTAGAAAATTCGGGATTTCAGTTTTACCTATTTTAAAGGTTTTTACTAGGGTTTGGGATTTCCCGGACTTTTTTATTTCCCGGGAAACGGGAATGAAAAAAATTTGATTCCCGGGAAATATTTTTGAACTAAATTGAAAACCACCTATATAAGTAATTTTTGTTAAAAAAAAAAACTATTTCAGTACAAATGCAGTCTGTGTAGTGAGAATTCAAAGTAAAAAATATCAGAATGTTGAACATTTGATTTCACATAAATTACTCGCAGCACTGCCAAATGAATTGCATGATTCCAGCAGAAAGCACCTACTACTGGACTGTCGGAAACAAACCGTTTCATCACACTTGGCCCATTAATATGGTGGCCACAATGTTTTTTTCCAAAGACAAATAAAACTCTTCTAGTCTTATTTCTACAATTCTTCTTATTTCATCAGAAGAATCATCAGCTGATATATAAACCAACCCCAGGTTATAAAATGAATTATTTCCATTTATACATATGTTCAAATATCTCTTTTGTGATATTCTTGTCCATTCATCTAGGATTATAGTAAATCTCCTATTGTTAGAAATATTGCTCGATATTTCTTTTATCATGATATCTTTTACATGATTGTAGTAATTTAAAATAATGTTCTTTACATCGGTTTCATTTTTTTGCAATGCCAGGTTTTTATTATAAAAACTTTCTCGAATAAACGAAGATCTAGTTATGGTGCGGATTGACTGCGGCTAATTTGGATACCATTTCAGGAATTGTTTGCCCTACCATAAAACCTTTAATGCCTAGTCAGCTTACACTTTTTTCTTCGGGTACTTTGCTAATTTTAGCTGAAACGTTATTCTTGTTGTTGTTTTCTTCAAGAGAAGTTGCATGACCATCAATTTTTTTTTTGTGAACCAAATTTAGATGTCGGATAACCAAATTTAGACACCACCGTTAACCAGTCTTTTCTTTTCACATTTATTAATGAAAACGTTACTTATAAAATTATTGGCCCTTAATATAAAAGAGTATTTTAAATTTAAAGTCGACTTTATTTTTAATCAAACGGTTTGTTCATTTTGTGTATGAAAACCTTACAAAAATATTTTGATTGGTTGAAAATAATTTAACCAATCGGAATGCTCCAAAAATAAACCAAGTCAAGGTAAACTGCCACCCAATATTTTAACTAAAGTCGACTTTACCTAAATTATACATTTGAAAAATTTAGATAGTAAGGGCGATTATTTGTAAGAAACAAAGCTTTTTTTCATATTTCTTTTAAACATTTTACCAAGTTTTTAGGTTTTACTAAAAAATCTTTATTAGTTGAAATGCTCCTAATTACTTGGCAAAAATTTTATTTGTGTGTCAAATAAATATATTCCCTTTTAAAAGGTTATAACAATGACATTTTTGTTTTGGTATTTAAAATGTTTTTTATGACTAAAATTAAAAAATCCTATTCGAAACAAAAAAAAATTTAAAAAATTTAATATTTTTAAAATTTCCCGTTTTCCCGGGAAAAATATATTATTTTCCCGGGAATTCCCGGCAAACTTTTCCCGGGAATTCCCGAACCCCAAACCCTAGTTTTTACACAAGTTCACCATTTTTTTCCACTAAGTATTGGTGATATCAAGTCTCCGTATTTCATTTAATTCGAAAAATCATTGATTTATACTTTAAATTTAATTAAATTCAATGGAACGCCGAATTATTCAAATAAACTTAATTATAATTGCACTCAATTCGCCAATCATAAAACATTAGTTTAATTTTATGAAATATACAGAATTGACAATCGTTTTTTAATGTTAGTGATAAGGGATAACGTTATTTCAGATGTATTTTGTTGGGGTATTTTAAGGTTATCGGCATTTTCAGTTATTTAAGGGTTAACGATATTTAAACATATTTCGTTTGGTAATTTTAGGGTTTACGATATTTTAAGTTACTTCGTTAGTGGTACTTTAAGGTTAACGATAGCTCTTTTTTAAGTTTTTGTCTTTATTTTATTTACTGTTCCAAAAATTAAGCTTTTAGATTTAATTCGTTTTTCAAAAAAAAAAAAATTAATATTTTATCGTAGATTTTAGTTGATCTGAAGATTGTTACAATGAGTGTTATTTTTGTTCGGTTTTAAGACCAAATATGATAAATTCCAAATAGAATTTACGATATATTTTACAACAATTATTTTAATATATTTATTTTACAAAAAATTTTTAATATATTTTTTTGATGTGAACAAATTGGTGATGTGTTTTTTAAGTGTATTTATCATTTTAAATATTTAATTAATTAATTAATTAATTTTTACAGTAAGAATTTGTCAGTTAATGTAACTATATTCTTGTGAGTATTGTGACCAGGGCTGCCATATGTTTTTTTCGAAACAACGTCAATTTGACGCAATTTTTAGAAAAAGACGTCGAATCATTTTAAGAAAATCGTTAGAAAATTCGGGATTTCAGTTTTACCTATTTTAAAGGTTTTTACTAGGGTTTGGGATTTCCCGGACTTTTTTATTTCCCGGGAAACGGGAATGAAAAAAATTTGATTCCCGGGAAATATTTTTGAACTAAATTGAAAACCACCTATATAAGTAATTTTTGTTAAAAAAAAAAACTATTTCAGTACAAATGCAGTCTGTGTAGTGAGAATTCAAAGTAAAAAATATCAGAATGTTGAACATTTGATTTCACATAAATTACTCGCAGCACTGCCAAATGAATTGCATGATTCCAGCAGAAAGCACCTACTACTGGACTGTCGGAAACAAACCGTTTCATCACACTTGGCCCATTAATATGGTGGCCACAATGTTTTTTTCCAAAGACAAATAAAACTCTTCTAGTCTTATTTCTACAATTCTTCTTATTTCATCAGAAGAATCATCAGCTGATATATAAACCAACCCCAGGTTATAAAATGAATTATTTCCATTTATACATATGTTCAAATATCTCTTTTGTGATATTCTTGTCCATTCATCTAGGATTATAGTAAATCTCCTATTGTTAGAAATATTGCTCGATATTTCTTTTATCATGATATCTTTTACATGATTGTAGTAATTTAAAATAATGTTCTTTACATCGGTTTCATTTTTTTGCAATGCCAGGTTTTTATTATAAAAACTTTCTCGAATAAACGAAGATCTAGTTATGGTGCGGATTGACTGCGGCTAATTTGGATACCATTTCAGGAATTGTTTGCCCTACCATAAAACCTTTAATGCCTAGTCAGCTTACACTTTTTTCTTCGGGTACTTTGCTAATTTTAGCTGAAACGTTATTCTTGTTGTTGTTTTCTTCAAGAGAAGTTGCATGACCATCAATTTTTTTTTTGTGAACCAAATTTAGATGTCGGATAACCAAATTTAGACACCACCGTTAACCAGTCTTTTCTTTTCACATTTATTAATGAAAACGTTACTTATAAAATTATTGGCCCTTAATATAAAAGAGTATTTTAAATTTAAAGTCGACTTTATTTTTAATCAAACGGTTTGTTCATTTTGTGTATGAAAACCTTACAAAAATATTTTGATTGGTTGAAAATAATTTAACCAATCGGAATGCTCCAAAAATAAACCAAGTCAAGGTAAACTGCCACCCAATATTTTAACTAAAGTCGACTTTACCTAAATTATACATTTGAAAAATTTAGATAGTAAGGGCGATTATTTGTAAGAAACAAAGCTTTTTTTCATATTTCTTTTAAACATTTTACCAAGTTTTTAGGTTTTACTAAAAAATCTTTATTAGTTGAAATGCTCCTAATTACTTGGCAAAAATTTTATTTGTGTGTCAAATAAATATATTCCCTTTTAAAAGGTTATAACAATGACATTTTTGTTTTGGTATTTAAAATGTTTTTTATGACTAAAATTAAAAAATCCTATTCGAAACAAAAAAAAATTTAAAAAATTTAATATTTTTAAAATTTCCCGTTTTCCCGGGAAAAATATATTATTTTCCCGGGAATTCCCGGCAAACTTTTCCCGGGAATTCCCGAACCCCAAACCCTAGTTTTTACACAAGTTCACCATTTTTTTCCACTAAGTATTGGTGATATCAAGTCTCCGTATTTCATTTAATTCGAAAAATCATTGATTTATACTTTAAATTTAATTAAATTCAATGGAACGCCGAATTATTCAAATAAACTTAATTATAATTGCACTCAATTCGCCAATCATAAAACATTAGTTTAATTTTATGAAATATACAGAATTGACAATCGTTTTTTAATGTTAGTGATAAGGGATAACGTTATTTCAGATGTATTTTGTTGGGGTATTTTAAGGTTATCGGCATTTTCAGTTATTTAAGGGTTAACGATATTTAAACATATTTCGTTTGGTAATTTTAGGGTTTACGATATTTTAAGTTACTTCGTTAGTGGTACTTTAAGGTTAACGATAGCTCTTTTTTAAGTTTTTGTCTTTATTTTATTTACTGTTCCAAAAATTAAGCTTTTAGATTTAATTCGTTTTTCAAAAAAAAAAAAATTAATATTTTATCGTAGATTTTAGTTGATCTGAAGATTGTTACAATGAGTGTTATTTTTGTTCGGTTTTAAGACCAAATATGATAAATTCCAAATAGAATTTACGATATATTTTACAACAATTATTTTAATATATTTATTTTACAAAAAATTTTTAATATATTTTTTTGATGTGAACAAATTGGTGATGTGTTTTTTAAGTGTATTTATCATTTTAAATATTTAATTGACCAATGTTAACTCTTGAGTGGAGCATAGCTGTAGATATACAAATACAAAAATATTTAAGCGTGTAAGAAAAACAAATTTGCTACCGATTGGAGTACTTCCTTATTGTGAACGCACCTTAAGTGCACCTTAAGGAAACAAATCATTACCGATATATTATGCATATGAAGGTCTCGCTCGAAAAAGGGTATGTAATCCTAATTCAAAACTTTGCAGTAGACCAGAAAAGCGTAAGAAATTGTAATAAATATGTATACTTGATTGGTTTTGTCTATATTACATATCTTGTTTTGTCCATTTGGAAATATTTGTTTAAATATTGCACCTTGTGGTTTCATTATTACTTGCAGAATCATATATGTTGTGGTTTTTTATTTCCCAAAATACACTTTTCGAGAAACTCGCGGTAAAAAATTCATGAAAAATTATAATAAAACATTTTTTTAGGTGTATGTAGTTTTGACTCAAATGGGTTTAAAAAAGTATAATTTTATACCGTTATTCGACCGAGAATAAAGGTAATTTAATTTAAACAACAGCAGTTAAAAAATAACTATTTTTAGACAAATAAATGCTTTAAAAAGTTTAACGAAAATACAAGATTTGCTGATTTTTTTCTTTTGATTAGAAAAATGTAATTTTGGACCTTAAATCGCCCTTTGGCAATTTTTTGAACACAAATCGTCAAATCTGGCGGCTATGATTGTAACGATCAAGAAAAATCTCACAGTAAAAATTACCAAAAATCGATGATGAAAAAAAACTAAACTCGCACCCGAATTATTTATCTTATTACAGGTCACGCTCGAATCGCGTGAGTATAGTACTTATTACTAACAGTCATGCGTGATTCACAGGTAAATTACATGACTCTCGAACATTTTCTGCCACTCGTCAATATCGAAATAAAGACTTTAAAATAACGGATACCCTAATTGCGTGCAATACAAATACAACTCTTAACATCTGTTAAGCAGTGATGGTATTTGAGAATTTTCGTTTGGTGCCTCAATGATGCCAAAAAAGTGCCACAAAAGCTTAAAAAGTGCCAAAAAAAAAAAAAAAAATTAAGCATCATTTAATGTTTCAAAAAAAATATGTTCAGCTTTTATTTCAAATATTTATACATTTAGTTAATTTAACCCTTAAATGCATGGTGTAGCCATTTGGCAACATACCAGTTTCTTAATAAAAAACGCCACTTGATGCATAAAACTCAATTTTTGGGCATTGGGGCCCTTTCTGCACAAAGTGCTCTTATAAACTATAACTCAAATTTTTTAAACAGTTATAGGAAAAATCTTGGTTTTGCTTCGTATGTTTGTGAACAATCTAAAACACGCGTTTTTTTTACAAAAAGTGCAATATTCAAAAATGTTTGTTTAAATATTTAAAGTGGTATTCTGTCAATAAAATTAATTTTGGCAACAATAAATGTATAATTAATATTTCATATATTTTTTTGTTGTTTCTTTTTTTTTCATACACGTTAAAATAATTACAATTTAGCTATTTGGGAATTTTTTTGGTATTCTTCTTGAAATGTACACGCCTTTAGAAATCATATATAAAAAAATGGTTAAAATTGTAGAGATCATGCATTTAAGGTTTAAGTAAAAAGACAAAAAAAAAGGCGGGCAACTTATCTAAAAAGTAACCCGAGTTTAACATTACCTACCACAAATATTTTCATATAAAAATGCCATTCTTAACTATAGTAAAGCACTAAAATTCCGTTATTTTAAGATAAGTTAGCAGGTCCAACACTTTCAAAAAATTTTACAATTAAAATTGACAATACAATAGAATCAATTAAAGTTTTTCTAATTTTATCCCCGTTGCTTTTATTTTTAAATATCAAAATAATGATTAAATTGTCCCCGAAGAACTGGAAGGTGATCCAGAAAATTGTAGATATTTTTAGTGTAGCATTTGTTTTTTAATTTTGCTACCCCTTCTTAATAGGCGTGGCTTTTAATGAAAAACCAGCGATATCGACCTTTTATCAAATTATATAAAAATTTTCGTAAAAAGTGCCAAAATTCTATAGTGAGTGCCAAGGTGCCATTGAACATTCAATAGTGCCACAAATGGCACTTTTGTGCCACTTTTACCAACAGTGCTGTTAAGTACTAATTAGTACAACTATGTTTTTATCCGTATTATCCACTCGTTGAGTTTTTATTTACATTTGGTGTAGACTTGGGCATTCTAGTTCTTTTTGGTGACCGCTCTTTCTAGTTCAATTTGTTGTAAAGAACTAGTTCGCTCTTCTAGTTCAATTCTCTGACAGTTTCGTTCAATCGTTAAGAAAACTATTTTTTCGATCGTTCGTTTGGCAATTTTGAATAGGTAGCTAATTCATAAAGCTGCCTACACACTAGGGAACATACTTAAAAAAAGAGAGCATTTTTTGTGAATGTGTGAGTGCGTTTGTGTGTGTGTGAGTGTTGAGAGCGTGCATTTCGTGTTTACAAAATTTTTTGATATTTTTTGTTCCCTCAACCATGTTCCCTAGTGTGTAGGCAGCTTAAAGCTCGTCTCTTAGTTAACAAGAATATAAAATATCAGACAAATTAAGAATTTTAAGAAAAAAAGAAAAATGTTTAGTGAAGAAAATATTTTTAATTAATAAAAAGAAATAAAATTATTCCGGCCAAAGGTAATAAAATGAACGATTGAACTAGAAGAGCGATTAGAATTAAATAGATCTTTCGATCAATTAAGTGATTAGTTCAATTGAACTAGTTCGTTTACGAACTACACAGGTCTAATTTGGTACACCGAGTAAATTATTTCGGATGTTTTAAAACAAATATATAATTAAATAAAACACTAAACAATGGAGGAGCTGGGTGAAACACTGGCACTTAATCCCAACCTTAGTTGTAAAGTCTGCTGTGAGAAAGAGTTTGAAGAACGCGAAGGGTTCTATTATTGTCTAGAATGCGGTACGAAACAAGATCAAGTGCGTGCCGTAGAAGTGGAGCATAATGAGGATTTAAATGATAGAAGCAAAATATCAAAGAAAATAAAAATTCAATCTGTTAAAGCCGAGAAACGTAAGTTGAAAAAACAACAATAATTACATTATGAAGCAAATGCTAATCTGCACTTTAGCGGGCGTAAGAAAAAAAAAAACATTACCACAGCGATAGAAAACGAAATTAAAAATTAGTGGCGAAGGGGCCTTAAGGGCAATAGATCCGTGCGCATACTTTCACACAAGTCTGTAAGGAAATTTCCTTACGATTTCAAAAAATGACTTTCAGTTCCATAAAACGTGCTTTGATTTGAAGCCATTTTAGTATATTTTATAACTTTTAGAAGAAGAAGTGGGCGCAAAATCGTCAACTTTTATATGCACAAATGAAAAGTTTTTTGGCAACGATAAGACCGACCTATGGACGCATTTAAAACTAGAGAATTTCCAAAAAATTCAACATTTTTAACATTGGTGCCGTAGAAGTGGAGCATAATGAGGATTTAAATGATAGAAGCAAGATATCAAAGAAAATAAAAATTCAATCTGTTAAAGCCGAGAAACGTAAGTTGAAAAAACAACAATAATTACATTATGAAGCTAATGCTAATCTGCACTTTAGCGGGCGTAAGAAAAAAAAAAAAACATTACCACAGCGATAGAAAACGAAATTAAAAATTAGTGGCGAAGGGGCCTTAAGGGCAAAAGATCCGTGCGCATACTTGCACACAAGTCTGTAAGGAAATTTCCTTACGATTTCAAAAAATTACTTTTTCAGTGGGGTTATTATGTAGTTCTATTTGAAACGGAAATGCTTTCGAACGGAATTTTCACATTGAAAATCAAGTACCAAAACCTAGTTTTTAATGGGGGAAAACATTGAAATAGTGTATGCTCATACACGTTTTCAATATTTTACCCAATTGAAAACTGTTTTTTGGTGCTTTATTTTCAATGTGAAAATTCTGTTCGAAAGCATTTCCTTTTCGAATCGAATTACATAAAAACCCCCAGTTCCATAAAACGTGCTTTGATTTGAAGCCATTTTAGTATATTTTATAACTTTTAGAAGAAGAAGTGGGCGGAAAATCGACAACTTTTATATGCAAAAATGAAAAGTTGTTTGGCAACGATAAGACCGACCTATGGACGCATTTAAAACTAGAGAATTTCCAAAAAAATTCAACATTTTTAACTGTGGTGCTCATATGTTTACAAAAAAAAAAATACCAATAAGTTGACGTATACTAAAAATTAAAAATTTTCTTGATTTAAATGAAGTTTAACGAAATGGCTTAGAAATAGTGTGGTATGGAGCAAAAATGTTTTTCGGACACGCCTCTTTAAAGTAGGCGAGTATTTAGAAATTAAAAAAGAATTAGGGAAGCCGGTGTTGAGCACACCCGTTTTTCTAATTCCAGAGGTTGTCGTATATTTTAGCTACGCAAGCTAAAGTGCATTTTTGCCAAAGCAAAATTAAATTTATATCCAAAATTGAAAGTACTTCAAGTAGATCTGAACAGTTAAATTTAATTTTCCTTACAGCCCGATTAACTTCCTGGGAATGTTATAATTACATTTTACGTGGTTATGTAGAAGAACTATTATCCTTTGGCGCCAAAGAGGAACTTAGACTTATGACTTTACAAGTATGGGCGGCATATTTAAGACGTACTGAAGTAGCATTTTTCAATAAGAAACAACCAGATTTACCCAAATTGGGTATAATTTATTTGCCAAAGTATAAATAAAATTTACGTTTAGTAAAATATTTTACTTTATTTAATTTATTTTGTAATTTCAGTGATGCCGAAACAATTTACAATCATTCAATGGAGGCTCGTAAAAAACGTAAAAAAAGGCGGGGCGATGGCGATACCAGTTGTACTAGTGGTGGTGAATCGACTTCAATGAGTGCAAAGGATTATCGCAAAAGCAAGGTTGGTTATATTAAAATATTACAAATCGATTGAATTTTTGTTTTTAGGGTTATTTACATTAAGATTATAATCTCACAGAATATAAGATACTAATCTTTTTTTATAATCCTGATCGTTTACAACAAGGCATAACAATGTCAACCTTGGAGACACATTAGAAAGCATGTTCTCTCGATTACAACAAAAGAATTACAAATATTCATTAAAAGAGTATACAAAAATAAGAATTCCAAATAAAACTCCTTAATTATTTCAAATGACTACTTGATCTCTACTCGAGACATAAAATTAATGTTAAAATACGAAAAATACAAGCAAACAATAACAATACAAAAAAATTGCTGCTTTGCATATATCTTTCGTGCCTTGATATTAGACAGGTTTAACAGAAAAATCCGCTTCCACTACAATTGATATATAATGTTTTATGACAGGGCTGGCAAAACTATGACACGCGTGCCAGTAGTGGCACGCGAGCAGATTTTTGGTGGCACACGACTTTTGTTGTATGTTGTAAAAAAAATTTAATTTTTGTTGGAAGACCAGCGAAATAATATGTTAAAAATTTACGTAAATATTTTCGCTGCAATAATGCTTTAAACCGCAAATGCTAAAAATTTTCTTTTAAAATGATTAAGAAGGCGTCTTAAAACTATTTTTTGTTTACACATTTATGGTTAATCACTCAAAAATTCATTCTTTCGAAAGTTTTCGGATCAAAAGTATCAATACTTCTCTGCGATAGATTTGTAGCGAGTTATTTATTTTATATTTATTTTATTAAGGCTTATTAACTTATTCTATATTACAAAAAACTTTAATTTTACTAATCAAGAAGACTAAGGCTGCGTTCACACCTAATTCTTAAATACGTGTTTAGCTAAAACACGTATTTTACCTCTTTATCCTATTACAACAGTTCTTTATTCTTTAATACTCGTTTTAGCTAAGATTTAGGTGTGAATCCAGTTTAAGCGTCTGTTCTCGAATAATCTAGCAAGACAATTGACTGTGTTGTGTAACGTAAAAACTTAAGTACACAAAAATGATAGTGTTGGTAAATACAAATAAAATCAAAATGAAATCGTTACACCACAGATTCATTAATAAATCAAAAAATTTATTAAAATTTCTCAGCTTCCTACGAATAGATTGATAGTGTTTTAAATTTAGAATTGGAGAAATTAAAAAGTGACAGAAAAGTTTTTTGTTTGCTAAAGTTACCAAAAATGGGTTTAAAAGGGCCCTGAAGAAAAAATGCTCGAACCGATTGAACCTGTTTGCTAAATATTAGTAAAATAAAAATACCAAGAAAAAATCTGTTAAATTTTAAAAATTTTAGATGTATTTTGGTTAATTGCAAATGACAATTTACTCTGCTAAAATACAAAAATATTGTTGAATAGCTATTTATTCGACCTTTTCAATTGTTAATAAAACCTCAGATAATTGTGCTCTAGGTCAGTTATTTTATTATAAATATTATAAGGAGAATATTATTGCACTGCAACAGACTACGATGCATACACAACTATAGCTAAAAGTTTGATTATGTAAACATTCACTGGAAGAATCCTGAGGATGGTATTCAAATAATATCGAAATATTTATAATAAAGGAGAATATTTATAATAAAATCATTGACCTCAAGCTCAAATATCTGAAGTTTTATTAAACGTTGTTGAAAGTTAGTAGATTTAAACCACCATAATAAGTTTTATATTTCGAATTTTTTTTTTGGATTTCTTTTTGAATGTAACTAACAATCTAACCTTCTAATATCAATGTTTAAAAGATTTTAGCCGCTGTGTCTTTTACTAATATTCAGCAAATATATTCTGATAATGAATTTAATAGATATTTCTGTAGGTTTATTTTTAACTAACTTTAAACTAATTTTTCTGCTATTTATAACTATTTATTTCTATCAGTGTAATTATAAATAAACGAAAAATAGAAAAATTAGAATTTACGTGACGATTTTTTTATTACAATACCTGCAAGATTAACGAATGCGAAAAAATTGTTTAGATGACAATTGCGGGGAAAAATTATAAAAGTTGTTAACGAAAATGTTTCCAATTTTAAATGTTAAAAAAAAAAAATATACTTAAGGTGGCACGGCACAAATTTTTACAAAAAAATTTGTCTGTTTTTGGCACGCATCGAAAAAAGTCTTGCCACCCCTGCTTTATGATTACCTTAATCTGGTGAACGATGCTACTTTTGCTTTGGTTTTAAAATAAATATTTGCAGGGATATTTCCATTTTTCTTTATTTTTATTTAACCAGTCGTTATTCAATATGCAAAAAAGCGTAAATAAGATTTTATTTTTTTTACAAGAGAACCAAACAACTTAAATATATATTTTAACAAATTCCTTTTATAAAACTTGTAGTTTCGATAGCTAAAAGTAGAGACTATTAATTATAGATATAAGACATTAGAACTTGCACTACTGAACGGTACTGGGCCTTAAAATTTAATATTATCTGGGCAACTATTTTGTATCACTGTAGTGCTACATAGTTGGGCCTATATTTGAAAATTCAAAAGTTGCTGAAAAGAGCGCAAAATAACAAAAACAAGCGCTAAATATTTTCCTTTTTTTTTCCTTTCTATTCTATTATTAAAATTTAACCCTCTAACCGGCCTAAGCTTTTTTGCAATGAAATTTACACCATGTGTTCCTCACGAAAAATAAACAATAAGTTCTTTTACAAAATTTTTTTTCATTACCTACTTTAGGCGATATGGGCCAAGATAATTTAAGGGTGAATCTCGAAAACTAGCGCATAAAAATTACTAGGTATAGGCACAAATAACTTCTCTTACCAAGATGTAATTGCAGTAAAAAAATTACATTACAAATAACTTCTCTTACCAAGATGTAATTGCAGTAAAAAAATTACATTTTTTGTGCTGTTACTTAAGAGGATGTAGCGATTTTCGTTTTTCGAAAAACGCGAAATTAAGCGAAAACGCACCAAAACTTCAATATATATTATTCAAACTTATAAGCTTTGCTACCCATACCAAATATTATCGTTTTACCAAATTTCAGAAAAATCCGTCCATTCGTTTTGAAGTTAAGGCGATGTCCTTTAAAGGTATCCTTATGGAATCCTGTGCGTCCTTGGACCAAAGTAAGGAACTTTTTGAATAGCTTTAGCTCCAATCTTACTTCATGGTCACTATCAATTGTTTTAGTCAATTTAGATATGTTTTTAAGATTTTTGAAAATTTTGGTTGTTTTAAAATATTTAATTTTTGAAATTTTACGAAATTTTATCTTTGACACTTTCTCGCTTCCAAACCGTGCATTGTATACAAAAAAATTCTTCACAAAAAATTTTATAAATTTTGTTTTCTGTTGAAAAATCATAATTTCTTATTATAAAATACTTTTTTTGGCGCATTTCTGGTCAATTTAATTTACCCCGCCTGGAGGCGGGCTTGCCGGTTAGAGGGTTAAATAAAAAAGAAAAATGTCAGTTTTTTGAACAAAGTGCCACCTAGTGATAGCGATGTCGTTATAACTTATATTTTTGGTGATACCATACCCCTGGCTAAAAGATCTCAATTTCGAATTACAATAGGTTTTCAAAATTTTATATAGAAGAGCACAATTTATTTAATTTCAAATGAAAAAGGGGAATTTAATTTTAAAATTTCGCAATTTCAAATAAAAAAAAATTCCGATTTCAGTTGAAAAGTTTTTGTGAATAAAAATAGAAAGTTTAAATTTTATTTGGAATTTTTTTAATTAAAAATGGCAGATCTGAATTTCTAATGAAATTTTATAAATTTTAAATGGAAAATACCAATATCTTTTAGAATTTTCTCAATTCGAAATCAAAAATTGGAATTTCTCTTCAAATTTTCTCAATTATATATATATAAAAAAAATTCATTTTGGTATTCTCCAAAACTTGCTCGGGAATCTATAGTTTATTTTTATTTTTAGTTTTCTCCAAAGGATCGCATTTAACTCATTCCAATTAGGAAATCTTGAGCATACATGTTAATATCGTAGTGGATACAGTTATGATCCAACCTAATCTCTTTACAAATACTCTCCAATTTCTGACTGCATACGAATAGTAGTTGGATCAATCTGGCAACTCCGTTATGCATTAACGCGCAAATTTTTTGCTATTGAGAAAATTAATTAGAAAAATTTTAAATAATAAATTAAAGTGGTTTTATTAATTAATAATTGAAGAAAAGTTTCTACTAATATAAGTAAAAGTTATTGTTTTTATTGTTTGCTTACTAAACATACATAAGCATAGTATTTAATAAGGTGATACTATACAGTGTCTTCTGTGCCAATATTCAGTTGTTGCAACACATATTGCAGTTTGTATGCGGCATTATTTTATCTAACGAAATACGTTAACAGAAGGTGTACTCTCCAAGTATCGAAATTGTTTTTTCCAACTGGATTTTTTTGGAAAAATTACTTATTTTTCTTATCGGTGCTCCCGGCTTTTCAGTAGCAGTTGTTTTTGTTTAGCCCAGAGCTGGTACTTATTAATTGTTTCCGTTTTCATCATGTCATCATCCACTTGTAAATGTCCTGTTTGCAGTAAAAATGTGACTAAAACCAACAGAAGTATTGACTGCTCTTATTGTGAAAAGTATTTACATATAGCATGTGCCAAAATTTCAAAGGAGCAGCATGAAATTTTAGTGAAGAATAAAATTTTAAAATACATTTGTGAAAATTGTTCAAGGTTGACTAAATACTGCAATGTTCAGGAGGAACTTAGAAATGGGTTTTCTTTCGTGTTGAAAACATTAGAAGAAAAGTTGGAGGCAAAATTTATGGAAAGTAAGCGTAAACTTGATGAACAGCTGGAAAATGGTCTTAAACTTTTAGATCAAAAAATAAATGAACTTTCTTTTCACGGTGCTTCGGGGATTTCTGATGTAGATCAAGTGAAATCTGACTTAAAGCATTGTTTTGATGTTGTCAATGTTGTGGACAAAGCTGCTGATCGTCGAATTGGTTCTCTGGAAAAGCACAACAACATTTTGCAGAGAAGGTTAAATCGCTCCAATATTATAATTGTAGGATTGCCCAAAAAAATTCAGGATTTGCGGCAGCACATTTTAAAAATATGCTCTTTATGCAAGGTTAAGGTGTTGTATACTGACATTCAACATTGCACTTATTTTGCTAGTGGAAGGAAGGTTTTGGTAAAGTTTAATTCCGTACAAATTCGTGATGAAATAATGATAAATTATCACAAGAACCGCAAATTGAAGTTGAAAGATATAATTGGAGGGACATTACAGTCAGACGTTTTTTTAAATGACCATCTAACAGATTCTGCTAGGAAACTAATTGCTGTCTGTCGGAAGTTGAAGCAGAAGAACAAAATAGTGAAATATTCTTTTATGAACTATGATATTCCTAAAGTTCGAATAAAAATGTTAGATAATAGTGGAAAGACGCTTGGCTATGAGCAATGTATGGAGCTCCTTGATGCAGATGGTTTGAACAACGGCTCCTTTTCATCTGGGGCAGCTTCGGGACCTCACGGTGGACACGATGTATAGTAGATTTCTTACATTTATATTTGTATACCTATATATATATATATTTATTTTTGTATATATATATATTATTCTTTTATTGTTTTTTTAACCTTTTTATTTTTTTCTTCTATTAAGTAGCTTTCATGGCTAGTACCTGATCCTCACGTTATCATTTTTTTATTTTTTTTTTTTTTTGGGGAAAATTCCCTTCTCCTTATTGGGAGTAATTTGCTTTTTTGTTTGGCATGATAATGTGCTGATTTCGGTTATAGTTATGCACTACTGTGTTATTTAAATTTTTATAATGGTAGTTTGATTGTTTTATTCAATCATTTGGTAATTTAATATATTTTTTTTTTTTTGTTTTATTATTTATTAATTTTTTTTCTTAATAACATTATTATATATATTTCGCCACTTTTATTTGTGTTTGAAATGAATTTAAGACATAATCTTGGAAACATTGTTAGCGATAATAGTTTTTTACAATCCCAATTACTAAATTTTAAACAAAATCTTAATTTTGGTCACCTGAACTGTACAAGCTTTAATTTGAGGCCAAATGCTACTAAATTTTGTGAAATTAAAAGCCTATTGGAAGGTGGTTTATTACAAGTAGTTGGTTTCAGTGAAACATGGTTAAAGAATACCATATCTGCTAATGCCACTAATATTTCTGGCTATGTTTGTCACAGGAATGATCGCCCGTGTGCCAATGGTGGTGGTGTAGCACTTTTTATTTCTGAGAATATAAAACAGAAGGTTGTACATGTTGGCGTAAATTATAGAGTAGCTGAATGCTTGTTTGTGGAATTGATTCTTAATGATATTAAAATTTTGGTAGGAGTTGCGTATTTGCCTCATGGTGATTTTGATTCCTTTGAGCGGGAGATTTCTGATTTACTTGTTCAGTATTCTAATATTGTAATTATGGGTGACTTTAACAATAATCTTTTCGATCCGTTGAAGGCCTTGAGGATAAGAAACAGTTGTAGTAGATTGAATCTATCGCCTGTTCACAATTCTATGCCCACACATATTGCTGGTAATTCCACCTCCTTGTTGGACTATTTTTTGGTCTCATCCTCTGAATTAGTAAATTATTCTAATCAATTTCAATGCCCAGGCATAACTCGTCATTCATTCATATTTATGTCGCTTAAAATTTTACAACCGGTTTTTAGAAAAGTTTATGAGTTTTATGATTATGATGCAGTTAATATTTCCTCTTTAGAAATTGCGGTACTGGAATGTAATTTTAGTGATATGTTCTTAACTAATAATGTGGATGAACAGTTGTTGATTTTAAACAACAACTTGCAGTTTTTGCATACTATGGTTCCTTTGAGGAGGCGCGTGATTCGAAATTTGAATGACGGTTGGTTCAAAGATCCTTTAATACAATTCCATCAGTCACTTAGGGATCTTGCGTACAGCACTTATTTGAATGATAGAAGTGATGAAAACTGGAAAGTTTTTTGTAGGTGCAGAAATCGTACAAAAAATATAATTAGGAAAAAGAAGAGAGAGGCTCACGGATTGATTTTTCAGGACAAGACCAGCAAGGAGATTTGGTCTATTTTAAATAGAAAAGGTGTTGTTGGTAAAGCTGATGACCTTGAAGTAATTGATCCTAATTATTTAAACAACTTATTTTCTTCTAATCAAATTTTAAATAATAACAGCGTTGTGCCTCGAATGAATGATAATGGTTTTTCTTTTCGTGCAGTAGATATTTATGAAATGAACTTAGCTTTTAACTTAATTAAGTCAAAAGCTATTGGTTATGATGGCTTTGCTCTTAAGTTTCTTAAATTGTTGATTCCCATAATTGGAAATTACATTTTACATCTGGTTAACACTATATTAACCACCTCTGCTTTTCCATTGCTATGGAAAGTTGTTAAAATTGTTCCTATAAGAAAGAATAATGGGGTTAGTAGTACTGATAACTTGAGGCCGATTTCTATTTTACCGATTTTATCGAAAATGGTTGAATACCTTATGAAGGATCAATTGATGTTGCATGCAGGGTTTAAAAAACTACGATTCAAAAAATATTTTTGCTTTTTACTACTGCTACTACTACAAACAATTCATGTAGCTTTAGTAAAAGCATCTCCCTGCTACTTATTTTATACAAAGTAGGCAGTCATTGTTTTTGATCAACTCTATTTTTGTTCTTGTGCTACTGCTACCACTACAAACAAAACACGGAGCATTTGTAAACAGTAAGAGCAGAAAAACGAAATGAACAACTACTACTGCTACTGCCACAAATACTGCTGCTACAAAAAAAAAAAAAACAGCAAGAGCAGAAAACGAAAAAAGTAGTAAAACATAGAAAAACGAAATATGACTCCTTTCATGCTGAGTAGTTTTTTTTAGCGAAAGAATAAATGATTTTGGTTTATCTGATGTGTATTGGGCGCATACAAAATTACATAATAAACTTGAAATGTTTTAATTAAAAAAGCGGCTTTTAAATTAATAAAGGTTTATGAGTTCATATTTGAATATGTTTGACCCTTTGTATGCAATATGATTATAATCAGCACCAGTACACTCACAAAAAAAGCCCGTACAAATAGTTTAAAATTCTACTAAAATAACAGAATATACTCGTATTTTCGATGAAGTTGAGCATCACGGCCTGCTAAATTTATAAAAATACAATAATTTAAAAGAAACGTTGTTTAATGGAAATTAAATTATTCAGTTGAAATCAGCATATCGTTGCTGCGCCTAAGAAAATAGCTATTTGTTTTCAAAAATTATTTGTGGAACACCTAAATTAGGTCTGTGTTGTGTGTCTTGGCCATTTTTTTTGGAAGTAATTCTTTTATAACTGAAAAGCTTGAAGTTTGGTTTATATGTGTGTAAAAAAATAATTTCCAAAAAGTTCCGAAAAACGCTGAAATAAAGCAGATTTGTATGTCTCCTCACAAAAAAGTTTATCGACAAATATGTAGCTATTTTCTTAGGAGCAGCAACGAATATGTTTGTTGATTAAAAACAAGTAAAAATTCAGTTTTATGTTTGATGTTCCTATCTTACGGATATATAACAAAAATAATCTGCTACTGTCAGTAGTATTTTCTACATGGTCATTTTAAAGTACAGATGGGCATCGATTATCCGTGATTCAATTAACCGGGAACATCAATTATCCGGGATCTATAAGGAAAGGAAGATTTTTTATTTCAATCGATTAACCGTGATTACATCAATTATCCGGGATTGAAAAACATCTACTATTTATTTTGACGAAATTTGGTTTCAACATGTTAGCAACACTAAAATTAATATGTGTCTAAAACGAAATAAGGTTATTCCCTTGTTTGCATGTTTTTCCTCTGGTGTTTAGTTGCAATTGAAATTTACGTAGTAAGGAGTGTTGATGTGTAATTTTAGAATCGAGTAAAAAGCAAAGAAAAGTATTAACTATTCAAGAAAAATTTGATATAGTCAACGACTATTTAAAAAAAACATGTTTCTGTTCAAACACTATCACAAAAATATGGAGTGGGCAAACAAACAGTTTATGACTGAATAAAATATAAAGATAAAATATTAAAATATTGTGCAGAAAGTGATTTAGTTACTCGCTTCCAAAATCGAAAAACTTTAAAAAGTGCATTAGAGCGAAATACGAATGGTTCCGACAAAAACGTTTTAAAGGGATCCCAATTTCCAGTTTAATGATAATGGAAAAGGCTAAGTTCTTCCATTAAAAATTAAATATAAGCTTAGCATGTGAATATTCTCGAGGCTAGTTACAGAACTTTAAAAAACAACATGGAATTCACAAAGCATCTGCCGAATATGTATCTGCCACAATTTTTGTAAATCAGTTGGAAGAATACACATCAAAGGAAAATCTTATAAATAAGAAAATCTACAATGGAGAGGAAACAAGCCTTTTTTGGAAGTGTTTCCCTGAAAGCAGTTTTAGTTGCCATTATGAACATTTCTTATATGGCCATAAAAATTCAAAGCACATATTATAGAAAGATTAATATTATAGAATATTAGAGAACAAAATAAAATACAAGTCTACCGTATCTAAGAGAAGCTCTTAGCGGAAAATATGAAAGTTAAGGAAAAGAAACAAACCACAATAAATGAATTTTTTTAAGTAATTACAAATGTAGCAATTAAAAACTTATTAACATTATATTTTGTAAGTTTGTATATTGATTAAATAAAACAAACATTTATATTAAAAAACGTAAAAAATTTTACATCAGTTAACCGGAAAATCGATTATCCAGAATGCGTCCGATCCCGACCATTCCGGATAATGGATGCCCAACTGTAGTTTTTAGTACACTCATATAAAAAGTTAGTGCAAAATTTAAACCCGTTCTGATTCAATTAAACTAATTTTTCCGTTATTTTGTCTTTAAATTTAACTCAGTTTTAGCGTTCTTAAGCCTAAACCAGATAAACGCACTGTCAACAGTATTTTATTTTAGGACTTCGGTTATCGATTTTTGTCGAAACTTTATAAAAAGTATATTTAATAATCTGGCTAATTATGGGATAATCTTCAATGTAAAAAATAAAAAACGCTAAATCTGACGTGACTAAATTGTTTTCATTAGCACCAAATAATTATAAAAATATTATCTTTTCAATCAAAGATAGGGATTATATAAAAGGTTAAAATCATAATCTGTGAGATTAGATACTGAGTGTAAAAAATATCCATAAAAATCTCCAACCACTTCCGAAATCAGCGTAAAAACCGTCCGTCGCCATTTCAAGAATAAAATCTCCAAATGTGTTTGTAAATCGCCACGTTTGGCAAGAAAGCGCTACATCTGACAACCCTAACAACAAATACTGATCTACGTATGTATTTTGTGTGTATCCTTATTTTGCGACAACCCTAACAACAAATACTGATCTACGTATGAATTTTGTGTGTATCCTTATTTTGCTCTCGCCCACCACTTGTTAACAATTTACCGTTGAAACAGTGCTGTCTTATTGTGACGTAAATTTATGTACCCTAATTCTATCATTATGTGTCTTATAACTGTTAATTTTTAAAACAATAAATAAAATATTGAAAAGTGAATTGGTACCACGGGTGGGTGCGGCTGGCTAAACTAATTCCAAACTAAATTCAGGTTTAAGAGTTTCTTTTTTTTTAAAACAATTTTTAAAGAAATTTTAAACCCTTTTCTCTATTTGTATTTAGTTTAGAAAAAATTTAGCCACCTCGCACAGGGCCTACGTAATGAAAAGAAATTGCAAATTATTCATAATTAGGGGTGAGTTAAAAAATATATAATATAGTATAAAATAAAAAATTTAAAATACAAAATATAAATCATAAAATCAATCGAATATTCCAAAACGGCAAATTAGCATCTTCATGCTCTGTTCTGTTTAACAAAAACAATATAAAATACATACACACACACACACAGTACTGTTAAAACCAAACAAATAATTCATTTTTAAACAACCAAAAATATTTCTATGACTACTCTGCTGAGTAGTAATTTGGGAGTCATGTATGTTTGGCTGCTACTGCTCTTGCTTAATTTGTAAGTAGACGATTGGTGCTGCGGTAGTTTTCAATTTCAAAACAAAGATGTGTGCTACTGCTTAGCTAATAAAATTTTTGTGTAGTGGTAGTAGTAGCTGAGTAGTAATTTGGGAGTCTTGTCTATCTGGCTGCTACTGCTACTTGTTGAATTTAGTAGCAGACACATCGATTGATGCTGTGGTGGTTTTCAATTTCAAAACAAAGCTATGTGCTACTGCTGAGCTACAGAAAAGTTTGCATAGTGGTAGTAGTAGCGATGTGATGACTTTTAGTTTTGTTGTTTTTTTTACTACAATAATCTTCATTTTTAGTTACTACTGCTACTTTAGTCGTAGCTTTTTCAACCCTGGTTGCATGTTAATAATAATCGTTTGCTCCATGATTGTCAATCCGGGTTTAGATGTAACCGTAGTACTACATCGTTGCTTATTGGTCTAACGGACAATATTAGGCGGAAAATTGCTGACAAAGGTTTTTGTGTTTTGTTGTCTTTGGACTTAGCAAAAGCTTTTGATAGGGTTAGCCATCCGCTTTTGATTCAAAAGTTAGACAGATATTTTGGTTTTTCTGGCTCTGCCTGCAAATTAATATCGTCTTATCTTTCGGATAGAAAGCAATATGTGTTCAGTAATGGCTCTTGTTCTGGGACTCTTCCTGTTTTCAGTGGTGTACCCCAGGGGTCTGTACTTGGGCCTTTACTTTTTATTATGTTTATAAATGATCTTTTTGATATTTTGTCAAATAATATGTGTCTTCCATTTGCGTTTGCAGATGATGTTCAGATTTTATTTAAAGGGGATAAGGAATTTCCTGATGTTATGCAGAGTATGATAGATTTTACTGTAGGTTTATTAGGTAATTGGATGTCTTCCAATTATCTACATATTAATTCTGATAAATCTAAGGCATTGTTGTTTGGTAATAGTTGTATTAATAACTTTTCTATTAATATAAATGGTAATGTTGTTGAATTTGTAGATAAAGTTAAATGTCTTGGTGTGGTTCTGGATACCAAGCTTAGTTTTGAGCACCATGTTAATAATGTTGTTTCTAAGGTAAATTTTACTTTGAGGAAATTATACAGCTTAGACGTTATGCTGCCATTTAATGTTAAGCTTATGATTGTCCATGCGTTAATTATGCCAATTTTTTTATATGGCTTGGAAGTCTATTCTGGGGCTTTGGGTTATGTAATAAAGAAGGTAAAGTTAGCTGTCAATCGTGTTATGAGATATTTATACTCTCTTAGATTGTCTCAGCACATTTCGTCTTATGTTTTAAAATTTTTAGGATGTTCATTTGATAACCTTGTTCAAATTAGAAATATTATGCACTTTTATAAAGTGTTTAAATTGCAAATGCCGTTGTTCTTGGTTGATATATTTGAATTTGGTAGATCTAATAGGAATAGACAATTAGTTATTCCAAAGCTTACACCGTTGTTAGGCCGATCTTTTTTTGTAAGGGTTGCTCGAAAATACAACAAATTGCCACCTGACTTAAAGACTTTTAATTTGTCTATTGATACGTTCAGGAAGAAACTTTTTGAAGAATTTTCACTTAATGCTTAATTTTGCAGGCATTGTTTTTTTAAATTAAAGCTTACATACACTATTTATTTTTTTTTTTTTATAGAATTTAGGGAATTTAGAAACTATTATCGCTAATTTTTTTTAATTTTTTATAACTTTTACGTTAAATTTTTTGCATTTATTAATTTTATTTTTACATTGTTATTTAATTATACATCTAATATTATATTTTATACCTTAATTTTTTTTATTATTTTAAGCAAATTTTATTGCTTGTTACTTTTAGTAGAAATTTGTAACCGATTATGGCCTATAGGCTAGGTTATTGTAATAAATAAAGAAATTAAATTAAATTAAGATTAGTGTTAAATCTTGTATTTCCTCCCACCCTGTAAAGTTTTTTGAGTTTAAAAAACTGGATTCTAACTAAACTAATTCCTTTTAATAATTGCCTCGCTTATATCAAAACCGATATAAAAATTGTATTAGATGACGTTTTCCAAATAGGGATCACGAACCCCTTAGCGTCCGTAATTGCATTCTAGGAAACGCGAAACATTCCGAAAAAATACTTCAAAAACAAGATTATTTTTTTTTTTTTTAAATTAGAAGTTTTTTATTAAAATGCCCTTATGCCACTAGCTTTTTTCTTAACTTGTTTTTTACTTTTTTAGGGTTTTTTTATTTTTTTCTATTCCGATTTACCTTTTTCGTAAATAACCTGTTTAGGGTTAACAAAAACCCTAAAAAAAATCAAGAAAAAGTTAGAAAAAAACCTAGTGTCATAAGGGCTTAACTGGAATATAAAAAATCTGCTTTCCACAAAAAAAAAAACATGAATATTGGTAATATCAAAAAATGTGATAAAAACCATGGAACCAGCTAATTTCTAATGCATGTATTACATTTGACTTGTATATTTCGATATGTATTAAAGCACTGTCCCCTCTTTTACAAAATTTATAACAATCCGACCAATTTTTGGTTACCAATTTTATAGGCCAAATGTAAACTCCGTAACCAGTAACTCGTAAGGTTTTTTAACTTTAATAGCTTATATATTAATAACCATGAAGCTAAACACTAACTGTAAGAATTTTTATTAAGAGGAAAAGTGACGTTTTTAACAAAAATTAATACATTTTACAAACTTTTTCGTATATCTATGCTAACACGACTTCAACGATTTTTCGTCATAATTTTTGATAGAAATGCATACACCAGAATTTTGGAGTTATCTATTAATTATATTGCGAAAAGTATAATGTTATTTATACTCAAAAAGATCGTTGGACTGTAAATAATCATCTAGTTAGTATAACAGAATTAAAGTTTTTCTGCAGCATGTAACATTCTCGATATGAAAACGGACGTCTTTAATACGATTGGAAAAAATGTTGTAAACTCCGTTCCTAATTTTTACACCAAACTATTTAACGAGTGAGAAAAACAATGTCATATTTGAATTCACCTTGCAGGCATCATACGATTTTGTTTCGGAAAGAAAATTCTAACAAAGCGTTTCTGACAGAAAACGAAAAAAGTAACCAAATGTAAACTCCGTAACTTATAGTCTTGACTAGCCATGGATTTGTGCGAACATGAAACAAATCACACGTGAAGCAACAACAAATTTTAATTGTTGTTTTTGTTTTGCATGTAATTCGTTTCAAGTTCGCACAAATCGATGTCTCGTCAAGACGCTAAGTAACCAAAATTGTTTGCATCAGATTGCAGTCAAAAAAATGTAGGTAAATGTTTAAAATATTTTAAAATAACAATAAACATAGGTGATTCAACTAATATTTATGCGTCGAAAGATGATTTATCTAAAAATTTTGCGTCAAATCAAAAAAAGTTGTCAGTTTTTTACCCTAAACTGCTAGACCGAAAAACGATTGATTTTGCATTTCATTGGTTTGGAATCGATATTTGGAGCCATTACTGACATTAGTTTGACAAATTAAATTTGTTTGTTTTGTTTTAAAAAATTTTATATTTTTGAAAAGCATTTAAAAGGACCAAAAATACAAAATTAAAAAAAAAAATGTTAAAATTTTTTTTCGCGGAATGAATTGTATTTTTATTCGCGAAACCGCCAATTTGATAAACACAAATTGTATATTATTGAAAAGCATGTTGAAAAAATTGAAGAAAATTCGTGCGCAATTTTTTTTGTTATATATTTTGCTTATGGAAATGTAAACCCCGTTAAAAACAAAAAAAATTAAAATTGTGCAAAAAAAGTTATTGCGACAACTTGTAGAAGAGATTTTTTGTAATTAGGTTTATAATGACTAAACTTACTGATTCCATTAAGAAAAAACCGAAATAACACTTTTTGCTTCTCACAAATTTGGCCCAAAAACTTATCACATTTTTTGATTTTACCCATCTATTTCTTTTCAGAATGATGGTAATAGTGCGTAATTTTAGGCTACACAAATTGTGTCTGGCAAGCTAATGTCCGTACAAACCTTAATTCCTTTTGGTGAAAATTTGAATTCCTTTTGGTTCCAAAATACTTAAGGTTATTCGAATGTAATATGAGTTATAAGAAGCTCTTCTTAAATATATACTTTACATGTTATTCAATTGTCAAAAATTCAATCCATCTGCTGAAATATTAAAACTTTTTAATACAGTACCATACGCAACAAAATATCTGAAGTTGATGAATCGGAAAATTTTGATTCTGAAATATTTAAAAAGAAAAATATTGGTTCACATTTTTTTGCTGTTATTTAAATTTATTTGTTCTTTTTTATAATTTGTTACAATTACAAAATTTATTGAGTTTGAGTGTATAACTTATTAAATAAATATAGTATTTTTAAATTAATTTTTAAAAAAGTTAACGAATACGAAATTTTTCAAGAAAATAAAAATTGGGGATAACAAATTGAAAATTGGCGATAAAGTCTAAAAGAAACTGACAACACTGATCCATCTGCTGAAATATTAAAGCTTTTTGATACAGTACCATACGCAACAAAATGTCTGAAGCTGATGAATCGGAAAATTTTGATTCTGAAATATTTCAAATTAAAAATTTTGGTTCACATTTTTTTGCTGTTATTTAAATTTATTTGTTCTTTTTTTTATAATTTGTTACAATCACAAAATTTATTGATTTGAGTGTATTTTTTCCAGAAAATAAAAATTGGGATTTATGGGTATTACAAATTGAAAATTGGGGATAAGGTCTGAAAAAAAACTGGCAACACTGTATAATATAGTGATGTAACATCGATAACTTTTTAAACAAACTGTAGATGTCGCTAACATATAGGCAATTTTGTCAAAGGAGGATTTTATTTTGGGAAATTTTGTCAAGCTAGGATTTTGTTTTCAAATGAGGTGTTAACAGTGTTGTCATGTAAGGGGATTTGACCCAAATTTCGACTTCGGTTTGGGGACAGATTTTTGAGGAGGAGGATTTATGTATTTAACAAAATATGGTGGTATTTTTGGTATATTTGGGGGGTGTGCATGTTTTGAGTCATTTGACGTCGTTTAAATCTTTTAAAAACACTGTGAGTAAATAGATTTTACTGTTAAATTAAGTTAAATTAATTAAAATTTTGTTAAAAATGAGTAAATTTGAAGAGAAATTGTAAAACTATACCAGTGATGCGCAAAATTGATTTGCAATTGTATTAGTGAGCAAGAGAGAGAACTGCACTGGGAAAAAAATTGAGCGAATTAAAAATATGTATTTTTACATATTTATCAATATCCATATTTTTTATACAATCTTAATCAGAGCTTTGAAGAATTAATTCCTTAATTCAATTTTTCAATTCTGAATTAAAAATTCGATGAATTAATTCACTAAGCACCATATATTGAATGGAATTAATTCATATTTGCTTTCGTTCGATTTATTTTGTTACGAATTAATTCAATTGCAATAGTTCTTTTTATTAAATCAAATGAATTAATTCACCGGTGAACGCGTTCAATTTTATAAATCGAACTTAAAAAAAAGTGAATTAATTCCTTACTGAATTCCTTACTGAATTAATTCACCACTGAATTCATTCAATTTCATTTTCATTCAGTGAATTAAAAAAAAAAATAAAATTACATTCAGTGAATTAAAAAAAAAATAATAAGTTCACTGAATTGAAAAAAAAAATAAAATAAGTTCACTGAATTAAAAAAAAATAAAATAAGTTCACTGAATTCAAAGCCTGTTTTCTGCCGTTCAGTAGAAGAAAACAATAATGTACAAATAAAATTTTTAAATAAGCAATTTTACAGCGTGTGCTAGTAACAAATTAGAAACCGGATGCTGTTTATCAACCTACATGATTCAAAAATAAAGCCTTTTACTATTAAAAATAAAAACTACAGATATAGATAAATTTGGAAAAAAATATAACTATATAACTAGTTTGAAAAATTACTAGTTATATTTTTTTTCCAAATTTATCTATATCTGTAAAGTTTTTATTTTTAATAGTAAAAGGCTTTATTTTTGTATCATGTAGGTTGATAAACAGCATCCGGTTTCTAATTTGTTGCTAGCACACGCTGTAAAACTGCTTATTTAAAACTTTTATTTGTACGTTATTGTTTTATTCTACTGAACGGCAGAAAACAGGCTTTGAATTTAGTGAACTTATTTTATTTTTTTTTTAATTCAGTGAACTTATTTTATTTTTTTTTCAATTCAGTGAACTTATTGTTTTTTTTTTAATTCACTGAATGTAATTTTATTTTTTTTTAATTCACTGAATGAAAATGAAATTGAATGAATTCAGTGGTGAATTAATTCAGTAAGGAATTAATTCACTTTTAAACGCAGAAACAGCAGCAGAAACGGTGCGATTATCGGTGAGGGTAAGTAACGCTATTGTAGATTATTTCGGTTACAGTATTTTAAGGATAATTGTATTTCGATTATTTCGATAACGGTATTTTAAGGTTAACTGTATTGCAATTATTTCGATAATGGTATTTTAAGATAACCGGTATTCAGTTATTTCGGTGCATTCCGCAAATTTTTTTTTACAAAAAAAAAACAAAGTAAAATAAATTTATTAACTAAGTGTATGTAAAATTCACAATTACGACGTGGAATTACAAAAAGTTTAGACTAAAAAATAATGGTGTTGTAAGGATAATGGTATTTCATTAATTTCGGTACTGGTATTTTAAATGTATCGATATTTGAATATATAACAGCATTTTAGCGATAGAGCCTACCAACCCTGCCTCAATGTATGTAATTACTTTTGGCTTATGAATGACTTAACATCTAATTCATCCGTTGACTTGTAGAAGAGCATGAAATATTAATAAAAATAAAAATTTTAGACTACTCGCAAACTGACTAAAATTGTGAAGTTTGCATAAAAATTCCAATATCGTATTTTTTTTATTCATACGAGTTAATGAATTGATTCACAGCGACTGATCATCCACGAATTAAACCGATACATCAGGAAAGTGTATTAATCTATACATGCTTTGAAATTCTTTCGTTATACAAATAAGCTATTAACGTACACAAAAAAATCGTTACCAAGTAATTAAGAAAATTTCAACTAATAAAGTTTTATCGAATAATTTATTATATTGTATATGCCACAAAAACATTATTTTAGTTGAAGGGCTCCCAATTCCTTGCCAAAGATTTTTTTGTGTGTATTTAAAAAGCGCAAATAAAACTTGATTTTTGAAAGACTCTAATACTAAATTTAGACTGAGCAAAAACTACCTAGTTTTTGTACAAAACTAGATTTTGTTTGTTTTTTATGTATGCGTTTTGACAAGTAAAAACTAGCAAAGGCCAAAAACTAGATAGTTTTTGCTCACTCTAAATGAATTATAAAATACAATTATTTTTAAATCGTTCACATGTGATCATAACTGACTCTTATTTACAAGCTTTTTAAGTGTTTTGTTCTAAAGTTAATTTTTTCTCTAAATTTTTTTCATATGAGACTCAAAAGTTCATCATAAATGCTGCATATTTAAGAAACTTTTCTTTGTAATAATATAACTCCCAGAACGATGGGACAATTGAAATGGCCAAATCACTTTTTTTAAGTTTACTGATGAGGTTATTACCTTTTTTCGGAGTACAAATTGTAATAATATCGTTGGCTTAGTCGGCAAACCTGTCAAGTCCAATTTTTATGCAAATAGAGTTTTTGATGTAGTATGCTAGTGTAACTCAAAACACATCATTTACAAAAAAAAAATGCCATTATGTTGTTTTTTCTTGTTGTTATGCAGTGGTAAGCAATTCTGTCAAGTCCAAAAAAACAACCAAAACATCGAAAACCACATGCTAAGTCCAGCTGAAAACAACACACATTTTGTTTCAACAAATTTCTTCAATAGAATTAAATGCGACTTTTGTTTATTTAAAGATTAACTAAATAATTATATAGTTAATTTAACTTTTAAGGTACCCAGTGTACAATTGGAGTCCGAAAAGACTCATAAAAGAGCCCTTAGACCTTCTGAAATCATAGATATATGAGGGTGTTTTTCTTCACTGATGAAGCCTCTTTTGAGCGCACTTGTATGACTCATAAAAGACTCCAAATTATCAGCATTGCTGGAAAATTTTGAATTTTCTGAGCCATTTATGAGTCATTTTTGACAAATTTTTGAGTAATTTATGAGCATTGAAAAAATTTTGAATACGCTCATAAATAAGAGTCTATTATGTTTCATTTATAACTCTAAGATTTGAGCACTCTGAAAATGTTCGTCTTTCAGAGTCTTTTATGAGTCATAATTTCTGAGCGCTTAGAAAAATGTTGGCTGGGTAACTATTATAAATTTTTTCAGGAAAAACATTGTTAATTTATAAATTTTATTAGGCGATTGTCATGAATTCTGCTGACAAAAATAAAAATAAAATAAAATAAAAAAAAAAAGAAAATCTGCTAAGTCCACAAAGTTGAAAGTCCACATTTAAAATAGAAAATTATAAAGAGAAAATCTGCTAAGTCCAAAAAGAGCCTATGAATCTGCAAACTTTTATTTTGGAATTCTATGATTTTTTGTGGTTAAACAAGATGAACTAAAGAAGAAGATGAACAGATTTAAAAAAAGTTAACCCAAAAAAAAGTTAGACAGTTTTTTGTCTCTCCTGAAAAATTAAAAAAAACGGACTTGACAGGTTTGCCGACTAAGCCAACGATATGTTAATTGGAGTCATTTATAATTATATAATATATAATTTCATATTTTTTGGGTAATTTTGTCTACACTTTTGGGAATTTTGAATCTTGCTTGTGGCAGCACTGAGATTAACAAGATTTAACTGAACTATTTACTTGTAGTGGTGGAAAAAATCATACACATTTGTTGCACAGTGGATTGACCGAATACAAAATGGGTAATAATTCATACTTGTTTGTACTTAGTAGAATCCCCGTATAAAAACAACAGGATGGAGGGTATCTAAAGACTCGGCACAGCCGAATTTAATCTTTGGTTTGTATAAGTCCCCAATTACCTGGGGACTTATACAAACCTAGCAAGCGGGCTTTAGCCCACTTGTTTTTATTAATTTTTTTTTTAGATTTTACAAAAATAAACATTTTGCTAATTTCAGCAGATTGATTTTAAATTACAGTTTACAACAATTTACTGAAATTTAGTAGCTGCAACTATTATTTCAGTAAAAAAATTTGTAAACAGTTTCCGATCGTACTTTACTATTCCCAGTTGCAAAAAATACTAGTTCAGAACCAGTTATGTACTAGTTTATTTAAACCAGGCAACTAGTACGAGTTCTACCGCCTCTCCATACAAACAACTGTGGAATTTAACATGGAGATGTCATAGGGATGGGGGCAATTGTCGCCAAACTCCCACTTTGGTACTAGTTGTATAACTAGTTTGAAAATTACAATTTAAGGACGAAAAATAGGGAGCGAAACTGGTGCTAATGTGACAATCGCGGAACTAGTTCCAAAGTGACTCTTTGGAAATAGTACTGTACCAGTTGGTTGTATCTGAATTATATAGATAAAAAACAGAGGTTTTTCCTTTGATAAAACGCAGATTAGACCGATAGTTTCCTCTTACTGAGATAATTATAGCCATTTACCAAATGAAATTTCAAATATTTTGTGTTTATGATTTCTAATGACAATAAAACATTTTAGTGTTTATTTGAAAACTCAGAATGTATCACGTATTACAAACAAAGGTAGTATTTCAAAACTCGTATTTAAATTCAATCTTTTGAAATCTCTGCACAGTTTCAATGAAACTATTAGGTATACAAATTCTTAAAGATTATTGTTTTTGGAAGAAAAACAAGAAGCTGTACTGGTTCTTATAAGAAATTTACTAAACTAGTTCTGGATTGACTCTTTGACACCAGTACTGTACCAGTTGATTTACACCTCAATTCAATTCACAATAAAAAATTTAAGTGCTTATTTACGAACTCTGAACTCTTTTTAATTAAATATAAATGCAAAAAAAATAATTTCAAATCTCATATTTTAATTCAGGTAATTTTTTTAAACAGTCTCTACATAGATCGTATTTAACTAGTACACAACTGGTTCAAAATGATTATTTTGAGAACTACCCAACAAACAATTCGTTCCGTTTACGCACCGTTTTCGGTCCGTCATAAACGGAATCCAAATCCGTATACGTACCGTTTTCTGGATCCGTATACGGACCAGAAAACGGAACATAAGGAACATCGAAACTGATTCGAATCCGTTGAAAATCCGTCAATGACGGACCGTTTACGGACCGTTATGTCGTGTTAAAAACGGACAAGTCCGTTTAAAGTCCGTCAATGACGGACCGTTTACGGACCGTTATGTCATGTAAAAACGGACTAGTCCGCTGAAAGTCCGTCAATACCGGACCGTTTCCGGACCGTTATGTCGTGTAATAAACGGAGTGACTCCGTTTTTAGAATGCCGTTTTCGGACTTTTATATCTACCTAAATTGACACATTACTAACTTTAATATTGTATGTTTTTTAATAGATTTATTAAATAATTTATTAATTTTATTAAAAACTTTGTTTACCGCCGCCGGAACTAACTTCATTAATCGGCCTCAAAATTCGCAAAATTGACCCATAACTAGATCCAAAATATATCTAAAAGCAAAATAAACAACTTATCAATCGAGGTTAAATTAAATGTATTCACGATTGAGTTTTTTCATATGCAATTCACAAACTATCGTGAAAAAACATAAAATTTCATAAACACTTACTATTTAATGATTTTATGTGAATTAAAGTAATTTGGCTCCTGCGGCAACGGCCAAGACAGGATGCTCGTTTTTGCGACATCCAGAAACGTTTTTAACCGACTTTACCGCGCGACCCGTATTAAATTATTTAATTAATTATATTTTGCGGACAAAAATTCATGAATAAACTGAAGAAAGACGACACCGTTAGCTCCGGAGTTCAAAATGATGAAAATTGGTGAAGTCCGTATTTAATGTATTATATTCGAAAATCCGAAAGTACGGTCCGTTATTGTTCCGTATACGTACAAGCTTTGACAGATACCTGTTTTACGGACCGATAATGTTCCGTAAAAGCCGGATTGATGATTCCGTACATGCCGGAGAGTCCGTAAAAATGTTTCTTGGGTAGTTATGTAATTACTAGACAAGAAACTAGTATATTTTAGAACTAGTTCGACCATTTGCTACTGGGTTTTGATACTGATTTTTAGTACAATTTATTTTTTTAGTAATCATTTTTGCTATTCTCTCATTACAAATTACGGATTTTTTACTAATTCTCGCAGCTGATTTCAGCAAAACATTTTAATAATTTTTCAAAACCGAGTGCTAAATTTAGCAGAAAAATATACTAATTTAAGCAATTTTTTTTTGATTTTTTACAATTCTTTTGTTACTATTGATATATTCTTAGTTTGGAAATAACACTCAGAAAATTTTATTGTATCTCCAATGCATAAAAAGCTAATAACTGGAGAAACGTTTTCAATTTTGACTTCAAATTTCAAGTACGATGAATTAATTACACTATGGAACATTTTTGGGATTATTGTCTGGGGGGTGAGAAATTCCAAGTCAGGGTGATGGTACTAGGTCAGTATAGTAAAACCCTCAAAGGGTTTGGCGTTCGTATGTGTCATTTTTTTTTATGACCTTTTAAATTTTTTCCTTATCTTGATGTTTTTTCGCTTAGTTGTAACTCGAGAACCACTTGTCCGATTTTGATGAAACAAATTTAGAAAAATTTAGAATTACAATTTCTTTAATCCGTTCATATAACATTTTTCTTTATAATCAACAGTTTTGCCGGTAAAAATAAATTTGTGGAGAAAAAAAAATATTTTTTTGCCTAAAAATTAAAATTTTTTTTTTTAATTCATAAAAATTTTTAATTTTTAGGCAAAAAAATATTTTTTTTTCTCCACAAATTTATTTTTACCGGCAAAACTGTTGATTATAAAGAAAAATGTTATATGAAAGGATTAAAGAAATTGTAATTCTAAATTTTTCTAAATTTGTTTCATCAAAATCGGACAAGTGGTTCTCGAGTTACAACTAAGCGAAAAAACATCAAGATAAGGAAAAAATTTAAAAGGTCATAAAAAAAAATGACACATACGAACGCCAAACCCTTTGAGGGTTTTACTATACTGACCTAGTACAATCACCCTGACTTGGAATTTCTCACCCCCCAGATTGGCTGTTGTACTGTGTTATACACTTGTTACAATCGGAAGAAAAATAATTTATTATTTTTTTTTTTTAAGATTTTACAGTTTTTTTATTTTTAGTACACTTTTTTACTAATTCCAGCATATTGATTTTAAATTATAGTTTACAACAATTTACTGAAATTTAGTAGCTGCAACTAATTATTTATACTAATTTCATTGTACTAAAATTATGATATTTAGTAAGTTTTTTAACTGATTTTAGCAAATTTATTTTGAATTGCAGTTTACATAAATTTTACTAAAATTTAGTAATGGCTACTAAATTTTTCTGCTAAAATTAGCAAAAAATACCGTTGGCCTCATAACAGTTAAATTTCCCGTAATAACAGCAAAATTTTCAGTAGCCATTACAGACTTTTTTGGTTGAGTGTACGCTTGTTAAACATTTCTTTTATTATTTTTTTTTTTAGATTTTACAGTTTGTTTATTTTTTAACTATTTTTTGGTAAAAATCAGCTCGCTGACTTTCAGCAAACCTTTTGCTGAAATTACCAACTTTTTTGCAAGCACGCTCCTGACTAAAAATTTGCTGCCACAGCAACATTTTTTGCTGACTTTACTGACTTTTTTTTGAGTGTGCTAATTTCAGCAGATTGATTTTAAATTACAGTTTACAACAATTTACTGAAATTTAGTAGCTGCAACAAATTATTTATATTAATTTCATAGTACTAAAATTATTGATATTTAGTAAGTTTTTTAACTGATTTTAGGAAATCGATTTTGAACTGCAGTTTACAACAATTTTGCTAAAATTTAGTAGCGACTACTAATTTTTTATACTAATTTTGTTGTACTACAGATCAGCAGACATGTGTTGCTAAAATTAGCAAAAAAATACCGCTGGGCTCAAAACAGTTAAATTTCCCTTAACAACAGCAAAATTTTCAGTAGCCATTACAGACTTTTTTGGTTGAGTGTAGCTTAGTTTTTTTGTTTTTTTTTTTTAATTTAGTAAAAACCAATTATAACTAATTTCCTTTTGTTTCAGCGCAAACTGGATGAATCAATTTATTCGTTAACTTCTGTTTCGGCATTTTCCGGTTTAACTTCATCCACCTCGGCCAACTCAAATAAAGCAATTAAACTTGCCTTTAATGCAAGAGCCAGAAAAATTGCCAAAAGGAAAATGCCTATAAAACATTTGAAAAGACATGAAAACGATCCTGAGTATTTACTTGAATGTCATAAGCCACCAAAATCGCGTGAAGTTAAAAGTACAGACTATGCCATGATGTTAATGAATTTGAAAAACGTCTATTCTATTTTAGCAATTGCTCTAAATTTAACCAATGATGACATACAATTATGTGATTTATTACGATTTGTCAACGAAGGTCACTTGGGTCCAAATAATGTTTTACAATATTTTCCCGAAAATATTGCTAGCAATGGTAAAGAAATATTAAGGAGAATAAATTTTTATAATAATAAAGATAAATATTCAGATAAGGTAAGTAGATGTGTAAGTTCCCAGTCAGAAAAATATGAACGGCGAGGTGTTGGTAAAGCGTGGGCGAGGGTAGTACCAGTGTTGGCAAAATATCCGATTTCCAAGTCATACAACACTGGCATGAAGTCGAAATGATAACAACGGAGAACACCCAGGTAGAAAAATACAAACGGTACAATGTCGGCCCGGTATTGCAGACGGTAGTACATGTACTAGCAATGCGTCGAATTTTCAACTTTCACTGTAATCCCAACGTTGGCGCAGGCTTGGGATTTTATTTTTTTGTTATTATCCCAGTACATTTAATAACAAATTTAGTAGTTTGCTAGTACTTTACTGTCCTTTTAGTGTACATCACAGATTTTTAATGTATTCTTTCGAAACTTCACAAGAAAAGAATTTGTGTAATATATCGTCGACCGTCCTGCAAAATGTCACATGTGTTTTTTAATAGATTTTTAGGAGAGCGAAAAAACTGTTACAAAATCTACTTTTAAGATATTTTATTGGCATCATATGCTTTAATGATGGTTTTACTAAATGAGATCGTGAATCATTAAGGCATATGATGCCAATAAAATATCTTAAAAGCAGACTTTCTAACAGATTTTTCGCTCTCCTGAAAATTTATTAAAAAACACATGTGACATTTTGCAGGCCGGTCGACGATATGTAAAAATACGTAAAATTTATAAAATTTTAATAAATTAAAAAAAGCTCGTTCATTTTCAGAAAACAGTACTGGCAAAGCACGTTTTAAGTAGTATCGGCATTTCAGTGGTGTCCCAATACAATTTTTGTTGCAACGTCTGCAATTTCTACCTGGGCAGTTGGCTAAGGGCATTGGCAAAGCATTGGCATTTTAGAAATACAGTGCCTTCCTAGTGCTTTAAATACAATAAAATTGGTGATTTTTTTATACTGCTTTGCCAGTTCATTCCAACAATGATATTTTTTTTATTTGGAATTAATTTTACTATAAAAATTTCTTATATTCCTCAGCCATGATAATTGGTCGAAAACAATTATCATGGCTGAGGAATATAATAAATTGGACAGGCTTACGTACAATAAGCGAACTGATGAAGGAGTAGAGAGTACTTTTTAATCATTGTTAATAATATAGAATAAAAATATTTAAAGTATGTACATAGATAAACTGTATAAAACCACGAGGTAAAAGAGAGGAAAATTTTATGTATTTCACACTTTTATGTGTAAAGTTAGTACACAATGTAAATAATTAGTATAGAAATGAAATGTACATATGTAGTCGCTTACATCCAGAAGTGGATTTGCAAATAAAGAAGAAGAATAAAAAAACACATAAAAAAGTAAGAGCAAAGTGGTTGCTCTGGATATTTCAAAGGCCTTTGATCGTGTATGGCACGGGGCGCTTATATCAAAGCTTATTGCTTTTGGTGTGGGTAATGACTTCGCTCGTTTTATTTCGAGCTTTCTCAGAGATCGCACTATTCGTGTTGTTATAGATGGGGTTTCATCCTACGAGTTTCAGCTGAATTCAGGCGTACCGCAGGGTTCTGTTCTTTCTCCTTCCCTATTTCTTATCTTTCTCAATGATCTTCTTGGTCAAACTTTCAACCCCATCTACTCTTTCGCAGATGACAGCAACATTTGTCATTCATTTTCCTTCGATCGTAGACCAAATCCTGAGGAGATTGGGGGTAAAAGGTAGATTATGAATGACACACTGAATTGTGACCTTTCTACAATCTCAGAGAGGGGTCGGGCGAATAAGGTCGACTTTAATGCACGCAAGACCCAATGTTGTATGTTGACCCATAGGGCTGCGGGGTCAACACTGTCTCTGTACATATCGGTGATATCGATATTGAGGAATCGGATACTCTTGATGTTCTGGGCATGAAAATTCAGTGTGATGTCCGTTGGAATAAACATGTTTTTCAGGTGTCGAAAGAAGCATTCAAGTGTCTAGGTTTTTTACGTCGGTGCAAGAAGTACTTCACTCCATCCGATTTACTCACTATTTATACCACCTACAGTGTTGTAAAATATAATAGGGACATTCAAGTTTTTTCTAATTTTATTCTCGCTGCCTTTATTTTTCAGGATCAAAATAGTGGAACAATTCGCCCCGAAATGCGAGAAGATGGTTTAGAAAATTCTGCAGAATTTTAGCGTGATTCCTGTTTTTTATTTTGTAACTTGTTTTAAGTGGGTGTGGCTTTTAATAAAAAATAAGTGATATCGACCTTCTAGCAAATTACATAGCAAAATTTAGCGAGCACTGATCGGATATATACAAGCTGTATACTTTTGGAAATCCTATAAAATTTTCCTAAATCTTGCGTTATTTTTATCCACAAAGCGTCCCCAGACTTATCATAACAGTGCAACACATTTTTCTTTGTTTTTAGCGATTTTTAAATAAAGTTAACAACACTGCGTTAATCGGGGGCATCCCCTGAGTGTTGGTCCATCAAAAAAAAAAAAACGTAAGAAATAAAGAAGTACTGGGAACATGCCAAATGTGTTGTATAGTCAACACCCGAGAATAACGTCAATTGACCGTCCTCCGTTGTTATCATTTCGATACACTCACTGTACCGTAAAAGCATAAAATACGGTGTTGCGCCAGTACCTTTTTTTTTGTACCGTTGGAAATTTCTGACTTGGTTAATATCGAATTTTATAAATATTTTTTGTTTAAATATATTGAATTTCTTTGACGTCTCTTTAACTACACTCAACCAAAAAAGTCTGTAATGGCTACTGAAAATTTTGCTGTTATTACGGGAAATTTAACTGTTTTGAGCCCAGCGGTATTTTTTGCTAATTTTAGCAACACATGTCTGCTGATCTGTAGTACAATAAAATTAGTAGAAAAAATTAGTAGCCGCTACTAAATTTTAGTAAAATTTATGTAAAATGCAATTCAAAATCAATTTGCTAAAATCAGTTAAAAAACTTACTAAATATCATAATTTTAGTACAATGAAATTAGTATAAATAATTAGTTGCAGCTACTAAATTTCAGTAAATTGCTGTAAACTGTAATTTAAAATCGATCTGCTTAAATTAGCAAAAAATTGTACTAAAAATAAAAAAAACTAAAATCTAAAAAAAAATTTTTTTTTCCTTTCGATTGTAACAAGCGTATACTTACTTCATCGTACTTGAAATTTGGAGTCAAAATTGCAAACTGTTCTCCAGTTATTGCCGTTTTATGCATTGGAGATGCAATACAATTTTCTGGGTGTTAGTTCTAAACTAAGAATATATCAATAGTAACAAATATAAACTAAAAACGAATTGTAAAAAATAAAAAAAAAAAATATTTTTAAATTAGTATATTTTTCTGCTAAATTTAGCACTCGGTTTTGAAAAATTAGTAAAATGTTTTGCTGAAATCAGCAGCGAAAATTAGTAGAAAACTCCGTAATTTGTAATAAGAGAATAGCAAAAATGATTACTAAAAATAAAAATTGTACTAATAATCAGTATAAAAATAGTATAGTGCGATTGGAAACTGTTTACAAATCTGTTTACAAACTTTTTTATCTGAGTGTAAGTGTTGTATAAATGTGTCGTTAAACTTTTGTAGTTGTATATCATATAATAAATTATAAATAACATTTTAGTACACTCAGATAAAAAAAAGTTAGTAAAAAAATTTTTAAATAATTTCCAATCGCACTTCGCTATTTTATTACTGATTTTTAGTACAAAAATTTTTTTTAGTAATCATTTTTGCTATTATCTTATTACAAATTACGGATTTTTTTTACTAATTCTCGCTGCTGATAATAGAAAAAAATATAATTATTGCTTTATAATTATTAAGAGAAATGCATGCAGATAATTTTGTATGAAGTGTCCTATTTCTATGTCCATAGCTGTATATTTGTTACTATTGATATATTCTTAGTTTGGAAATAACACTCAGAAAATTGTATTGTATCTCCAATGCATAAAAATGTAATAACTGGAGAACCGTTTGCAATTTTGACTCCAAATTTCAAGTACGATGAAGTAATTATACGCTTGTTACAATCGAAAGAAAAAAAATATTTTTTTTTTAGATTTTACAGTTTTTTTATTTTAAGTACACTTTTTTTTTGCTAATTTCAGCAGATTGATTTTAAATTACAGTCTACAACAATTTACTGAAATTTAGTAGCTGCAACTAATTATTTTTACTAATTTCATTGTACTAAAATTATTGATATTTAGTAAGTTTTTTAACTGGTTTTAGCAAATCGATTTTGAATTGCAGTTTACAACAATTTTACTACAAAGCGACTACTAATTTTTTCTACTAACTTTGTTGTACTACAGATCAGCAGACATGTGTTGCTCAAATTAGCAAAAAAATACCGCTGGGCTCAAAACAGTTAAATTTCCAGGTATAACAGCTAAATTTTCAGTAGCCATTACAGACTTTTTTGGTTGAGTGTAAATATATTGACATCACCGCCACCTACTGGGTCAAAATGTTGTGAACAGTTTTCATTCCACATAAAAAATATAAATTCTGAATTTGGGCCCTTATCGGGCCAAATATACAACCACAAATAATAAATTTCTGTATATCTACCGAAATTGTAATTCTTTTTGTGAACTTTTTTGTACCACATAACTAATACATACTTTGAATATGGGACAAATCGAACCGTAATCACAACCACAAGCTACCAGCTACTGGGTAAATTTTTTGTGGAATCTTTCCATTCTGTACAAATAATATACATTCTAAATATGAGGCAAATCGGAACATAACTACAATGATAAATATTATTTTCATAAATGTCTCGACTTCAGCGACACCTGCCGGGTAAATTTTTTGTGAAACATTTTATTCCACATAACTAAATAATATACATTCTAAATGTGGGGCATAAATACAACCACAAATAATATAGTTTTTGTAAATATCTCGACTTCAGCGCCAATTTTTTTCGTTCTATACTCTCAACCAAAAAATTCTCTAATGGCTACTGAAAATTTTCCTGTATTACGGGAAATTTAACTGCTTTGAGCCCAGCGATAGTTTTTGTTAATTTTAGAAACACATGTCTGCTGATCTGTAGTAAAAAAGTAGTAGAAAAAAATAGTAGCCGCTACTCAATTTTAGTAAAATTTATGTAAAATGCAATTTAAAATCGATTTGCTAAAATCAGTTAAAAAACTTACTAAGGGGGTTATTTTGTAATACGCAACGCCTTGCGTTGCGTTGTTTTCCATACAATTTATTTTTGTAACAATAACAATTTACACACAAATCAAATTACAAAATAACCCACTAAATATCATAATTTTAGTACAATGAAATTAGTATAAATAATTAGTTGCAGCTACTAAATTTCAGTAAATTGTTGTAAACTACAATTTAAAATCAATCTGCTGAAATTAGCACAAAAGTGTACTAAAAATAAAAAAAAAACTGTAAAATCTAAAAAAAAATTAAAATCAAATTTAATAAAAAAAATATTTTTTTTTCTTTCAATTGTAAAAAATGTATAATTACTTCAACATACTTGAAATTTGGAGTAAAAATTGCAAACGATTCCCCAGTTATTACCTTTTCATGCTTTGGAGATACAATAAAATTTTCTGAGTGTTATATCCAAACTTAGGTTTGTATTCAGAATAATGTTTTGAATTTTATTACAGTTTCATAAAACAAATTAACATGCAAAACAACAACAAAAATCCTTCAATTAGCCTCTAATAAGGCAAAAAGTTTTTTTCTGAATAACCATGTAAAATAAACAAGAACGGTAAAAAACAAGAACGGTAAAAAATCAACGAATTCTTGTAAATAAAATTTTTTAAATTAGTATATTATTCTGCTAAATTTAGTACTTGGTTTTGAAAAATTAGTAACGTGTTTTGCTGAAATCAGCAACGAAAATTAGTAAAAAAAATCGTAATTTGTAATAAGAGAATAGCAAAAGTGATTACTAAAAAAAATTTTACTAAAAATCAGTATAAAAATAGTAAAGTGCGATTGGAAACTGTTTAAAAATTTTTATATCAAGTTTTTTTGAGTGTACTTACATATATAAATACCAGGCAGAAAAATACGATAAGCAAAGTGTTTGCACACCGTTGGCGAGTATCGGTTATTTTTGAGTTGCTTTTTTTTTCATCTGGTATTATTTCAAAATTTTGGCATAGGAAAGAACCCAAAACCTTTTAATTTTACTACACTCAAAATAATAAGTCTATTGGCTGAACAGAAAAATTGGTTACTTTAACAAAATGTATTCCTGTTTTTTGGCTTAAAATAAAATTTGTTGATTTTAAAACATTTTTTTGTCAAATTTAACAAATCTAAATTAATTAAAAAATTAGTAAAAATACAGTTTTATTTGTAGTTATACTGAGTCGTAAAATTTGTTCAAATTTAGGGCTTCGGGCCCGTCCCGGGGCCTAGTCTATGTCATCTAAGGACGCGTAAGGGCCCTCCAAAGGAACGAACATTTTGTCCGTTTTGCTCTATTTGGCTTAGTTTTAGAGATATGGGCCATTTTATGAAGTGGAAAATTTTTATTAAAAATTTCCGGTGGTCCACGGGCCTACCAAAGTCCATTTTTAGATGGAGATAACCTTTTCATATGTTGTAAGTTTACTCGATTAATGTCAAAACTAGTTTACGAGCCCTGGTAAATATACGCTTACATTTTTGTGTGTAAACTTTTTGGTATATGGGAAAATCTACGAAACAGGTCGATTTCAGATTTTAAAATTGTAAAATTTCAAATTTAGTGGCACACATTTTTTTTATAGATTAACTTATTTCAAATGCATTAAAAAGAAGTAATCTGTTCGCGTGAATCAATTTTTTTTAGTGCTAAAAAAGTTAATATAAACAAAAAACCGCACACATTTTCGCTATTAAGTATTTTTAAATTTTTGGATTTTTCGGGCATGCGACCACACATTTTCAAGTGACCTTTCCGTGCTGAGTCCGAATTTGGTTTCCAAATTTTTCCAACACATTTGGTTTTTGAGAAAGTTGAGGTCAAAGTTAACAAAACCTTTTTTTTTGGCTATTTTTGACTGGGTTTTACACACTTTTACCTCGAGTTAATGAAAAAAGATGACACAAATTTTGCAATCATCACGGTAATTTTATTCGAAAACGCATAGTCGCGCTATATTTCCATTATTGATTTTAAGTAATGTTGTTTTTTTAATTTTTCCGTCTGTCCGTCTGTCTCTACATGTAATCTTGTGCGCATGCTACAAGTCGCAAATACTTATTTAGATATTTTGATGAAATTTGGTAGACCGACTTATATCGGCCCAAGAACAAAGTCTGTTGATTTTGGTTTAAATCGGCCTATGTTTGGACCTAGTGCCCATATAAATTTCCTCAAAATTGCAGCACAAAATTGAATAGCACATCTACGCTTTAAAGAATTATGTGATCAAATATGTCTTGAATGGTACATATCTTCATTACTATTATTATGCATGGATGGTAACCGAAACGAATGCGGTTATCGTTAGCGTAACGATATTTAAGGTTATTTCGGTAACGGTATTTTAAGGGTAACGCTATTTCATTTATTTCGGTATCGGTATTTTAGGGATAACGGTTTTGAATTATTTCGGTAACGGTATTTTAAAGATAACGATATTTGGGTTATTTCGGTAACGGTATTTCAGTTATATCGGTAACGGTATTTTAAGGGTAACGGTTATTTCGATGCATCCCGTAATTTTTTTTTACAAAAAAAAACGAGATTAAAAACAGAACCATTTTATAAACTTAATGTACAAAAAATACTCAATAACCACGTGAAATTACCAAAAACAGAAAATTAAAAATAACGGTAACGGTATTTTAGGGATAACAATATTTCATTTGTTTCGGAAACGGTATTTTAAGGGTATTGATATTTCATTTATTTCGGTATCGATATTTTAAGGATAACGGTATTTCAGTTATTTCGGTAATGTTATTTTAAGGATAACGGTATTCCGGGTATTACGGTAACGGCATTTTAGGGGTAACGGTAGCCAGTTGAAAGGGTTTTGAATCGATAACGGTATTTTAGCGGTATTGCCTACCAACCCTGTTATTATGTGAAAGTGCTAAATGGATCGGATGAACTTTGTATTCTCTACAGCAGCGGTTCCTACTAAGTTTTGCTTCACGGACCCCTTGAGACATTTCTACTAGCTCACGGACTCCCAAACCAGTGTTGAGCGAGAGGTACTTTATAAATTATGGGGCAAAATTAATAAAAGCACCTGCTTATTTTAAATGATGGCCAATTTTAGGCAGGAATAAGGAAAAAAAACATTTTTCAAATCAATATTTTGTTAAAAATTATAAAAAAAATGTTTTTTTTTTAATAACTTCTTTTATGTTTTTTGTCGGATCTCTTCGCGGACCCCCTGGAATTCTGCTACGGACCCCCATTTGGGAACCGTTGCTCTGCAGCATAGCTTTCTCCAAAAATCGCTAAAAGCTTAAATTCAAATTCAAGGCACCTCCACAGTTTTAAGAATTATGGAGTCCAATGAATCTGGAACGGTAGATGTTATCATAACTATCATTATATGAAAGTGCTAAACAGATCGGATTTTTTTTTAAGCTCTACATCACTTTTCGCTGCAAAATACTCTAAAAATTCAACTGGTACATCCACAGATAAAAGAATTAATGGTTAGAATCTGGCTTATATGATATATATCGCCATTAATATTGTTGTGTGTAAGTGCTAAAATGATCGGATTATCCGTTTCGCTTCTACATCACTTTTAGCTCCAAAAATCTATGAAAAGCTACAAAATCGAACCTAAATGGCTCTTGATACCAAAATAATAGTACGATCTATTTAGCGCTTACACACAATAATAGTATTACTGATACATACCGATCACGTAGGACTGGAACTAATTATTTCTCAAACTGCGGATGTGCCCTCCAAAAAATATAAAATTGTATGTTCTTCACGCATAGACATGAAGAGATTATTATTGTCATATCTTCTTAATTTCTGAAGGCAGACTAATCAATTTGGCCACATTTATTTTGTTTATTTGTCAGTTATATGTCAGTATCAAAAAATTTTCAATTACATTGAGGCTGAAAGCGCAAAAATTAAAAATCTGTGAAATTACTCTTTATTCAAAAAACAGAGTTACAGATTTTAAAGAACCACCATTTGTTCCTAATTGAGGGCACCTATTTTTTTCAACAAGTGTCAGATTTTTCAACATCAGAATTATTACCCACCAAAGGTTTCAGGCGATTTCCTCTTGTGCTGAAAAAGTTATACCCAAAAGAGTTGAAAAACTTTTCAATAAATCTTTAAAACTTCGATTACACCGGTCGGGCCATCAACAATAAATTGTGTAAAATTTAACGAATGAGTTCTTTAAAATTAGTTATAAATAGGGCAAGCCATTTCAAGCACTTAAAAAACGAAAATATGCGCCTACAAAATGCAGCTAAAAAAGAAAAATATGCATGAAAAATATATGAAATAGGTACTTATTTTTACAAAAACTAAAAATAACTGAATTATATAAAAAGGTATAGAATTCAGTTAGTTATTTTTCAAATAAACAACGAGTTTATTGCTTTTTCTTAAGTCAACATGATTTTCGAGAAAGCTTTTTTCCAAAAACAAAACCAAATATTTTTGTTTGTATCAAAATTTTTTTTAACAAATTTAAAAATGTTACTAAAAAATTAAAAATATGCCCAAATATACATTAAAAAGCTTAAAATATGCATTAAAAAGGCAGAAATATACATTTCAAGTTAATATATGCAAAAATATGCATTTTTGACAAAATATGCAGCTACAAATCGATGCCATTTTGTTCTAAATTTTATAATGCTGATAAATATTTAATCCACAATAGTTTTGGACTATCAAAAAAAAATTTGAATTTACATGAAAATCCTTGCCCTGGTTATAAATAATTTTGAAAACTAACACTCAAAACTAGTTAACGAACTGAAAGTTTTTAGTATTGTTTTAAATGAAGATAACTAAAATCTTTTTTTTAAATCAATAGTGGTATTCGTCTAACTGGAATTATGCCCTCGTAAACCGAATATTTTTGTTGGTATCAGCATTTTCGAGGCAACGAATTTAATCAGGCGGTCATCTTAAATTTTAATATTTATACTGTTAATGTGCTCTATTCAATTAAAAACCACCCTAATTTACCCTAATTTTGCTTGTACACAGAAAGAATTTACAAAATTCTAATTAAATTTTTAAACACCTTTCTCATACCAAATTTGTAAATACAAAAAAAAAAACTTTAAAAAGGCACCAACAAAGAATTTTGTAAATCCAAAAAAAAATTTGTTTTTTTTTGTACACAGAAAAAATTTACAAAATTCTGTTTGTAATGTTAAACACCTTTTTTGCATAAACAAACAAAAAATTTTTTAAAAAGGCACCAACAATGGAATTTGTAAATACAAATCCCTTTTTGTAGCATTTTTGTAATTTGTTAAAAATAAAATCAATTTTTTTTTAACAATGTGTTTTGTAAATACAATAATTTTTTTTTGTAACTTGTTTGTATTTGTTAAAAATAAAAAAATAAAATTCAACAACGAGTTTGTTATATTAAAACAATTTTTCGCTTTATGTTGTCGAATTGACAAAAAAAAATGATTTGTTTTTTTTTTGTTTCAAAAAATTCTAATGCTATTTTTTTGATATTTTTGATACAATTTACAAACATTTAATAAAAAAATTGTTAGATATCTAAGTAAAAAGCCAACAATTTTTTTTAATTACTTAAAATTTTGTGATACTTTTTTCTGTGTAACTTTGAATTTTTATTTTTAAACAATTTTTATATGAAAGATAACAATTTACAAACGAGTTACAAATATTTCAAACAAAAAAATTGTTGGAAATAAAATTTCAATTTCAAAGAAAATGTGATTGCTTTTACAAATTCCCATTATTGGTGCCTACTGTTTTTTCTGTGTAACTTTTAAAAGTTTTTCAACTCTTTTGGGTATAACTTTTTCAGCACAAGAGGAAATCGCCTGAAACCTTTGGTGGGTAATAATTCTGATGTTGAAAAATCTGACAAAAAAAAAAATAGGTGCCCTCAATTAGGAACAAATGGTGGTTCTTTAAAATCTGTAACTCTGTTTTTTTAATAAAGAGTAATTTCACAAAATTTTAATTTTTGCACTTTCAGCCTCAATATAATTGAAATTTTTTTGATACTGACATATAACTGACAAATAAACAAAATAAATGTGGCCAAATTGATTAGTCTGTCTTCAGAAATTAAGAAGATATGACACGCATGTCTATGCGTGAAGAACATACAATTTTATATTTTTTTGGAGGGCACATCCGCAGTTTGAGAAATAATTAGTTCCAGTCCTACGTGATCGGTATGTATCAGTAATAACTATTATTGTTTGTAAGTGCTAAATAGATCGTACTATTATTTTGGTATCAAGAGCCATTTAGGTTCGATTTTGTAGCTTTTCATAGATTTTTGGAGCTAAAAGTGATGTAGAAGCGAAACGGATATCCGATCATTTTAGCACTTACACACAACAATATTAATGGCGATATAATGTGGTAGAAAATGTAATAGGAACGATTCAAGTTTTTTCTAATTTTTTTTTCGTTGCCTTTATTTTTAAAAATCAAAATAGTGGCTAAATTCGACCCGGGAGGCAAATATGTGGTTTAGAATATTGTGCAGAATTTTAACATAATGTCTGCTTTTTTATTTTGTCACTTGTTTTAAGTGGGCGTGGCTTTCAATGAAAAATTAGCGATATCGACCTGTTATCAAATTACAGAGTAAAATTTAGCGAGTACTGATCTGATCTATACAAACTGTATATTTTTGGAAATTCTACAAAATTTCCTTAACTTCTGCATTATTTTTTATCCAGAAATGGTCGCCAAACTTAAAATGACAGTGTCTTAAACATGAAAAAAAATTTCTTTGTTTTTAGCAATTTTAAAATAAAGTTAACATTAAAGTTACTGTCATTTTAAGTCTGGCGACTATTTCTAGATAAAAATAATGCAGAAGTTAAGGAAATTTTGTAGGATTTCCAAAAATATACAGTTCGTATAGATCCGATCAGTACTCGCTAAATTTTACTCTGTAATTTGATAACAGGTCGATATCGCTAATTTTTCATTGAAAGCCACGCCCACTTAAACAAGTGACAAAATAAAAAAAACAGACATTATGCTAAAATACTGCACAATATTCTAAACCACATATTTGCCTCCCGAGGCGAATTTAGCCACTATTTTGATTTTTAAAAATAAAGGCAACGAAAAAAATTAGAAAAAACTTGAATCGTTCCTATTAAATTTGCCACCACTGTATATCATATAAGCCAGATTCTAACCATTAATTCTTTTATCTGTGGATGTACCAGTCAATTAAAAGTTGAATTTTTAGAGTATTTTGCAGCGAAAAGTGATGTAGAGCTTAAAAAAAAATCCGATCTGTTTAGCACTTTCATATAATGATAGTTATGATAACATCTACCGTTCAAGATTGATTGGACTCCATAATTCGTAAAACTGTGGAGGTGCCTTGAATTTGAATTTAACCTTTTAGCGATTTTTGGAGAAAGATACACAGAAAAAAGTATCACAAAATTTTAAGTAATTAAAAAAAATTGTTGTCTTTTTACTTAGATATCTAACAATTTTTTTATTAAATGTTTGTAAATTGTATCAAAAATATCAAAAAAATAGCCTTAGAATTTTTTGAAACAAAAAAAAAACAAATCATTTATTTTTTGTTTTCAATTGCTCAAATGTTTGTAAATTGTAACAAAAATTTCAAAAAAGTATTTTTTTTTTGTCAATACGACAACATAAAGCGAATAATTGTTTTAATATAACAAACTCGTTGTTGAATTTTATTTTTTTATTTTTAACAAATACAAACAAGTTACAAAAAAAAATTATTGTATTTACAAAACACATTGTTAAAAAAAAATTGATTTTATTTTTAACAAATTACAAAAAAGTTACAAAAAGGGATTTGTATATACAAATTCCATTGTTGGTGCCTTTTTAAAAAATTTTTTGTTTGTTTATGCGAAAAAGGTGTTTAACATTACAAACAGAATTTTGTAAATTTTTTCTGTGTATGCTGTAGAGCAACGGTTCCCAAAAGGGGTCCGTAGCAGAATTCCAGGGGGTCCGCGAAGAGATCCGGCAAAAAACATAAAACAAGTTATTTACAAAAAAAAAAAAAATTTTTTTTATAATTTTTAACAAAATATTGATTTTAAAAATGTTTTTTTCCTTATTCCTGCTTAAAATTGGCCATCATTTAAAATAAGCAGGTGCTTTTATTAATCTTGCCCCATAATTTATAAAGTACCTCTCGCTCAACACTGGTTTGGGGGTCCGTGAGCTAGTAGAAATGTCTCAAGGGGTCCGTGAAGCAAAACTTAGTAGGAACCGCTGCTGTAAAGAATACAAAGTTCATCCGATCCATTTAGCACTTTCACATAATAACAGGGTTGGCAGGCAATACCGCTAAAATACCGTTATCGATTCAAAACCCTTTCAACTGGCTACCGTTACCCCTAAACTACCTTTACCGAAATACCCGGAATACCGTTATCCTTAAAATAACATTACCGAAATAACTGAAATACCGTTATCCTTAAAATACCGATACCGAAATAAATGAAATATCAATACCCTTAAAATACCGTTTCCGAAACAAATGAAATATTGTTATCCCTAAAATACCGTTACCGTTATTTTTAATTTTCTGTTTTTGGTAATTTCACGTGGTTATTGAGTATTTTTTGTACATTAAGTTTATAAAATGGTTCTGTTTTTAATCTCGTTTTTTTTTGTAAAAAAAAATTACGGGATGCATCGAAATAACCGTTACCCTTAAAATACCGTTACCGATATAACTGAAATACCGTTACCGAAATAACCCAAATATCGTTATCTTTAAAATACCGTTACCGAAATAATTCAAAACCGTTATCCCTAAAATACCGATACCGAAATAAATGAAATAGCGTTACCCTTAAAATACCGTTACCGAAATAACCTTAAATATCGTTACGCTAACGATAACCGCATTCGTTTCGGTTACCATCCATGCATAATAATAGTAATGAAGATATGTACCATTCAAGACATATTTGATCACATAATTCTTTAAAGCGTAGATGTGCTATTCAATTTTGTGCTGCAATTTTGAGGAAATTTATATGGGCACTAGGTCCAAACATAGGCCGATTTAAACCAAAATCAACAGACTTTGTTCTTGGGCCGATATAAGTCGGTCTACCAAATTTCATCAAAATATCTAAATAAGTATTTGCGACTTGTAGCATGCGCACAAGATTACATGTAGAGACAGACGGACAGACGGAAAAATTAAAAAAACAACATTACTTAAAATCAATAATGGAAATATAGCGCGACTATGCGTTTTCGAATAAAATTACCGTGATGATTGCAAAATTTGTGTCATCTTTTTTCATTAACTCGAGGTAAAAGTGTGTAAAACCCAGTCAAAAATAGCCAAAAAAAAAAGGTTTTGTTAACTTTGACCTCAACTTTCTCAAAAACCAAATGTGTTGGAAAAATTTGGAAACCAAATTCGGACTCAGCACGGAAAGGTCACTTGAAAATGTGTGGTCGCATGCCCGAAAAATCCAAAAATTTAAAAATACTTAATAGCGAAAATGTGTGCGGTTTTTTGTTTATAACTTTTTTAGCACTAAAAAAAATTGATTCACGCGAACAGATTACTTCTTTTTAATGCATTTGAAATAAGTTAATCTATAAAAAAATGTGTGCCACTAATTTGAAATTTTTCAATTTTAAAATCTGAAATCGACCTGTTTCGTAGATTTTCCCATATACCAAAAAGTTTACACACAAAAATGTAAGCGTATATTTACCAGGGCTCGTAAACTAGTTTTGACATTAATCGAGTAAACTTACAACATATATGTATACGAGGCGTAAATACTTTAAATGAATACCTTTAATGTTTCAACTACAAATTTTTTAAAAATTAGTCAAATCGATTCGAAACTCGTTTGACAAATTTTTCTCTTGACGTATTATTTTAAGTGTATGATTATTAGGGTTTTTCTTTTCCCGGGACAGCGGGATTTTTTTTAGAATTTCCCGGGATCCCGGGAATTCCCGCTCGTTAGAAAATAAATAAATCCGACATATGTTGTACTTGAAAAACTCAATTTCTATTAAAACACCGTCCGACAAAGTACATTTTTTGTTTGTACCCATGAGAAAATATACTTACGGTAGGTCTCATACTGCAGGTTTAAACTTTAGTTAATACTTTTCGTTTATTTAACCTTCTTTTTCAGTTTTTAACTCTACAATTTTCTTGAGCTTAAGGTTTGTTTTTTATTTATAAAAAGTTTTTTATTTTCGATATTTCGCTACTCCAATGTGTAGCATCTTCAGGAAATAACAATTAAAATAAGATGCTACACATTGGAGTAGCGAAATATCGAAAATAAAAAACTTTTTATAAATAAAAAACAAACCTTAAGCTCAAGAAAATTGTAGAGTTAAAAACTTTAGTTAATAGTTAACCCAAAAATTTGTTGTTGTTTTGTGTACATTTTTTTGACATTTTCTTTTGTTTATAGTTAAGTTAAAGTTAAAGCTACAGTGTGAGACCCACCGTTAATATATTCTGAAAGAAGTTCTGAATATGAAATATCCATATCTTCTTCTTATTCTAGATCAATTCGTTTAACAGTTTAAATCGCGAGTTAATATTAAGGTAATATATTTTCATGGAAGACCGTCTTAATTTTAAAAAAACAATTTTAAATATATTAACTAACTATTAATTCTCTTTTCAAACGGTAAACGAATTGATTTAGAAAGAGTGAAAGATATGGGTATTTTATTTTCATCCCTTCTTTCTGAAAATAACAAATTTATTAAAATGAAGTTTTCCAGAGGTAAAAAAAATATTTTTAGACGTTTCTTATATAAAATTGTGGACCATGTTCTTTATTTTTTCCTTTTGCGTCTTACACAAATTTTAAATTTGAGCCGTGGTTTATGTGTTACGATATAAAACGATACTTAGGGTCAGTTTTATAGTCAGAACTAAGATCGATTTTTTGCTTAAACATTTCTTAAGCCATGGAATCAAAAAATTTACATTTGTAGGTATTTTGTTTCTATGCAGATTTACAGAAGTATGCGCCTAGAATTATTTTTATAACAAATTTTAAAAGTGAGTATTTTTCACACAAATTTTTCGGCAAATCCGCCTAAATCTTTTTATAAAAATAGACACTAAAATATTATTAAATATTTTTTAGAAATAGAAATTTTTTATGCCACAACTACTTAAACTTAAACTCGTAAATTCCTTGTAAACCTTGTATAAATACAAACCATATTTTTGTATGTATGGAGTTTGACACTAAACTCATAAACATACCAGGTTTACGCGGTTTACGAGTAGAATACGAGTTTATATGAATACCACTAGTATTTTTTTTAATACTAATTCTGTTTATTGAATTTTAAATCGTATTTTTTAATTTTAAATATATTTTATTTAGATTAAAATGTTGGTATTTAATTTTTATTAAAAAATAAAAATTGTTTTTTTCTACCTTTTTAAATTTCTAATTATTTATATTAATTTCAAAAAATCAATGCTTTAAATTTAAATAAAGCTTCCAAAATTGTACTGCTAAAACTTCTATAAAAGAATAAAAAAAAAATCCCGGGAAATCCCGCACAAAATTCCCGGGATTGCGGGATTGAAAAAAGGGCGGGATTCCCGGGAATTCCCGGGACGGGACAAAAATTGTAATGATTATGAATCAAGTTTCTATATGTTGTTGTTTTTGTACTATTTTAAAATCATACCTAAAAATGTGCATATTCTTTCTTCGGAGGGCAGTGTATTTTTTTATGTAAATAAAAAACCCAGCGTTTTGAAAATAGCAGTTTACAATTTTTTTTATCAAATATTTCTGCTAATTTAACAAGAAAGACTGATATTTGCATTCAACTAAATTTAGCTTAAAAATAACAAAAATTTTGTAGATATAACAGTTTGCTTTTGATATTTTTAGTCTACTAATATTTAGCAAAATTTTCTGCAGATTTTACAGTGGAACTTGGCATTTTCAATGAACTAAAAGTTAACTTAAATATAACTAAAATTCTGTAAATTTAACAGTTTTATTTTTGCTGTTCTTAATTTTTTACTAAGTGTCTTTAGTACGATACTAACCTTAGTAAAAAATGTATTTATTGCGATAACTTTTGCAAATGGAAACTGTTTTGCTTGAAATTTTGCAAGAACAGTTTTTAGAGGTCACCCCATATTATACTAAAAGTTGGACTTTGGGGACAACTTTGAAAGCTATATACAATTTTTGAAAAGTCGCGATTTTAACCTATAGGCCGCTATTTTTTGTTGAAATATTTCCTTTTAATAGCTTCTTTACTAAGGCATATCATTTATTAAGGCCGATTTTGCTTTAAGCGATTCAATTGGCTAAAACCTTAAAAAACCGTAAAAATTCATATGAAGCGCGACAGTGGTTTTAGTATCAAGTTTTATGCATCAAATTTTAAGCCTAAAATTGTGCCTATATTTCACCACAAAAAATTTATATTGATTGCATTTGAAAATTTTAGTATGTAAAAAGTCTGTATTAAGTTATCTGATTCAATAACACAGTACAACAAAATGAGAAAAATATGATGCATCGAGATTGCGACACATCATTTCTAATAGACTTTGGGCCGCAGATCACGAATATGGCACTAGAATTTTAAAGTTATCTTTAGTTTAAGAAATATTTGCAAAAACGTTTTTGTAGGAAAATTAAATTTTTTAAGAAACTTTTTGCAAAAAAATATAAAATTGAAAGTAATAACACAATTTTTTGCAACATTTTAAAATTATGAAATATGCCCTTTAATTTGATATATTGCACGTTTTGACAGCTGCGATAATATTCCCTATATATGGATTTAAAATTGAAATTTCTCTTTTTGCACTATTTCGTTAATAAATAATCTGCGATGAAAGGAATATATAATATTTCAATTTGTACCTTTAGTAAACATCTCATGTTACTTAATTTATCAAAAAAAAATCGCATTTTCTGTTTTAATTTAAAGTTAATATTGACTAAACATGAAAAAGACTGACTTTTTTAATACCTAAAAATTAAGGAGTCTGTGACAAATCTTAAAATATAAAACCCAGATAAAACCATTCAGAAATATAAAACATATATTTTCCAATCAATTTTAACAAAGTTTTAGATAATTGAAGTGCAAATTTCGAAAAAAATAACGATTTTAAAATATGCATGTTCAAAAATGTACTTTATTTCCTTTTGCCATAGTAAATTCATATAAAATTTATTTGAAATAAAAAAGATGTAAAATGTGTATTTCAGATTGAATTTTCTGCAAATGTTGATGCAGAAGTTGTGATTCTTTTGATAAAAAGAATTTAGTGGAATATGGATTTACGTCATATGTAAAGATTTTCCAAATCCGATTAAGGGATTTTACTAGATTTGTAAAATAGGAAAATAAGTGAAGTTTTCACTTTAATTGCAATTATATCCAAGATCCTTTACATAATCAAAATAAGTTGATCTGTTTCTAAAAGCCCAAAGTCTATATTTTTAAACCATATTAAAAATTATCCGTGCTTTAGTCAGGTGTATGAATAAATAAGAAATTTTAACGAAAAAACTGTTTTTTTGCTAAAATTTAAATTTGCAAATATTTCAAAAACTAGAGCTAATTATGAAATTTGGTGTTCACATTCGTGATATTCATCCTAAAATCTATCAGAATTGATATGTCGCATGCCCGATGCATTTTTAGTGTTGTACTGTGTAATTTAAAGAAAATTAAATATGGGTTTTTTGAGATATTTGCAAATTAAGGATATTTTTCAAATTGTATTATCCTTTTTGCATTCAACAATTTATTTTTGCAATTTATTTTGAAAGTAGATTATAAAAGCATTACTAGGTAAAAATTTTATAACAATCGGATAACGCGTTCAAAAGTTGTAATCACTTGAACATCATGTATTTTTCACAAATTTACTGAAAAAAATCAACTAAAAACAGCGAAAATAGCGAAATGAGACGAATTTTACAAAAATTTGAAAACAGTAAACTTCGTGATAGTCATGAGAATCTACAAACCGAATTTTGTCCAAATCCAGATACCTTCTTCCGATGACTGTACACTCAAAGTAATACGTCTGTTGGCTGGACAGAAAAATTTGTTACTTTAACAAAATTTATTCCTGTTTTTTTTGGCTTAAAATAAAATTTGTTGATTTTAACAAATTCGTTTGTTAAATTTAACAAATCTAAATAACAAATTTGTAAAACTTCAGTTTTTTCTGTAATTATACTGAGTCGTAGAATTTATCGAAATTTAGGGTCTAGGGACCCTCCCCGGGCCTAGTCATATAACGGCACTCCAATGGAGCAAACATTTTGTCCGTTTTGCTCTATCTCGCTTAGTTTTCGCGATATGGGCCATTTTATGAAGTGGAAAATTTTTATTAAAAATTTCCGAGGGTCCAAGGCCCCGGCGAAGTCCATTTTTGGATAGATAGGTTAGGGGTAGTCGAAATTCCCATCAATTTTGCTCTATCTCTCTTAGTTTTCGAGATATGGGCCATTTAAAAAATCGGGAGGAAAAGAAATAGCGTCATCTTTAAAACTTCGGATACATTGGTGGACCCTCGGAAATTTTTAATAAAAAATTTCTACTTCATAAAATGGCCCATATCTCGGAAACTAAGCTAGATAGAGCAAAACGGACAAAATGTTTGCCCCATTAGGTGCCCTTATATGCCATCGCTTGATATGGTCTAGGCCCGGGAATTCCAGGGACAGGATTACCGGGAATCCCGCCCCTTTTTTCAATCCCGGAATTCTTTATTCTTTTACTGAAGTTTTAGCTATTATATATTGCAATTTTGAAAGCTAAATAAATTTAAATTTAAAGCATTGATTTGAAATTAATTTAAATAAGAAATATTTGAAACTAAAAAATGCGATTTAAAATAGTATAAAAAAATATTACTTAGGCCAAATTGTTTTTGGATGTCAGTTGAATTTGGTTAAGTTAAACCAAAAACAAATACTCGAACTTTAGAAATTTTTTTTCTTTAAAATGGTGATCTTTGTTCTAATAAAGCAATATATACAACACTTCAACATCCATATCTCAGTTTCAAATATCTCCAAAATATCTAGGCATTAAAAAATTTGTAATATTTTGTTTTTTTTTTCAATTTAGTATTTTGAAGTTTTTTTACTTCAAAAAATTTTAATTAAATTTCAACTGCTAAATATTATGCAGATGCTTTTTCAAATTATTTTGGATTTCTTTATATCCCGGTGAAAAATGTTCATATACGCTCAAACATGTTCATATACGGTTTATGTATGGACACATGAACAAATATGGATTTTTTATGAACATATATGGATTTTATATGAACATATATGGAAGTAGTATATGTGACTCCATATATGGAAAAAGATTTCATATACAGATATCAGCTATGGACATATAAATGGCACATTTTACCATGAATTCTTTCTTATGCTACTATATTGCAAATACTATTAACAACCAACAAGTTTTTGTTTTTTCCAAATGTTTATTATGCACATTTAATATTGCTATAAATTTTAATTGAAATTCATTAATGTAAATAAAAAATTATCATTATGAAAAAAAAACCATTGAAATGAGCTGGACACATAAATGGCACAATCTTAAAAAAAGAGAAGAATTGGTTTTAATATCGCATTTGTAAAATGACCACAGTTCGTCTATATTTTTGTAATTTTTCTTTGCGATTTCAACCTTGACTTTATTCCACAGGTTATCTATTGGATTTAAGTCAGGGCTCTGGGCTGGCCAATCCAAAACATCAATCTTCTCCGCACAAAACCATTTTTTTTACTAGTTTGGAGGAGTGTTTGGGGTCATTATCTTGCATGAATTTCCAATTTATTGGTATGGAGTTGAAGGCATATGGCTCCATATGGTTTTTTAAAATATCTAAATACTGAAACTTGTCCATTTTTCCATTAATTTTTTAAGGGGTCCTACGCCATGCCAAGAAAATGCACCCCAAACCATAATACTGCCACCTCCATGTTTTACCGTCTTCTGAGTGAACCGAGGATTAAACTCTTGGCCTTTAGGACGACGAACAAAGATTCTGCCATCTGGTCCTATTTTTGTTTCGTCACTCCATAACACGTTTTTCCAAAAACTAATCGGATTTTCCTTATGGGTTCTGGCGAAGGTTATTCGTTTTGAAATATTTTTTTTTTTTGGGATAAGGGCCCTTTTTCTGAAAATGCGCCCAAACAAATTTGCCTCGTTTAGTCTTCTTCTGACAAGTCTGCTTGATATTTCCATGTTAAAATTTTCATTAATATCCGATGCTATCTGCCTTGATGACTTGAATGGATAAATTTTCACTATTCGTACTATAGCTGCATCCGTACGCTCATCTGTTTTTCGTGGCCTTGGCTTCCGAATTTTACCCTTAGTCAATATATCGGGATCCTCAACACAAGAATTAATTGCATTGTAGGCTTTTTTGCGAGAAATTTGCATTATCTCAGTAATTTCCGCTACTTTTTTTCTATCTTCATACATTTTCCATATGATCTGCCTTTCCTCACTTATGGTATGTTTTCCTGATCCCATTTTAAAAATTTTTAACTTTTTATATTTATTTTTGAACTACACTCAAAAAAAAAAGTCAGTAAAGTCAGCAAAAAATGTTGCTGTGTCAATAAATTTTTAGTCAGGAGCGTGCTTGCAAAAAAGTTGGTAATTTCAGCAAAAGGTTTGCTGAAAATCAGCGAACTGATTTTTACCAAAAAAATAGTAATCTTCAGCAAAAGATTAAAAGACTGCAAATGAAAAAAATCCTTGCTAAAATCACTAAACTTTTTGCTGAATATTAGTAGACTGAAAAACTCAAAAAACATGTAGCGAAATTTTACTTTAGTTAATTTATTTGCTGAAAATTTAAATATAGAATATGTGTAGAGTTGTTTTCCTTTTTTTGTCATTTCCGTTTCCATACAAGCTGCGACATCTACATCTAGTCTATCTGGTTATCGTACACACTATGAATGCTGTTATCAGCACAATTTTTGTAGCAAAATAAATTAGTAAAACATTAGTTCAAAATTAGTTTAGTGCTAAAAAAATATAACTAAAATTTTTGCTGAAAACGGAATTTCAGCAAAAAAATTGCTGAAAACTAGTACACTTGATATATAAGACGTTTTACTTATTTTTCTACTAACTTATTTTTTTGAGTGTACGAAAAATATTTATTGCTTTGAATTAAATCTACACGACTACTGCCTATTTTAAGTAAATTGTGCCATTTATATGTCCACTTTAAATCAGAATTGTTAACGCAAAAATGATAACGGTAAATAATAAGCAAAACATAATGGAACATTTGAGCACTATTAAGACAAACATCTTTTTCAACAACAATCAGAAGATATAAAACTTGCATTTTTAAATATATTTAGTTGGAAAATTCTTAAATTTATGAGCAATTTAAATTTGTGCCAATTATATGTCCATAGCTGTATGTCGGATTTATTTATTTTCTAAAGAGTGGGAATTCCCGGAAACCCGGGAAATTCAGAAAAAATATCGCTGTCCCGGGAAATGAAAAAGTCCGGGAAAAGAAAAACCCTAGACACTGTATATTTCCAGATAAATCTGTAGTTTTACAAACATTTTTTACCTAAATTTAGATTTGTTAAATTTAACAAAAAATCAACAAATTTTATTTTAAGCCAAAAAACAAGAATAAATTTTGTTAAAGTAACAGATTTTTCTGTTCAGCCAACAGACTTATTATTTTGAGTGTAGTACTTTACTATACTTTTAGTTCACATGACAAATTTTTAATGCATTCTTTCGGAATTTCATAAAAAAACAATGGTGTTTTCATATCACTTAACCTTAACAGGGCTATGAACTAAAAAGCTAAGTAGACTAAAAAAAATCAAAAAACTTGTAGCGAAATTTTACTTTAGTTAATTTATTTGCAGAAAATTTAAATATAGAATATGTGTAGAGTTGTTTTTCTTTTTTTGTCATTTCCGTTTCCAGACAAGCTGCGACATCTACATCTTGTCTATCTGGTTGTCGTCCATGCTATGCATGCAGTTATCAGCACAATTTTTGTAGCAAAATAAATTAGTAAAACATTAGTTCAAAATTAGTTTAGTGCTAAAAAAATATAACTAAATTTTTTGATGAAAATGGAATTTAAGCAAAAAAAATTGCTGAAAACTAGTACACTTGATATACAAGACGTTTTACTAATTTTTCTACTAACTTATTTTTTTGAGTGTACTCAAGGCTGAGAAAATACAAATAACAGTCTGAGTTTTTTTGCATCGTGTGCAAATCGCAAATCGCGCGTATTCCCTCATTCTTTTGTCAAAAGTCCCAGATTAACATTTTTGTTACACAGAAATTATGTCTAAAAATTATTTCTAATTTTTTTTCTTTTTTGCAGACTGTTAGAGATTACATATGTGTGCTTTGTAAAAAAATTGGTATACAAAAACTAAAAACACCCAGTATAATCAAATTAACAAGACGTTATGTAAGTGAATTAGCTTTGCCTAATAAAATAGCCACATATTGTGAACGATTAATAAACATATTGCCACCACAATTTGAAACTCGAGCGAAAATTGTATATCCAGGATATGAAGCAAGAGCCATGGCTTACATAATATTTATTTTAAAGCTACTCTTCGGTTTAGATGGCGAAAAAGAACAGCGTATGTCACAAGCTTCGAAGAAATTAAATAATGAAATCGAACAATTAAATCTTAAACATAATGAAAAACAACCATTACTATTTATTTGGAATGAATGGGTAGAATATATTGAAATGCGTAAAGTTATCGTATCACATTTTAATCCCAACTTTTGTGAACAATTTAATCAATGTCAAAGTACAACACAGTTGTTGGAACAAATGGCTGAAGAAATACGTCGTAATACGGAACAAGAAAACTTGATCAATGATGTGGCGAAACACGATAAATTAACACAAAGACTAGAAAGTGTAAAAGGACTATTTGAAAGATTTAAAGAAAATTTAATTATCACTCAAACTGAAGATAAGAAAAAACAAATGCATTATATTGAATTTAAACCTTCATTTACCCCGGGCTTGTCATATTTTAAAAGTATACTTCTTCATTGTGATCATGAGAATTCTTTAAACTCAAATGAATATTTTAAGATTCCTGAATTTATGAGTATTGATCATGCGCAACGTGATGTCAATTCGTATTTAATAGTTAAACCTTTAATTGAATATTTTCAAAAGCATCAAAAGGAATTAAAGGTATATGATTTGCCCTCGCCTAAAAATCGTTCCTACGTCGGCATTTTCCGCGCGCCGCGTTCACAATTTCCGGGCACAGAAGCAAGACTTACCCAAACACAAAAGCCCTGTTTTAAAATAAGCGAAGAAAAATGGGCTGAAAAGATTACCAGAGAAGTTTCCTACAGTACTGATGATTTGGAATATAAAACAGTTTTGGCAAACTATAAAAAGCGATATTATGCATGTCTTAATAGAAAGAAAACAAATAAACTTCATGATAAGGATATGGATTTTGACTTATCACAATTACACCAAGATGACAGAGAACAAAATATAGATGTAAGTGTAAAAAGTTGTCAAGATAATATTTTTAAATACCCCGGGTGAAAATGTTCATATATGGGTTCGGATCCGAAATTTGAGGGTATATGGTCATATATGGAGAGATATATAGATGTCAATATATGGTCATATATTATTACATTTCAGCATGTAGTCGTATATGAAAAAACTTTTTTTTTATTTTTTAATAAAAATATTGGTTTTTTTATTCAAATTAAATGTAAATATATTTCTATTCATACGTTATTGATGAATTTGTACATTGAATGAAATTGAGAAATTATGAAATTTCTAATGGACATAAACATTTTGCTTCAAGTTTAGAAATTATTTTATGACTATTTTTTGATTATTTAATAGAAAAGTATGTAGAAAAGCTACTAAAATTAGTTAAAAATGACCTTGAAGGCAAAACTGCTGAATTAGGAGATTATATTTGCTAGATATTAATAACATAGGAACAGCAAAAATGAAACTGTTAAATATACAAAATTTTAGTTATAATTGAGATAAATTCCAGTGACTAGAAAATAAAATTAAATTGTAGTAGTTGACAGAAAACATCACATAAAATTAAAAATTTTCAAAGTTCCTTTTTCGTTTTTTATGGAAATAAAAATCTAGCCTTCTGAAATCAACAGTTTAATATTTTTAGCAAATATTTCTGTTGATTTTATAAACTGCTATTTGCATAGAACAAAATTTTTCTAGATACAACATTTTGTTTTTGCCATTTTTAGTTTACTAATATTTTGCAAAATTTTCTGCGTATTTTGCAGTATAATTTGTCATTTTTAATTAACTAAAAGTTAACTCAAATATAACTAAAATTTTCTAAATTTAGCAGTTTTTTTTTTGCTGTTTTTATCTTACTTTACCATTTCCAATTGTATTTAAAAAAATAATCATTTTATTTCAGGATTTCATATATATCAATTATATTTCAGAAATGATCAATTGTATTTGAAAAATTATCTATTGTATTTCAGAAACTACCAATTGTATTTCAGAAATTATGAATTGTATTTCAGAAACTGTTCATTTTATTTCAGAAATTCGCAATTGCATTTCAGAAATTATCAATTGTATTTTACAAATTATCAATTGTATTTCAGAAACTGACAATTGTATTTTATAAATTATCAATTATATTTCAAAAATTACCAAATGTATTAAAGAAATTATTCTGTAGTAACTATGAAATAGAATCAATAAATTCTGAAATACATTATTTCTGAAATACAATTGATAGTTTCTGAAATACATTTAATAATTTCTGAAAGTCAATTAATAATTTCTAAAATACAATTGTCAGTTATTGAAATAAAAAAGTTGCTCATTTCAGCAGTTTTTAACGCAAGGTAATTTTTAACTAATTTTTAGTAGCTTTTAGTAGTACCTAACTTATTTTTAAAAATAATAAAATAATATATAAAATCAATTAATTCATTTAAATTTTAAGGAAATTAAATGTTTTGCTTTGAAAACATAGATTATAAATGTAATTAAAAAAAATTATAAAAACTATTAAAAAATTAGCACTAATTAACAAAAAAAAGAGAAGAAAAAAATTTACCGCTCTAGCCGCTTATGTTGACATTTGAGCTCGCCAATTTTTTGGCTTAGAGCTCTATTTATATCGTAGGTACTCTGCTGTACCCATCCTCTTTTTTCGCCATATTCTATAGAAATCTCTGAAAAAAATTAAAATAATGAAGCTAGTAGTACTAAATTTATGGTTGGGTTTACTCACCGATAATAGCTCTTTTTGCTTTTACATTTAAGCATTGATATTTTTCCATTTGGCGATCTCGACCTTGCGACTTCGGAGACTGGCCTGTAAGCGTGCTTGCCAAAATTGCTTCTTTTTTAAAAACGCCCTCTAAGAGGCTTCTAGCCACATGTGAGGGTTTAAAGGAACATCCTTGTGCCATTTCCAATATTTTTTTCCGGCAGTATATACATTGTTCAAAAGAACCATCTGAAAAAAATATGTTATAAATTAAACTCTACCGGCAAATTCTACTGTAATTTAGAGGATATATAAGGTGAACTTGATTGGAAAGTTTTGTAAAAACACTTTTTATAACGACTTTTAGTAAAAACGCTTCACTGCCGATATCGACAACGGCAACCGCAATAAGCACGATTGTACAATATTCACATTACACCCTCCCTGTAAAAAAACCTTATACTGGACTTAACTTACATCTTCATCTTTATAGTTTTTCCCGAAAAGCTGGTTGTCGTTTTCATCATTTTCATCTGCTTTTTGGGAAGCAGCATTATCGAATTTATGTTCTTCATTAGGAGCATCAAGTTTTTCGATTTCTTTTTGTAGTTTTGCCATTTTGTGGCGTAACTTAGCTGCCGCTTCACTTTTTACCTTTAAACAAAGTTAGGTTATAGTTTTGAAACAATAAAAAACATTAAAAACTTACATTTTCTTTACCAAAGCCTCGAAATGAATCGCATGATGATATTAATGGTGAACGATGGCGTCTTTTTTGGAAACCAAAAGATTTGTCTGCATTTGTAAAAGATTTCTTTTATCTTTCTTCTCCCTTTTACTAAAACAGAAAGATAATTTTAAATAAATAATAATAAATATATTAATAGTGTATTTACTTACCGTATTTAGGCATATTTACGAAAAAAACATTATTTACCACAATAATTTCGGGAATCTTTTTTTTGCTGTCTTTAAAGGTTCAATTAGACGTGCCATAACGCCATAGCCCAAAATTCAATTGGTATCTACGGTTACGGTTATGGCGTTATGGCATGTCACCTATAATCGAATACATTGTAGCCCATAAGATTGGTTTGAACAGCTGTTTTATATGGTTATGGTTATGTCACGTCTAATTGAGCCTTTACTTATTGCTTTTAGGTAGTGATGAGATACTATAAAGTAGTAGTGAGTACGAGTACCGGGTATGAGTACTCATAGAAAAAATTAAATGTTCCGGTATAAGTGAGATTTTATGTGAACATTTAAAACGAAAAGAACTAATTGAGTTGAGTTAAACAATTATGTGTAAATTTATATATGTTTTATAAAGTTATAGGAGGCTTACAAAACAAATTTTTCACACAAAATTTGTTTCATAAGCCTCCTATAAGTTGTAAAGGATTTATGAATTTACATATTAAATTTGTTTGTCCTTTTTCCAATTTTTAGGATTATACACTGACTGAATTATCTGCCTGACATTAATAATTTTGGCATAAAAGCAATGAAGTTTTATTGGAACTCGTCCATTGAATTAAATTAACTTTTCATAAAATATTATGAAAAAATTCATTTTATTTATTAAAAATTGTATAGGCTCCATGAAAAAGTTTCAATAAAACTAGATTCGTAAAAAATATTTACTTTGTAAAGGAAACGTCATTACTTCAAAATTCGCACTGTGTAGACAAAAAAGATAATATTAATGTATATAATCATACTAAAAGTATTTAAAAATCATATTATTTACATTTTAATATTTATAATAAAATAATTAAAATGTAAAAGTAACCAGTTGTATTAACTACTAAAAAGTAACCGGAACGTACACCACTACAGTTTGTCGCTGCATATTTAAACACATTAAAAGCAACAGAAAAAATATATTGCATTTCATGTAAAATGTATGAACAACATGCGTTTTGTTGCTTACTGCATAGATTGCGATCATTCAAAATACATTAATAATTGAAATAAAAGAAGCAAAAACAGTTGTTAATGGTGGAAAATGTTAAAAACATGTAGGCAATAGTCTAATAAAAGTAAAAAAGTTTGACTTTCAAGAATGGATATATTTTTACAAGAGTTCTAAAATTTATGAATTCAAACAATATTTTTCGAACCCGCCCATGATAAAAAACAATTTAAAACATTACCCATATATGGAATAATATATGAATTCATATATGAAGATATATGGAATATATGATCCAATATATGGACCAATATATACAATATATTATCATATATGGATTCATACATTTGAATGTATTTATCCATATATGCTTCCATACACAACATATATGTTCATATGTGATCATATATGAAACCATTTTCACCTGGGACAATTTATATTTATAATTTCTTAAATATGGTCAATAGTAAATGTTTTATCTTAAATCAATTATTAACTTTTTTTATACTTTTTAGTCTTGCGCAGATAATTTATACAAAACTAATTCAGAATATCGTAAAAAAGTTTTAAATTTAAGTGATGGTCACGATATGGAATCAATGCATTCATTTGATTTATTCAAAGAAACTAATATGGATCCAATACAAACTGACGATTTCATAAAACGTCCACGAAGAAATTTAGATCAAATTAATTTGTTTGATGGTATAAGTGATGAAGAATCTATACTTAATGACGCTGAGGACAATTATGAAACCAATGATGATACATCAGTCCATTATAATAATAGTGCCGTTTTTGTGCCTTCTTTGGAAGATTGCACTCCTTTAGGACAAGAAGAATTTATTGATTCCAATACAGAAATTCATATAAAACAAGAATTTATTAACTCTAACAGCAGAGATCAAACAAGCAATACAACACAAAAAGAAAAAACTTTGGAACTGTATACTTCCAATATGGATTGTTGGATGTTATTGGGCAGCATTTCAATGTTAAGCAGAGGACAAAAGGCTCAATTGCAAGATAAATTTCCACGTTCGTTTTCCTGGCTATTGGAAACATGTGCACAAACTTTAAATATTGAATGGCCAACGGTATATGAACACCTGCTAAGTCTTGAACTTATGTTTGGTATGGGCATTGAAGATCCAGAGAAAATTAAAAATTGCATTTTTATAAAATCATTGAATCCCATAAAAGACTTTCAGGCATTAGTAAATCATTATCGGGAAATATGGTAAAATAATTGCTTAAATTAACAAACAAATAGACGTTAATTCAACTGTTTTTGTAATTAAAATTTTTTAAATAAATTATTGATTTTGTGTCTTAATCAAAAATAATGCATGCTGTGAAGACCAAATTTAACGAAGAAGGAAGTATGTAGACTATTCCTCATTTTAAGGTAAGCTCTCATAACTAGAGAAATTACACAATTTTTTATAAGAAATGCATCTCAGAATCAAAAAATTTGTTTCAAAACTATTCAGAGAGTTTCAGATTTTTGCTTTTATACAGAAAAGCTTTTTCAAAATTTGAGAATTTATATATTTTAAAAGTCAAGTCGTTATAGCGGCTTTTTTTAAATATTTATCAATCGAGTAAGACTTATACATACACCTGCGGTCATGCACATCTTACCACAGAATTTTGTTTGACAAACGTTTGTTTAAATACAAATTATAACGGTATTTTTTGCTGTATAGCAATTATATCAATTTATCTGTGCAAGAAACTTCAAACTAAAAATAAATACGGAATATTGAGAAAAAAAAATTATTTATAAATTAGTAGTGGCCTATTAAACAGATAGACCTCAAAAATGAGTCCAAAATATAAGCGGTTGACTTGAGACCAAAAGGTCATTATTTTTACATTGGAGGAAGACGGATAGGCTGTAGTCATCCAACCGTGATAAATTTGCTGAAAAAAAGAACCAGGATGACCGATTAGAGAGCAGCAGCAGGAAAAGAACTAGAAGAAAGATATCTGATCGAACAGATACCGTTATACACCGAATGAGCTTGAAGAATTGTTTTAAAAGTGCCGTCGAAATAAGAAGAGATCTCGAAAAAGACCACCAAGTTAGCATTAGTGTGGAAACAGTTCGCGGACGACTCCGGAAATTCGGACTTTGTGGCAGTCGACCAGCAAAATAAACACCTCCTGACACAAAAAATGAGAGATAAACGGTTGTAGTGGGCCAAAATTCACCGCAATTGGACTCTCGACCAATGGCGAAACGTTATATGGTCTGATGAGTGCAAGTGCACTGTGCCGACAATCTTCCGTATGTCCGACGTTTCCCAGGAAGAAGATTTAAGGACACGTGTGTAATTAGAACGGTCAAGCATCCTCGGAGTCAAATGAGGAATTTTGTACGGAATCCTTTGTTATTTGTGTATGGAATTATGAACGGAGAAAAATATGGGGAAGTTATAACGGGACTTGTGGTGCCTATAGTGGAGGAGCAATACGGGCATATCAATAATTAATTAATTAATAATTAAGCAATAATTAAATTTAAAGTCAACCCTACTTTTTGTATAAATTACTCTAGAGATAAATTACTAATTAAAAGCGGATTTATGTAGCTGAAACTTGGCACAGAGAGTTTTTAGACATTAAGGAATAGGGGCAACATCGTGGAGATCGCGAATTCCAACTTTCATGTTTTTTTGGACCACTCTAATGTATATGTAACGATTCGTTGTTCTTGAATAAAATCCTTAGAAATGAAAACATAGAAAAACGTTGAAATATGTGTAAATGTTTTTTTTTTGTATTTTCTACCAAACTATAACTGCACTCAAAATAATACGTCTGTTGGCTGGACAGAAAAATTTGTTACTTTAACAAAATTTATTCCTGTTTTTTGGCTTAAAATAAAATTTGTTGATTTTATCAAATTCTTTTGTTAAATTTAACAAATCTAAATTTAAGTAAAAAATTTGTAAAACTACAGTTTTATCTGTAATTGTACTGAGTTGTAGAATTTATCCAAATTAAAAGTCTCGAGACCCTCCCCGGGCCTAGTCCATATCATGTGAGGGCATATAAGGGCACTCGCATGGAGCAAACATTTTGTCCGTTTTGCTCTATCACGCTTAGTTTTCGAGATATGAACCATTTTAAGAAGTGAAACATTTTTGTTAAGAATTTCCAAGGTCAATTTTTGGATAGAGATACCCCCTTTCGCTGGGGTATTATACGGTTAGGGGTAGTCGAAATTTTCATCAATTTTGCTCTATCTCTCTTAGTTATCGAGATATGGGCCATTTTAAAAAATCGGGAGGGAACGAAATAGCGCCCTCTTTAAAACTTCGGATACATTGGTGGCGCCTTCTACTGGGTAATAACAGAAACATGAAAATATATTATAACAAAAAATTTTATAAAATATAACGAATGAGTTCTTAAAAATTAGTTATAAATGATTTTGAAAATTAACACTCAAAACTAGTTATAGTACTGAGGATTTTTAGTATTGTGTTAAATGAAGATAACTTAAATCTTTGCTTAAATCAGTGTGTCAACGAAAAATTTGTTAAAAATTAGTCAAATCAATTTGAAACCGGTTTGACAGATTTTTCTACAGACGTATTATTTTAAGTGCACTCAAAATAATACGTCTGTTGGTTGGACAGAAAAATTTTTTACTTTAACAAAATTTATTACTGTTTTTTTGGCTTAAAATAAAATTTGTTGATTTTAAGACTTTTTTTGTTAAATTTAACAATCTAAATTTAAGTAAACAATTTTTAAAACTACAGTTTTATCTGTAATTATCCAAATATAGGGGCTCGGGACCTTCCCCGGGCCTAGTCCATATCATGTGAGGGCATATAAGGGCAATCCGATGGAGCAAACATTTTGTCCGCTTTGCTCCATCTCGTTTAGTTTTCGAGATATGGGCCATTGTATGAAATGGAAAATTTTTATTAAAAATTTCCGGGGGTCCAAGGCAACGCCAGGGTCCATTTTTGGATAGATATAACCCCTTTCGCTGGGATATTTAACGGTTAGGGGTAGTCGAAATTTTCATCAATTTTGCTCTATCTCTATTAGTTTTCGAGATATTTTAAAAAATCGGGAGGGAAAGAAATAGCGGCATCTTTAAAACTTCGGATACATTAGTGGCGCCATCTACCGGGTAATAACAGTAACATGAAAATATTATATTTTAAGTATAAATTTTGCAAAATTTAACGAATGGGTTCTTAAAAATTAGTTTTAAATAATTTTGAAAATTAACACTCAAAATTAGTTAAAGTACTGAGGATTTTTAGTATTTTGTTAAATGAAGATAACAAAAATCTTTGCTTAAATCAGTGTTTCAACTAAAAATTTGTTAAAAATTAGTCAAACCGATTTGAAACCGGTTTGACAGATTTTTCTACTGACGTATTATTTTAAGTGTATGTATGAACTGTAAAATAGACCCTAATTCCCCTGCCAACCCTGCTTTTTACATTTAAAGGGTGAACACACCAAATTATATATTTTAAAATTCAAATACCCTGAGTAGGCCATGACCTAAATTTCCTGTATGAGAAATTTCATTCGAATTTGACTTTTAGTTTCGTCAAAAATGACCACCGAGTTAGAAAGAGAAAAATTATTTTGCACGAATATATAAAAAAATCCGGTACTCAGTGCGCGTAAAATTGCGAAAAATGTAAAACTGCACCACTTGACAGTTTCCAGCGTTTTTAATCGCTACAGAGAAGGTCTGACAATTGCTAGAAAGCCTGGTAGCGGAGGTATGCATGACCAAGATTTCGTCACGTTCTGTTGCAAAATCTGTACGTAAATCGCAGTCTTTCGTACAAAAGTTAAAGCGGCAAGCTTCACTGAGAAGTTTTAAAGCTCAAACAGCACCAGATCGAGACGCAAAGCAGAATGTTACGGCGAAATCCCGCAGCCGCAAGTTGTACGAATCCTAAATCACGAAATATGAATGAATTGTCATGGACGACGAAACCTACTGCTTTCAAAATTTCAAATATATTGCTGGCCAAGAATTTTATACTGCTGCAAATCGTAAAGATGCTCCTAAAAGCTGAAAATTGAAAATGAAGTCCAAGTTTCCAAAACAATACATGGTTTGGCAAGCCATTTGCTACTGTGGTCGTAAAAGCAGCCCTTTCATCACATCTGGAACAATGAACGCTCAAATTTATCGGGATGAGTGCCTCAAAAAGTGCCTTCTGCCATTTATTAAGAGTCACGTCACCAAACCAGTGTTCTGGCCGGACCTGGCAAGCTGCCAGTATGCCAAGGACGCACTGCAGTGGTACAATGCAAATAAAATCATTTTATACCTCGCGACTGCAATCGACCCAATACCCCAGAGCTACGCCCTATTGAGGAATATTGGTATATTACCATATATTTACCAAATCAGACAGTTCATATACGAAAGTACAAGATTCTCGTCCCGTTGAATTTTTGTACCTTAGGTAATGTCTCGGTTTGTGTAATAAAGATATAATTTTCTTATTGCAGACTACTGAAGAGTAGCGTGATGGCTACGAAACAATTGTACCTATTGTCTATAATGAAAATTATCAACCCTCTTTGAAACTACAAAAAAAAATCTAATATGACAATATCATATTAGAATTTGGACTTGATGTAGAACAATATTCTAACTAAATATATGAAAATATAGAAAGTCCGAAAAAACTATTTTTGTATTTTTTTAATGCAAAAATTCAAATAATTTTTTATTACATCTAAACTTCAAAGTATTCGAATAAAAAAAAATTTATTTCAAAGCCATCTACACCATTTCCAATTGTATTTCAGAAATTACCATTTTATTTCAGAAATTATCAATTGTTTTTCAGATTTATTAGTTGAATTTCAGATTTATTAGTTGAATTTCAGAAATAATCAATTGAATTTCAGTTTCATCAATTGTATTTCAGAAATTATTCTCTATTAACTATGAAATACAATCAATAAATTCTGAAATACATTTGATTATTTCTGAAATACAATTGATAATTTCTGAAATACAATTGATAATTTCTGAAATACAATTGATAATTTCTGAAATACAATTGATAATTTCTGAAATACAATTGATAATTTCTGAAATACAAATGACAATTTCTGAAATACAATTGACAATTTCTGAAATACATTTGATAATTTCTGAAATACAATTGACGATTTCTGAAATACAATTGATCATTTCTGAAATGCAATTGATAGTTTCTGAAAATCAATTGATAATTTCTGAAATACAATTGATAAATCTGGAAAACAATTGATAACTTCTGAAATACAATTGATAAATCTGAAAAACAATTGATAATTTCTGAAATACAATTGATAAAACTGAAAATCAATTGATAATTTCTGAAATAGAAATGATAAATCTGAAATACAATTGATAACTTCTGAAAAAAATTGGAAATGGTGTAGTTTTTTTCTGATACTGTCGCAGTTTGGTTTGTTCACCCTTTAACCATATCACGACCATTGGTTGTAATCTTGTAAGACGATTTTAATTAAATTATTGTGTTCGACACTAAAGCCCAATCCAAATACTCACAGTGACAGCGGAAAGTGGCAGTATTGTCAAATTTTGTTCTTGAATTTCGCGATAACTATGCAATCTTTTTTAGAATTTCTTGTTGCATTTCGTTTGAATTCAGTTCTTGTTTATTTAAGAAATTTTCTAATTTCTCGGCAGTGACAAATACAAAAGATACAAAAACTGCTTTATCGACAAAACGTCGCACTGTGGTCGACACTGCGTTTACGTAGTTTAGGCTTAACCTGTAGCCTGATAGTCTCAGAGCATTGCAAAGTCAGCTCGAAATCGAAAATTAAATTCAAAAAAAATTTTTTTTTTGTTTTTACCCAATAAACCAAAGAACGATACGATAGCGAAATCGCTATCACCTTAAATATCCGAAAACAATATCATAATCCAATAGATTATCATATCATTTTCGATAAGGTTTCATGAGAAAGTATACTTCAAAATATTTATTATTTACAAAAATGCAAACAGTTTTCAGAAACAAATAAAATTTATAAAAACTTGCAATTTTTACTTCGTTTGGCTATTTATACTCTTTTATACTCTATAGTTGCAAAATCTAGGTGAGTTCGACTTTTCTTTCGAATATGACGATTTCATTATCAACCCAGCAAAACCTTGGTAATGACTGGTCATTACTACATGCATTACTTAGATCTCATATATCATTACCCGTTGAATTACTTTTAAACTGAATGTAATGAGTTACCGATAATTATACCCCACACATTACTATTTCACAATAGCTGAAACCAATAATATATGTTCTAAATCATTAAAAACCATAACTATGGCGTAGCCTAGTGGTTATCGTTTTTGCCTGACAGACATGAGGATCGCTGCTCAACTCGTGTTAGCTTCCATTGTTGTTTTTTTTTTGTAATTTATGTTAAACATCTATTTATAGAAATGTTGATGTTCATTAAGCAGTATTTAATAACAACAAGTTTTGTGAAAAATAGACATGTATAACAGTTGCCACAATAAATGTGTACATAAGTTAAAGCAATAAAAATCATAGTGATGTCGTGGTCTAATGGTTAGAGTGTTTGCCTGACAATCGTGGGATACGCTGATCAATACGTGTCAGCTCCTATTGGTTTTTAAATTTTTATATTTTTTTAAATCTATATTCAACATCTATTTATAGAACAGCTGATAAACTACTTACAGGTAACATCAGTGTAATGACTTTCCTCCAATGACATCACCATGTTAAAATAAGTAGTTTAGTAATTAAAAGGTAACTATTGAACACTTAAGATTTCAATACCTAAAACTCATTACATGGTAATGAAAGGTTTTGCTGGGATGGTAATGAATGGTTTTGCTGGGAATTTTTCATTATGACTTCACTTCAGCTCATTTTAAAAGAATTCCGGTTTTGCTATCATATAAGATATCATTTTCGATATCGAAACACTATCGGAATAACGATAGTGTTTCGATGCTGGACCAGATTTAGGCGATTTTACTATCGTTATTCCAGGGAATTTTGATAGCGAAAACGGTATCATAATTCCTTGGAAATACGATATCGTTACGAAGGGTACATTTTAGAACAAAAAAATTTATCGTTTTCGTATCACAAGTGATTATCATATATGATAATAAATATCACCTACACTCATAGAAATAAATCCGTAAAAATAGCAGAAAAAGTTACTAAAAATTAGTTAAAAATGATGCTGCAGAAAAAACTGCTAAAATTAGCAGATTTTTTTACTAAATACTAGTAAAATGAGAACAGCAAAATTAAAACTGCTAAATTTACAGAATTTTAGTTATATTTAGGCTAACTTTTAGTTAATTGAAAATAGCAAATTGTACTGTAAAATCTGCAGAAAATTTTGCTAAATATTTGTAGACTAAAAATAGCAAAAATAAACTGTTAAATCTACAAAATTTTTGCTATTTTTAAGCTAAATTTAGTTGAATGCAAATAGCAGTCTATTCTGCTAAAATCAGCAGAAATATTTGCTAAAAAATTGTAAACTGCTGTTTTCAAAAGGCTCGATTTTTATTTGCATTTAAAAAAAAAATCGAAAAAAAACTTAGAAAATTTTAAATTTTTTGGTGATTTTTTAGGCTACTAATTATTTAGCAAAATTTTTTGCTGATTTTAGCAGGTTAATTTGCTAATCTCCATTTACAAAAATTTAGCTCATATATAACTAAAATTCTGTATATTTAACAGTTTTAGTTTTGCTGTTCCTATATTACTAATATATAGCAAAAATAATCTGCTAATTTAGCAGTTTTTTTCTGCAGCATCATTTTTAACTAATTTTTAGTAGTTTTTACTAAATTTTTTACGGACTTTTTTCTATTAGTGTAGGTGATATCGTTTCGATATTGTGACGATATCGTTTGGTTTATTGGGTAGTTTTTTAACTTTAAAAATGGAATTTGAAATACACATGAATTAGTTATGATTTCTTAGATTGAATATAGTTTAGAGAAAAATATAAAATTCATTTATTTAAATGTTAGCCCATTCAGTATCGATAGTCCATTAACATTATAGTTTTATTTCCATATTTCCCCGATACGGTGCATAGTAAAACATCACAAAGTTTCGTTAGCAAATTTGCGCCGTACGACTGATCAATGACCGTTTTCAACCATACATTACATTTTTATTAATCTTTTATAGCTTACTATTATTTTTGTAATAAACTTTTTTATGAAAATAAAAGAAACTTTTATTATAGCGTTTTTAAAAAAAGTCTAGTTTTTTGTCATCACCCGTTATTAGCATTTTTTATAATTGAAAGAAAAAATTATTATTTATACCCTACACCACTATGTGGTCAGGGTATTATAAGTTTGTGCTGATGTTTGTAACACCAAAAAATATTGGTCCTAGACCCACCTTATAGTATACCGATCGGCTCAGAATTTTTTTTATTTCGTATTAACGATGTCCGTCCGTCCGTCTGTCTGTCTGTCTGTCTGTCCATGCATTCTTGTGCGCACTCTACACGTCGCAAATATTAAGATATTTTGCGTTAAAATCGGTCCATGTTTAGACCTAGTGCCCATATAATGGTCCCCCCAAAATTATATTGTTTATACGCTGCAGATCGAAAATATTAAGATATTTTAATGAAATTTGGTACACAGAGCTAAGTTGGTCCAAGGACGAAGCCTATTGATTTTGGTGAACATCGGTCCAAGTTTATCCGCTGCAGGTCGCAAATATTACGATATTTTGATGAAATTTGATACACAGACCTACGTTGGCCCATGGACGAAGCCTATTGATTTTGGTAAACATCGGTCCATGTTTAGACCTAGTGCCTATATAAGGGTCCCCCCAAAATTATATTGTTTATTCGCTGCAGGTCGCAAATATTAAGATATTTTGATAAAATTTGGTACATCGACCTATGTTGGTACACAGACCTATTTTGGTGAACATCGGTCTATGTTTAGACCTAGTGCCCATATAAGGGTCCCCCCATAATTGGCTTGGTTATTGGTATTTGGTGCGCTGACTCACATTATAGAAAATTTTGACACAAGCCCCATTTTAACCCATTCGAATTTCGGATCCAAATTATTAGTTGGCTTTTACCCAGACTGGTGTAGGGTATTGTATAGTCGGCATGCCCGGCTTTAAGCTTTTTACTCGTTTATTAAAATATTTTTTTTTTGTAATATAAAAAAATCTACAAAGATTAGATTTAGTCTGATGTGCAAATTATGTGTTTAAAATTTTTAGAGAAAAAGGTTTATTCTTCTTCTTAACCTCAAACCTACTAAAAAGATTATTTTAATTTTTTCAAAAAAAAAAAAATACAAAAATTCGTTTTTAGGGCTTGCTATATTTTTATATATTCAGTTAGAATTTTGTTCCACCCTAAGTCCAAAGGTTGACCATTTTTTATGATTAACTGTAAAAAAAACAGTAGGGTAGAGGGGGTATCCTTCGCCAGTGGGGCACATACACCAACGGCGATTTTCTCTGAACTTAAGAGAGCTTTTAAATTCTAAAGGCGCTTTCACAATGGTAGAGTGACTCTACTCTGCAGCACAGATTGAAATGTTAACTGTTCACAATGCAGAGTAGAGTTACTTCAAAAAATATTTGACACTTAAATACTTACATTTTGTTTCGCGAATTTCCAGGCTTTATTACGACTGCTTATATTTTGAAATATTTTTTTATTTTATATTAAAATTCCCAACAGAAATATTTTGTATTGGTTTTACGTTTCTAAATATTTTTTTTTTCTAATTTGTTGACAATTAGGGATGCGAACAAATTAGGGATGTGTTTTTTAAGCTGTATTTGTCATGTTAAACAGTTAACAGATCAATGTTAACTCTAGAGTGAATCAAATCCGTACTCCAGAGTTCAACAAGTTTGACTCTGGAGTGCAATAAAAAAGATAGCAAAATAAAAAAAATGTATTAGTAAGAAAGAGAAAAGAACTAAATTTGCTACAGATTGGAGTACTCCATCATTGTAAACGCACCTTAACAGTTGATCATTTGTGCAGAAATTGATCATCTTTCATACTGTCTACTTTGACAGTTCTGTTTCCAACGCGCTCGGAGAAAGACGTGTTTTAGTGTTTTCGGAGATGAAAAAAAAAATAATCACAGGTGAATATTTTTTGTAATAACTTTTAAAGTTCGTGTGATAAAAAAAAGTGTTTTAATATGGTATAGCGGTGACATTGATGTAAAAAATTATCAAGTGCTTTTTAATTTTTGGTTGTTTTCAGTGTGAGAAAAATATAATTTTGTGTGGGTGGTTGCTACTGGGGTACTTTCGCCTGGCTGATGGTGGGGCTGTTTCACCGGCGTATTTACCCCATTGTATTGATACGCCAATGGCGAAACTACCCCATAGGTTGACTGACCCACTGCCAAACAAGGCGAAAGTGCCCCAGCAGCAGCCTGGAGGATGTGCCCCAGTAGAAGACTTTCCCACAAAATTGTATTTTTTTCAATTTTTTTGGAAATTATTCAGAAAAAAAATACTTCTTTATTGATTTTATTTTTTATTAAAAAAGGGCGCTTATTTTACACTCACAATTAGAGACTAATAATGGTTCGAACCTACAAACGAAAGACAAATCGAAGTGATATTGATGAGGATGTGATGAAGCAAGCCATCGAAGATGTTGTAACTAATAATCGTAGTATTACTGAATCTGCTAGGGCTCACGGATTTAACCGTACAACATTACGCGACAGAATCAAAACGCTAACTAGTAAAAAACGATCGGAGGACACCGGAGAATATTCAGATGATGAACCAAAATATCACTCTAAATACACTTCCCAACAAATATTCACCAAAAAACAGGAAAAAGAGATATCCGAATATTTTCAAATATGCTCAAACCTCCAGCATGGTTTAACATATTCTACGGCAAGAAAATTTGTTTTTGATTATGCATCGTTAAACGCTATCGTCATGCCTCCTTCGTGGATATCAAATGAAACTGCCGGTATTGACTGGATAAAAGGTTTCATGAAACGCAATGGAGATTATGAAATTTTTCGACAATTTACAATGTTTGTACCGAAAATTTTCGTTTGGTCCCGGCGACATCTACAACTTAGATGAAACAGGTATAACTACAGTACTGCCATCACCTAAGGTACATATTTGCATTATATTATATTTTAAAACATAAGTTGGTAAATATATTGTCTTTTATAAATATTTTGTATATAGGTAATTGCCAAAAAGGGAAAAAGGATAGTAGCACAAGTGGCATCTGCTGAGAGAGGCTCGCTGGTAACCATGGTGGGTGTTATCAATGCAGCTGGGAACGCACTCCCACCCGTTTACATGTTTCCTCGTGTCAAATACAAGGAACACTTCGTTAATGGGGGACCCAATGGATGTTTAGGAATTTCGGAAAAGAGCGGATGGATGACCACGCAAGGATTTATGGACGTGTTAGGCCACATAAAAAATCACACAAGATGCTCGCAAGAAAGGCAAATTATACTTTTTTTAGATAACCATTATCTCACTGTAGTCTTGAAGCTATAATTTTTTGCCGAGATAATGGAATACATATGATTACGTTTCCACCACACACTTCTCACAAACGACAACCGCTAGACGTGGCTGTATTTGGTCCTTTTAAGAAACATCTCGCTACATCATTCAATGACTTTCATGTATCTCATCCTGGACGATATATCACAATTTATGACATACCATCCCTCTCTAATATACCCTTCAAAAAAGCTTTTGTATCCGAAAACATATGTAAGGGGTTTTCAGCCACCGGTATAAGTCCCTTCAATAGGCAAGTCTTCCCAGAATCAGATTTTGTTACTATATCTAGCGAACATCAACGGCTGATACTTTTGAAGTTTCCGTTCAAGATAACTCTTCTGTTTCCATTCAAGATAACACTTGTCATTCCGTTCAAGACAACACTGCTAAGGAAACTGAAACAATACTTTTGTACTCTTCCGGCACAAAAAAAACTCCAGAACAAGTACGTCCAATACCTAAAATACAACATAAAACTCAAAGCAAAAGAAAGGGTACTTCAACGATTTTAACATCAACACCGTCTAAGAAAGGAAAAGAGAAATATGAAGGTCAAAACTCCAAGGTAAAGAAACCATTAAAAAAGAAACCAAAAAAAAAAAAAGAAACCACTTCCAAAAAGAAAACGTAAATATCCTATTTCATCATCGTCAGACGAATTTTCCGTTATAAGCTATGCTGAAACAGATAAATCAACAGGTTGTTTCGTAGAAACAGAAAACTTGGATATAAATAAATATGTTCTTGTTCGATTTAGTGGAAAAGTAGAAAGGTTCTATCTTGGCCGAATATTAAATGGTTGCAATAATTCGATAACAGTTGACTTTTTGAGAAAAAAAGTGGATCCTGGGTTCTTTATGAACCAGGCATTAAAGACGTTTCTTACGTTTTGGAAAAGGATATTGTACTGAAACTACCGGAACCTACACATCCACCAGTAACTTCCAGATCAGCTGCTACATATATATTTGATGTTGATTTAAATCAATTCAACATTATGTAAAATAAAATGATTTCCAAATACCTCAACTACTTACTGCCTACCAGTACCTATTATAACTAACACACGTATATTTAAGAACCATGAATTATACTTTTTTTCTCCTACATTTTACATTTTTAAAAAGTTTTGCAAACATATCGTATCCTATTTTTAAGACTTAATGACAAAGATCTCAGTGAATTAAATTTACGTTAATTTATGTTTATACGTTTTTTGTTTTCCTAAAGTATATTTTTTGTTACTTTTTCGATGTTTTTTGTAACTTTTTTAGACTTTATAACTCTTTAGTAATGAATTAAATTCAATTTATGTTCTTTTTTTTTAATAAAAATACTGAATTTTTTCAAAACCATAAAATTTTATTTCTTGACGATTGTGCCTCACGTCGTTGGCGAATCCACCCCTGGATGGGGTGGTTTCGCCGTTTTGGGTAACTTTGGAAAATTTAAAATAAAATGTAGAAAGAAAATATATAACAAAAATCTAATGAATACAAACGAAAGCTTAAATGTTATGGATTTTATTTAAAAAATTTTTTTACAAAAATACTGAGTGCTTTAGATATAATAGCGCTTTGAAAAAAAAGTGGCGAAGGATCCCACCTTTACCCTAGTTTTATAAATTTTTTTCAGTTTTCTCAAAAATTTTTCAGCAAAAGTTCGTCAGTTGTTTGTACGACATTGTTTGTTATTTTTAATGCATTTGTTAGTTATTTTTCAACCGAAAAAATAACTACATTTTCGATTATTTTAATGGTAACTACCCGAGTAAAAAAGCATATATGAAATTATATGTGAATGGATATATTTGCAATATGTAACTGGATATAATTTCATCCGAAAAATGGTTATATTAAATTGTATCAAATCGGATATAATTGTATTTACAAGGATACAAAGTTATATGAAATGATAAACTTATATCCGAATTTTGTCCGATCAAATTGGATATAAGTTAATACAATACGATATAATTAAATTTAAATGATAAAAAAACTTTGTATTGGAGGGTAGCAGGATTTCGGGACCTACACACTCAGGGGTATGATGAAAATCGAAAACGAAAACGAACAGTTTTTCAATCTAGAATAATTAGTTTCGCGAAAATCAAATTGGCTTCAAATTATTATTTATCGCTTTTTTTGATGCCGGACATCTAAATTAGGAAATAAAAAATAATTGGTATTCTACAGATCGTAAAATATTTACCATTGAAAATCAGATCGTTTTCGTTTTCTATATTTATCACATGCCTGACTATCAGCCAGGGCTACTGTTGATAATGAGTAACTATTAAAGACGTTAATGTATAAATCCGTTATTCTTTAAAGACTAGATCATTTTTTATGAAATATGGGCATTTTCTTTGGACTTATAAATTTTTTTTAAATGTGTTAAGCTTTTTTTGTATTTTAAATAAAATTTTAATGGCTAGCACGGCAATGCACTTCTTTTTTGTTGGAGGCTCATAGTTCCCGATTTATGGAGCTGAAGATGATCTACAACAATATCCAATGGTTATTTCTCCACTCAAAACTTATCGGACCAGAATAAAATATATATATCGTTGGAAAGGTACTTGAAATTCCTTTTCAATGATATGCAACATGCCTAGATTTATTAACCCATTACGAGCCGGGCCATGATTTTAAATGTTAATTTTTTTAAATTAGATTTTTTAAATTAAAAAAAAAACTTTTAGAAGTAAAACAAGCTCAGAAAATATTAATTTAATGAAAAAATTTAGTAAAACATAAAAAAATTGTTTTTGATCAAATATTATATTAATCTTGAATACATATATTAGTTAATATCGAACTTGGGTCTGATATTAACTAATATATCGTCGGCTTGCCTGCACGAAGTGCTGTTTTTGGTTTTAACAGGTTTGAGCGAAAAAACTGATTTATATTATCCTTTTAAGATATTTTATTGATATCATATGCCCTAATGATTCACGACCTTATTTACTACAATCATTATTAAGGCATGATGATGTCAATTAAATATATTAAAAGGATAATATAAATCAGTTTTTCGCCCTCCTGAAAGCCTGTTAAAGCACACATAACACTACTTGCAGGCAAGCCGACGATATTGTTATATAAAAAATAAAATTATAAATACTTTTCGTATCTATTTATATATAAAATTTTGACGGTTTTATGAATAATATATTCCTATATATACAATTTGCAATAAAGCAAATACTGATATATGATTTAATATGATTACATATGAGAAAATTTCTAAAAAAAATTTCTAATATATCATCATATAAAAACATATAAGGTCGCATTTTATATTATCATATATTTTAATATTAAAAAATATATGTTATATATACTCTTTTTTACTCGGGTACCCTTTCAACTGCATATACCTTTGTTTTAACTGTCATTTCCAGTAGATTCTTTTTTGAGTGCGTTGTTATTTTATACATTCATCCCACATACATAAAAAAGCCTTTTTAAATCTATGTATATGGCGTCCTATGTCTATATAATAAATAATCATCTCTTTGTGTCTTTATTTTAATTTATTATCCTTCAAGAACTATGTATTATTCGTATTAGCAATTGAATATTATTATTTGGATTCTTCTTATTGACTTTATCTTAGTACTATTCAAGGCTTTCATGTGGTGTTTATTGATCTATTTTCATTAAAACGAAATCAATTTTTTTTTTAATTACAAATATACATTATTGTACAACACAATTATAAATTGCATGTCATGGAGAGAAACAAAAATATTATTTTTAGTTTCAAAAGAATTTTGAAACAACTAATAATATTTAGATAAGTGGCATGGATTTCTATAATGATATCATCTAGAGGGTTAATGACTTTGATAATTTACTTACACAAAGAAAAAAATATACCAACACTTACCCCTCTAATCCTTATTTTAGTAATCTGAAAAAAGAGTAAATGTAATACGTTAAACATTTTAAGAACAGTTTTTGGGAATATAAAGTTTTTTCTATTGAAAAACTGGTATAGGACGAAAATAAAAATATATACAACTATTCTTTCTGTGTACAATGTGGGAATTTACAAAATTCTAATTAAATTATTGAACATCTTTCCCATACTGTTTTTGTAAATAAATAAAAAAAAACATTTTAAAAAGGCACCAACAACGGTATTTGTAAATCCAAAAAAGAATTTATTTTTTTGTAATTTTGAATTTTGCATTTTAAACTATTTTTATATGAAAAATTATAATTTTCAAAACTTTCAAATAAAAAAATTGTTGGAAATAAAATTTCTATTTAAAAAAATTTTTGTTTTTGTTTGTTAGGTTCGTACTTTTTTTCTATGTGCCGACACCAAGCTTATGTCACTTAAGCTACCCAATCAGAAAATTACAAACTGGAATGCGCTGGCAAGGGAACAGGTGGTACAAGTGCTGGCAAAAATTAGGGTAGAGGAGGGATCCTTCGCCAGTGGGGCACATACACTAATCCCATTTTTTCCGATGCTAAGGGAGATAAAAAATTGGAAAAAATATATTTATATAATATTTATAATTTTCATCACATGTGGTCACAGGTATACGTGTTTTTCAATTTCAATTTTTGGGGTGCCAAAAAAATAATAGAAAGCAACTACATTTTGCAATAACTTCCTCAAATCGTGTGATAAAAAAATAATTTTAATTATGTTACACCTATGATCCTAAGCTTTAAAATAATAATTTGATTTTAATAAATGTTTTAAAAGTGTGAACAAATATTCGGCCTTATTACGAGTGTGGTAGTCGAATTCGAGACTAACGTAAGTCGAATTTTCTGAAAATACGGTAAAAGCACAACTTTTGAACAATTTTTCAATTGGATTTACCATATACAGCACTCTCATTTAAAAAAAAACCAGCATCAGAGTTTCATTTCTTTATAATTTCCACTATACAAAATCATTTTATATGGAATCGAAAATTTCGACTACAAATTCGACACTCGTAATCAGGCCGATTAAATTTATGTTAGAGGTTGGCTCTGAGGTACAATCACCAGATGGCTCCTGGAGCTACGAAGAGTTGGTGTATCCTTGCCTAAAATGCTCTATGAGGCTTTTCTATATAGATAAAATATGTTTAATAGTAAATGAGAACAATCGTATTTATTCTCAAATGTATATTAATGTTACAGATTTTTGTAATTTTGAAGAGTCATTATGTTATAGTGGAGACTTATCGATTAAAAAGCATCACATATCTTAAAAATCTCATTCTAATAGTGCTGGTAAATTCGGTTACTTTTCAATAATCGATACTACTCAATATTTTTGATTTGGATACTCGATAGTACTCGATACTTTAACGGTTTTAAAATTTTTTAAAATTCTTTAGTAAAATTCTTGAAAATATTTACGCTAAACCTATGTTAAAATTTATAAACATATTTTTAAACTTTTTCACCAACTATTCATTGCGTTTTTCATAGTTTTTTAACATATACGTTTAAATATTTTACTTCTGATTTCTTTTCTTTTAGCAGAGTTCTAGTTTCGTGATAAATATTTTAGAGGAGTCACATTTTTTATATATTTTGTCTGTCCAAATTGCAACTCTGAAAATATCGAGTAGTAGTTTTGAGTAGTACCCTAAAAAAAAAGACAAATACTCGATACCCACTACTCATATTTTTACCAACACTACATTCTAAATTATTTATTTCAGTTATTGAAAGATTGACTTTGCTGTATTAACAATTTTTTTTTGGAGCAGTTACGCCGATTTGAGTTACTTTGAAAATCATTAAAAAAAATAATAGAAAATATGCAAATAATTAGAAAATAAAAAAAGCCAAGATATGTAGTTCTTCAATTTGAAAGTAATTTTTGAAAAATAATTTGGGGTTAAGAAATAACAGTGCTTTGAAAAAAGTGGCGAAGGATCCCCCTCTACCCTAAGTATTACTTAAATAAAATTTACTTAACTAAAATTAAAAAAAAAGTTCATTCTTAGTTCTGACTGGAAAACTGGCCATGCAGTTTAAAAAGTAAAATAAAGAAACTTACACTTATAGAAAAAAGTTTGTAGAAAAGTTAGTAAAACTGTTAGTACTTCAACTTAACAAATTTTTAACTAATTTTTAGTTAAAATTTAATTTTTAGTTAATTTTTTTGCTACCTCCACATTACTAACTTACAAATTTTTTTGCTATTTTTTTTTGCTGAATTTAGTTACTAATTTTTAACAATAAATTTGCTAACTTTACAGTATTTTGCTGAATTTTAGTTACTTATTTTTAACAGAAGATTTGCTAATTTTACAAATTTTTTGTTAACTAAACCACCAATTTTGAAGCGCTTATAAACAGAATGTTAAATGACTCATAAAAATTACTGCATATTTTTAATTCGCCAAAAATAATGCAAAAAGTTTTTAAATAAAGCTAAATTGAAATGGTTGAAAATTTGTCCTACTCATAAAATATCTAAATTATTAAAATTTATGAGAAAAGTTTCTATTTATCGTAATACATTCATTTTCAAAGATCAAGGTTTATTTTGGACAAACCATTTTAATATGAAAATTGTGATTAAAATTATCTCTGGGGAGCAAGTGGAGTTTACGGGGATGACCCTAATTTTTTCCCCCAATATTGTACTTTTTAAGCTTATTTAAAGAATACGATATTTTTAATCGGCCACACCTTCTTTCCTGTGGGTGGAACTTTAGAGGTGAAAATGGAAACTCAAATAAATTCGGAAGTATGTACATATCCGATCAGCAAACAATGAAAATTAAAAGAAGGGTCTCTGAAATACATTAGGTGTGTTTCTTTACTTTTTGGGTAAAGTTCGGTAAAATGAGAGTAAGCACAAAATCCTCTCACAAAATGACAAAATTACCCAATAGTACAGGAACGCAAAAACCACTTTTCTAGCCCAAAAACTTATTTCAAAGAATAATGTTAAACAGTGATGGGACTTGAAAAATTTTGTTTTGTGCCAAGTGTGTGACTAAATGTGCCAAATGGGCCTTTATTGTGCCAAAACTCAATTTTCACTTAGAACCCGTGTTTTCAACTTTCATTTTGTAAATGCATTCTTATGGAATTAATTCTATCTTGAATTCTTATGGACTTAATTATATTTGAATGAATTAAAATTTTCTTTCAATTAAAAGGTGAATGATAAATTAAATTCATCCGATTCTTATTAAAGATTTGGGAATACAGCCAATGAATGAATTCTTTAGGAATGGTTGCACGGAATGGTATACATTAGACCGTACCTCAAAAAAAAAGTTTGCCGTACACCCTTCAATATGAAGTATCTGATCTGATATAAATTTATAGCATTTGAATTTTTAAAATTCTATGGATTAAGCACCGTAAGTTGTTCAGTTTTCACGTGAAAAAACTGTTATACTCCATATAAAAAACATTATTTTTCACGACAATGAGTTTCACGTGAAAATTGTGCAAACTAAGTTTTCACGCAAATTTAATGTACAAAACTATTATTTTTCTGGTGAAAAAGTGACATTTTGTGTTAATTGTGATTATGGCTTTGTTATAAAATTAAAATATTGTTAATTTTGTTAACTTAAATTGCTATTTAAAGCATTTAAAGTCTGAGAGAAATTTTTTCACGTGAAAAACAACTTACGGTGCTTTATTCGGTAATATCTTCAATGCCATTTTTTAGTTTTCCTTTATTCGAAAAGGTATTTTAATACCAATAAATGCTTAGAAACTAAAAATTAAAGAATTGTTATTTTTTAAATTCATTTACTATTAAATTTTGTAGATAACAAAAATCCCATCACTGATGTGAAAATACGTATAATTTCAGTTTGCAAATCGGCACAAATAGACATATTTATTCGCATTTAACAGTTGTTTTTGATTTTATTCAATTAATTTTAACAAAAAACCAAGTTTCTTTTGCTTATTTCTTTATTTAATGACAATTTTTAATTTAATTTCACAATTGTTTTTTGTTTATATTTGCATCAGCTGTTTTACCAACGTTTACCCGAAGAAAAAGTCTGGGTAAATTTTGGTAAAAAGAGAAGCACTAATACAGTCTCATTAGCGCTCTTATTTACCCAATTCTCGAGTACGGGAACGCTTTTGGGTAAATTTCGGTAACTTTGGGAACGTACGGGAACACACTGACACCACATTTACAAAAAATCATTCTTGGGAATTTTCATTGGCATTGAAATATAATTGGCATTACTTTATCTCAATGCCAGTGCCAACAAATTTCATCACCATTCAATGCCAATGAAATTTTTTCAATTTGCATTGATGAAAACAATGGTAATAAAATGTACACATAATTGAGGAAAAGAATTATAATATAAAAAAAATATAAGAAATACGCGAATTTTTAATTTTTTTTCTTAATTTATTCTTTTATTAAAACATGAAAACAAATACTTCTTTCATCAATTATAAATGGACATTATGGCATTGAACAATGCCAATTGAAAAAATTTCAATTAATTGACACATTCAATAAACTGGTCCCAAGTATGTTTTTAAATACCCATTTATTTTTTATTTATTAATTTTCATTTCATTTGCTCCTTTTTTTATCTTTTTCCAGTCCACTAGTAATCTGCAAAAGTTTTGATTTCAGAAAATTTTAGCAAAAATTTTGTAGATTTAACAGTTTTGTTTTGCTTTTTTCATTCTACTATTATTTAGCAATTTTTTTTGCTTATTTTAGGAGGTTAAATTGTTATTTGCAATTAACAACAATTTAGCTCAAATATTACTAAAATTCTGTAAATTTAACAGTTTTTTTGCTGTTTTCATTTTATTAATATTTAGCAAACTGATTCTGCTAATATTAGCAGTTTTTTCTGCAGCATCATTTTTAACTAATTTTTAGTAACTTTTTCTGCTATTTTTACGGACTTATTTGTATGAGTGTACAAATAAGTTGTAACAAAGAATATGTACTTTTTTGAGAAACTATGCTGCACTCAAAATAATATATCTGTTTGCTGAACAGCAAAATTTGTTATTTTAACAAAATATATTCCTGTTTTTGGGCTTAAAATAAATTTGTCGATTTTAAAAAATTTTTTGCTAAATTTAAAAAATTTAAATTTAAGTAAAAAATTAGTAAAACTACAATTTTATTTGTAATTATATTGAGCCGTAAAATTTGTTAAAATTTAAGGTCTCGGGCCCTCCGCGGGTCTAGTCCATATCATTAAAGGGCATGTAAGGACACTCCGAAGGAGCAAACACTATATCCGTTTTGCCCTATCTCGTTTAGTTTTCGAGATATGGGCCATTTTATGAAATGCTAAATTTTTATTAAAAATTTCCGAGGGCCCGCGACCCCACCAAGGTCTATTTTTGGATATACATAGATAACCTTTTCACGGAGGCTATCATGTAGTTAGGGGTAGTCGGAATTTTCGTCGATTTTGCTGTATCTCTCTTAGTTTTCGAGATATGGGCGATTTTAAAAAATAGGGAGGGAAGGAAATTGCGCCATCTTTAAAACTTCGGATTTTAACTGTGTAGAATTTAACGAATGGGTTCTTAAAAATTAGTTATAAATAATTTTAAAAATTATTTAATTCTAATTTGTTTAAATCAGTGTTTCAACTAAAAATTTGTTACAAATTAGTCAAATCGATTTGATTGAGTATACCAACGGTTCTCACGATAATTAGGTAATTCGCACCAAACTCCGGCGAGTGTTGAATGAGACAGAATGGATAGAACCCACAGGTTGTAGTCAAAATTAATATTTTTTGAGAACTAGATAATCTTTATTGTGAACTAAATAACTTTTCAATATAAATATATGAGCTTTCCAGAAGCCAATTGAGTTATCGCTCTTTAAAAATATTGACAAAAGTTGTCATAATGTTTTTCCAAAATTCCCTGTGCAAATTTTACTAAAATCAAATAAAGGGAGGGTGAATTAAATCTGTAAAAATAGAAGAAAAAGTTACTAAAAATTAGTTAAAAATGATGCAGAAAAAACTGCTAAAATTAGCAGATTTTTTGCTAAATACTAGTAAAATAAGAACAGTAAATTTAAAACTGTTAAATTTACAGAATTTTAGTTATATTTAAGTTAACTTTTAGTTATTTGAAAATAGCAAATTGTACTGTAAAATCTGCAGAAAATTTTGTTAAATATTAGTAGACTAAAAACAGAAAAAATAAATTGTTATATCTAGAAAATTTTTACTATTAAGCTAAATTTAGTTAAATGCAAATAGCAGTCTATTCTGCTAAAATCAGCAGAAATATTTGCTAAATAATTGTAAACTCCTGTTTTCAAAAGGCTCAATTTTTATATGCATTTAAAAAAAATCGAAAAATAAACTTCGAAAATTTTAAATTTTTTGTTGATTTTTTAGGCTACTAATTATTTAGCAAAATTTTTTGCTGATTTTAACAGGATAATTTGCTATTTTCCATTAACAAAAATTTTGCTCAAATATTACTACAATTCCGTATATTTAACAGTTTTATTTTTGATGTTCCTATATTACTAAACTCACAGTATTTTTTCCTTAAAATCAACCGAATATGTACATTAAAATAATTGAAAAAAATTAAAAACAGGACTTCTTACTTTTCGTTTAAAACAATTGCATTTTGTCGTTTATTTTTATTTGTTAATTAATTAACTGACAAAGGCGGTAACAATAATAGATTTCTCGTTTATTATTATTATTCAATTGAAACAACTTTACCGATTTACTTTTTAAATAACTATTGAACTTTTAGGGTAAAGTTATTGTGAGTGTAATATATAGCAAAACTTATCTGCTAATTTTAGCAGTTTTTTCTGCAGTTTAATTTTTAATTAATTTTTAGTAACTTTTTCTGCTAATTTTACATATTACACATTTTTTATATTTTCGATTTTTTAAAGAGTTTCTGAAATTATTTTTGTTCCCTTATTCAATAAATAGGATTAAAACTACACAAAAATTGTACATTTTATATAATTTCGATTTATTATAAAATTTTATACAATTAACCGTTTAAGAATAAAACCCCAATAATTATTTGGGCGATTAATCTATTAAAATAAAAAGTCGATTAATTGAATACCTTAGATACCTTCCCTGTTAGATGCCGTTGTCGATTCAAAACCGTTTCAGTTGACTATCGTTATCCCTTAAAACTTGAGATAAGATGAAAAAATTTATTAATATTTTTTGTTCATGAATTTATTAAGAATTAATTCCTGTGAATGAATTCAAATTCCTTAGGGAATTAAAGGAAAAAGTTAATTCCTTTGGGAATTGAACGAAAAAGTTAATTCCTTAGGCAATTAAAAGAAAAAGTTAATTCCTTAGGGAATTAAAAGAAAAATTTAATTCCTTAAGGAATTAAACGTAAAAGTTAATTCCTTCAGGGAATAAAATGTAGGGAAATAATTCCTTGACCAAAAGTTGGTCAAGAGAATTGAATGAATTCCTTGATGAATGAATACATGAAATTTTATGAAGGAATTACAAAAAAATGAATGAATTCCTTTAAGATATGTAAATCGAATAAAAAAAAGGAATTCATTCAATTCCTTAACTTTGGTCAGGGAATTCATTTTCAAAATATAAATTCAGTTTAAAAAAGGGAATTAGGGAATTAATTCTTCGAAGCTCTGCTAAAATCCAACACATACCTACGTGGTGTAAAAAATTCAAAATTTTTTAAATTAATTTCTAGAATTTTCCTACTAGGTCATTTTGTACATTTTTGATTCTCAATATACAAAGTAAGGGTATGTATAAAAAGACAAACAAATACGCAACACGTATTGTAGTTTTTACTCAAAATTTTTTTAATTTAGTTTTCTACAATACGCGAAACGAATAGCATCGTGACTAATAATAATAAAAAAGTAAATAAATTTAAAAAATAAAAAACATAAAACAAAAAGAAAATTTTACACTTTTGATATGAGAGATGCTAAATAATTATGTTAATATAAAAACCACAACAACAAAAAGTAATAAAAAACATATTGAACAAATAAAAGTAAATAAACTATATGGAAAGATAGGGTTGTTGCATATGGTTACAAAACCTAATGACATAGAGCCAACAATAACAAAAGCAATATTTATAAAAAAAGAGAAAAAGCGAGGAAGATTTTTATGTTGTTTCTGTAACTGAACGACAATATAAAACAAAATAAGAGAACGTAAATAAAAAATCTCCTTTTGGCGGTCAAAGTTAAAAAATATCTGTTCAAATTAAAAAATTTTTATGCAAAAAAAAAAATTATTTTAAACAAAAGAATTTAAAGAAGATAAAAAAATTTTGAAAAACAAAATTAAATTTCAATTATAAACAAATATATTAACAGTTGTTGATTGGAATCACATTTTTTTGGATAGAAGAGTTTTAGCAAATAAAACTTTTTTGTTAACAAAAATAAAAAAAAAAACAACAACAACAATCTCAAATTAAACAAAGGCTAACAAAAAATATTTGTCATTTTTAGTACTACACTCAAAAAATTGGTTAAGTCATATGAAAACATTTCTGTAAAAGTGAAAATTCATATCACAATATAAAATTAACTGTTTTACTAAATTTCCTATAGAAAATTCTCAGTATGAAAAATTTTTCTGTACAAGATATCTTGGATTCAGTACACTTTTTTCAATAAAAAAATTATTTTTTTTTAATTTTGAGACCTTTTTTTATAATTGTTCCTCCCAGTGTAGAAATTTGACTACCATTCAATACCTCCTTACCTATTACAAAAATCTATAAAATATCGTTACCAATTATCGCTTCATTAATTTTTAACACAAAATGCTAATTTCAGCAAATTTAGCTAACCTGCATCTTAGCGGGCATAAGAAATACAAAAAACAAAATTCATGACCGCCTCCGAAATAAAAATTAAAAAAAAATAAATGAATAACCCAACAAAATTTTTTAAAACCGGTTACATCAGAATCTCTAACCAGTTTTAGAATCGGTTCTATAGCAACCTGTTCTAGTTTGGAAGAAAAAAAAAACCTATTGCTTCTAGGTCAAACCCCATATAAATTAGAACCTATGCGAATTCAATATATTGTAACTTGTTCTGCAACCAGTTTTTTGGATTTTATCATTTTACAGGGAATTTCCACACGATTTCAAAAATGAAGTTTTTTTTTCAGATCCTTTAAACTTGTTCCGAGCTAGAGCCATTTTAGTATATTTTATACCCTTTATGGCTACTTCTTTTATATGGAAAAATGGTACTTAATTAAAAGAAAATTTCGCCACGATTACAAAAATGATGATATTTTTCAAGATCTATAACAAATTAAAAAGTGAAAAATTAAAAAAAAAAATAAGAAGGAATCATATGTAAGTGTGGTATCGTTAGAAAAGGATTTTTAGGGCTTTATGCTGGTTAGCTTTTTTTAATTTACTGTTGTACAAATTTTTTTCAATATTCCTGCTATCTTGGGATTGGCAAGATTTTTCCCGAAACACATTTTTTGGCACTTTTTTAAAGAAATTAGGCCGCTTTCTGTGATAAACATAGGTAATATGTACATTAGAGCGTACCACCTTACAGGCAAAATTTTGAAATTGCCTTGCAAAAATACTTCATATTGGAGGGTGTACGGCGAACTTTTTTTTGAGGTAAGGTCTAATGTAGGTACATACATATATTAAACTTCACCTTTTAACGAATACATTAACGCTGTGGCAAAATTGTTTTTTTTTAAATTTCGTTAAGTGCTCTTATACACTAAAAAAGTTTATCGGTAGAATCTACGGAAAAAGACAGTTAAAACAAAGGTAAATATATAAAATATTTGCTTTAAACAACTGTTACAAAATTGGAGTAGTACTTTTCTTTAGTTATTTTCTTAAATAACTATCATATTAGACGCTTTTATTTTTTCATAGAAAAAAAATGTAATTACAGTTAGAAACAATAACTACTGATTACAACACAAACAACTGTCAAGTAGTAACTGTCAAATTTTTTGAGTGTACAAATTATTAGATTAATAAAAAAGTATTCCATTTTTACACCCAAAATTTGACTACTGATCAATAAAGTTGAAAAAATAAACAAAAAATCAATTTTATAAAACAAATTTTTTTTAAATTATTTAAAGCTAGGACTGAGATTAAAACCTAACTTTTAACTGCAATAATTTTGTATCTTTGGAAATTTCTGACAAAAAAAAAAAATACAGCTAAACGCCAATTTTCTGCAACTTTGTGACATGTGTAAATTTGGGACGGTAAGGCATGATTTTTGTTCGAGATAGCTTGCGTAAAAGCACTTGTTTCGATATCCGATATGCGCTTATGTCATAGCTCCAACTAATGGCATGAAATCACAGCTTTTAGCAAGTAAATTCGGTTATCATTGCCATTCTTTTGTGCTTTCTTAGAGCGATAAAGTGTGGTAAACAAAACTCTATTGCCTTTTTTTACACATTACTGCAAGCTATAAATCTTTGGAAGCAGTAGAGTAAGCAGAAATGAAGCACTAATCATTTTTACCGCTTCCAAGTTTCTGCTGGGAAGTGTCAAACGATTTTGTAAATTAATTTGTATTTATCTCCCTAAATGTACACTATCATAACAATTCGTTTGTGTCAACAGATTTTATCCAACCTGGTTGATTTATTGAATTTAAGCAAAAATGTATTTACAGCAAATATTGATTTTAATCAAATATCGTTGTTTTCTTAACACAAACTTGATGAAAAAATGTAGTTGATTTATAAAAAAGTTATTAAATTCGGTTGTTGACCATTTCCTGGGAATAAAGTCAAAATTTCACGGTAATTACTGTCACACTTTTCACGGAAAATCCCCAAACTCTAGTAACTATGCAAAATTTAAGAGCTAAATATTGGTCGAACATCACTTTTTGCCCGAAATCCGAAGCCGAATACTCGGTCGGACACTATTAATATATTTGTACAAAACGTTGTGTAAGATTGTAACTATTTACATAAAATTACGTAGTAGTGAAGAAAGTTACGTCCTGTTTCGTAACGTTGCGTAATACGATATTTTACATTTATTTTTACATAGATTAATACAAAAAACAGAGATCCAGGGTATCCAAAGACTGGGCAAAGCCGAATTTAGTATTTAACTTGTTTATTGTTATATTCTAAACTTTCATAAGCTACGATAACTACTTTTTTTAGTGTATTATAGACTTTAATTAATCTCATCAGTGCTTTGTTTGAATAATAAACAAAAAACTCTAAAAATATTGAACATTTTTTTTAATATTTATTTAAAATAAGCAAACAAAAAAATTTTTTAAATAAAAATACAAAACAAATTATTTATATTTAAATCTAAACCCTAAAGTGCTTATGCATAACAATTTGAAAATCTTATGACACGCTTACAAAATGAATTTTATATGAAAAATTTGTTTTATAAGCCATTTATAAAATTTCCAAGTTGTTATGCATACTACAGTTTATAAAAAAACTACAGTTTATAAAATTACAATAAAAACTTTGTCACTTCGCATTAAGAAAAACAACATTTAAATTGTTTTGTTAAATCTCCAATTAATGTTCATCTTTATTAATAGTGTAAAGATATAAAGATTTAATAATATTAAATTAATTGAATAATAAGTAAGTATGACATATGAGTTTTATGTTGTAATTAATGCAATTTATACAATATTTTTAAATTAATTATTTATTTTTGGTGGGTTTCATTGACAACAATTTTTTATGTTGTCTTGATAAATCGTTTGTTAACATAGAAAATCAAATAAGAAAAATTATTATGTCTTATGTTGTTTTTCACATAATGCGTGTATTTATTTTTCCCCATTGCCATCTTATAATATGAATTTGTTTATATTTGTTGTTTGCATTAATTATTAGTTATTTTATTATATTTTTTCGTATTTGATCTATGTGCAAATGTGGTTTTTGAGGTTAACAACATTTTGTCGGCATTGCTACATTTTGTTGTTGTTATATTTTGTGTTTAAAGAATTTCATTGTTTTTAAAATAAGAACAAGAAAACATATTTTTTATATTAAAGAAATGTTTTCGGTGCATTAAGGTGGATTCATACGATTAGCATCCCTGTCCACCTATATTAACTATTCGGGAAATGTCGTTTCCAAAGGAAAATTCACTAAAATTTGACAATTCGTATCACCAATAAGGAGAAATAGTAAATATGGGTGTACAGCAGAGAGGCATTTTTAAAAATTTCCCATCGGTATATGATCATGTATGCCCATGTATGGCCATGTTTATTTGAAAAGTAATAGGTAAAGTTTGTTTTCAATTGAAGAATCAATTAAAATATATTGAAACATATTTATTAACTTTTTTTATCAGTCAATAAAAAACAAACCACAAAAAAATATGTATCGTCTGTAGGAGTTGATATTTCCAGTCAAATATTGTATTTCTAGTTTTCTATTTTTAGAAAAAATAATTTAAATAATTTCGTTTTCTGTTTTAAAACAAAAAAAAATCAGGTTTCGGTTTTCTTTTTTATTAAAGTAGTTTCTTTATATACAAAATTATTTCAATTCAAATTACAAGAAATTCTTTACTCATATACACAAACATATCCAATAAAAATATGAACGTATGTGTTGTGTGTGTAGTGTTTTGAAAATTCAAACAAAAAAAAAACTTTTAAATATGAAAAAAACAAACCACAAAATCGTTTTCTTTAAGTTTTGTCAGTTAAAAATTGATGATTATTTTAACAGACTTTTCAATTACACTGCATGACACTCAAAAAATCAATGAAGATCTGACCATTAGTTTTATAAATATATTTCGGACATGCTGATTACAATGGCATACTTTATTTTTCGATCAATGGTACAGATTTTTCGCTAAATGTTTTTAAAGTTTGGCGGTTGTCCATTCAGTTTTTTATATAAAAATTTTTTCAAATTTAAATAATATGAATTTTTTTGTGTTAAAGTGTAAGCACAGGACCTGTGGCCATATTTACGGTATAAATGCGATGTGCTAATCTTGATATTTAAACCACTACTTAGCGTTTTATATAGGTTTTTATTGTTTTTTGCTATTTCAGCGACTTTATTCGCCGAATGTAAAATCGACCTCAATAAATGTAATGCCTTAGTAAGGAAGCAATTAAAAGGAAAATATTTCAATAAAAAAATGTATTCATCTATAGCGGCCTATACGTTAAAATTGCGACTTTTCAAAAATTTTATATGGCAGCATAGCTTTCCAAGATGTCCCCAAAGTCCAACTTTTAGTATAATATGGGGTCACCTCTAAAAACTGTTGTTGCAAAAAATGTTTTTCTTCCCAGCGATTGCTTTCTAAAAACATTTTGTTTTTGAAAAAGAAGCTCCAAAAAAGAGTGGATATTTAAATAATTTTTGACTCCAAAATACAATAACTCCAAGAATTATCTACTTCTAGAGTATTTTAAAATTCTTCAGTGATGAGGGCTCATATTTTTGTGGCAGGGAAAACACTTGATTTTTGTGTTTTCTGTTGCCATCTTACCTAGTGTCTTCAAATGCAATGAAATGTGCAAAGAAATTTGAAAATAACACACAAAACAACAACAACGAAATAATTTTGTTGTTGCTTTGTGTGTTATTTTCAAATTTCTTAGGTTAATACTTTGCAAAGCATTATATCGCAGAGAAAACAGATTCATTGCGAAAACCGAATTTCTTGCCAAATGAATAGTTTTGTTGCAAAAACCGAATTATTTGGTTGTCACAATCAAATGTATTCCTGACACAACTTAAATACATATATTGTTCCAAACGAAATTCTATTGTCTTTACCGAATTTCTGTTGGCACAAACAAATATATCGGTGGTTCCAACCATACCATTCGGTTGGCAATGAATTCGGTTGTCACAATGAATATGTTTTCTCTGTGGTGGAACGGTGTTATCATTTGGGTGTCGGGAAAGCACTTTAATTTTTTTATTTGGACGCTGGGAGAGCATTTGATTTTTATGTTTCTGGGTGCTTTCCCAGGGCTTTGTAAAGCATTGGCACCACCGTGGTACGGTGTTATCATTTGGGCATTGGGAAAGCACTGTTTACAGGCACTCAAGCAACCCATTTCGGTGCTTTGCCAGTGCTGGCCCCTTTGTAACTTTCTACCTGGGTTGGTTTGATTTGAAAGCTGTTTCTGTTCAATTTAATGTTGTTTCTGTTTGATTTAATTTTTTTTGTGTATAGATTTATGTGGAAACCTTATAACACGTTTATAAAATTAATTTTGTATGAGAATTTTGTTTTATAAGCCATTTATAAATTTTAAAAGTAATTATGCATATGGCCCTTAAGCTTTACCGTTTGTTAGGCTTGTTTGAAATTTGGTTAATTGAACTTATTGAAAATTAAAAATTTTCCACTGAATTGTAATTTTTTAATGTTTTTTTATTTGTTATTATTTAATTCCTTTTGTTGAAAGTTTTTTTTTTAATTCAAAGCTCAGTACTGGGACTGATACATTGTTAACCAAAGTGAACATATAACAGAAATGTATAGATAGACCATAGATTTTCAGCTTCAGACCCCAAAATTTAAGCTTATTCGTTATTCGGACTTTAAGCAACGAAACGCAATACCATGAACTCAAATTAAAGGACACGAAAACAGAGAAATATTTACCTTTGTATAAAGGTAATAGTAATGAAAATCTATGTCTAATTTTGTAATGAAAATTAATTCCATTACAATTACTTGAAAGTAATGGAAATGAAAAAAAATATGTAATAGTAATGAAAACGTGTAATGATCATTACAAAAGAGTTAATAACTCCCAACTTTGGTTCAGATATAATTTTATTATTTTTAAAATAAAAAGAAAATTACTGTGACAATATGCAAACACATAAAGGTGTGAAATTGTTAGATAGAGATCAGATAACATTTGAACTACGAAGGTGATTGACATAATTTTTTTTATACGATAAAAAAATAAAATAATATATTAAAAAAATATTAAAACAAATTAACTGAGAATAATTACTAAATAATGACGGCATCAGATAAGAGAAAATAGAAATAAATGTCAGATATTTGTGTTAAATAGTCTTAAAGCAATAACTACTAATAAAAACATTTTAATTAGAGATGGGAGGGCGTCACGAAATGTTGGTGAGTCACGTGATTCCCGCGTAAATTACCTCTAATCGTGAGTAATAACACTATGGAACATTTTTGGGATTATTGTCTGGGGGGTAAGAAATTCCAAGTCAGGGTGATGGTACTAGGTCAGTATAGTAAAACCCTCAAAGGGTTTGGCGTTCGTATGTGTCATTTTTTTTATGACCTTTTAAATTTTTTCCTTATCTTGATGTTTTTTCGCTTAGTTGTAACTCGAGAACCACTTGTCCGATTTTGATGAAACAAATTTAGAAAAATTTAGAATTACAATTTCTTTAATCCGTTCATATAACATTTTTCTTTATAATCAACAGTTTTGCCGGTAAAAATAAATTTGTGGAGAAAAAAAAATATTTTTTTGCCTAAAAATTAAAAATTTTTTTTTTTAAATTCATAAAAAATTTTAATTTTTAGGCAAAAAAATATTTTTTTTTCTCCACAAATTTATTTTTACCGGCAAAACTGTTGATTATAAAGAAAAATGTTATATGAACGGATTAAAGAAATTGTAATTCTAAATTTTTCTAAATTTGTTTCATCAAAATCGGACAAGTGGTTCTCGAGTTACAACTAAGCGAAAAAACATCAAGATAAGGAAAAAATTTAAAAGGTCATAAAAAAAAAATCACACATACGAACGCCAAACCCTTTGAGGGTTTTACTATACTGACCTAGTACCATCACCCTGACTTGGAATTTCTCACCCCCCAGATTGGCTGTTGTACTGTGTAATTACTACTACTGTACTATTTTTTACTACACTCACGTATGTCAGAAATCACTTATACTACGTTCACAGTACGATTGTTAAACACGTTTATGTAAAAGTTAAACATATCAGTTCACACTGTGTTTAAGTTAAACATCTCGAACAGCTGTTCCTTAACAATTAAAAAAAAAAAATACAAAACTTTTACAAAATTTCCCAAAAAGTTATTTTTTCTTCGGCCGGAGGCAATAATTAATAATTTTCGGCATTATCCAACGTTATAATTGCTATAAAAAGTGAAATAACATTATCCGCCCCAGTCGGAAACAAGATTTTTAAATTTTTAGTTAAGGGACAACTTCATGACTGTTTTTGGAATTTTCGTTCACCGGAAGCAAAGTTTAAGTAATTGTTTTGTTCATCTATCACTTTAATAAGAAAAAAACACATTTTAACTGGTTTTTATTTAAATCTAGTTTATTTTATTCAATTTTATTTTTTTTATTTTTTGTTGTGTATTTTTCTGCTTCAAACTTGTCATTCAACACCAATTGATATCAATTTTATCGTGTTTAACAACGTGTTTAAAAATTAAACACGATAATTTAGCGTGTTTAAGGGTAGGAAAAATGTACTGTAAAAGATCTCACTTAAACATGTTTAACGCTTAAACACGTCAAATCGAGTTAAACACGTATATGTGAACGCCGTATTACGCGTCCATCTCTACTTTTGATATCTCGCAAAGGTTTAAAAGAATTAATTCTTTAATTCACTTTTTATAAATTAATGAAATTTGGGTTAAATTTCATTCCATAACCCTTTGAAACCTAGCATACCCGATTGTGGGATGTAATGTTTTCTCTTAAAGTTGCAAATATTTTCAATACTAGAAGGTTTACTTAGATAAAAAAAATTGCAATTATACTTTTACCTAAATTATATTTCATACAATATGAATTGACATAATAATTTAATAGTTTTAATACCATTTTACATTAAAGTTACAAAATCAATAAATTTTTGAAGCTGGTTGGGTCCGAAAGGGATAATATGTTAGCATTCTTATGGAATTCGATAGCTTAATTCCCAAAAGATTTATGAGTAAATTCATAAATGCTTTATAAAGTTATAGGAGGCTTATGAAACAAATTTTGTATGGAAAATTTGTTTTGTAAGCCTGCTATATCTTTATAAAGCATTTATGAATTTACACTCATTTTTCATTAATTATGTTATCTCTTTGTTTGTTATTGGTACACACTCACTCGTAATACAAAGCAAAAAGCAAACGACCAGAAGTAACTATCAGGCTATCATGTTGTCTTGAACGTCAATTGAAACGTCTTGTGCAACCCTCTGGTTAAACTGGCTCTGGCTGACATTTCAAGAAATTTTATTAGAAGGTGATAGGTTAAGTTTTGTGTCTAAATTTTAATAAATACGCGTGTTAAAAGTTTTTTCAATAAATATGCATAATATTAAAAATTATATTAAGGAAAAAACCAAACCGGTTAGCTGCATGCAATTTAATTTAACTTCCTAAAATGTCAGAAAGGTTTAACGAAAAGGTATATGAAATTTTTAAAATCTGAATTCCGTTTTTCGTGATTTAAGCTTAAATTGAATTAAGTCTTTCGAATCTCTGATATCTCGTCAGCTTATTATTGGTTTGGCCTACTGACCATTTTTGAAAAAAATTGAGTTACGAATGGATTACACATAATGTGAATATCATCTATAATGTAAATGCAATCTTTATCGTTTTCCTCGATAACGGCTTTTTCATCTTTTTTGCTTAATTTTTCCCCCTTTTTTTTTGTATACTGTGGAAACTTATAAAACTATCTGTGTACAGAGTTTTATAAGTTTGTACATATTTTTATAATTTATAACCGTACATACCCAGGTAGAAAATTACAAAGGGGCCAGCACTGGCAAAGCACCGAAATGGGTGGTATGAGTGCTTGTTAACAGCGCTTTCCCAATGCCCAAATCATAACACCGTTCCACGGTGGTGCCAATGCTTTATCAAGCCCTGGGAAAGCACCCATAAACATAAAAATCAAATGCTTTGCCAACGCGCAAATAAAAAAATTAAAGTGCTTTCACACCCAAATGATAACACCGATCTATTTAATGCTTTGCAAAGTATTGAGATAGCACCAAGAAAAATAAAAATCAAGTGTTTTCCCTGCCACCAAATTATGAGCCCTCATCACTGAAGAATTTTAAATTACTCTAAAAATAGACGATTCTTGGAGTTATTGTATTGTGGAGTCAAAAATTATTTAAACATTCACTCTTTTGGAGTCTCTTTTTCAAAAACAAAATAATGTTAAAGGAAAACAAGCGCTGGGAATTCACCCTTTTAAAGCGTTGGGAAGGCATCCAAATTTAGTGCTTTACCAGTACTTCTTTTTGTAAGACCGCGGTCTACTTGCGCTTTGCCAGTGCTTCTTTTTTGTTACCACACATAATATCCACTTGGGTAGTTTTATATTTTATATCCGTTATAAAAAACTCGTTATTTTAAGCTAAGTGTGCTCCTGTACTTTTTGTATAAAGTTCAGTAAAAAGAGAGTAAGCACAAAATCCTCTCTCTAAATGACAAATTTTCCCAAAAGTACGGGAACGCACAAATAAGAATGGTTCCCGTGGTAACCTAAAGGAACATACCTTTTATTTTATAATCCAGCACAAAAAATTAAAAGACAAATTTCCTTTATTGCCTGATACTGATAAAGAAAGAAAGAACATTTCAATAGTATATAAAATAGAGGCAGAACATTTAAAAAAAATATCTGTAAGGTCGCAAAAACTTTTTAAATATTACAATTAAGAGTGGATAATAACCATAAAAGAAAATTTTATTTTTGACTCATTTTATTAGTTCTAAACTAAATCATATATTTATTTGACGTGCAATTTGATTAATATGTGATTTCAATTTTCAAAAATTTAGTTTTTTGAATGTTTTCAGTTCGATTTTAGATCATAAATTAATATCTCTTTCTGTTTAAATTATTTTTCAAATTTAAGAAAGATGATACAATTTTTACAAGTAAATTACAAAGAATAAAAAATTTTAAGGAATTCGATAAGGCCAGCAAGACAGAATATCTATTTTCGGCTTTCGCTACAAAGCCATCATCAGTCTCATTTGGCTTGATGTGTTAATCATTGATAACACTGTGAGACAAATGGTAGGGGTCAGTGATCGGGAAGGGTTCAAACTACCGGGGAAAGTTATATCGGTAAAAAAGAAGTTATACGTGTCCCGGCATTTCGCTGGGTCACCCCTAGGAATCGAGATATATCGATTTGACCTTTGGTGGTCTTTTTTTTGACATAATTCGAGAACCACAAGTCCGATTTTGCTCAAACAATTTTAAAAAAATTAAAAATTACAATTCCTTCAATCTGTTCATTTACCATTTTCGTGATAGTGTAGTGACTGCCTTTATATCAGAGCTTTGAAGAATTAATTCCTTAATTCAATTTTTCAATTCTGAATTAAAAATTCGATGAATTAATTCACAAAGCACCATATATTGAATGGAATTAATTCATATTTGTTTTCGTTTGATTTATTTTGTTACGAATTAATTCAATTGCTATAGTTCTTTTTATTAAATCAAATGAATTAATTCACTGGTGAACGTGTTCAATATTATAAATCGAACGTAATTTAATTTTTTTTAATTCACTGAATGTAATTTTATTTTTTTTAATTCACTGAATGAAAATGAAATTGAATGAATTCAGTGGTGAATTAATTCAGTAAGGAATTAGTTCACTTTTTTTCCGTTCGATTTATAAAATTGAACGCGTTTACCAGTGAATTAATTCATTTGATTTAATAAAGAAAACTATTGCAATGGAATTAATTCTTTGAATTTATTGTTTGATGAACACGTTCAATTGAACGAATTTAGTGAATTACTTAAGAAAAGGAATTCATTCAATTCTAAAGAAAATTGAATTCGATTGGTAGTGAATTCATTCAAAAAAGAATTAATTCTTCAAAGCTCTGCTTTATATCAATAAAAAGTATCAGAAAAATGGTATTCACTCAAAAAATAGATTCTTTTGCAATAATTGCAAAAATTTAAAAGAAAAACAATGTAAATATATTTTCAAATAGAATTTGCTTACTATGATGTATTCGGATTTTCAAATTCTCTTGAAATATAACCACAAACAGTTTTTCACCTCTACTGAAAATTTTAAAATTTTGAGTTAATTCCCTCTTGTTGATAAAGTCCAACTTTAAGTATATTATTGCGTCACCCCTAAAAACTGTTCTTGCAAAATTTCAAGCAAAACAGTTTCCATTTGCAAAAGTTATCACAATAAATACACTTTTTACTAAGGTTAATTTAAACGATGATTACAAACTTAACGATTTAGTCAGTAATTTGAGTCCTTTTTGATGAATTAAAACGCCGACTTTTTCACACAGTTCTAAATTTAAGACCAATTCTGTGCAGTAGGGTTATAACTCATTTTTAACAAAATTTTTACCTATCACCACATGATAGGCAATACTAAATTAATAATAAATATCGTGTTTGCGGGCAAAAAAACCTTCCGCACCAAATGCAATTTATAAAAATAATTTTTGCTAGGGCATTTTGTTTAATTTACATAACGAATTATTACAAAAATGATTGTAAACGACAAAAGATGTATCCAGAAGTCCCTCCAAAAATGTTTTGTAATATTTACAGTAAATAGCTTTTAATAAGCATCGGTTGAGTCTCATTTGTTTAAAATTTCGGAGAAATATTTTAATTAAACTGCGGCCCTATGCTCCTTGCAAGAGTAAAAGGAACAAATATATTTTAATTAAACTAAAACCATATAGACCAAATTTCAACCTTTTGGTGCGGGAACTTTTTTGAAAGCAGCGAAAAGGTAAGATTGCGTTTCTTAATATTTTTTATGGCCTTTTTGGCTAGGGCATGTAAAATTTGATATTTGGAAAAAAAATCAAAAATTCATAACCCTACTGTGCAGTGTTATAGTCAGCACTAATTTCGAAGTAATAAAATTTTAATTGAGTAAGGAATTTTCAAAATTTCTTACTAAAATAAAATTTGAGTTTAACCGCTACTAAATTTTAGTAAAATTGTTGTAAACTGTAATTTAATAATTATTTGCTTAAATTAGCAACAAGTTTTACTGAATCGCTCGCAGAAAAACATCACTCGTAGTATCCTAATATCACTCGCAAAAAAACATCCATCATATTTATAAAAAGCTTCATAAATGTGATAAAAAATAAAAATAAAACTTGACAAATGTGGTAAAGTATTTTTAAAATGCAAAATGACATGCTTTTTATTTTTATGAAATGATAATTTCTCATGTAGGTACACTCATAAAAAAAGCCCGTACAAATAGTTCAAAATTTTGCTAAAATAACAGGAAATAGTACCTGTATTTGCGCCAGCAGAATTTTCAATGAAGTTGAGAATTATGGTCTGCTAAATTTAGATAAGCTAAATTTTACATACTGCTAAATACACAGACAATTCTTGTTAACTTAGCTAAGAAATTTGAGCTAAATTCAACAGAAACATTAACTGATTTAACTGAAAATTTCTGCTAAAATGTCGCTTACATATTTATTTTTGGGAGTATAGGTGGCTTATAAAGATTGATAAGTTCATAGTATCGAATTTTTGTCCATTTTGCTCTATTTCGCTTGGTTTCCGAGATATAAGCCATTTTGTGATTATACAATAAAAAATTATGAAAATATAGCACCATCTCTATGTGATACTGATAGCAGAGACCCAAAAATATATACTTTGGGAAATAATTGGGGTTTATATTAGCTGAAGAATTTGTAAAATTAAGAAACATAAATTACTAAAAATTAGGATGCAAAGTTAGTTCAAATACGGATGAAAGTAATAGTTATGTCAAATGGGATTTACAAAAATATTAGTTCAATCCTGAATTTTAAGACCAAATAAGAGAAAAAATCAGTTCATTTGCGCCAGAACGCATTTAACAGACTTTTGTACTAACTTTTTTTTATAAGTGTAGTATTTGTGACGGAAGTAATTGTCAATGCCGATTGTTTTGTAAAAGAATTTGAATTTATGTTGTAAAGTATTAGGGGCCAATTTTATAGTCAGAACTAAGATCGACTTTTGTAATAAATATTTCTAAAGTAACAAATTTCTAACTTAACTGGTCGTAATGGCAAGATTTATTGTTCCTTTAAATATCTCTTAAGTAAGAAATTTTCAAATCGATCTTAGTTCTGGCCCTAATTTTTTATCTAAAAATTTTCGAAATAAAAAACCTAAAACAAAATTTCGAAATAAAATATTAAAAAAATGTTTCTGATGTTTTAATAAAGCAATGGTTACAATAATATAAAAAGAGTAACTTTTTGTAAAGTCCACTACCCAGGTAGAAATTATGTGTGGTAACAAAAAATAAGCACTGGCAAAGCACAAGTAGACCGCGGTCTTACAAAGAGAAGTACTGGCAAACCACCAAATTTGGACGCCTTACCAACGCTTGAAAAGGGTGATTTCCCAGCGCTTTATTTCCTAAAACATTATTTTGTTTTTAAAAGAAGCTTCAAAGAAGAGTGGACATTTAGATAATTTTTTACTCCACAATACAATAACTCCAAGAATCATCTATTTTTAGAGTAATTTAAAATTCTTCAGTGATGAGGGCACATAATTTGGTGGCAGGGAAAACATTTGATTTTTGTGTGGTCTTGGTGTTATCTCGATACTTTGCAAACCATTAAATAGATCGGTGTTATCAGGAAAGCACTTTAATTTTTTTATTTGAGCGTTGGCAAATCATTTGATTTTTATGTTTATGGGTGCTTTCCCAGGGCTTGGTAAAGCGTTGGCACCACCGTGGAACGGTGTTATCATTTGGGCATTGGGAAAGCGCTGTTAACAAGCACTCATACCACCCATTTCGGTGCTTTGCCAGTGCTGGCCCCTTTGTAATTTTCTACCTGGGTAGGGGTAACCAGGCGGTATTCGTCGCTCTCTTTCGAAGATTGACAATTTATATCGAAAATGTTAGCCTTTGCAGACGTGTGTAATTCTTATGGCTGAATTTTTGATATAAATTAAGAAGAGAGTGATTTAATAGAGGTAGGGAGAGTTGGATAGTCTTTTAATGATATAGTCGTTGGGGTAACACAACCAAATACTTAATGTATATTAAATCAAAAATCAAGGTTAGAGAAATATTCCAAGAGCTTCGATCTAAATACATTACTAGATTGTGAGAAACCACGTAAAGAGTAAGGCAATCCATTCCAATAACGAGTAATTCTAACAACGAAAGACATTTCAAATGCAGATCTTCGTATTCTAGGGGAAATAAAGTGAGGATTTCTATCAAAAGGAGATAATACAAATGATCTACATAAAGCTGACGGTTTAGCATTTCTCAACCAATCGTTGTAATATAATCTTGTACTGATGAAGAAAAGCAAACAAAAAAACATACTCAAAATTAGTTAAAAGGGCCCCTGCACAGAAAGCTTTTGAAATTAGTAAATTCTTTTTGCTAAATATTAAGGTCGTTCACAAGGGGTTTGCTATTTATTGTATCGTTGTATCGTCCTAACAAAAAACAGAGTTGTTAAAATTTAAATTGAAAAAATACAACATTTGCGAATAGCACGACACAACATTTTTACGTATGTTTAGTGTCCTATTTTTGAGTGTGCTAACAGATAGACAACCCAATAGAAAATCGTTGTTAAAGTCAAATCAAAATTTTAACAATTCTGTTTTTTGTTAGGACGATACAACAGCTTGCACACCCTTTGTGAATAACCTAATTAGTAAGATAAAAACAGCAAAAATGCAACTGTTAAATATACGAAATTTTAGTAATATTTCAGTTAAATTTTGTTTTATTAAATTGCAAATTTACTTTGCTGATATCGACAAAAAATGTTGCGGAATATTAGTAGACAAAAAGCAGTAAAGAATTGGTTATATTCAAAAGTTAATTTATGTTTAAATTTAATTGAGTTTAATACAAATAACGGTCTCTCCTACTACAATAAGCGGAAATATTTGCTAGAAAATAGTAGACTGCTTTCTGCAGTGTAGATTTTTATTCGCATTAAGAAAAAAAAACTTAAAATTGTTTGTGATGGTTTAGTCGACTAATATCCAGAAAATTTTTGCTGATTTTAGCAGGGTAAATTGTTATTTTCGATTGACTAAAATATAGCTGCAATTTTGTAAATTAACAGATTTTTTCTTGCTGTTTGTATCTTTCTAATGTTTAGCAGATAGATTCTGCTGAGTTCAGTTGTTTTTTCAGCAAAAATTTTTAAAGACTTTTATATTAGTGTATGAAAAATTGAAAAAATTTCTCGAATTAACGAGTGAACTAGAAGAACGCGCTAGTTCAAAAATATAATTGGTTGAAATGAACTGTGAACTATAATCCCAATTCTAGTCATTTTTATTTCGATTGTTTGTTTGTACCAAATTTTTCATTTTGTATGGATATTTCCGGGTGTCCTCACATTTTTCTCACAATTTCTAAACCGATTTCGATAATTTTTAACACCAAACTGCTAATAACAAACAATTTGGATAAAAATAAGCAACTAATAGTGTGTCCTTGTGAGGTGAACGTCATTAAAATAGACACATGTTTCAAGAGGCCATCAAATTAAAATCCGAGCTAGATTTGTAAAACCTTTTGAGGGTTTTGTTTTAGTGTTTTTTCACTCTGCGTTAGAAACATTGAGGCTGATCGTGATGATCATTTTGCAAGATATTCAAAAACCGCAGAACCTATTTTTGTAGAATATACTGCAAGAAGCTTATTGGGAAAAATCCGAATTTGCTGTCACTTCCAGAATAAATTTCTTGTTTCTCCTAAAGCCAGCCTTTTCATGGGCAGTTAATAATTTTAATTTTAAAAAAATTATAAAAATCCAAATTTTAGAATGTCGAATTATGCCAAATTATCATCCTATAGTAGTAGCTTGAGCATGCAAGCAGGGAACCATTAATTTTTAAATACGTTGTTAAACACGATAAAATTGATATCAATTGGTGTTGAATGACAAGTTTGAAGCAGAAGAAGACACAACAAGAAAAATAAAAAAATTAAAATTGAATAAAATAAACTAAATTTAAATAAAAACCAGTTAAAATGTGTTTTTTTCTTATTAAAGTGATAGATGAACAAAACAATTAATTAAACTTTGCTTCCGGTGAGCGAAAAATCCAAAAACAGCCATGAAGTTGTCCCTTAACTAAAAATTGAAAAATCTTGTTTCCGACTCACAGTGCTTTGTCCCATAGGCAAAATTAAGAAAGAAAAAAAATGTGTGCGGAACGTTAGTGATTTATACATTTTTCAAGAGGTGACATCCCAACAAACAATTCGTTCCGTTTACGCACCGTTTTCGGTCCGTCATAAAAGGAATCCAACTCCGTATACGTACCGTTTTCTGGATCCATATACGGACCAGAAATCGGAACATAAGGACCATCGAAACTGATTCGAATCCGTTGAAAATCCGTCAATGACGGACCGTTTACGGACCGGTATGTCGTGTTAAAAACGGACAAGTCCGTTTAAAGTCCGTCAATGACGGACCTTTTACGGACCGATATGTCATGTAAAAAACGGACTAGTCCGCTGAAAGTCCGTCAATGCCGGACCGTTTCCGGACCGTTATGTCGTGTAATAACGGAGTATTTCCTTGTCCGTATCCTACCGATTTTTCAACAAAAATATACCATATGTTTATTATTTTCAATACAAAGTACTTTTTTTTCTTTTTTATAAATTCATTAATAATTATTATTTATAATTACAATATTTAGCACATCCAGCTCGCTTAGGGACCCGGAGTAAAATCCAACATCTATATTGAAAAGAGACAATAAATTAGTTATGGATTAATTGACTGTGTACACGATGCAAATTCGCACATGTTATACACAAAACATTGTGAAACATTAAGTTTCATAAATCTTACCTTGTTACTTGATATTGTTTGATTAATGATGTGATAGAAAGAATTCCCTCTATTGAATATTCTCCATATATTCCCATTATAATAATATTTTCACCGACTTTACAAAAATATAATTTTTTATTCTGTAAACAAACCGATGAAATCCGTATTTAAAGGTACGGAAACGGATACACCAATACGGAGTTAAAACGTATTGTGTTCGAAAATCCATTTATACGGTCCGTTAATGTTCCTATACGTACAAGCATTGACGGATACGTACATTACGGACAGTTAACGTGCCGTAAAAGCCGGATTCATGAATCCGTACGTGCCGGAGGGTCCGTAAAAAAATTTATTGGGATAATACCATAAATAAATATGAAAGAGGAATTTAATACCTTCTCTTTTTGTTAACAACAGAGGGCGCTAAAGTCAAAAAAATTTTGAGCTCAAATAGTTAAACGAAAATCAAATTTTAAATTCTTTACAAAAAATATTGGCAAAAATTCATTTTTAAAGATCATTCTTTGCAACACTGTGGTTATGTTATCTACTATATTCACAATAAGCAAAAATTATTTTAAGTGAAAATTTTTTATAGAATAATATTTGGTGGCATCGAAAAGTTTAGACTTTTTTTTGACTGGAAATCCCAAAGTTGCTTAAGTTTAGTAGAGTAAAAAAAAAAAAATATGGAAAAACATGTTTTTTTTATTTATGATTTTAGGACACCTTGAAGCTCTTTAATAGAATTTGGAAAATAAATTGTTTTTTTTAACCGTAAATTTAAAAATTTTATACATTTTGCAAACCCTTTTACCTGAGTTTTAACAAAGTTAGAAAGAGCTAAATTTTAAGGTACCACCAAAAATTAAAATAATAACGTAATAAGCTTCGGTTTTATGTGGTGTAAAAATAAAAAAAAAAAATCAAGAAACTTTAAAAAAAAATTTTAAGTAATAACACTTTTTTTTTGCGGGAATCCTAAAATTTTATAAAGTTTAGAGAAATATTTTTTTTTTTTTTTTGTCTTTTATTTAACCTTCTTTTTATGTTTTTAATTTCACAATTTTCTTGAGCGTAAGGTTTGATTTTTCTTATAAAAAGTTTTTTATTATTTTCGATATTATATATTATTTTTTCGATATTATTATATATATATATAAAAAATAACAAGTAATTTTTTTTATGATTTAGATAGTGCATTAGGATGTAAAATTTTCTGTAAAAAAAAAATTTTAATTTTGAACCGCAAATTTAAAGCTTTTAACTTTTTCTACATATCCCAATTTTTCAATTTTATGTAGATATATATGTATGTATGTAGATCAGAGCTTTGAAGAATTAATTCCTTTTTGAATGAATTCACTACCAATCGAATTCAATTTTCTCTACAATTGAATGAATTCCTTTTCTTAAGTAATTCACTGAATTCGTTCAACTGAATGCGTTCATCAAACAACAAATTCAAAGAATTAATTCAATTGCAATAGTTCTTTTTATTAAATCAAATGAATTAATTCACCAGTGAACGCGTTCAATTTTATAAATCGAACGGAAAAAAAGTGAATTAATTCCTTACTGAATTAATTCACTACTGAATTCGTTCAATTTCATTTTCGTTCAGTGAATTAAAAAAAATAAAATTACGTTCAGTGAATTAAAAAAAAATAAAATTACGTTCAGTGAATTAAAAAAAAAATAATAAGTTCACTGAATTGAAAAAAAAAAATAAAATAAGTTCACTGAATTGAAAAAAAAAAAAATAAAATAAGTTCACTGAATTCAAAGCCTGTTTTCTGCCGTTCAGTAGAAGAAAACAATAATGTACAAATAAAATTTTTAAATAAGCAATTTTACAGCGTGTGCTAGTAAAAATGAACAAATTAGAAACCGGATGCTGTTTATCAACTTACATGATTCAAAAATAAAGCCTTTTACTATTAAAAATAGAAACTTTACAGATATAGATAAATTTGGAAAAAAAAATATAACTATATAACTAGTTTGAAAAATTAATAGTTATATTTTTTTCCAAATTTATTTATATCTGTAAAGTTTTTATTTTTAATAGTAAAAGGATTTATTTTTGAATCGTGTAGGTTGATAAACAGCATCCGGTTTCTATTTTGTTTATTTTTACTAGCACACGCTGTAAAATTGCTTATTTAAAAAATTTATTTGTAGATTATTGTTTTCTTCTACTGAACGGCAAAAAACAGGCTTTGAATTCAGTGAACTTATTTTATTTTTTTTCAATTCAGTGAACTTATTTTATTTTTTTTTTCAATTCAGTGAACTTATTATTTTTTTTTTAATTCACTGAACGTAAATTTATTTTTTTTTAATTCACTGAACGTAATTTTATTTTTTTTAATTCACTGAACGAAAATGAAATTGAACGAATTCAGTAGTGAATTAATTCAATAAGGAATTAATTCAACAGTGAATTAATTCATTTGATTTAATAAAAAGAACTATTGCAATTGAATTAATTCGTAACAAAATAAATCGAACGAAAGCAAATATGAATTAATTTCATTCAATATATATTGCTTAGTGAATTAATTCGTCGAATTTTTAATTCGGAATTGAAAAATTGAATTAAGGAATTAATTCTTCAAAGCTCTGATGTAGATGTATATGCTGTCCCTTAAAATACGATTTGTCGATTTTCATTCATTACACTGCCGAGTTTTCATCTAGTGAGTTCAAAATTTAAGAATTTAATTTTTTTCTTAGAAAACTTTAACCCTTGCTGAATTGCGGCCGAAAATGGCCCATTTTTGAAAAAGAAAATAGCCTATCAATTAAAAACTCACAAAATTCGAAATTTTTGCAAACACTAGTTTTTTATTTAACTTATTCATTAAATATACTTAAAATTATTCAGATACGGAATTTTGGTTTCGCTGGGTATCATTAACCCACTTTAACCAAGAACCGAAATACCCATAAATTTAATAGAAATGAAAAAAAACGGTTTTTTTTATTTATTTGTCAAATTTTTTTTCAAATACATAATTTGGAAATGTCAAAAGTTATTTTTGTAACATAATAGTTATTATTAAAGAAAAATAATAAATTGAAAAAATGATAATTCGGGTTTTGTGTGGAGAGCAACTCCTTTCCAGGACATTTTATGAAAATTGATTATTTTTAGCAAGTTCCCAATATTTTTGACCATAAAATAATATTGCACCATAAAAAAACTTTTACAAATTGAGCAATAATACTGCTCGTCTGTGGCGCCCTTAAAATTGATAATGAATGAGAAAAAGGATATACGGGAGATAGTCATATCCTTGCACCAAATGAAACAAAATTTTCCACAGAGATAAAAAGTATAATTTTATAAACTATTGTAAGTTCCCAGTGCATTCTGATCTTAAATCTGGCCAAAATATAGTTTTTGAGAAAAAGGATATATGGGAGGTAGCCATGTCCTTACACCGAATGAAACAAAACTTGCTAAAGAGCTAAAAAATATTATTTTAGGAACTATTTTAAGGTTTTGGTACATTCTGATCATAAATGTAGCCAAAATATAGTTTTTTAGGAAAAGGATATATGGGAGGTATGTCATGTCCTTACACCGAATGACACAAAATTTGCCAAAGAGCTAAAAAGTATTATTTTACAAACTATTTCAAGCTTTTAGTGCATTCTGATCATAAATTAAGCCAGAATATTGTTTTTTAGAAAAAGGATATATGGGAGGTAGTCATGTCCGTACCCCGAATGAAAAGAAATTAACCACTGAGTTAAAGGACATAATTTGACTGGCAGTAACCAATTTTCGCTTTATTCTGTTTATAATTGTAGCTAAAATTAAAAATTTTAGATTAAGGATGTATGGGAGGTAGTCATGTCCTTGCACCGATTTTGCTGAAACTTCGAATTTTTCTCAATTTACATGTTCGGAACCAGCACACCGAATTTTATTCTTCTAGGATAACTCCTTTAATTTTGCCGATTTGCTATATGGGGACGAAGCACTGTGCGACTAGGGCGGATAATGTTATTTCACTTTTTATAGCAATTATAACGTTGGATAATGCCGAAAATTATTAATTATTGCCTCCGGCCGAAGAAAAAATAACTTTTTTGGAAATTTTGTCAAATTTTTGTATTTTTTTTTTTTTAATTGTTAAGGAACAGCTGTTCAAGATGTTTAACTTAAACACTTCATTTTTAAGTGTGAACTGATATGTTCAACTTTTACATAAACGTGTTTAACAATCATACTGTGAACGTGGTATAACCTAGTGTCTACAATGCAATGAAATGTGCAAAGAAATTTGAAAATAACACCCAAAGCAACAACAACGAAAATAATTTTGTTGTTGCTTTAGCCCAGTATTTTGTTCAATATTTGAAGCTCAAAAACTATAATAAAAATATTAAAATGCTTAAATTTTTTATAGTCTATAAAAAGTTACAATCATAATTAACCCAAATGTCACCTTTCCGCTATGGTCCTGTCTATTAAATTGATGCGAAGAAAATTCCACCGCAATTTCGCAATAATTACACGCAAGTGAAAAATCATTTTTTTATATGTAGTTTGACAACTTTTTTCGCAAAAGTACGGACAAAACACCGGGCTTTTGTGTGTCATTCGTAAATTTTATGACATTGTTTATTGCATTTGAAGACACTAGGTAACTATTCAGGATTTTGACAGAAAAAAAAACCATAAACAAAAACAGTTTCTATGGGCACCAAACAGCTTAAAAATTCCTGAGAAAACAGTTTACGCAATTGAATTTCGAGTCTATTTTATTTATGTTAACTTCGGAAACTTGGTCATTTTCTATTTGATTTCAACAAAAAATAAATATTTTTTGTTACATTTTTTAAAAAACATTTTTACCGTCGACGTATTTTGTTAGGTTTTAAAATTTGTCAAATCATTTCTCTAGCTACATAAACTCGCCAAAATAAGCGGTTTACTTTTTTCATTATTAAATTTAATTTTAAAAAATTTTATCTACATGTGTAATCCATTGACAACCCTATTAATTACCTTGATTTCACCATAGCCGATTTTTTAAGAGCATTAAGAGTACACTAATAGAAAAAAGTCCGTAAAAAATTTAGTTAAAACTACTAAAAATTAGTTAAAAATGATGCTGCAGAAAAAAACTGCTAAATTAGCAGATTATTTTTGCTATATATTAGTAATATAGGAACAGCAAAAATAAAACTGTTAAATATACAGAATTTCAGTTATATTTGATCTAAATTTTTGTAAATGGAGAATAGCAAATTAACCTGATAAAATCACAAAAAATTTTGCTAAATAATTAGTTGCCTAAAAAATTACCAAAAAATTTAAAATTTTAATTTTTAAGATACGACTACTCGTATCTTCCAAATGCTTGCAGGGTATTTATGCAAATACAATAACGGCAACATGGCAAGTCAAAACTAAACAAAATGTTTTTAAATTTTAGAGATTTTTTCATGTGCAAGAAAATAAACAAATTAATGAAGAAAACTGTCGAATCAACGAGACATATACACTGACGAGCAAAAGTGTAACAGTGTTCACATTATTCAGATAAGTTGCTTTAAATTTTTAACTATAAAAGAAAATCAAATAATTCTTTCAAAAGTTTTATTTGTCCTAATTGAAAATCAAGAAAAAAATTTATCTATTTCATTTCACTGGGAAAAATGTGGCATACTTCTTTATAAAGAAAAATTACACTTTTGCATTCGGTTAATTTTGGATAATTTTCTTAAGAAATTTTAAATATAAACTTAAAAATCATAAAATTTTTGCTGTTTTGCTACATACTTGGGTGTCAAATAAATGTTTTCCTATTGTTCAGCTCGTAAGCCTTTCTTGGTAACTGGCAATATTAGCCACGCTGATTTTTTTAGGAAATCAAAAAGTATTTAATAAGACAATAGCGAATTTTGCGAAATTCTACATTTTTGGCAAAAAAAATACATTATTTTTCTAAGTAGCTAGTAAATTCTGTCCTTTAATTCGAAGTCATTTATTTTTCTTCAATATAGCATCAATTTGAAATATTTATGAAAGCAATTTTTATTAGGCGCCCAACATTTTAATAAAAATATCAACAGTTTTCATGGTTTGGTCTCCCTTTATGGGGTAGTGTAATTAGCATTATTAAATAATTGATATCAACCAGTTTTGTGTAAAAAATATTCACTGTGTGTTTACGATTATTAATCTTATGCCGTTTTCCCAAAAAGAGGCTTCAAACATAAAAACTTGTAGCTAATTATTTCAGGATATGGGGCTGCCCTAAAAAACGGGTTTTATCTGCTGTTTCAAATTGATGGTGATTCAAAGAAAATTTAATGCCACAAAATTTAAGTACCGATTTTACTAGCTATCATAGAAATTTAATACATTTTTGCCAAAAGTGTAGAATTGTGCCCAAATCCACAGAAAAGGTAATCTAATCAAAATCCGTGCTATGGATCGACGTTAAATATTTTTAATACTTTTGGATTTAAGAAAATTTTCAGCATGATATTAGCAGCCCCCAAATAGGGCTTACTACAAGAACAATAGGGAAATATTACTTGATACCCAATTTTTGTGCATATAAAAATACCCAATTGTATACAAAACAGCAACAATTTTATGATTGTTTAAGTTATTATTAAAAAATTCTGAAGAAAATTATCAATAATTAACCGGGTGCAAAAGTGTAACAATTGCCATAAAATAGAAAAATGTCATCACATTTTTCGTTAATTATAGTAGTTTAAATGGTGTTCTTGATTTCTAATAAGGACATCTTACCTCTTTCACTACCCTTGTACACTACAGTGTACAGATCTTTAAAAGAATATATAAAATTTAATAGTGCAAAGAAACCTTTTTCCTTTTTACAAATAAGTTTATTAGGATCTTGGACTTCAAATAAAAATCATTATATGTATAAGCAGTTCAACATGCCAATTTGGTCGCGATATTTGTTAATGAAGTCTAATTTTTTTAATATGTCATAATCTCCGTGAAAAGATGGTTTTGGTGTTTCTCCTAAACTAATCAAGACAAATAATTTAAATTTGGTATAAACTTCGTTTTATGACGACAAGAAAACCAACCAAAGGATTTTTGGCTACTCGAATGTTTAAGGGGTAAAACGGGGCTCAGAAGTTTGAAAAAATCGATTTTCTAACATGTTTTTTGGTGGGTAGGAGGGGGAGCGGACATATTCCATATTTTTTTCTAATTTGAGGACTCTTAACAAGAATCTGAAGTCAAAATAACGATACATCCACAAACAAAAAGTCGGTACACTCAAAATAATACGTCTGTTGGCTGGACAGAAAAATTTGTTACTTTAACAAAATTTATTCGTTTTTTGGCTTAAAATAAAAATTCTTTTTTTAAATTTAACAAATCTAAATTTAAGTAAAAAAATCTGTAAAACTACAGTTTAATCTGTAATTATACTGAGTCGTGTAATTTATCCAAATTTAGGGTCTCAGGACCCTCCCCGTGCCTAGTCCATATCATGTGAAGGCATATAAGGGCACTACAACGGAGAAAACATTTTGTCCGTTTTGCTCTATCTCGCTTAGTTTTCGAGATATGGGGCATTTTATAAAGAGGAAAATTTTTATTAAAAATTTCCGAGGGTCCAAGGCCCCACCATGGTCCATTTTTGGATAGAGATAACCCCTGGGGTATTGCACGGTTAGGGGTAGTCGAAATTTTTATCGATTTTGCTCTAACTCTTAGTTTTCGAGATATGGGCCATTTTAAAAAATCGAGAGGGAAAGAAATGGCGCCATCTTTAAAACTTCGGATACACTTGTGGCGCCATCTACCGGGTAATAACAGAAACATGAAAATATTATATTTTAACAATAAATTTAGTAAAATTTAACGAATGGGTTCTTAAAAATTAGTTATAAATAGTTTTGAAAATTAACACTCAAAACTAGTTAAAGTACTGAGAATTTTTAGTATAGTGTTAAATGAAGATAACTAAAATCTTTGCTTAAATCAGTGTTTCAACTAAAAATTTGTTAAAAATTAGTCAAATCGATTTGAAACCGGTTTGACAGATTTTTGTACTGACGTATTATTTTAAGTGCATATATAAATCCACTATTGCATATGCAAAATTTTTCATTTGCGATCTATAAAAAAGTAAATCCTATTTACTAAATTTCATCAAATCTATAATGAAAAAAACTTACCACGCTCCAAACATAATATTAACGTATTTTTTTTTAATTAAACATATTTGTCTTTCCCATTTTTTGTATTTGTATTGAAAAATACTTGTCAATTTCAAAATTTCTTATTTGTGTTTACAGGGCAACAAATAACGAAATTTATTTGAATTAAACTTTAGTTGATATCAATTAATTCAGTTAATTTGAAATTTTTTGATTTTAACTGAGTAATTCATTGCCACTGAGAAATTGTATCGGTGTTGAAAAAACTATTTGATTTGCTTTCGTAGTTAAAAATTTAAAGTAAAATATCTGAACAATATGAATCCTGTTACATTTTTGCTCGTTAGTGTAGGTACATACGTTCACATTAAACCCAAAAATAATCATCCTCAAAGTGAATTAGCAGATGGTGTTGATGATATAAACTTATTTTAGATTGTTTGTTCGAAAAATAGATTCTTGTTGTTAGTACAAAAACTGGTACTGTGGTAAGAAATTTTAAAATTCCAAATTACTTTCAAAAATGCTCAAGACTGCAAGAACTGCATAACAACTTCAATGATCATTTTCAGAAAAAAATATAAGATTCCCTACAACAAAGTATGATTTGGGTCTTATTCCAGGAAGCGGGCCTAGTTCTGGGCAGGGACCTGATCATTATTATGGAAAAATTAACGGTGCAATAAATATAATGAAAAATTTTAACGAAATTGCCGTAAAAGTTTGTTTTGTGCAATTGCCGGGAAGGTGGCTTTATAGATTATCAAAAAAATAAGTTTTATAAAAAAAATATTTTTTTATTGTAATTTTTTTTTATTAAAATTTTCTATTGCGGGAATCGGACGAGAATCTACCATCTGAGCTATATCGACACGTAATGTTTGATAGATAAAAACATAATTGACCTGCTGCACACAAGTAAGCTTACTCACCAACATACAAAAAATCAAAAAATATGTGGTTACATATATCCTTACCAGTGTTGAAAACATATCGACTTTAAAAATAGATTTAAAAAAATTTTCAAAAAAACCTTTAAAATACATTTCTATTTGAAATAATGATAAAAATAAGTCACTATGAGAAAAATAAGTCAATATATGTTTTAAAATAATGCAGAAGATAAGTGGGTGTCATTACTGGTAGTCCAAAATATAATGATATGTCATTACCGTTTCTACACTGGGATATAATAAATAAAAAATGTATAAAATTAAAGCGGCTTTAGTTTTTCAAATATTTATTTTATTCATTTTATACAATTTTAGCTAAATCAAACTTGTAATCTGGAATGTTCTTTTTAGAAGAGCTCCTTTTTGCGGAAACTTCATCTGTCAAAATTTGAGCTTGAAGTTGGCTGCAGTTAGCAAATATATATTGCCAAATCAACGAGTTTAGGGTTGCCATCAGGCAGATCACTTCAAAATTTAACTGTGTCTAAAGTACTTATTTAAACAATTACGAGTAAGTCATTATTTTATATTTAAAAAAAATTACTACAGTAGGCCGTTATTAGGAAGTCATTATTTTATATTTCTAAATAATGCAAAAGGTAATGATATATCATTATTTTTAATGCAGTTATGAGGTGTCATTACCAATATGGTGCTGGGAAATAATAGATTGCAATGGGGCGATAATTGTCAGGGTCGTTAACCGCAACCTTTGTAGTTATTGGCTAGATATTAGCAACCGTAAACACTATGGAAAGATAACCGTACAGCACAATGTACTGAAGAGGGTTACCACTGTACGCAATAGCGCCGGAGATCGCTGTTTCAGTACCAGTGCTGGTATGTAATCCGACTTGCTGACGTATTTCCGTCATAATGCGTCAGAACCCTTTTAACGGCTTGAATGCGAAATAATATCTTAGCCACATTATGTGACACTCATTCGAGCTCGCTAAGTGGTTGATTGCTCTGCTTCACAAATAAATAGTCCACGAAAAATTCTGGCAGAAGGCTTGCTTTTTCTACCGGATCAATGAATATTTGGTCTATATAAGAGCGCTATGTAGCTGACTGTAAAATGCCGTATAAGTTTCTTTAAAGGCAAGAATACACTTTCAATATTATTGATCAAGTTTTCAAAAATCAGCCAATGAGAACATTTTATTTTTTAATACTTTGTTCTGATTGGTTGGTTTTAAAAATATTGATCAATAATATTGAACGTGCCTGTTGTACATCAACCTGCTACTACGGAATCATTTTTAATTATTGTTGTTTAGATAATTTTGTCATAACTGTCATAACTGTCTATGAAAATTTGTTAATTTCATTATTGTTAATAAAATTGAATCGAATACACAATAAAATTTTGGTATCAGAAGTGGGATAGCCAAAGAACAATGGCTATTCCTCAAGAACTTATTGAACCACTGTCTGGTATGTTTGCTAATGCGATTCATAAAGAATTTGAAGACGCTACGCAAATGGATTCAGCAAACCCATCATCTACGTCTGTACAGACGCAGAAACATCCACCATTTATAATGTCCGAATACAATTCATCCCAAACACAACGGTTGGAGAATATTTCAGATGGTTAGACTGGGTGCAGAGCCGATAGAGCTGCAAGCACAATACGCAAGAGGTAATATGGGGGCTGAATTGAATCTTCGCATTCTAGTGAGTCCAAAACCCCCTGAGGACCTTTCTTATGGGAAGATAAAAACCATTCTGGTAAGTCATTTTGAGGCACCAAAAAACAAATATGCGGAATATATCAAATTCCGCCTAATCAAGGTAATCAATCTAATTTTGACACTTGCTATGGTTGTGGAGGTCGTCAATTAAGAAGGCAATGCAAGTTCAGTAATACGGAAAGCTTTTCATGTGGAAAACGGGGACACATTTCCAGAGTTTGTAAATCAAAGATGGCACAAATAACAGAAAAGGACACAACACAATCTGACTCTGAAGAAGAGTGCACACAAAGGTTGAACAAAATTATTAATGTGAAATCATCAAAGAAGATACTATTGAGTGTCCAGATCGATGGTCGCCCCATTTCATTGAAACTGGATTCGGGATCACCCGCAAGTATCATTCGTACTATAAAGAAAAATTTTTTGTTACAGAAAAGTGACAGGCAATTTTCGAGTTACACATTCCATAGAATTGATTGTGTGGGACGCTTACCTGTTGTTGTCACACTTGGAACTACATCACGGAAGCTGAATTTATTTATTTTATTTGAAAGAAGATTATGATAGCACATTTTGCTCACGAAATCAATTTTAATGAGCTCTTTATATCTTCAAACCGTATAAATGCAATATCAACTGCTACGCCTAACTTAAAGCAACATCAACAATAACTTCTTGATTAACTTCTTAACAGATATGGTGATGTATTTGGTGAAGTTGCAGGTATGTTATCAGGTCTTCCTATTTCTGTTCATCTTAAACCAAACACAAGACCGTAGTTTGCCAAAGCTAGAGAGATTTCTCTTGCTGTGAGAGATGCATACGCAAAAGAAATTGAAAAAACTTGAATCGGATCACTACAAACGGGTAGATTATTCAGAATGGGCTTCAACGACGCATGTGGTAGCCAAGAATAAAGGAAAAATCAGGATAACTGGCAACTATAAAACGATACTGAATCCGCGCATGATTATTGATGAACACACAATACCGAGAGCGGAACACATATTCAATCAAATGAAGGGCGCAACAATATTTTGTCAGCTGGATATAACTGACGCATATACACAGTTACCTGTGGATGAGGAATTCAGTCATGCGTTAACTCTGAATACCCCAACTCATGGTTTAATCAGACCTACTCGAGGTGTTTATGGGGCGGCAAATATTCCAGCGATGTGGCAAAGGCGTATAGAATCTGTTCTCCAAGATATTCCTAATGTCAGGAATTTTTTTGATGATATTTTAATACACGCGAGTAATTTCGACATGCTTTTGAATACTATTGATACCACATTAGAAAGGATGAGGAAGCATGGCTTACATCTAAACCGAGCAAAGTGTGTCTTTGCCACTTCAGCAGTCGAATTTTTGGGTCACAAAATTGATGCCCAAGGAATTCAAAAATCGGACAAACATATTGAAGCGGTGCGAGATGCCCAGAAACCTACCTCGGAGGAACTCCAGCTATTCCTGGGCAAGGCAACTTACTATAATGCTTTTATTCATGATCTGGTAACCAGAGAAAGACCGTTACAAAGCATGTTGCTAAAAGAACGGTTCGAATGGTCAAGTGATGCGCACAGGGATTATGAAGACATTAAAGGCATAATAGTATCACCACAAGTGTTAATGTCTTATGATCCATCTCTTCCACTAGTATTGGCAACAGAGGCGAGTAAAACCGAATTGTGAGCTTTCCTTTCACATCACATGAGCAACGGTCAAGAACGGCCAATCGCATATGCCAGTCGCATGATGACAACAACGGAGCAGAAGTATCCCCAAATTGATAAAGAGGCTTTAGCTATAGTGTGGGCTGTTAAAAAATTTTTCTTATAACTTTATGCGCGTCTCTGGATCTTAGTTCCAGACCATAAACCCCTTACACAAATTTTACAGCCCGAAAAATCGCTTCCGAATGTTTGTATTAGCAGAATGGAAAATTATGCAATTTTTTTGGGAATTTCGATTACGAAGTAATTTTTAAGCTCACTAAAGCAAACACCAATGCAGATTATTGTTCCAGGGTTCCGTTGAAATCAGAAGAAAATGTAATTCAAAGTTTGCCTGTTGATCAACTCTCGTTACATCAAGAGAAAACACAAGATGAATTTGATCAGTTTGTTATTGGTCAAGCTTTCAGCAAATTGTTTAATTTTCGAGCATCGCGTTGTCATTCCAACAAATCTCCGAAAATTTATCTTGAAGGATCTATATACTGCACATTTGGGAATGGTAAAAATGAAAGGTCTGGCACGATCGTTTATTTTTTGCCAGGATTAGATGGCGATGTAGAGAACACAGCTAGAGAGTGCAAATAGTGCGCGCAAAATGCTCATGCTCCACCGAAGTTTGGAGAGCATCATTGGGACTATCCTAAGGGTCCATGGGAACGTATCTGTATGCTGGTCCATTTGCGGCTATGATGTTACTGGATGCTTACAGTAAATGGCTCGAGGTTAAAATAACGAACACGATGACAACAAACATAAGAGAAGTGTACAAACAGCAGAATCTGAATATATTTCTTCGACAATATCGGAAGGCTCCACCGTCTCAACTGAAGATTTATTTACCAAAATGACTCAAAAGCAAGAAAATACGTTTAAGCCAACGTTTCGAACTTTTAAACTCTTAGAATCGGTTTGGTTTTAAACTCACAATCCTCGCATGGATAAATGGATCCAAGGAACGATTGTCGGGTATCTAGGAGATTTACACTATGAAATAAGATATCAAGGAAAAATATTTAAACGACATGTCTATCAAATACGAAGCAATAAATCTAAGGAAGGCCATGATCGAAAACTACAGTCATCGTATAAATTACATGCAAACTACCGTGTTGATCCTCTGTTAGCAGGAAATTAAAAAGCTACTCCCGACTGGAAGGCAAGGGAACGGGGTCAAAGACCAACAACTGCCGCTGTGATAACGCCGCTGGCTATAAACTATGACATCAACTCCAATTGCGCCTCGAAGATCAAGTCGGCCATGGAAACCTCGCGTATTATTCAGTCCCTAATTTGGGTATCGTTTTTAAAACGGAAATTGGAAAAGGGGAGAAGAGTGTTGTATATTAACCTGCTACTACGGAATAATTTTTGATTATTGTTGTTTAGTGAATTTTGTCATAACTGTCTTTTTAATTTTTTATATGAAAATTTGTTAATTTCATTATTGTTAATAAAATTTAATCGAATAATAATAGTGTCTTAATTTTAATTTCAATAATTTTACTGTTACTTTCATTTAATTCCACCGGGAAAGTTTTTTGAGTAGTACTTCACTTTTGACAATTAACGAACTTTTTATTACTTTGTAAATATAGACTATCAAACCACTGTGTTGTAATATTCATACACATGAGTATGTTTTGTGGATGCCCAGCAAGCATGGCAATACGAAGAAGATTTCCCGATCATATCGTCTGGAAGAAAACGTTTATTGCCGGCAATAACAATTTTGTATTACGGAATTTTCCGTAGTCGGGAAGAATTCTTACCCGAAAGCAATACTTCCAGGCAATAGGAAAGGAATTCTCCAGGAAAATAAATCCGCCATATTTTAAAGCGCTTTTTATCCCCATATAATTCCGCTATATTTTAAGATTTTTATTATCGCCAAATTGTCGCCGGGAAGATTTATTATGACGATAAAAAGAAGATATTACCGCAACATCTTCTTGGCAACATATCTTCCAAATGTTTACAGGGTGATTAAAAAATGTAAATGATTGTGTGTGTTTATAAATTTGGCCCTATACATATTTGTGAAGGTGTGGAGTGAAAAGTTTAGCCAAAGGAAATGTTATTTTTATACGGTGTGTATTTTTGTTCTAATACTTACAAAGCTTTTTTCAATACAAAATACTACAATGTAAAACGTGCCAAACAGATTCTTTAGTCACCATCTCATTGATTCAAACACACATGTTTTTAGGCCAGTATACTTGGTTTAGGAGTTCATGTAACAGTTGTACAAATAAAAAGGAGTATATATAGAGACAATTAATAACACCCTAATGAACCCAAATTAATAGTTTCACATTTAGGTCAATTAAAATTAGATTAATTTTTCTGTGTAAAATCATCAATTCTAAGATTTTTAACCGAATCTTTCCTTTAGTAAAATGTACATATAGTCGCATGGCCTACGAAAAGTTCTTTGTGCATTTTTAACAGTTCTTGAAACGGTTTGTTAGGAATTGTTATAACCACTATCTTTCTTTAGCACAACGAAACTATTTTAAAAAATCTGATTTAGGTCGGCTAACTTATCTAAAACAATGCTTATTTTAAGACCATTTAGAGTTGTTTTGATAAAAATTTTACTGTTGGTTAAGGTAGTGAAGTTGGTCTTCAACCTTAACCACGAATAAAATTCGCATTAAAATTACTCTGTATAGTCTTAAATTGAGCGTAGTTTTAGATAAGTTAGCCGACCTTATAATTGTAAAATTATAGCTGCACTTCGGGACTACAAAAGTTCGCTTAGTAGGCTGCACTGAAAAAATGTCTCAGTTGCTGGCAACTAAATTTGCAACTGAGTCTCAGGTGAAATACCCCTTACTGAGACTCAGTTAACAAAGTTAATTGAAAGTAACTAATTTTTTGAAATTTATTTAGCCCTATTCACTCAGTTGAAGACAACGAAAGTCATAGTTGTTATGTGTGAAACTTTGTGTCAGTTAATATTAACTCAATTAACCACTCAAATTTACCTTTTTTATGTAATGAAAAATAAAAACAATGACCTTATTCATCCTAATTTGAATTTATTTAAGGAAAAAATAACAAACCAAATGAATACCTCATTCGCTTCGTAATTTCATTGCTTCATGTTCATAATTATTCGCAGATTTCCCTCGACATGGAGACTTGACTTTCGCGTTCTGGAAAAAATGTATACATTTAATTAAAATGTTAAGGAATATTTAAAACAATGAATAGATTTATACTTTCCATGGACCAATGATTAACAAAAAATTATTTTTATTCAATATAAAATTGTTGTTTTTATATTTATTTTAAAATAAATTGACAACAAAAATAAAACTGAAATTGGTATTTACATGGTAACTAAACAAAAACGGTTTTATTTAACTGAAACATTAGTTGATAACGAGTATTTCAGTTAATTATTTTTTTTTTCGAGAAATTTTATCGGTGTGGGAAAAGTAAACAAATAAAAATTTAGTTGTATGTCATCATTGATCATAATTTTATATTTTCGAAACATAGTTTCCATTTAATCATGGATGGTAACCGATACGATGCGGTTATACACTAAAAAAAAAAGTCAGTAAAGTCAGCACAAAATGTTGCTGTGTCAGCAAATTTTTAGTCAGGAGCGTGCTTGCAAAAAAGTTGGTAACTTGTAGCGAAATTTTACTTTAGTAAATTTATTTGCTGAAAATTTAAATATAGAATATGTGTAGAGTTGTTTTTCTTTTCTTGTCATTTCCGTTTCCACACAAGCTGCGACATCTATATCTTGTCTATCTGATTGTCGTCCACGCTATGAATGCGGTTATCAGCACAAATTTTGTAGCAAAATAAATTAGTAAAACATTAGTTCAAAATTAGTTTAGTGCTAAAAAATATAACTCAAATTTTTGCTGAAAACGGAATTTCAGCAAAAAAAATTGCTAAAAACTAGTACACTTGATATACAAGACGTTTTACTAATTTTTCTACTAACTTATTTTTTTGAGTGTACGTAAAAATGTTGTATCGTGCTTTTCTTACATGTTGTATTTTCTTAATTTAAATTTTAACAACTCTGGTTTTTGTTAGGACGATACAACGAATAGTACACCCCTTGTGAACAACCTTAAAGGCACGTCTACACGAGATAGAAATCTGCTAGAGATAGAGCAAAAAACACCTCTAAATAGCTTAAATCATTCACAATAGAGCTAATTAGAGGTGTTTTTTGCTCTATCACTAGCAGTTTTCTCTCTCGTGTAGATATGCCTTAATAACTACGAGAATTAAAAATAACGATAACATTGTTTTAAGGATAACGGTATTTAATTTATTTCTGTAACGGTATTTTAGGGATAACGGTAGCCAGTTGAAAGGGTTTTGAATCTATAACATTTAAAATTTTGTTATTTAAAACATTTGTTAAGTCAGTAAATCCAGTTTTCAAAACAGTCCTTAAAATCCGGTTTCAGTAATTTTCCAATTTCAGTATTGACAGCATTTATTATCTCCTCAGTGCTGCTGAAGACTTTCCCTCTCAACTTTTTATTTTTGGAAACAACCAGAAATCGCTAGATCTGGGGAATGTTGTGCTATAGTAATTTCTTTAATACCAGACAGAGCAATATAATTGTTGGTTATTTTTGCAGTGTGATCTGGAGCATTATCAGATGCAAAAAATATCAACGCAGATTCTTTTGTTTCTGATATCCCAACAAATTTTCAAAAACTTTTGGTCAGCAGTTTTCAGAATTTCAGTATATTAGCTGTTACCGTCTGACTAGTTTCCAGGGGAATAGCAGCTACCACTTTTACTCGTGTAAAGTAAATTAACATCACTGTGTTTACTTTTGTTGCCTTGATTTCACAGAAGGATTTGCAACTTATCGGTTCCATACCATGGACCGTTGTTTGTTTTCTGGATCATACTTGTAAAACCCAGCTTTATTCCCTGTTATAATTTTATTGAAGGTGCTAGACTCTACATTTCAGAATTTATTGAGAAAATATGGAGTAAAACGTACACAATGCCCCCTATAGAGGTTAATTTAAAATTCGGGAACCCACCGGGGTGATTTCTTCGTGTAGCCAAGTTGAATATTTATTATTCGCGATACTGTCGGAGATTTTGGGCTGCATTTAACAGTAAAATGATCGGTCTAGAATCTCCGATACTACTTCGCACTGGTCACAAGAGATGAACAATTCTCTCCACATGCATTTGACATTTATTGAACATTTCCTCAGTCTTCAGCTTATGCTAAAATACGTAAAGAATATCAAATCGAATCTGTTGTTACGTTGGGAGTGGAATATCTGCCGACCCTTCTCCAGTATTACGTTTTCTTGTCTCAACTTTGTACTGATTTTGTAATTTTAGATAGGATCGCTCCGAATTTGGACCTATCGCCCATATGGAATATATTTCCGATTTTCTCTTAAATACACCTATCATTAGATAAAACCAAAATCTCTTGCCGTTATTTATTTTTTTTAGCATTCTATAGACAAATTTCGACACAAGTAAATTTTAACCCATTCCAAACATTAGTTAGCTTTTAACCAGACTGGTGTAGGGTATCATATAGTCGGCATGCCCGACTTTAAATTTTCACTCGTTTTGATTAATCCTGTTTATTTGACAGATATAAGTCTCTAATTAAGAACAGAGCTTCGAAGAATTAATTCCCTAATTCCCTTTTTTGAACTGAATTTATATTTTGGGAATGAATTCCCTGACCAAACTTAAGGAATTGAATGAATTCCTTTTTTTTCATTCGATTTATATTAAAGAAATTCATTAATTTTTTTCTAATGCCTTCATAAAATTTTATGAATTCATTCAACAAGGAATTCATTCAATTCTAGTTAATTCAACTTTTGGTAAAGGAATTCATTCAATTCTAGTTAATACAACTTTTGGTCAAGGAATTCATTCAATTCGAGTTAATTCAACTTTGGGTCAAGGAATTCATTCAATTCTAGTTAATTCAACTTTTGGTCAAGGAATTCATTCAAGTTAATTCAACTTTTGGTCAAGGAATTCATTCAATTCAAGTCAATTCAACTTTTAGTCAAGGAATTCATTCAATTCTAGTTAATTCAACTTTTAGTCAAGGAATTAAATTTATTTCGTTTAATTCCCTAAGGAATGTTGGATGAATTCTTTAGTGAATGAATTATTTAATTTTAATTCTTTACGCATTGGTCAGGGAATTCATTCTATAAATTTGAATTCTTTCAATTCATTCACAGGAATTAATTCCTCCTTATGTCTTATTGATGAATTCATTCCTTGAATTAAAAAATTTAATTAAATTTTTGGGAATTCATTCCAAAAAGGAATTAATTCTTTAAAGCTCTGATTAAGAATGTGTTCATTTCTTAAAGGCTCCATTAAGCCTATATGACACTTGCTACTTTCAGTATTAATAATCCAAAATAGAAGAGAGCACGAATTTCCTTATGTGAGAAATAATGTGTGTGAAGTGAACAACTACATATATCGAAAAACTATCCAACTGTCAAATTGATGTTGGTAATGCAGTACCCTTCATGTGATTTGCATTGATGGTGCAAAAAACTAGAAACTAGCAAGTGTCATATAGGCTTTAGTCTAATCGTAAAGTAAGAAAACGTATCTGTAAACAATTTACTGGGTGTTTTTGTAAAAAGAATCGGACGAATTCGTTAAAAAATTTGTGTGAAAAACACTAATTTAAAAACGTTTTTGATGAAAAAAATGAAATGAAATGAGACATTTAACTCTATGCTGACGAAAAAGATAAAAAATCAATATTTTCTATTTTTTTTATACTCTTTTTATTCATTACAAGATTCTTACGATACTTTTTTTACAATACTTCCAAACTAGTTTGGGCTTAAGTCTGAAAAATTATTAAAGAAACTATTCGACAAATTTAAGCTTTTATTGACCAGCCAGGCAATCAAACATATTATCCATACAGAACCTTGTTGCAACAACCTTACGGTCTTAGTAATTGTTTGGCAAAAAAAGTAGATATGTAAAGAAAAAAAAAATTCTAGAAATTCATTAATTGGCTTATATTTCATTATATGTATGTCGTTTTTATTCTTACCCGTTGTCTTCAAATGCAATAAATGATATGATATGAAATGTCAAAACGATTGCAGGAAAACGTCAAAATTATATCAGTTGAACTGCAGTGGAGAACGCTTCAACATTTCACTGCTGATAAATATCGTACCAACGCTTATAGCTTTACAAAAGCGAAAGCGAAAATATTCAACTCTGAAGGTATTGAGTAGGTACTTTTAAATATTGAGTACTCGTAAAAAGAATCGGTATATATATATATATTAATACCCAAATACTCAATGCTCTTATAACTCTAATGATATTGCATAACATTGAAATTGAAGTGTCTTCACTTGAAATCATTTTGACAATTGCTTGCTATCATTTTATTGCATGTCAAGACACTAGGTTACCCCCTATACCAGGAGTGGCAAGACTTTTTTCGCTGCGTGCCAGAAACGGACAAATTTTTTTGTAAAAGTTTCTCGCGTGCCACCTTAATTTTAGTTGTCTTTTAAATGTCCTTTTTTAAAATTTGGGAAACTTCATTTAAAAATATCATTGCAGTGATCATTTAAAAATATATTTATCAGTGCTCCGGATAACCCCCATGAAATAACTCCCAAAGGGAAAAATTAAATAACAATCAAGAAATAACGTGAAAATGTTTCAGGGTTATTTAGTTTTTGGGGGTTTATTTAATCTTTAAATTTTGAGATTATTTCATTATGAAAAAATTCCCTATGAAATAAAATTTAAATAGTTTGCCTTTAAATTTTTTTGGGGAGTCATTCCATTTTTGGTAGTTATTTCATTTTGTTAAATAAGTTAAATTTTAGGGCGCAATCAATTATTTAAGTACGTAAGAAACTAGTTGAAAAAAGTGCCTCAGGCAAAAATTTGATTTGGTTGAAATAAATCGGTCACTTTTTATCATCATATTTATGAATAAAAAGCGAACATTAGGGATTTGAACAGAGAAATTTCTATTTCAGATCTGCGAAACACCATCAAAACCCAATTTCTAATTCCAACAAAGGGGGTTATTTCATTATGAAAGTTATTTTCAGCATTTATTTCATTGAGGGCTATTTCGTAGCACCTATTTTCCCTTAAAAACAAAACTTTTCTGGTACTTTTTATTTCTCCGGTTATTAGGAATTTTCTCATTGAAGCAGTTAAACTTCTTTAAATCTAGAATTTTAGAAATTTTCCCAGAATTTTCTGATAATCGAGTTTGCGAGTTCTGTATTAACCATATTTCGGTAAACAAAAAATGGTTTCAACACAGAGTTTTAATCATTTTAAAAGACGATTTCCAAGCTCTATGAAAAATTTCACCATTATGGAGTTAAATCATACATTTTTTAGCGAAATTTAAGATTTAACTGAATTTTTTGCTGGTCTTCCAATAGTTTACATTTTTTAAAAATATCCAACAAAACGTCGCGTGCCACTACTGACACGCGTGTCATAGTTTTGCCAGCCCTGCCCTATACTCTATCACCCTAAGAATAAGTAAACTTTTATAGAATGAATTACAATGTCATTAACGCTTCTTGCAAATCGAATGAGGGTGTTTTTAGTAAAAAAAAATTTATTGTATTCCTTGCTATTTTTATAGAGATTCACGCACACGGAAAGAACTATCTTTGAAATATTAATGATTTAGTGAGGGCAGATATTATTCAGCCTCTAGTTCGATGTTTTTATTTTGAAAACTAATATGCACGGTTTTTATTTAAATAAATAAAAACATCGAACATCATGCTGAATAATATCTGCCCTCACTAATTTGTGAATAAAGTTCGAACAAACAAGTTCTGTTTTTCATTGAATGAAAGCAGAATAATCAATTTTTAATGATTTATTTTATAAACTCGATAAAGTTTCGGCGGATTTTAGTCAATATTTATTAAATTTTAAAAATGAAAAGTGCAACGCATTTGCTGAAAAATTTCAAAAAGGTGTTATAAAAATGATACACCCAGTAATATTTCCTTAATCAAGTAAACTTTCTCTGAAATCTAAAGCCCTTTACCGAAGTTTTTTAGAAAATAACCACACACTGAGAGAATTATCATCACTTCAGTAATGAATTTCTTCATAATTTCAATGAAAATTGTCACTGGAACTCGTCCATTGAAACTTTTCATAGAATCTATGAAACAGGTTTCATTAAAGTATATGTGACGCGCAAAATAGAAAGGGACCTAAGGTCCCCTTAGGTCCCTTTCTCAGGAGGGCATTGGATCGGTCTCATTCGACGCTCAGATGTTGTCCACATCAAAAAAAAAAAAATTGATTTTTTTACCCTTAGGTCCCTTTCTCTATGCGCTGTCACATATGTTAATGAAAAGTTCATAAAATTATTGAAACTCTTCATAAAATGAATGGACCACTCCTTCAATGAATAAATCATTCAAATTGTAGCATATTTTACGGATGTACAAAATACATCTAATAAAAGAACTCATTAAATTAAAAAGTTTTATAAAATTTTATAATAACTTCAATTTAATTAATGAAGTTCCTTATTGTTTCGAAAAAATTAATATGATTTATAAAAAAATTGATAGTCCAAAATTAATAATAAAAAATGAATTAAAAAAAAATATATAAAATATATATGCACATCATTAAAACCTTATGGTTACATATACATATATATATGTTCCCTCGGTTCCTATAAGGAGCATAGGGCATAAAACTATTGTATTTGTGAATTACCTAAATGTTTAATTGTATGAAAATTTTTATAAATTAACGAAATGACGATATTTTATGAAAAAATTAAAAAAAGTAAATACCTACTGTTGAACAATTTTATATATATAAAGAACATTTTCATTAAATTTATGAAGATTTAGTGGGTCATTTTGTAAAACGCAACGCCTGGCGTTGCGTTGATTTGTGTGTAAATTGTTATTGTTATAAAAACAATTTGTATGGAAAACAACGCAACGCAAGGCGTTGCGTATTACAAAATAACCCCCTTAATTTATGAAATTCAATGAATTTTTTTAATGAAAAATTTCATAATATTAATTAAATATATACATAATGAAATTCTTCATTGATTCTACGAAAAAATTTTTATGAAATTATATCGTTAATACCATGAAGGATAACTCTTTCAGTGCATGTAGTTTGTTTAAAGAGAAGCAACACGCAGAAAATCCTTCCTATTAAGTAGGCTGTCCAGTACCGATTTCGGTAATACCGAAATTCGAGCCATTTTAGCCATTTAGAACGATACCGATTTCGGTATTGCATACAATTTTTTTTGTTTATTATTTTAATATTTTATGTCTTTTTTAGAGAAATTTTAATAATTTTGACAATAATTCTGTTTTTGTGTTTAAAAATTTGAATGTTTAATAACGCTCCTAGACGAGAACAAGAAATTCTCATTGAGTTTGTAATTTAACTTAACAAATATTTCCAGAAGTTCTAAAAACATCGTCCCCTGAGGAGTTCCTTAGGCAAGAATAAAATCCGGATAGGGACATGCCTCCAACAGATTATTTTTCACAATTTGTGAAATACGTTTGGGATTTTAGCATATTTAATTCCTTTAATGCAAATTATTTTTGATTATCTTGATTTTTTGATTCTCGTGAATTATAATTTTTTGTTTTTATTCAAGATTTAAAAATGTTTTTTGATTTCCGAATTAATTTTACTCAATAATATTTCTTCGCGAATCAAAAAAATATAAAAATAGTTTGTGCTTTATATTTTTGATTCACGAATTTATAACTCAGCTTTTGTTATCATCTTTAAAAATAATTATATTGAATCAATTCTTCAAAGCTCTTATCTGATTTATACTTCGGAAATTATCTCTTTAAACAAATTATGCAAAAGAATTAAAATTGAATCAATATAAATTAGACCAAATCATTATCTCACTTTGTTCAATATCAAATCATGGATTTAAAATTATTTTATTTTTTTTATTTGTATTGATTCAAAAAAGAATTATCTTTTTGGAGCTCTGAATGAAACACAAGAGAGAAGATTAAGCCTGCTTGGAATCAATAATTTTCGTACACAATTTTGAAATTTTGAGATGTGCTATATCTAAGTTTATGCGCTAAAAAAGAATATTTATATGAAAACCGAAAATACCGAAAATTCGGTACTGGAAAATTTGCAATACCGAAATACCGATTTCTCAATACCGATTCGGTATTGGAAACCCTACTATTAAGTAACGTATTGTTTTCTTTGGAAAGAGCCTAGCAAAAACAGACATTACCAAGTAATTAAGCGAGTAAGTTGCTCGTAAAGGGTTTCACTGCTTACCAGGCTATTTACTCGCAACATTACTTTTGTTCGTGATGTCCAAAAATTTATGGGTGGTCATTACCGCCTAGCTTACAAAAAAGTGAGAATAATGAGTTACCCATAGTGAAAGAATAAGTAATTACTCACAAAGATAGAATAAGTGGTTACTCAGAAGGTAGGATATAAGTGGTTACCCTACATTGTGAAATAGTTGGTCATAATAGCTGGGTTTTTGCGGCAATCTATCAACGTTGGCTTATGTCATACCCATATAAATTTGACACTAGCCAACATTTAGTGTTAACTCTTAAAGTTACTAATGTCAAATTTATATGGGAATGACATAAGCCAACGTTAATAGCTTGCCGCACGAACACAGCTATTGGCAAAATAACTTTTTACCTTGGAAAATTTCCTATTTAGTTCAAAACAAATTAATAAATAAAATATTAATATAAAAAGACAAAATCGGTACTTATTTAATCAATTACCAGTAAGTGATTGTATGGCAAGAATATACAAGTACTTCTATAACTTATTATCAGTAAGATATTATTTTGTTTTTTAAAGTAATGCAAAAGGTAATGACCTATCATTACTTGGTAAACCGTAGGGTAATGACCTGTTATTGCCATGTTTTTTCTGGGAGTATAGAGAAGAGATGAAAGGTGGTGAAAGATGAAGGGCTTCAAATATGGCAAGACTTGTAATTGCGCGATGTGCTGAATCTTAGAACAGTTGTTGCGCGCCATCTGATGGAGAGTTGGCAAACTTTGTTGAATCTTTGTAGTTCATAGCCCTGTTATTTTACTTCGGTGGGGTGAAGTGGTATGGTAACGCCTTTGGAAAACGCTGCAATATGTATGAAGGATAGAAATTTCATACCCGAGTAAAAAAGTTTTGATATAATCACATATTATTTTATCTAATTGCATATAGTAACTTATAGTTACATATGGCCACATATGCTTTTAAATTCAAGCATTTATACTTTTATATAGTCATATATTAGATATTTTTTCCTCAAAGGTTTCAATATGGAGACATATGTGATTTTATATTATTACATACTGGCCTACATATATATGTATATGCTATATGTAAGTACATAAAGTAACATATAAAAGATATAATTACATATACGTTTATATATAATTTAGTATGATACTATACATAATAATATAAAACTATGTGGATCCATATAAAAAATATTTTATAATTTGTGTTAGTTATGATTATATATTGACGAATATGAACCCATATATAACTTATAACGTTCTTTATAAAATCATCTATAATTATATATCATCCCACATAGGCAATTTTTTCAAAGTGATTTTATATAAAAATATATAAGGTCCATATAAAACCGCATTATATTATATTTGGTTCCATGTTATCAATGATTTTGAACTAGTTTGAGATTTAGTAATTACTAGGGATTGGCGCGTGACACGAAATGTTCGTGAGTCACGTTATTCACACGTGATCGCGAGTAATAATTACTATACTTAAGTGATTCGTGCGTGAGCGTGAGTAAGAATAATCCGTGCATGATTCGTGTATGAGTTTATTTTTTGCATCATATGTTTTTAGTAATTTTTACTGTTTTGCGTGAGAATTTTCTGATTGTAAGTTTTTAATATACTCATGTGTGCTGAGTAAGAAACGAAATGCTCGTGCGTGAGTAATTTGTTTTTGTTTAGGAGCATGAGTCAAAAATGGCTTACGCACCCATAACATTAACAACACTGAAGCTCTATACGAAATTCTCTATTCTATAACTTACACTTGACTGATTTTTTATATTATATCTTGGTTGTATATAGGGTTTTTCTTTTCCCGGGACAGCGGGATTTTTTTCTGAATTTCCCGGGATCCCGGGAATTCCCGCTCAATAGAAAATAAATAAATCCGACATATGTTGTACTTGAAAAACTCGATTTCTATTAAAACGCCGTCCGACAAAGTTCATCTTTGGTTGACAAAATCTACTTAATATAAGGTTTGATTTTTCTTATAAAAAGTTTTTTATTATTTTCGATATTTCGCTACTCCATTGTGTAGCATCTTCAGGAAATAAGAAATTAACAAATTATGAACAATTTGAAAGTTTGAAAAAATTGAAAAATATTTGTCAAATATATTGTATGTATACATTTATACCAGCAAACAAAATTTTTGGTATAAAAGTATAACAAACAAAAATAATAATAATTAACAATAAAAATGTATTAATATAATATTTATGTGTTATAAATTAATGTAATGTGTGCTATTTCTTTTGTATTAAATATCTGTAATTCTGAGCTACATTTTCAATATCTGCCTTAAAGTTAATTCTATTTGTTGTTGGTGTATTAATTATCTGTAACATTTCTAATATATAACGACGTTTATAATTATGTTCTGTATTTAAAACTGATACAATTTCAAAGTCAGGATAGTGATTAAAATTTGAACAATGAGAAGATAATGCTGTCTTTTGTGAATTAATATGCCTATATTTCTGATCTGATCTATGTCCAGCTATTCTAGTTCTCAATTTATTCTTTGTTGTACCTACATATACCTTATCACAATTCTCTCCGTCATTTCCACGACATGGTATTTTATATACTATATTCGACATGTCCAATTTCTGTATCCTATCCTTTGTCTTACTGTATAATTTATTTACTGTATTGTATGATTTAAAAGCTATTCTATATCTATTAGTATCGATTATCTTTGATTTCTCTAAACGTTCTGATACTCCCGGTACATAGACCAAAGACTTGTAAATCTTCTGTTCAGTTAAGTTCCCTGTGTTATTATTCCTCCTAAATTTATATTGATTTATCAATGAACAAATTAATCCTATCGGAAAATCATTATCCTTTAATAAATTCTTAATTATTTCCTCATTCTTTCTATGAAATTCTCTGTCACTAATAGTCAATACTTTCTCTATCAAATTCTTCGCAGTGTTAATAATGATTTTCTTATTATGTTTTGAATAAAAATTAATAATTCTACCTGACGCTGTTGGTTTCTGGAGTAGCGAAATATCGAAAATAATAAAAAACTTTTTATAAGAAAAATCAAACCTTACGCTCAAGAAAATTGTGAAATTAAAAACATAAAAAGAAGGTTAAATAAAAGACAAAAAATCTACTTAATATATTCTGAAAGAAGGGCTAAATATAAAACATCCATGACTTCCACTTTTTCTAGAACAGTTCGTTTAACAGTTTAAATCGCGAACTACTATCTAGGAAATATTTTCGTTGTCGTTCTCTGTGCTTTATAAGTTGTCGATCAGAGTTGAATTCCATAGGAAGCAGCAAAAACTAAAACAAAATAACAGCAAAAACAGTAATAACAGAAGATAAAAATAGCATTGTTAGCCTAATTGAGTTATTTTCTTTCAATTTGCTATTACATTTTGTAATTAATTACACATGCAATTACTCAATTACATGTAATTGTAATTGAAAAAAACTCAACTACAATTAATTGTAATTGCAATTCAGAAAAGAACAATTACAATTAATTGAACTTTTTTTTTATTTAAAAAAATAATTTTTGTATATTGTTAGATATGGTCCTATATAATATGATAAAAAGTATAAGGTTAATATTTAGATATAATTGTATCAAACTATGTCCACTTTTATAACATTTTATATAATTTTATACAAAAAGATATAATTTGATGTAATTGGATGAGGACAAAATTCGGATACAATTGTATCGAATTGCATAAAATTGTATCAAATTGTACCAAATTGTATACAATTGTATACAATTCGATACAATATGATACAATAATACGTTCTCATTTTTCGGATATAATTATATCTGATTACATAAAAGATTATATATAATTAAATATAACTTCATATGGCTCCATATCAATTTTTTTTACTTGGGTACACATGACTTTTATAAATCGCTGGGAATCGAACCGGCAACCTTATCTGTAGCAGTACAACGCGCTAACCATTACTCAACAACGCCCATATTTACATTAATATTAAAACATTTTTTTAATTTTGTGTTCTGTGTATGTAATGAAATACGTATTTGTTTCATAACCCTACCCTATTTAAAGTAAAGAATACAAAATGACCTTAGATGAGTAAAAATCCAATGTGTTCAACCTTGTTGTACTTTTAAGAGTTTTCATTATATAAGAAAACATTATAATTAAAAAAAAAACATCTAATGCCGGGTTTCACACTGAAAATTTGACTTCAATACAAAAGAAAATTTAAAAAAATTACACGTAAAATTATACACAAAACAACAACAAAATTTTGAGCTAGGTAACTACTACACTGAGTAAATTATCTGCATGATATTAATAAATTTTTGCATAAAACCAATGAAGTTTCACTGTACCTCGTCCATTGAAACTTTTCAGTGAATTAATGGAATTTTTTATAAAATTTTGTGTAAAATATTTATTTATAAAAAGTTTCTTTTGCTTGACGAGTTTTAATGAAATTTTTCAGTAAACTAATGGAGTTTTCTTCACAAAGTAAATGAAAAATTTCTTAAATGTGACGAAAAGCGTCACATATTTTATGAATCCAGTTTTAATGAAACTTTTTCATTCAGTGTACACGCAGAAAAAAAGCAGGGAGAACATTATCTAAGTGAACGTAATTATACAACTACATAGTTTGCAAGTAAGTTTTACAATTTTCTAGTAAAATATATGTATTTTATTGGATATTTTTACTTGCAAGTAGGGTTTATGTTCCGGGAATTCCCGGGACGGGATTCCCGGGAATCCCGCCCTTTTTTCAATCCCGCAATCCCGGGAATTTAGTGCGGGATTTCCCTGGATTTTTTTTTGTTCTTTTACAGAAGGTTTAGCTAGTATCTTAAAATCTTGGAAGCTTTATTTCAATTAAAAACAATGATTGTTTTAAAAATAATTTAAATAAAAAATATTTAAAATTGAAAAATGCGATTTAAAATTTAATAATATAATATATAATATAAAAAATATTATTTAGGCCGAATTTTTTGGGTTTAGTTAAACCGAAAGCAAATTTTATTAGATATTATCAAGTTTAAATACCAACAAAAATACTCGTACCTCGGAAATTTTAAATTTTTTAATGATGGTCTTTGTTCAAATAAAGCAATATTCATATACAACATTTCAAAATCAGTATTTCAGCTCCAAGTACCTCCAAAAAAAATCGGCATTAAAATTAAAAAAAAAAATTATTATATTTTCGTATTTTCAATTGATGTGTTATGAGTTTTTATTACTTGAAATAATTTCCTTTAAATTTCAATTGCTGTTCCTTTATTTCAGTTGTATTTTTCAAATTTTATGTTTTTGTTAGATTAAATATTGTTGACCTTTGGTATTGTTATATTTTTAGTATTGTTTGGCTTTAGGTCATAAATTTTTAAAAAATAAAAATCAAAATATTTTGTATTTTATTTTTCAATATTTTATTTTTAATTTTCTTCCGATATTTCGATTTGCATCGCAAATCATCCTCTGGGATATTTAAAAATACAATATATTAAAAAATATATTTTTGAACGAGACTTGAGTTGAAAACTTCTCGCTGCACTTAAAGCTTACTATTATTTTTAAAATAATGCATCAGATGCTTTTTCAAATTATTTTGGATTTTTTATATGTTAATTTAAAAAAAATGCAACAATGAAAATTAAATAATTTTTTAAGATAAAAAATTTCTATTCAAAAAATACCAATTAAAGTTATAAAACTATTTAATAATAGTTTAGTGTCTATTTTTATAAAAAGATTTAGACGATTTGCCTAAAAATTTGTATGAAAAACACTATTAAACTCTTTAATAAAAATAGACGAATACTTCTGAAAATCTGTATAGAAACAAAATATCTAGAAATAGAAACTTTTGGATTCCATATTTAATCAAAAAATCGATCTTAGTTCTGATTCTAAAGCTGGTCCGATACAAATTTGAACCCATTAACAATTCCATTATATCCTGAAAGAATTTATGATTCAATTTGTTTAACCATTTAAACCGCGAATTAATATTTAATTAATGTATTTCTAAGAGTTGTTTTAAAATTAAGACGGCCTTCCATACAAATATATTGCCTGCATAATAGTTCGCTATTTAAACTGTTAAACGAATTGATCTCGAAAAAGTGGAAGATATGGATATTTTATATTAAGCCCTTATTTCAGAATATGTATATTAAGTAGATTTTCTCATGACTGCAACCAAAAGATAAACTTTGTCGTAAGTTTTTTTTAATAGATATCAAGTTTTTCAAGTAAACATACTCATTTTCTAACGAGCGGGAATTCCCGGGATCCCGGGAAATTCAGAAAAAAATCCCGCTGTCCCGGGAAATGAAAAAGTCCGGGAAAAGAAAAACCCTACTTGCAAGGCTTCTATATATTTTACAAAAAAATGTACATATCGTTACCTAAATGCAAAAGGGCGTAACAACAAAAAAATTTAAGCCGATTTTCTGATTGATTATGATACACTAGACTAAATTACATTTCCCTACAAAATTTTAAACTTATATTTCGAATTAAGTCTATAGTCGTGTTTTAAACAAGAGAAAAAAATATAGAATATCTTTAATTCTACAAGGTTTTTTTTTGGTTCTAGTGTAAAAAAATAAAAAGTGTTGTTACGCCCTTTTGCATTTTAGGTGACGATATGTACGTATTTTACTAGAACATTGTAAAACTAACTTGAAAATTATGTAGTTGTATAATTACATAGCACTAAGTTAATATTATCCCTGTTAATATTATCCCTGTCTGTATGTAGAAACTTTTAACAAATACAAATACAAATTTTTCATAACATTTTACGAAAAAAATCTATTAATTTAATTTTGCCTAGTTTTTTGGTTACCAACTGGACTTAGTTTACAGTGCTGTTTAGTTTATCTCCAACCAAAATTAAACCGAATTTAACTGAGCGTGATGCTTTTCAGTTTTAATTTAAGAAATGTCAGATTACTTGATGTACCAGTGTAGAAAATCATTACCAGATTAGTTGGGTATGTAACTACGTACTTGGTAATGGTAACTAGTTACTTTTCTTATTATATTTCTTATTACCTTTGAACGGCGATGTCGCGAAAAATAATGAGTTATGCTTACACACCAGCATACGAAAAATCTAAAAATATACCATTACCTATATGCCTACCAGTACTGACAAAATGAATGAAACTAAAAATAATTTTTCAAAAAAATAAGTTTTATAAAAAAATATTTTTTTATTGTAAATTTTTTTTTAATAAAATTTTCTAGTGAGGGAAGCGAACCTGGGACTCCAGGTTGCCAGTCAATAGCTCTACCATCTCAGCTATATCGACATGTAATGTTTGATAGATAAAAACTTAATTGACATGCTGCACACAAGTCAGTTACTCGCCAACATAAAAAAAAATTAAAAATATATGGTTACATATATCCTTACACTAATAGAAAAAGTCCGTAAAAAATTAAGTTAAAACTACTAAAAAAATAGTTAAAAATGATGCTGCAGGTAAAAACTGCTAAATTAGCAGATTATGTTTGCTATATATTAGTAATATAGGAACAGCAAAAAATAAAACTGTTAAATATACAGAATTTTAGTTATATTTGAGCTAAATTTTTGTAAATGGAGAATAGCAAATTAACATGGTTAATATGAACAAAAAATATTGCTAAATAATAGTAGCCTCAAAAATCACCAAAAAATTTCAAATTTTCGAAGTTTTTTTTGATTTTTTTTTAAATGCAAATAAAAATCGAGCTTTTTGAAAACAGCAGTTTACAATTTTTTAGCAAATATTTCTGCTGATTTGAGCAGAATAGACTGCTATTTGCATTCAACTAAATTTAGCTTAAAAATAGCAAACATTTTGTAGATATAACAGTTTATTTTTGCTATTTTTAGTCTACAAATATTTAGCAAAATTTTCTGCAGATTTTACAGTAGAATTTGCTATTTTCAATTAACTAAAAGTTAGCCTAAATATAACTAAAATTCTGTAAATTTAAAAGTTTTAATTTTGCTGTTCTCATTTAGTAAAAAAATCTGCTAATTTTAGCAGTTTTTTCTGCAGTATAATTTTTAACTAAATTTCAGCAAATTTTTATTCTATTTTTACAGATTTATTTCTATTAGTGTACCAGTGTTGAAAAAATATTGAGTTTAAAATAAGATTAAAAAAAATTTTCAAAAAATTCAAGAAAATTACTTTCTATTTAAAATAATGATGAAAACAAGTCATTATCAGTAACTTATTATTATATGTTTTAAAATAATGCAGAAGCCCAAAAAATAATGATATGTCATTACCGTTTCTACACTGGGGTAGCTACACTAATTTGTCAAAATAATTTACAGTTGGGCATTGATTAACCGGGATGGTCGGGACCGGAAGCATTCTGGATAATCGATTTTTCCGGTTAACTGAGGCAAAATTTAGTACGTTTTTAATATAAATGTTTGTTTAATTTAATCAATATACACACTTACAAAATATAATGTTAATAACTTTTTAATTACTATATATGGTCGACCGGCCTGCAAAATGTCACATGTGTTTTTTAATAGATTTTCAGAAGAGCGAAAAAACTTACAAAATCTACTTTTAAGATATTTTATTGGCATCATATGCCTTAATGATGACTTTACTAAATGAGGTCGTGAACACTTAAAAAAAAGGCATGTTTCCTCTCCATTGTAGATTTGCTCATTTATAAGATTTTCCTTTAATATTTATTCTTCCAACTGATTTACAAAAATTGTGGCAGATTCATAATCGGCAGATATTTTTTCTCCTCCAGCCTTGAGTTTATGAATTCCATGTCGTTTTTCAAAGTTCTGTAACCGGCCTGGAGAATATTCACATGCTAAGCTTATATTTAATTTTGAATGGAAGAACTTAGCCTTTTCCATTATGATTAAACTGGAAATTGGGGTCCCTTTAAAACGTTCTTGTCGGAACCATTCGTATGTCGCAAAATTGACTTTTGGTTCTAATGCACTTTTTAAAGTTTTTCGATTTTGGAAGCCAGTAACTGAATCACTTTCTGCACAATATTTTAATATTTTATCTATATTTTTTATTAAAGCACCTTAAGTTTTTTCGATTTCACGTAAAAGAAATGTTATATTCCATGTAAAAAATTGATTTTTCACGATAATGGGTTGCACGTGAAAATTGTGTAGAGTTTGTTTTCACCCAAATTTAATGTACAATACTGTTATTTTTCTAGGGAAAAAGTGATATTTTGTGTTTATTGTGTCTTTGTTATAAAATTAAAAAAATTTTAATTTTATAAATTAAATTACAATTTAAAGCCTTTAAAGTTCGAGCGAAATTTTTCCACGTGAAAAACAACTTACGGTGCTTAAGTCATAAACTGTTTGTTTGCCCACTCCATATTTTTGTGATAGTGTTTGAACAGAAACATGTTTTTTTAAATAGTCGTTGACTAAATCAATTTTTTCTTGAATAGTTAATACTTTTCTTTGCCTTTTACTCGATTTTATTGCTATCGATGCCATTCTAAAATTACACATCAACACTCCTTACTACTTAAATTTCAAATGCAACTAAATACCAGAGGAAAAATATGCAAACAAGGGATTCCCTTATTTCGCTTTAGACACATATTAATTTTAGTGTTGCTAGCACGTTGAAACCAAATTTCGGCAAAATAAATAGATGTTTTTCAATCCCGGATAATTGATGTAATCACGGTTAATCGATTGAAATAAAAAAATCTTCCTTTCCTTATAGATCCCGGATAATTGATAATTTTTAAGTTTGTTTAAAATTAAAAAAAATGTTTTTGATTGTTTTAAAATTGATGAAGGGCCACACGAAATTTTTTGACGGGCCGCATTTGCCCATGTATGGAATATAACATTCATTTGTACATAGAAGAAATGTAAATTTTAACTACATTAGTAAATCATAAAAAAAAACAAATAACATGCCAGCTGGAAAATGTGTCTTAAAGACAATGTTAACAGCGCCGTTTAAGTGACAAGTCAGCAGGAGCAGACATTTACCAAAGACGTCTTAAAGACATGTCTGCACTTTTTTACTTTTTCTTAATTGACGCTGACAAACTGCCTATTTGTCATCATCACTAGAATTTATTTTTAACTCGTGCTGACTCACTTAACTATTTGTTGTCATCACAATATTTTTTTTCTTAATTCGCGCTGACTAACTGCATATTTGTCAGTAAAAAATATTTTTTTCGCGACAGCGATTTGAACCACGAACCTCAAAACTAAAAAGCATATCAATGTCTGAGCGTCTAGACATTTACACCATAATCGATTTAAATGTACTTAATTTGAATTTAAAACAAAATTCAAATTTGAAAGGAACATTCAACTAAAAGTATGTAATATAATTTGAATTTGATTATCAGGAAGATTCAAATTAAATTTTAAATTTGAATTTGAAAAATAGGAAACTTTTTAAAAATATTTGTATTATTATGGTTTAGGTAAACGGGTAGGACGATGAACCAACAAAACCAGAAGGGTTCTGGTTCGAGGCTTGGTGAGTTGTGATACCAAATGGAAAAACTTTGAACTTTTTAATAGAAGAAAATTAACTACAAGGAAAAGAAAGATAAGAAAGAATAAAATGAGCATTGTGGAAATATGAAGGATTAAAAAAACGCAAAATTGTTTTAGCTGTTTTTAAAAGTTGAGGTGGAGATGACAATTTACGGACTCGTGCTGGAAATGTCAGTAACGACTTTCTAAAGGCTTCATTAGTCTAATCGTAAAGTAAAAAAACGTATATGTAATCAATTCAATGTGTTAAAATAATATAGAAATATACTTTTATCTTTTTTCTATGCACTGAAACTGTTGTCAAGTAAAATCGTAAAAAAGTTCTGTTGAAAATAGAAATTTTCTATTTTATTACTTGACATTTAATTCTATGCACAAGAAAAAGATAAAAAATACAATATTTTTATTTTTTATACTGTTTTTATTCATTATGAGAATGATACGTTACTTTTTTTACGATACTTCCAAACTAATTTGGGCTTAAAGATATGTCATTATTTATTCATCACACTGACCTCCTGGTGACTTGTCGTGATGATATTTTTACATTTGTATGAAAATTTCATTTTTGTTGGTTGTTTTGACTAATTGGTAGTTCATTTTATTAAACAAAAACAAAAGAAAATGTAAGTTGAATTTAATGATATGTTAGTGGTCTTGTTTTCAAGTGAAATTTAAATTGTTTTTGAATACGTTTACAGCGGCCTTAACATAAAAAATAATTTACGTGTAGTTATTAATAACTGATTTAAACGACTACAACGAAATACAGTACTTTTCCCTAGTTGTTTTTTTAAATACCTGTAATAATAGTTGTTTTGTGTTTTTTCCATTAAAAAAAAACAACTTTAATTACATTAAAAACGACATTTATTGATTACTACTCAAACATCTGTCATGTAGTAATTGTCAATTTTTTTTAGTGTAGAATTATATTTGCCCACAAACCATGTTTTACACAACAGAAACTAAAAGGTGTGAAAATTAAATGTTTTTGATGTTGTTTATGATTGCATTGAGAATTTTATGGAGACTGATTGCTCTGGTTTTATACTTCGCACTTTATTATTATTTTTAATTTGTATTATCCGTGACCAACCGCAAATATATTTTATTAGCAAACGGAAAATTTTGTAGCAGAATTATATTTGTTGTCTATATGTGCGTATGTCCCTACACTCAACAAAAAATATATATGTATATATCCGCAAAAAATAATGCTGTGTCTGCAAAGTTTTAGTCAGGAGCGTGCTTACAAAATAGTTGGTAATTTCAGCAAAAGCGATTTGCTGAAAATTACCGAGCTGATGTTTACCAAAAAAAAAAGTAATCTCGCAAAAGTTTTGCTACCGCTTAGTCGATTCCAAATAAAAAAGCAATAAACTTTTTGCTGAATATTAGTAGACTGCAGAAATCTCTCAAAATTTGTATAAAAATTATATTTTAGTTAATTTGTACGCTGAAAAGTTAAATCTGGAAATTGTGTTTTTTTTTATTCTATTGAAAATTATTTAGAAACCTTTGTAAAATACAAAAATGTTCAGACGACAACAGTCATGTCGAGATTTTATTAAAAATCAAAAAATATATAAAAATAATTCTAAATAAAATATAAGTATACAGGACTTGTTTTTTTAGTATAATTTATATTGTCTGTACTACATGTGTTTATCAGCACAATTTTGGTAGCAAAATAAATTAGTAAGCCATTTGTTAAAAATTAGTTTGGTGCTGAAAAATATAACTAAAACTTTTTCTTAAAGCACAATTTCATAAAAAAAAATCATGAAAACTATTAGACTTGGTGTACAAATGTTTTACTAATTTTTCTACTAGCTTATTTCTTTGAGTGTATATTTTTGACTCGATTGATGCATATCTACATATTAAACATATGTACATACAGTAGTCGACTAAAGTGGATACATATTTGATTTTTTTTAAAACTGTATTAATAACTTTTGTTCAATTTGTGATATCCCAGTGTAGTTTTTCCAGTTTTTGAAGTGGCCAGCTCAAAGCGCCGATTTAAATCCCATCGAGAATTTGTGGGCAATTGTCAAAAGAAGACTCTCCCAATAGGGGCGAGCACCGACCAACTTAGATGATCTTTGGTCAAGAGTGTCAGCGGAATGGGCTAATATTCCACCTCAAACTATTAAAAATCTCGCGGAAAGCATGCCTTCTCTCATAAAATCTGTTTTAAAGCACAAAGGACTTTGGACAAAATATTAAAGAAAGAACTTGCCGAAAATTTCAAATATGAACAATGGGTGCGTTCGGCAGATACGATTTGACAGTCAACAGTTCTACAACAGTTGTGCAACTATCTGCTGAACGACCTGATCACTAACCGCTCGATCTGAGCGCTGTCATATTTTGGTAGCGTAAAAAATGTTTGCTACTTTTGATCAAATAGTGATACATTTGTTGTTGTTGATTTTAAAAAAATTTAGTTTTGTATGATTGACAAATAAAAACATACAAATATAATTCAAAAACAAAAAATTTAAAAAATCAAAGGAAAATTTAGAAAAAATGTATTTAAAACCAAAACAAAGAAAACATCGTTCAGCAGAGTAAGTAATCACAAAGCGCTACAAGTCACCGGTATCAGTTTAAGGATTCTCTGCCGAATGCTACCAGTATTGGATTAAAGCGGTCACAATTTGCAATTATTTTTTTTATTAACGTTCTTAATGATATAGTCTTCTGTATTTAGGTTTTTATTGAAGAAGAATGTTTTAGTTTTATGCTTTAAAAAAAATCATTTAAGTTTCTATAATAAAACAAAAATTATAACAAATTTCGAAAAATCTTAAATTAATGTATCCACTTTAGTCCACTACTGTATGTACTAGTTTTTAGCAAATTTCGTTTTTAGGAAACATTTTAGTTATAATTTTTTAGCATAAAACTAATTTTAAGCAAACAAACTAAAAAATTTGCTGATACATCAAGCTTCTTTGCTAACTTTACCGTTTTTTTTTCTGAGTGTAGTAACACTATACAGGGCTGGCATTGTGGTATAAATTCCCTTTTTGTTTTAAATACAGTACCACGCAGAGTACTTTCTCACTAAGCAAATGTTGAAAACCTCTTTTGTTTGTTAAGTTTAGAAAATAATGTTGTTAATATTTATAAATATTTGGTTAATAATTATTTTTGTTTATTTATTTAATGAATTTGCAAACAAATATAAAGGTTTTTATGAAATTGTGAAAGTGAAAAAACAACCCTGCAAACATTTGGAAGATATGTTGCCAAGATATTTTGCTAAAATCGATAACTGCTAAAAAGACGTTATCGATTTAAAAAAAAAACTTTCGGCTCGCTACCGAAATCATTTGTTGATTTAAAATCAAATGTTTACCATTCAGTTAATAAAAAAAATCAATACAACTTTCCGTTTAATATATTTAAGTCTGGCTAATCCAGGTAAATAAACATACGCAGTACGAGTTTCAATGAAATTTTTTACTAAACTAATGAAATTTTTTCACAAAGTGAAAAAAAAATTTATTAAATGAGTAGCCGATCAAAAAACATTGGCCCTTACTATCTAAATTTTTCAAATGCCTGCTTTAATTAAAGTTGACTTGGCTTTTGTATTTTAAGGATAACGGTATTCCGGGTATTTCGGTAACGGTTTTTTAGGGGTAACGGTAGTCAGTTGAAAGGGTTTTGAATCGATAACGGTATTTTGGCGGTATTGCCTGCCAACCCTGTTTAGAACCAAGTTTTCATAAAAGTCTTTTAGAACCAAGTATTTTTTAAGCGTGCCAAATTTCATGCATTTATATAGTTTCATTTGCTTAGAAGATATCAAAAGTACTAAGTCTTACACTATTTACTATACGAATTTTTAAAATCGCTTCATGACGGTAACACTTGTTGTGTTTACGTGTTTACATCATGTTAAATAGCAAATAAGAGTTTAATTTGCTAAGAAGATACAAAACTTATTATTGCATCCATTTTAATCCCCTTTAAATATCTATTATAAAGTCATAAAAAGTACCATAGTATATACATCAAAATGTCTATGCCTTTTTGTATTCTTTATTTCCGAATATCCAAAATCCCTTATAATTTAATGGTATTATCACTCGATGTACCTAAATGTTCAATTTTGAGTTTTCAAGTTTAAACCGTAAATCTAGTGGGCTTGCCCGCTAGTATTTATATACATACATACCATATATGCAAAGTTATTATTTTTTCACTTCGCCTCGCGTCTTTTAGCCCAAACGTAGTTCAAAGCTTCTTTGCGTTATAACTCTTTTGAAAGTAAAAGTTTTACAGAAAAATATTAATAGGTTTTACAGAAAAATATTTCTACAGGCAATAAAGTGGCTAGCATTTTTTTTCATACACACTTTTGACGGATCAATGACGCGTCATGGTGATTTAAGTGGTTAAAGTCAAAATTTGTATTAAACTTTTTTTTTCAAATGGCTCCACATTATTTATTATTTGATGTAACTAAAATTCTGTAAATTTAACAGTTTTATTTTTGCTGTTCTTATTTTACTAGTATTTAGCAAAAAAATCTGCTAATTTCAGCAGTTTTTTCTGCAACGTCATTGTTAAACTATTTTTTAGTTACTTTTTCTGCTATTTTTACAGATTTATTTCTATGAGTGCAAGAACAGAAAAATAAAACTGTTGCATACACAGAAATTTTTTGTTAATAGAAAATAGCAACTTAACCTGCTGCTAAAATCAGCAAAAAAGTTTGCTAAATAAATTCGTAACTTAAAAAATCTCAAAAAATTTTTTAGCAAATATTTCTGCTGATTTTAGCAGGATAGACTGCTATTTGCATTCACCTAAATTTAGCTTATTTTACTAATATTTAGCAAAAAAAAATCTGCTAATTTCAGCAGTTTTTTCTGCAACGTCATTTTTAAACTAATTTTTAGTTGCTTTTTCTGCTTTTTTACAGATTTACAATTTTACAGTATCACGGAAGATACTGTAAAATTGATTATTAAATAAAATAAAAAAAAAATTAAATTATGAGTTTAAAATATTATGTAAAGTGACACAGACTATAATTAAAAAAAAAAATGCTTCCAGTCATCTTTTATTCAATTTTTTAGGTGTTACACTTCAATCTTGCTTTAAGTTCATTATCAAAAGTTTTTTGTCAAGTTTTTAGTTAAAATCAAGCTTAGTTTTTAGTTTAAAAAAATTTTAAATTGTGTTTCTTTTGAAATCATTATTTTTTTAAATTTTACGAAATTTTAATATAAACACTCTTTTAGTTCGAAACCGTGCGCTGTGCACGGAAAATTTCTTGCCAAAAATTTTTGTGAATCTTGTGTTTTATTGAAATAGTTTAACTTATATCTCTTAAGAAAGAAATTTTCAAATCGATCATAGCCCTGACAATAAAACTGCCCTAATTTTTTATCTAAAAATTTTCGAAATAAAAAATTTTAGAACATTGTAAAATAAGATATTAAAAAAAGTGTTTGAAATATAATCAGCATTGGGCCACATTTGCCCACCGTTGGTATATGCAGTTAAAAAGGCGACAAAGATATTTACCTTTAAACTAAAAATTATGTTATTTTAACTGTTGAAAAATAACTAACAAATGCATTAAAAATAACTAACAATGTCTTAAATTAGCTAACAAATTTTTACTACAAAAATTGTAAAACAAGTGACAAAATGGGTAAAAACTACTGTTTTTTACAGTTAATTCTTTTGATATTATAAAATATTTTAATAAAAAAAACAATTTTTCTCTTTTGATTACAAAAATATGTGTAATTATTTCAGCCTATTTAAAATTTGAAGTAAAAATTCCAAACCGTTCTCAAATTATTATGTTTTTATGAATATATCAATAATAACAAATATAAACTAAACAAGAATTTTTAAAATTCAACAAGATTCAACGAAATTTTTTGTTTTGTAAATAACTAACAAAGACAACTGTTTAATGTGAAAATAGTGTTTTGGTAGTTGTTTATTATGCTATTAAAAATAACTGCTTTAAACTGCTACGAAATTACGGTACTTTTCGTTAGTTGTTTTTTTAAATAACCGACATAACAGTTGTTTTGCATTTTCCTATAGATAAACACCTGTAATTACTGTTAAAACAATTACTACACCTACAACTGTCATGTAGTAACTGTCAGACTTTTTTGAGTGTACATGTAAAATAATAGCTTTCTTTTTTTTACTTTTTATGAAAGCCGTCAACATTGCGTCCTTTAGTAATTTAAACTGTCTCGATAACAACAACATCAGTAATACCCATCAACACAGCAACAATAATAACAACAATAGAAGTAGCGGAGGCAGTAAAACAAATAATTCTGCAAAATCATTTAAAATGGGTCGTTGGGGTAGACAGAGTCCTGTTTTGGAACCGGAACCACCACCGCCAGCATCACCCCCACCAATACCAACACGACACAATACATTTATGCGCCAATCAAGTTTTACTAAAATTGGAAATATGTTGAATACAGCCATAAATATGAACGGCGCAAAAAAACCTCAAAGTAAGTTTTTATTTTTTTATTAAATTTATGAAAAGTTAGTGCAACCCAACAAACCAAACGATATCGTTTCGAATTCGTAACGATATCATTTCGATGATAAGTTTGTCAGAGAATAGTAGCATTCGGCAGAGAAACCTTAAACTGATACCGGTGACTTGTAGCGCTTTGTGATTACTTACTCTGCTGAACGACGTTTTCTTTGTTTTGTTTTTAAATACATTTTTTCTATATTTTCCTTCGATTTTTAAAATTTTTTGTTTTTGAATTATATTTGTATGTTTTTATTTGTCAATCATACAAAACAAAAATTTTTTAAAATCAACAACAACAAATGTATCACTATTTGATCAAAATAGCAAACATTTTTTACGCTACCAAAATATGACAGCGCTCAGACCGAGCGGTTAGTGATCAGGTCGTTCAGCAGATAGTTGCACAACTGTTGTAGAACTGTTGACTGTCAAATTGTATCTGCCGAACGCACCCAATGATATCATTAACAATTCATAAATGATAGGTACTGTGAAGAAAAAGGCACATTCGTTAATGATATCGTTTTTCATGAAATAATGATATCGTTATGATATCGAAAATATCAGGCAGCGCGATAATATTTTCGTCATATTCAAAAATGATTGTCGTTATTTTATCACTATTCCATGAAAATATGATATCATTAACGATATCAAAATAAACAAATATAAATGATATCTTTAACGATTAAATTCGAACAAAAACTATGATTTTTTCAGAAACTTTATAGTTATTTTGAAAAATTATGATATCATTACGAGTTCATATTTTTGTGTCATAAACGATAGCAATTATGATACCTAATATGAAATCGTTAATGATACTCAGTGTGTTCGATTACTCGAAATTCTTACTACTTTTACTACAATTGGAAAGTTTTGTTTACTTTTTGTATTGAATTTTTCCAGCTGTAGTAAAAGTAGTAACTTGTAGTAAGTAAACGAACACGGCTTCTGTATCGTTTTATGGTTTATTTGGAATGTACACTTTTTTAACTGCAGTTCCAGTTAATTTTTCCAACATAATTCTCTTAGTATGGAAATTTCAGCGTTTCGCTTTTTAAGTTAGTTTTCGTGTGGGAAAATTTCACTCGAACTTTAATGGCCTCAAATCGATATATATTTAAATATGGAAAATTAACAATTTTTTTATTTTATTAAAAAGACATAATCACAATAAACACAAAATGTCACTTTTTCGCATGAAAAATAATAGTCTTTTATATTAAATTTGCGTGAAAACAGTCTATACAGTTTTCAAATCTTAACAACCTACTTTGTTTTAGGCATTGTTTAAACTAAATTCAACAAGCATATAATTTAAAAGAGGTACCAACTCTCCCTACCAGTGTTGCCAACTCTTGAAGGCAGGAAAGCATCGTGAGCATTCTGAAAACGGGTAAAAAGGGTAAAAATTTACCAAAAATGGGGTAAAAAAGCACTATGTTAATTTTTTGAAAAATTTAAGTCCAGAATTTAAAAACACATTTTAGCTTTGTAAAATCGTGTAAAAAAGGTTCAAAAAATAACTAAAAAAGGACCAAACTAATATTTAAAAAGTTTGAAGTTTAAATATAACGAAGTTGCTATTTAAAATTGCACTACAAACACTGTGTATAGTTCGTATTATGTTTTCAACTTTGACAGAAAATTGAAGAAAAATTAAAAAAACGCGAACAAATACAAAAAATATAAACTGTACAAAAAGCACTGCCAGAAATTTGAAAAAGCACTGTAAATACCCGGGTACGGGAAGGAAAAAAGCACCAAAAAATACCCAAAAAGCACTGAAATGGCAACACTGCTCCCTACCCCTGGTAAGTCATTATTTTCATAATTTGTATCGAAAATTCCCAGCGCTAAAAATACCCATTATTAAATCGCTGATGTCAGTAACATTTAGTAGCAATCAATGATGATATTATCGCTTATATTTCTACTTAAATTTACATTGTAGTGTCATAGGCTGCTTAATCGGTGCGCTCTCGCTTAAAATGTAAGCAACGATGTCAGTAAGTGCCGTTTCAATTGCACTTACGTTATAAGTGGAGTTATAAGCGAGCTTCATGGCACTTCAATAAATGCAGGCAAATGAGAATGTAATGCACGTCGATTACAGTCCGATTTGCACTTGTAAGGCAAGGTTATGAGGTGGTACCACTTATCCTTATGATTTTGTAATTGAAAGTCTAATGCACGTTTATTTAAATGTATCATTTATTTATTTTTTAAAAAATACGATTTATATTTATACATTAAAAAAATACTTAAATAAAAATAAATATAAACAAATTAAATAAAAATAAATTAAACTTATTATTAAAGCACGGGGAAAAATTTCACTCGAACTTTAAAGGCAATGTATTGCAAATTTAGATTATAAAAATTAAAATTTTTTTAATTTTATAACAAAGACACAATCAAAATAAACACAAAATTTCACTTTTTCCCAAGAAAAATAATAGTCTTGTACATTAAATTCGCGTGAAAACAAACTCTACACAGTTTTCACGCGAAACTCATTGTCGTGAAAAATCATTTTTTTTATGGAGTATAACGGTGTTTTTACATGAAATAGAAACAATTTACTGTGCTTAACTTATAATACTTATTATTAACTTATAATAATTATTTTTGAACAAATTTCAACAACCAATTTGTTGCATGATCAACTTTGAACTATAACATCAATAATAGTGATATATATTTCTTGTTTTTTATGTTTTTTCAAAAGCCACTATAACGGAATTTTTTATTTCTTTGCATTTTTCGTACATATACACACTAACTAAAGGGCGGATTATGGGACCGTAAACGTAAATGTTATGTAACTGTACCGTGCCGTAGCTAAAAAGTACACTTATAGATTATCGTAAACGACATTACTATTTAGCATCTATTTCATGTAGTTTTATATTTTATTCTAAATTTTTCATTTATTTTTTAATTTTTATTCCTTATTTGTTGTTTGAATCAATTTTCTTTATTCATTTCATATTTTTTCCGACTAAAATCAATCAGCTGTTTCGATGCCGGATAGAAAATTCTGATTTCAACAGAATGATCCGGCAAGTTCGTTTACATTTACGTGTTAGTAACCATTCGTATACATTTCTTCTTGTGGTATCGGAACAGCTGATTCGTTACAAATACGTTTACGGTTGGGTAACTCAGCCTTAACTCTCCGCTTATATTGTAATCGGAGTTATTAGTGGACGATATTTTTTAGATTACACACGTGTGCCCCATATTATACTAAAAGTTGGACTTTTATTTTTGAAAAGTCGCGATTTTAACGTATAGGCCGCTATAAATGAATACATTTTTTTTATTGAAATATTTTCCTTTTAATTGCTTCCTTAAGCCCGTATGACACTTGCTAGTTTCAGTATTAATAATCCAAAATAGAAGAGAGCACGAATTTCCTTATGTGAGAAATAATAGGTGTGTTTCTTTACTTTTAAGCACAAAATCCTCTCACAAAATGACAAAATTACCCAATAGTACGGGAACACAAAAAACCACTTTTCTAGCCCAAAATCTTATTTCAAAGAATAATGTGAAACAGTGATGGGACTTGAAAAATTTTGTTTTGTGCAAAGTGTGTGACTAAAATGTGCCCGTGTTTTCAACTTTAATTTCATTTCGTGTAATTCAACTTTAATTTTATTTCGTAATCGCATTCTTATGGAATTAGTTCTATTTTGAATGAATTCTAACCTAATGAATTAAAATTTTCTTGAATTCATTCAATTAAAATTATAAATGAAATTCATTCGATTCTTATTAAAGATTTGGGAATGCAGCCAATGAATGAATTCTTTAGGAATTGTTACTCGTAATGGTGTACATAGAAACATTTTCTAAAACTGAATTAAATTTTTCATGAATTAAACTTAAATTAATTCTTTCGAAACTCTGAGCTAAATTTAAATCATTTGAATTTTTAACATGGTTATTCAGAAAAAAACTTTTTGTCTTATTAGAGGCTAATTGAACGATTTTTTTGTTGTTTTGCATGTTAATTTGTTTTATTAAACTGTAATAAAATTCAAAACATTTTTTTGCATACAAGCAAGAAATACTATGGGTTATTTGGTAATATCTTCGATGACATTTTTAGTTTTGCTTTGTTTGAAAATGTATTTTAATACGAATAAATGCTCAGAAACTAAAAATTAAAGAATTTTTAAAGAATCGTTATTTTTTAATTCCATTTTCTATTTAATTTTGTAGATAACAAAAATGTGCCAAATTAGTATCGGTTGTGCCATTGTACCAATCAATCTTAGATTGTGCCACAAATCCCATCACTGATGTGAAAATGCGTATAATTTCAGTTTGCAAATTGGCACAAAAACCCATATTTATTCGTATTTGAAAGTTGTATTTGATTTTATTCAATTAATTCTTGTAAAAAAAACAAGTTTCTTTTGATTATTTCTTTATTTAATTAGAATTTTAAATCTATTTTCACAATTGTTTTTTGTTTATATTTACATCAGCTGTTTTACCAAAGTTTACCCGAAGAAAAAGTCTGGGTAAATTTTGGTAAAAAGAGACAAACTAATACACTCTCATTAGAGCTCTCATTTACCCAATTTTCGAGTACGGGAACGCTTTTGGGTAAATTTCGGTAACTTTGGGTAAATTTCGGTAACATTGGGAACGTACGGGAACGCACTTAATGTGTGTGAAGCGAACAACTACAGCTATGGACATAGAAATAGGACACTTCATACAAAATTATCTTCATGCATTTCTCTTAATATTTATAAAGCAATAATTATATTTATGTTCTATTATAGTAAACTGTAATCAAGTAGTCTCAGATTATATATAAATACTGTTTCCAATTATTCGACATAGGCGGTTAACCGGTTATTGCATTATTCGAAAAATCGCTAAAACTGATTAACCGGTTATTCGGGTCGGTTATTCGAGAAAATTGGCGATTAATCGTTTAAAACAAAATTAATGTATTTCCTTAACTTTTTATCAACAAAAACACTAACAGCTTCCTGTTTTTGTTAAATATCAACATGACACATGAACACGATGTATTTAAAAAAAATTCAAATTAAAAAAGCATATCTACACTAGAGAGAAAATGCTAGAGTTAAAACAAAAATCACCTCTTAGCTCTATTTTGAATGAGTTTAGCTATTTTGGAGTGTTTTTGGTCCATTTCTAGCAGTTTTCTCTCGCGTGTAAATGTACCTTAAGGTTGAAAAGTTTCGGAATCTGATATTATCTAAATTGAAACATTTCTTATACGAATAGAAAAATTTATGTAAAATATAGCTGAAGCTATTAAAAATTAGTTAAAAATGGCAAAAGAAAAACTGCTGAAACCAGAAGATTTTTTTCTAAATATTAGTAAGTAAAACTTTGGATACAAAATTTCTTTGAATGCAAATTTAATCAATACTACAATAATATAACATTGCATTTAAAAAAATTATTATCCAAAGTTCTTCCTCCTCCGCTGAAGAAATAAAAAAAAAATCAATTCCATTTGAGTAAAATATTAGTTAAATGAAAATACCAATTTACTCTACAAAAATTTCCAAAAATATTTTCTGAATAGAGTTAGTAGACTAAAGGCATATCTACACGAGAGACAAAATTTCTAGAGATAGAGCAAAAAACAACTCTAATTAGCTCTATTGTGAATGATTTGAGCTTTTTAGAGGTGTTTTTTGCTCTATCTCTAGCAATTTTCTCTCTCGTGTAGATGTGCCTTAAAGAATATCATAAACAATTGTTAAAATTCTCATTATATTTTCCGTTTTTAAGGGCCATTGACAATAAACAAAATTATCCAAAGTTTGAGTTAACATTCCCTTGTGTATTTATGTATTTAATAAAATTCTAATTGAATTTCAAATTTTTCCAAATATATTTCAGAAACTTCTATTTTTATTTTAAAAGCATTTTTTTAAACATACATGCTTTCTCTTAAGTCTTATAATTATTATAAAATTTTCATTATGAAAGAGAAGACATGTATGCTTGTAAAAATGCTTTTAAAATAAAAGTAGAATTTTCTGAAATACATTTGGAAAATTTTGAAATGCAATTGGAATTTTATTAAATATATTTGGAAAATTTTGGAATACAAATAGAGTCTTTTTAAATACATTTGGAAATTTCTGAAATACATTTGGAGAATTTTGAAATACGAATGGAATTATTTTGAATGCAATTTTACAATTCTGATATACAGATTTAAAATTTTTAAGTGCAAGTGAATAATTTTGAAATGTATTTGAACAATTTTAAAATACAAATATAATTTTCTTAAATACAAATAAAATATATTAAAATATATTTGTAATATTTTTAAATATACATATTTGTATAATTTTTGAAAATTTTAAAATACATTTGGGCAATTTTGAAATGTTGGACAAATATCACAGTTTTTTAGACAATTTTAAACAATATTTGGACAATTTTGGAAGATTTTTGGATAATTCTAAAACATTTTTGTACAATTTTGAGTGATTTTTGGACAATTTTAAAACATTTTTTAAGAATTTAAAAAATTTCTGGATAATTTTGAAACATTTTAGACAATTTTTAAACCTTTTTATACAATTTTAAAATATATTTGGATAATTTTAAAACATTTTTAAACAATTTTGAAATAAAATTGAAAATGGTGTAGTTGGACATGTTGCAGAATTGATGTGGTTTTGAATCGATTATACACACTTTCTTTGGAGATGTGAGAAAAGGTAGAGTTTCTACAGAATTAAGATGCCAGTTGACAGTTGTGGGACACATATTTGAAAAAAATGCACCTTGCCTTGAAGGACATGGAAATATAATTTACATTAGTTTTAATTTTTAAAAGAACAGAATCAAAAATCGCCTACTGTATTGATTAAAGCCTATAGAGCACTTCGACGCTGATCCAGCCAGACACTTCGTGTATTTTGGGTAGTTTTAGAAACACCTTTATTTTGATTAAAAAAGCTATCTAAAGGCTTAACGACCTTCTTCACTCAATTTTAAAAGAAGTTGATGGTATTTTAGTAATTTTATGTTTATTCTAAGCTTTTCTTGTAATTTTTTAGCCAAAGTTAAGAAAATTATGAAGTTTTGGGAAAAAAATAAGGGAAAAATTCTATATTATAATTGTAACCGGTTAATCGAACTGTTTTAACCGATTATTCGGATCGAATAATTATTTGAGTTTTAAATTATTTGTTTCGACATTAACCGAAATAGAGGCGATTAATCGAGGAATCGGTTAATCGATTAACCGAATTGAAAACACTATATATAAAACTTTGCAATATTTAAAACATGCAAATAAAGGGTTCTTCAATAAGAGCGCTACAAAAGTTTTTTTAAATAAAAAAAAACGGTTTTGGATATCAATGAAATTCTTTATTCCTGTGAAAGTACGTTCGATGCCATTATGTATGGAAATGGATCTCTTTTGCATGGCCACCACGGGCACGCTTGCAGAAGTCCAGACGCTGAACCCAATTTTCGACGGTTTTCAAGCATAAATCGGCCGATATTCGTACGAAGTTCATCAATCGTCGCTGGCTTGTTGGCATATACCATAGATTTGACGTAGCCCCACAGGAAATAGTCCAACGGCGTCAAATCGCACGACCGAGGCGGCCAATCGACTGGACCATTTCGTGAGATAACACGTTCTCCAAACTTGGTTTGCAATAAATTGATTGTGACATTCGCTGTGTGGCTTGTGGCGCCGTCCTGTTGGAACCACATGTCCTCCAAGTCCATATCATCCAATTGGGGCCAAAAATATTCGGTTATCATTGAACGGTAGCGATTCCCATTCACAGTAACGTGCCGGTCTTGATCATCACGGAAGGAGTACGGCCCAATGACGCCGCCGGCCCATAAACCGCACCAAACCGTAATTTTTTCGGGATGCAATGATGACTCATGGAGTACGTGTGGATTGCTGTCTGACCAATAACGCATATTTTGTTTATCGACGAAACCATTCATTATGACGACCATAAATTGGACGTAGCGCTCTTAACATTGAGGCCACTGACTCCGAATGTCGGTAGCAAATTTTAATAATTTCGACTCGTTGTTGGCTCGTATATCTTTCCATCATGAAATGGCAAACCTTACTGAAGAGAAATGTCAAAAGAGTGGCAAGAAATATGGCGTCGTTTGCTGTCCCTGTTTTTCTACTTTTGTAGCGTCCCTGTTGAAGAACCCTTTATTACATGTCTGTTCCCGTACTTTACCGAAGTTACACAAACTAGCCCAAAGGCGTTCCCGTACTCAAAATTGCGTGTAAATTGTTGTTGTTTGGGCTGTTTTGGGTTCCCGCGGGTACCCGCGGTAACGTACGGGAACGCACATTATATATATATTTGTTCCTTTTACTCCTGTCCTTTTGGAAAAATGTGCTTTAGAGCGATGAAACGAAGGTAAATCGTGTCGGACTAGATGGTAGAACATTTGTACACCGCCCAAAAAACCAGGCTTTAAACATTAAGTACACTCAGAAGACCTTGAAACACGGTGGGGGTAATATTATGGTATGTGGAACTTTTTCCTGGCGTGGTGTAGGGCCTATGGTAAAAGTAGAGGACAAAATTGACAGGTTTCAATACTTGAGCATTCTTAATAATGTTATGGAGCCATTTGCCTATGAAAATATGCCATTTAAGTGGACATTTATGCAAGACAATGATCCGAAGCATTCGTCGAACATAGTGAGGAATTGGTTTTTACAAGAACAAATTAAGGTTTTGGACTGGCCAGCCCAAAGTCCGGATCTTAATCCAATATAAAATCTATGGAATGATGTAAAAACAAAAGTTTCGCAAACAATTACAAAAATTCCACCGAACTTTAGGCTGGTATTCAAGAAGCCTGGTATTCTATACCAAAAGAAAGATGCCAGAGATTAGTTGAGAGTATGCAAAGAAGATGCGAAGCGGTTATTGATATTAATGGATACAGCACAAAATATTAGTGTAATATCAACCCTAAAAAATAATTATTGTTTTAAAAATCCAAAAAATGTACGGTTTTTTGTAAAAATATAAAATGTGTCCTATTTAGAAGTCCAGGTATTTTTATTAATTTACACATATTTACCAATATATATAAAATAGTTGAAGAATTTTTATTTAAATAAAGAATGAATTACAATCATCAATAATTACACTTCCCGTATATGAAATAAAAATTTTTTTTTGTTTTATTTTTCAAAATAAATAATTATGTTTCTTAACACATAAAATTGTCCTATTTCCATGTCCATAGCTGTATATCGAAAAACTACAAACTGTCAAATTGATGTTGGCAATGTACACTCACAAAAGTTTGTCGGTAGAATCTTCTGAAAATTACAGTTAAAACAAAGGTATATGCAGTTAAAAAGGCGACAAAAGTATTTACCTTTAAAGTAACTAAAACTTTTGTTATTTTTAACTATTGAAAAATAACTAACAAATGCATTAAAAATAACTACCAATGTCGTAAAATTAACTAATAAATTTTTACTACAAAAATTTCAAAACAACTAAAAAAATCGGTAACAACTACTGTTTTTTACAGTCAATTCTTTTTGTTTATAAAAGTATATTTTAATAAAAAAAAAATTTTTTCTCTCGATTACAAAAATATGTGTTATTACTTCAGCCTATTTAAAATTCGAAGTAAAAATTCCAAACCGTTCTCCAGTTATTATGCTTTTATGTATTGGAGATACAAGTTTCTGATTTTTATTTGCAAACTAGAAATATATCAATAATAACAAATATAAACTAAACAAGAATTTTTAAAATTCAACGAAATTTTTTATTTTTTAAATAACTACCAAAAATAACTGTTTACTGTAAAATTACTGTTTTGGTAGTTGTTTATTATGATATTAAAAATGACTGATTTAAAAAACTGTTACGAAATTACAGTACTTTTCGTTAGCTGTTTTCTTAAATAACCGTCATAAAAGTTGTTTTGCTTTTTTCTATAGAAAAACAATTGTAATTACTGTTAAAAACAACAACTACTGATAACAACTCAAACAACTGTCATGTAGTAACTGTCAAACTTTTTTGAGTGCAGTACCCTTTATATGATTTGCATTGATGGTGCAAAAAACTAGAAACTAGCAAGTGTCGTATAGGCTTGTCATTTGCTTGTTTCAGTATTAATAATCCAAAATAGAAGAGAGCACGAATTTCCTTATGTGAGAAATAATGTGTGTGAAGAGAAGAACTATATCGAAAAACTATCAAACTGTCAAATTGATGTTGGTAATGCAGTACCCTTCATATGATTTGCATTGATGGTGCAAAAAACTAGAAACTAGCAAGTGTCATATAGGCTTAAGCCTGCCCATTAGACCGTACCTCAAAAAAAAAGTTCGCCGTACACCCTCCAATATTTTTGGAAGGCGATTAAAAAAAAATTTTTTTTGCCGAATGTAGCGGTTGCCTTTTTTAATTTTTCGTTATAGCTTTGTCATTTAAAGTCGGTTTTAAAGTGTGATATGTCGATCTTTTTGCCTCGAGGAGACCAGTGTTTTGCTATAAAGGAAAAATCCAATGAAAAAAAATTTAAAGAGGCGACCCCTACATTCGGCAACCAAAATATAAAAAAATTTTCTACTGGGTTTATCGAAAAACTTCCTTAGGAAAAGTTTAATGATTTTTTGCGAGCTTTAATTTTCTGACATTAGGGGTGTAGCAACTGAGATCTGGTGGGTAACTACTAGAACGGGATACTTGAGGTCAATGGCCCTAAAGCCTAAACCACATAAGCGCAGTGTCGACCGCAGTGCGACGTTTTGTCGATAAAGCAGTTTTTTATATCTTCCCTATTTGTCACTGCCGAGAAATTAGAAAAGTTTCTAACTATTTTTAAGCAAAACGCAATAAGAATTTTTTAAAAATATTAAATCGTTTTCGCGAAATTCAAGAACAAAGTTTGACAGCACTGCCACTGTCCACTGGCACTTTCACTATATGGTTTGGGCTTTAGAGCAAAACACTGGTCTCATCGAGAGAAAAACATCGATGTATCATACTTTAAGATCTGACTGTAAAGGCTGAGTTACCCAACCGTAAACGTATCTGTAACGAATCAGCTGTTCCGATACCACAAGAAGAAATGTATACGAATGGTTACTAACACGTAAATGTAAACGAACTTGCCGGATCATTCTGTTGAAATCAGAATTTTCTATCCGGCATCGAAACAGCTGATTGATTTTAGTCGGAAAAAATATGAAATGAATAAAGAAAATTGATTCAAACAACAAATAAGGAATAAAAATTAACAATTAAATGGAAAAATTTAGAATTAAATATAAAACCACATGAAATATATGCTAAATAGTAATGTCGTTTACGGTAATCTATAAGTGTACTTTTTAGCTACGGCACGGTACAGTTACATGACATTTGCGTTTACGGTCCCATAATCCGCCCTTAAATGCCAAAGATATAACGAAAAATGTAAAATGGCGACCTACGTTCAGAGCTTTGAAGAATTAATTCTTATTTGAATGAATTCACTACCAATCGAATGCAATTTTCTCTAGAATTGAATGAATTCCTTTTCTTAAGTAATTCACTGAATTCGTTCAACTGAACGCGTTCATCAAACAACAAATTCAAAGAATTAGTGGGTTATTTTGTAAAACGCAACACCCTTAATTCCGTTGCAATAGTTCTCTTTATTAAATCAAATGAATTAATTCATTGGTGAACGCGTTCAATTTTATAAATCGAACGGAAAAAAGTGAATTAATTTCTTACTGAATTAATTCACCACAGAATTCGTTCAATTTCATTTTCGTTCAGTGAATTAAAAAAAATAAAATTACGTTCAGTGAATTAAAACCAAAAAAAATTACGTTCACTTAATTGAAAAACAAAAATTACGTTCGCTGAATTCAAAGTCTGTTTTCTGCCGTTCAGTAGAAGAAAACATAGTATTATAAAAACGTATAAATGAAATAGGTCATAGTCAAGCATCAACCCAATCAGAAATCGCCAGTGGTACAATAAATCAAGCACTGGCATACCACTGGGTAACCACGGTGTTGAAAATAAACACTCAGAAAAGTTCTGCAGTTACTACATGACAGTTATTTGTGTAGTAATGCGGTTGTAGTTATTTTAACTACAATTGTAGTTAATTTACTTAGGCAAAATATTTCAATGTTTTTGACAGTTATTTTTTCAAACTAACTACAAAAACTACCACATTGTAGTAACATTTATTTTATGCAGTTATTTTGAATTTTTTTTACAAATACTTATATTTTCAAGTGTGTGTGCACACACACGAAGCAATCAGGAGCATGTGTATGACGCGCTTGTTTAGAAATTTCTAGTGAAAGAATATGAGAAGAACATGTTTTCTCTTGTCTTAGTCATAAAACAACGCCAAAGAGTGAGGACGCGTAATACGGAAAAGTTTATATATTTTTTATTAAGTTATTAAAATAATAAGGTAAGTTTTATAATATAAATTTATTTACGGCATTATTAAAAATTATTGTATTTATTTTCTTTCAGTTCTTTTATATTCTCATCTCTTTCTACCTGGAGAAAAAAAGGAAGCCAAACAACGCGGCCCTATGCTCCTTGCAGGAGTAAAAGGAACGAATATATATATATAAACAACGCCACATCCCTCACAGACGGACAAAAAAATTGATTGAAAATACTGGTAAAACGCTTTTCGCAAACGCTGGCAAAACGTCCCAAATGAGTGTTCTGCCAGTCTTTTATTTTTAATACCGTGGTTACCCAGTGGTATGCCAGTGCTTGATTTTTTGTACCACTGGCGATTTCTGACTGGGGTGTTTATCATACACAGAGTTGAATAGAATCAGCTGAGATATCTTAAGAATTAAGGTTCAAAGCAAAAAAGAGTAATAATAACAAAAGGATAAAAATAGCATTGTTAAATTTCGTTGATGTTAGTCTAAGTTGAGTTGTTGATAACAAATTCGATTTGCTTTCAACAGTCACATAAGTAGACGATTATCAAAATATTAACCCACTCAAAGGCGAAAGGCACTGATGATGGCTTTGTAGCGAAAGCCGAAAATGCGCATTCTGCCTTGCTGGTCTTATCGAATTCTTTCAATAATTTTTATTCTTTGTAATTTACTTGTAAAAATTACATCATCTTTCTTTGATTTGAAAATAATTTTAAACAGAAAGTGATATTAATTTATGATCTTCACTCAGAAAAGTTCTGCAGTTACTACATGACAGTTATTTGTGTAGTAATGCGGTTGTAGTTATTTTAACTACAATTGTAGTTAATTTACTTAGACCAAAATATTTCAACGTTTTTGACAGTTATTTTTTCAAACTAACTACAAAAACTACCACATTGTAGTAACATTTATTTTATGCAGTTATTTTGAATTTTTTTTACAAATACTTATATTTTCAAGTGTGTGTGCACACACACGAAGCAATCAGGAGCATGTGTATGACTCGCTTGTTTAGAAATTTCTAGTGAAAGAATATGAGTAGAACATGTTTTCTCTTGTCTTAGTCATAAAACAACGCCAAAGAGTGAGGACGCGTAATACGGAAAAGTTTATATATTTTTTATTAAGTTATTAAAATAAGGTAAGTTTTATAATATAAAATTATTTACGGGATTATTAAAAATTATTGTATTTATTTTCTTTCAGTTCTTTTATATTCTCATCTTGTCTTAGTCATAAAACAACGCCAAAGAGTGAGGACGCGTAATACGGAAAAGTTTATATATTTTTTATTAAGTTATTAAAATAAGGTAAGTTTTATAATATAAAATTATTTACGGGATTATTAAAAATTATTGTATTTATTTTCTTTCAGTTCTTTTATATTCTCATCTCTTTCTACCTGGAGAAAAAAAGGAAGCCAAACAACGCCATATTTCATCCCTCACAGACGGACATCTACAACAATATCTTACTAGTGAAAAATAAAAGTGACATTAGTGTAAATTTTGATTTCTCAATTTTAAATAGAATAAAATTAAGTTAGAAGTGTTTACATAAATTTGTTTTTTATTAAATTAATAATTTTTAAAATAATTTTTATTTATGTTTTTTAACTACATTTGCAGTTGTTTGTACAGTTTTACAATAATTTGCATGTATGTTGTTTCAATTGCATTTGTAGTTGTTTTTACTACATTTGTCAGTTGATTTTTAACAGTTAAAAATAACTTCATATTGCAGTTAATTTAACTGCAAATGTAGTCTACACCTTTTTAAGTGCAAATGCAGTTATTTTAACTGTCATTTACAGTTGATTTTACCTACATAATTCCCTGAGTGTTGAGTCAAACTAAAATAACATTCAAAAAATTATATTTTCATAATTTTTTAAACTATCTTAGAATAAATATAAATGTTTACCCCTTAATTCATAAATGCTTTCAAAAGTTATAGGAGGTTTATCGAACAAATTTTATGTGAAGAATTTGTTTTTTAAACCTCCTAGAAATTTGCAAAGTGTTTATGAATTGGGAGGTAAACTTTTATATTTATTCTAAGATACTAATGGTATTCATCTAACTGGATTTATGCCCTCGTAAACCGCGTATTTTTGTAATCGCGTATATTTATTACTTTACCTGTTTATTTGAATGAACGCACCTTTTAAAACTTATCACATTTCAATTTTGCATTTAGCCACTTTTTCGATCTTTTCATAAATTAAGCACAGAATTTTTATTATTTAAAAATAAATAAAACAGAAAATAAAAACAACACACAAAAAAATCAAAATAATTTAATTTTTGACAATATTCAAATGTACATACATGTACATACGTATGTATAAATACGAAAAAGTTTACACACAAAAATATAAGCGTATATTCACAAGGGCTCGTAATCTAGTTTTGACATTAATCGAGTAAACTTACAATATATACACAGTATACGAGGCGTAAATACTTTAAATGAATACCTTTACTTTAAAAAAGTATGAAAAGATAATTTTTTGTAAATACTGTAGGTAATCTTTCTTTGAGACTAAAAAAAAACTTTCTCATTTAATTTTTTCACAATAAACATAACTGATTTAAAATTTTTGGAAGATTTTTTATATGGTTTTTGTAGCATTTTCAAATTATAGTACTAAACCTATCAATATTACTACAAAACTTTAAACTGAAAAAAGAATTGAATAATTACGCATGAAATAAAAAGTTACGAAAACATTGTTATTAGCTGTGTTTTCGACTTAACTGTATCCGTTAACTTTTAAAAAATCTTAACTAACATATTACTTTTCGTATGCACGTTAACTTACAACGTGGATAATTATCAACGTTGCAAACTCAACGTTTATAAATTTTCACAACTAGCGTACACGCACAAAAAAACAGGTGGAACTTTATCTAAGTGCTATGTAATTATACAACTACATAAGTTCGAAGTAAGTTTTACAAATTTCTAGCAAAATATATGTAATTTTTCGGATATTTTCCACTGCACATGTATATACTTTGCAAGAATTGTATATATTTTACAAAAAAAATGTGGATATTTTACTAGAACTTTGTAAAACTAACTTGAAACTTGTAAAACTAATATTCCCACTGTTTTTTTTTCTGTGTGTAACTTGCTGACGTACGTTCGATTATACCGAAACTATCATGAATACTATTTAACAAATTTTTATACTCCAATCAGTTTAACGTAGATTTACTATAAATACATAACGTTGATAGGCATGAGCGAAAATACAGCTATTGTTATAAATATTCAGTGTGTTCGTTAACTCGAAATTCTTACTACTTTTACTACAATTGGATAGTTTTGTTTACTTTTTGTATTATTTTTTTCCAGCTTAGTAAAAGTAGTTACTTGTAGTAAGTAAACGAACACGCTTAATGTTACAGAAAACATTATTTTGTTAAAAAATATGCTAAAAATAGGTTTTTATTAAATAAAACAAAATATGCAAAAAAAATTTGCTTTTGTCCAACAGAATATGCTAAAAAGCAGTTAGCATATTTTTACAAAAAAAATATGCAATTGCCCAACTCAATCTGGTAAATCTAGCAGAAAATATGCTAAAATGGCAACACTGTTTGGAATTATATATATTTTATAAAGCGGCCCACACATTAAGGAACATTCGTGAAAAATTCCCATTTTTTTGTGAATGTGTGAGTGTGTTTGTGAGTGGGTGCGTGTTGACATCGTGCCATTCGTGTTTACAAAATTTTTTGTTATTTTTTGTTCCCTACTCAATGCAGAGCTTTGAAGAATTAATTCCTTTTTGAATGAATTCACCACCAATCGAATTCATTTTTCTCTAGAATTGAATGAATTTCTTTTCTTAAGTAATTCACTGAATTCGTTCAACTGAATGCGTTCATCAAACAACAAATTCAAAGAATTAATTCAATTGCAATAGTTTTTTTTTTAAATCAAATGAATTAATTCACCTGTGAACGCGTTCAATTTTATATAACTAGTTTGAAAAATTAATAGTTATATTTTTTTTTCCAAATTTATCTATATCTGTAAAGTTTTTATTTTCAATAGTAAAAGGCTTTATTTTTGAATCATGTAGGTTAATAAACAGCATCCGGTTTCTAATTTGTTCATTTTTACTAGCACACGCTGTAAAATTGCTTATTTAAAAATTTTATTTGTACATTATTGTTTTCTTCTACTGAACGGCAGAAAACAGGCTTTGAATTCAGTGAACTTATTTTATTTATTTTTTTTCAATTCAGTGAATTTATTTTATTTTTTTTTTCAATTCAGTGAACTTATTATTTTTTTTTTTAATTCACTGAACGTAATTTTACTTTTTTTTAATTCACTGAACGAAAATGAAATTGAATGAATTCAGTAGTGAATTAATTCAGTAAGGAATTAATTCAGTAAGGAATTAATTCACTTTTTTACCGTTCGATTTATAAAATTGAACGTGTTCACCAGTGAATTAATCATGCTTACTGAATTAATTCATCGAATTTTTAATTCAGAATTGAAAAATTGAATTAAGGAATTAATTCTTCAAAGCTCTGACTCAATGTTCCTTAATGTATGGGCAGCATAAAAATTGCATACAAATTTATTTAAACCCAGAAAAAGAACTTTCAGGTTTCTAGTGAAACACATACAGCTGGCAATACCATGCGAAAAAGTTTGCTAATGTCACGGCGAATTCGCAGACACAAAATGATGAAAAGAAAAACTAAAAAAGCACGAAGCGGTTGTAAAGCATTTTTAGTTGATTTTACTGAAACGAAGACGCGTATTGATGGAATTTTGTTTTTTGCAAGTTAAAGGAACAAAACGCATTAATAAAACGCTTTAAAAAAGTAATAAATTTACAAAATCTAAATTGATAACTATCATAAAAACAAAGAAGTGTAAATAATACAACAAAAAAGTAGAAAATAAAACGTATTAAAAAATTGCATAAGAAATCAGCATCAGCGGCATTAAATAAATATGAGCGAAAAGAAAACTAAAAAGTGCACAAAAAAGAACAAAAATAATTATTTTGTATAGAGAAACAGCTTTAACAAATTATATTTTTATTTAAAAAAGAAGTTAATGAAAATTTACAATTAGAGAAAATGATTGCTAAAATTTTTTGTCGGGTTTTTATGAATTCGCTGTAAAATGCTTTTTTTTGCTATTGCAAGTTTTTTTGCTTTATTCTTTTGTTTTTTTTTTGTTTTTTGCTACGAGATGTCGCCGTCATTTTTTTCGTGTCTATGTTTTTTTTTTTTGTTGAGCAGTGGTTGTCAGTGTTGGTATTTGAAAATTTGGTTTGTGCCAGATTGATGGCATAAAAAAGTGACAAGCCTCTTGAATTATACCTAACACAAAATTGATTAGCAGAAGTTGACGGACCCCCTTTAATTATGCCATATGCATTTCTTGTACTTCCAAATATTAGATTTAGTTAAATTGGAACAAATAAGATTTACCGAAATGGTTCCTAGATTGATAAGTTTGTGCATAGTCTAAAGTGGGCACGCCTCTTCCAAGTGGTCATGTCTCATCAAGAATTTACTCTAAAAAGTCTCGGTGGAAGGCCTTCGGCCGGGATTAGGGGAAATCTATTCTGTCAGATATATCTGGAAACGGCTTTGCTGAAAGGTTTCTTGTATAGTCTCCTTTCGGCTGGAGTTAGGGGGTTTCAGGTCTGGAGTATGTCCAACATCAGCTTCACTAAGTAAAGCTTCTTAAAATTTCGAATGCTCGCCCACCATAGTCGTGACAGACATTTTTTTACACCATTCAAATAAGCATGGGAATTTTAGTCGATGGAAAATTTTTTATCAATTTCTGACCAATTTCGTTAAACTTAATTTAAATCATTAAATGAAATGTGTTAAATTCCAAAACTTATTTAACAAATTGTGAAAAAATACATTGTTGTAGGCTTGCCCCATCCTGATTTAATTTTTGCCTAAGGAAATCAAAACATCTGCAGTTTAACGGGCGTAACAAAAGCAAACAAAATATTTGCATGAAAACCTGAACTTATATCGTAAGTTTCCTCAAGAACTAGCATGTACTCACCAGCGTTTGCCACTACAAGTGTCACATTAAAATTTGATCCAGCATTTGCGTATTTGTGAATTAAGTTATCTTTACCGGGATAAACATTAACTACATTAGAGTAATTAAATGTGCCAAAATATAAATAAATGACAATTTCCCAATACAAGACGAGAACAGGAGTTTAACCTAAAAAATATTTCTAGAAATTCAAATAACGTCGCACAGTGATTTGATCCCATATAACGATTGGACAAAAATAGAAGGAGTGGAGACAGAGTTTTGAAATTTGGTATGCTGACATAGAACCCCTTAGTTAAGAAAAACTTTAATTTTTGGAAATATCGGGACAAGGACACTCCCAACTCCCATAGGTCCTGAAATTTAAAAATATATTAGCTATATAAATGGACATAAAATTACAGAAATTATCCATTGAGGTGCTCATAAAACTGGAAACGTTTGTGTCAATTTTTATCAAAATCGAAGCAAGGAGACTTAGTCCTGCCATATAGCCTTTATTTTAAAATCTTTATAAAATTATCGGATTGCGATGAAATTTAGCACGTGAATTGATACAAGGTTAAGCCATATTTGTGCCAAATTTGGGCAAAATCGGTTCATTAATAATAAAAAAAAAAATGCCTTTCACCAAAAATGGGTTTTAAACGCTTAAAATGATTTTTCTAAAAAAAAAAAAATTAAGTAGGATTAATATAGGAAACCATGTTAATCCTCCATTTTAGGCAAGTTCAGCGAACTTATGTAAAACACTAGGGGGAATATTTTTGTGGAACATTTTAACCTTCTATCTCTTCAATTAAAGGGACTTTTTTGGCCTCTTTTTAAAAAGGGACAAAAAAGACCCGTAAAATAAAGAGTTAGAGGGTTAAAATGTTTCGCAAAAATATTTGTCATGAAATTCTACTATGTCTCTGAAGACATCAGCATTTAAAATTTTAAAGGCCAGTAATAAGTAAAAACTTAAAATGTGTTTAAGGGCGCTCAAATGTCCCACAAACCTGGATTTTAGGGAGAAACCATGGGAATCTTCCATTTTAGGTTAAATTCTGGACTAGGATGTGTTCAGCGAACTTATGTAAAACACTACGAGGAACATTTTAACCCTCTAACTCTTCAACTTACAGGTCTTTTTTGTCCCTTTTTAAATATGGCCCAAAAATTTCCTTTCATTGAAGAGTTAGAGGATTAGAATTTTCTCAACACATCCTATACCTAAAATGGAAGGTTCACATGGTTTGAATACTAAACACTCTTAAATGCGTGAAACTTGTTTAAAAATCATGAATTTAGACATTTAAAAAAATCAATTTTTTTTTAATTTGTGGTAAAAAATAGTAATTAATTTTTTAATGATCTATTATATAACAGTATAAACTTAAAAAAAAAGAAAAAAAAAATTTTTAATTTTATATAATTTTTTTTTATACTCCATCAAACTTAAGTAATTTTTGGATTTTCAACACAAAAATGTGTTTTTCGGAGCAATAAAAAATAATTGATTTGTAAACGTATACTAAAATCCATATTTTAATTTAACTACAAATATATTGAAGTAATTAAAAAACAAATCTTCGAACAAGTTTTTAAAAAAATGTATTTTTGAGAATTATTTTAGTGAAACAAATAAAACCCATTTTTCTGTTAAGTCATTTTTGCATAAAATTCTCTGAGTTTAGCACCCTCTCTTGGCGGCAAAAGCAATCGCACCAAATATTTTTTTTCACATTTGTTTGAGTTACTTTCTAATCTTTAAAAAATCCTTCTTTGATCACAATTATATATTTAATCCTTTAATTCCCAGTGGAACATAGGGCAACAACTCAGACAAATTAGAGACAAAAAATTTTTTTTTTTTATTTTTGTCCATGATGTTTTCCTTAGAGGTCCGGATAGGGACAAGCCTACATCAAATTATTTTTCACAATTTGTTAAACAAAGGCGTGTTTACATGTTACGAAAATTGTCTAACAATAGAAATTCAAATTACTTTGTCAAAAATATTTATGTGGAAACAAAAATGAGGCTGTTGATTACGAAAATACTCCTAAAGATGGAATTTGACAATTAATTTCTTCAAAACTGGATGGGAAACAAAAACATTCGTTATTTTACTTTCATTTAGACCATTTTTGTAAAATATAAACTAGATCTTAGTTGTGGGATTTATTTAGCAAACAAAATGTCTTAAGAAATATTTAGGAAAGAAATTAATCTTAGTTCTGACTATAACACTGGCCCTTATTTTTTGTTTTATCGAATACGATAAAATAAAACCCTCTTAAATTCTGGACTAGATATATTCACTTAAGTCTTTTTATGCGGTAGATGCTTTCCAAAAAAAAACCGCATAAAAAAGAACTCTACTTCCATGCAAAAATGGGAAATGCGTTCCTAATATTTCAAAAACCGCATAACTTTGAAATAAGGAAAGAAAATTGGACTAAAATCGCATAAAAAAATCTATAGAATAAAAAATTAAAAACAAATTGTTCATTTATTTTTACTTTTAACCCAAAATAACACTTGAATATATGGATTCATACAGGTTTAATGTATGTTCGTGCATGATCATAAACATGAATGCTTCTAAATACATGGATACATAAATCTCCATACATGCATCCACATATGTCCACACTTGTGCATTAATGAGAATACGATAGCATCCCCGAGAATTCGAAGACAATGTTAAACTCAGTTGTGTGCCAGAAATAACAGATTTTCTTGTTTGAGACACATTCATTTTAATTGAGCTTATTGAAGATTCTCCAAGTTTAAAATATTTTCCAATATAGGCATATTTTTCACCATTTTCTATGCGATCTAAGATTACCATTTTTGTTTCTAACGATATTACTGTCTTTTTTCTTGGTTTTATCCATTTCTTTTAAGAAAACCTTTAAAAAAATAAGACAAATTTGTTTATTTTATTTTAAATTAAGTAAAAAGTATTATAAAAGTTGTAAAAAAACGAAACGCAAGTCGATTTTAAAACCGCATAACTTCAAATCCGCATAAAAAAAAAACCGCATAAAAAGAGACTTAAGTGTATATAAATACTTTAATAGCAAGATTTTACCTACACAACATGTCACTGAATGTAATAAAATTTTGGTTAAAGTTGAATTCAGGTACAACTCTCCGATTTTTACACAGTTAAACTTTTTATTGGGATTCGAAAAAAATATTTGGTTTTTGTTGGTCAGACCTATCTCGGGAGGGAGTTATTTCCGTTCAAAGTTTGAATCTGATCTTATATCTTTGCCAATAATAATCGGATTCGGACAATATATGAAAGGTATTCTAATTACCTTTCTAATCGAGATATTTCAATTACCTTTGAAAAAAAAATTTCTATATTTTGGCCTATTTTCTCTTGTAAATAATTTTTAGAATTTTTAAACTATTTCGTTGGAAATAAATATATATTTGTTAATTATAAAAAATGATGTTGAAAATCTTTAAAAAGTAAAGATTTATTATAAACGTTGGATATTACAAAAACGTGCTAAAGTTTTATTGAGAGTACCAGGGTGCCATTCTACACTAATTGTGCAAAAATGTCACTATTGTGCCACATTTACCAACAGTGGTGGTATCATATTTCGCAAAATGCAAAAACGTAAAAACAATTTTGGGATAAAAAATGTGTAAATAAATAATTTTTTTATTTTAATTTAATTTTTAATAATTTTGTAATTTCTGTTCGAAATATATTGCAAAAATTTTGTTTGTTCTTTTTTGTTCTCTTTAGTCACGCGGTTGTGTTTGTATAAACATTTGTAAAGCAAATTCTATTAGAAAGTGTTAAAATAAAATTCATTATTTGTTAACGAATTTTATGATGTATAATTTATTTTTTTAAATTCTCTGAGATAGAAAAGAAATTAATTAATAATTTTATTTTTAATATGTATATTGAAGGCTAGGCACCGCTGTTAACTTAAAGTGTTGTTTAAATGTAAAAATGAAAACAAAAATCAAATTATAAATATACCAATAATAATAAAAATTAATAAATTCCTATAAAATTAATTTTATAAATAAAAAAGCTTTTCTATAATAAATTTATCTCAACTTTTTTCTTTTCATTAACAGTAATTTTTCTCCCTATCTGTTACACGGTTTTTAATTTCTCATTAAATTCTCTGTTTACTTTAAACTACGATTGTAAAAAACATAAATGTTAAAATGATTTAAATAAAAAATAAATTTAAATTAAAAAATAAACAAAAAAAAAGTGATTAAACAATTTAAAACAAACAACACATTTTTTTCTTTCCACCTCTACCTTTTTTCTGTTAAAGTTTTGTGTCTGTGTCAATCTCTTTCCCCTTACATCTTCATTGATTCAGTTGTTTTGGATTTGCCTGCCTAATTGAAAAACTTACTTTTTTTTTTGGTGTCCAGCAAACTGTTAAACTGTCATGGCCGGTAAGTTTTTTTACATTGCGATTGTGCTACAATATATTTTTCTATGTGTGTGTGTTGTGTGTTTTTATTTTTTAAGTGTTGCCTTTAAGGTGTTTTATATCAAGAAAGTTGGGTATTGTAAAACAAACGCAAACCACTATCAAGTGTTAAAAATTTGGGTCTCGCAAAAGTATAGACTTGTGTCGTTCTTGAACGAACTGGTTCAATTGATTCAATCAATTGAACGATATGACACCGTTCATCAATATTCGTTCAATCGTTCGTTTCATTGAGGGTATTCACGATCGCAATTTCCACACGTTGCAAAAAAGCTCAGACTATTATTTGAAATGAGAATTCTAAAAAAGCCACGAACTCTTGTAAATAACATTTCCTTAAAGTATCCACTTGTTGATACATATGTTATAAGATTCTTGCAGTATATTTAACAAAAATAGATTCTGCCGTTTTAGAAGACCTTGCAAAATAATCATCGCGGTCAGCTTGTTGCTAATACAAAATTCTCGAAGGGTTTTGCAAATCTAGCTTGGGTTTTAATTTGATGTCCTCTTCAAATTTTAATCACTTTCACGTAACAAAGACGCACTATCAGTTGCTTATTTTTATTCAAATTGTTTGTTATAACCAGTTTGGTGTTAAAAATAGTCGAATCGGTTTAGAAATTGTGAGTAAAAATGTCAGGACACCCGGAAATTTCCATACCAAATGAAACATTTTGTACAAACCAGAGCTTCGAAGAATTAATTCCCTAATTAACTTTTTTTGAACTGAATTTATATTTTGGGAATGAATTCCCTGACCAAACTTAAGGAATTGAATGAATTCCTTTTTTTTCATTCGATTTATAAAGGGTTTTTCAATAAGAGCGCTACAAAAGTTTTTTTAAATAAAACAAAAACGGTTTTGGATATAAATGAAATTCTTTATTCCTGTGAAAGTACGTTCGATGCCATTATGTATGGAAATCGATCTCTTTTGCATGGCCACCACGGGCACCCTTGCAGAAGTCCAGACGCTGAACCCAATTTTCGGCGGTTTTCAAGCATAAATCGGCCGATACTGCTGCAATTTCACGTTCGATATTCGCACGAAGTTCATCAATCGTCGCTGGCTTGTTGGCATAGACCATAGATTTGACGTAGCCCCACAGGAAATAGTCCAACGGCGACAAATCGCACGACCGAGGCGGCCAATCGACTGGACCATTTCGTGAGATAACACGTTCTCCAAACTTGGTTTGCAATAAATTGATTGTGACATTCGCTGTGTGGCTTGTGGCGCCGTCCTGTTGGAACCACATGTCCTCCAAGTCCATATCATCCAATTGGGGCCAAAAATATTCGGTTATAGCGATTCCCATTCACAGTAACGTGCCGGTCTTGATCATCACGGAAGAAGTACGGCCCAATGACGCCGCCGGCCCATAAAACGCACCAAACCGTAATTTTTTCGGGATGCAATGATGACTCATGGAGTACGTGTGGATTGCTGTCTGACCAATAATGCATATTTTGTTTATTGACGAAGCCATTCAGCCAGAAATGAGCCTCATCACTGAAGATGATTTTTCGATGAAAATCAGAATCATTTTAAGGTTGCTCAGCCCAATTCACGAACATACGACGCTTCTGGTGGTCAAGCGGCTTCAGTTCTTGCGTCAATTTGATCTTGTAAGGATGTAGGCCAAGATCTTTTCGCAAAATTCGCCACAACGACATCACAGAGATGCCCAACGCTTGAGAACGACGTGTGAGAGACACATTTGGGCTTTCTTCAACTGAAGCCTCAGCGGCAGCAATATTCTCGACACTACGGGCACTTCTTTGTCTCACTGGCACGGGAACATTCCGTACTGTGCCTGTGGATTCAAATTTTTCCACTAGACGCTCAATTGTTGATCTGCTAGGACGATTATGACGACCATAAATTGGACGTAGCGCTCTTAACGTTGAGGCCACTGACTCCGAATTTCGGTAGTAAATTTTAATAATTTCGACCCGTTGTTGGCTCGTATATCTTTCCAAATTGAAATGGCAAACCTTACTGAAGAGAAATGTCAAAAGAGCGGCAAGAAATATGGCGTCGTTTGCTGTCCCTGTCTTTCTACTTTTGTAGCGTCCCTGTTGAAAAACCCTTTATTAAATGAATTCATTCATTTTTTTCTAATGCCTTCATAAAATTTTATGAATTCATTCAACAAGGAATTCATTCAATTCTAGTTAATTCAACTTTTGGTAAAGGAATTCATTCAATTCTAGTTAATTCAACTTTTGGTCAAGGAATTCATTCAATGCGAGTTAATTCAACTTTTGGTCAAGGAATTCATTCAATTCTAGTTAATTCAACTTTTGGTCAAGGAATTCATTCAATTCTAGTTAATTCAACTTTTGGTCAAGGAATTCATTCAATTCTAGTTAATTCAACTTTTAGTCAAGGAATTAAATTTATTTCATTTAATTCCCTAAGGAATTACATTTTTTTCGTTTAATTCCCTAGGAATTAAATTTTTTTCGTTTAATTCCCTGAATTAAGTTTCAATTCCTAGGGAATTAAACGAAAAAAATTTAATTCCTTGACTAAAAGTTGAATTAACTAGAATTGAATGAATTCCTTGACTAAAAGTTGAATTAACTAGAATTGAATGAATTCCTTCACCAATAGTTGAACTTGAATGAATTCCTTGACCAATAGTTGATTTAACTAGACTTGAATGAATTCCTTGACCAAAAGTTGAATTAACTAGAATTGAATGAATTCCTTAGCCAAAAGTTGAATTAACTAGAATTGAATGAATTCCTTGACTTCAAATTGAATTAAATAGTGTTGAATGAATTCTTTAGTGAATGAATTATTTAATTTTAATTCTTTACGCTTTGGTCAGGGAATTCATTCTATAAATTTGAATTCTTTGAATTCATTCACAGGAATTAATTCCTGCTTATGTCTTATTGATGAATTCATTCCTTGAATTAAAGAATTGAATTAAATTTTTGGGAATTCATTCCAAAAAGGAATTAATTCTTTAATGCTCTGGTACAAACAAACAATCGGAATTAAAATGACTAGAACTGGGAATTATAGTTCACAGTTCATTTCAATCAATTTTATTTTTGAGCTAGTGTGTTCTTTTAGTTCACTAGTTCATTCGAGAAATTTTTTCAATTGTTCATACACTAATATAAAAGTCTTCAAAAAATTTTGCGGAAAAAACAACTGAACTTAACAGTATAAGCTTATATTATGGCAATGGTTTGTTTGATAATTCCGAATAAAATAAAAAAACCGAACGGAACACTTGAAATTTAACTTATTCGTGAACGCGAGAGAGTTCCTAACTCTAAACCTGAGCAATATTTTTGGGGTTTCGCGCCACACAGATATTTCAAGAGGCCATAAAATAAAATAGACCGAGCTAACTTTGCAAAATACTCTGGCATTTTACTTTCATTTAGTATTGGAACCTGAAAATTCCCACGGAGTCGATGCTTGGCTAAAAATGGGTAAAACAACATACCTACTCCATATCGGAAACGGATGGCAAAAAATTTTAAATATTAACAAAAAAACTAAAATTTTTGAAAATTGAAATCACCTAGAATTTAAATTATACTTGAAATATATAATTTAGTTTAGAATTTAGAAAATGCGTTAAAAATTAAATTTTATTTTATGGGTTAAGCCATTCTTAATTGTAATATTTAAAAAGTTTCAAAAAGCTTTAAATTTTTGCGCTCTTGGAGATAATTTTATATAATTTTGTGCCTTTGACTATTTTATAAAAACCATTTTTATATTGAAATTTTCTTTCTTTCTTAACCAGTACCAGGCAATTAATAAAAGAAATTTGTCTTTTAATTTTTCTACTGAATTAGCACATAAAAGGTCTGTTCCTTTAGGTGACCGCGGAAACCATTCTTACCAAAAAGCGTTCCCGTACTCGAATATTGGGCAAATGAGAGCGCTCAATTACTTCGGAAAATTGTAAAAGGGACAGCTGGTGTAATGATAAATAAAAAATACCATTGTGAAAAAATTTTAAATTTTAATTAAGCAAAGAAATACGCAAAATAAAACTTTTATATATAAAAATTAACTGAACAAAGTTAAAAAACCTTTAAATACAAAAAATATGTGCATCTGTGCGATTTGAGGAGACCACACCTAGTATACAAAAAAAAAAACACGGGAAAAATTAACCAAATAATTTTACGGAATTTTTACGGAAACGGATACGCCAGAACAATGTAAGGATAATATATTGCACGATAAAATAATTATAAATAAATGGCTTAAAATGAATAAATTAAAACCAAATGAAAATAAAACAAAATTATTGGAAATGAACATGAACAGTAATTTGATAATTAAAATTAGTAATGAAGAAATAGAAAAAGTAAAAAGACTTTTAAAATTTAAAGATCACATCGAATTTATATGTAGGATTTTTTAAACGAATAAGAAATAAAATTTCAATTATTACGGATGTAAATATTTATAACATAATGATTAAACCACACTTTGAATTCGGTTCCACAATTATATATTCATGCTGCACAAAACAACAAATAGAAAGATTACGAAAATTGCAGAACAAATCAATGCGTTCTATTTTAAAATGCAGTCGGTATACATATACAACAACGTCTGGAGTTAAACACGCTAAATTTTATTAAAAAAGTGAAGATGGGGAATGCACCTCAGTATTTATGTGAACAATTAAGATACGTTGGAGAAGTACAACCATATGGTCTTAGAAACTGTAAAAAACTTTAGGATACAACGAGTAACAACGAATGCAATGCAACGATCGCTGTTTTATAAAGGCCTAAATTTTTATAATATGTTACCTAACAATGTTAAAAATGAAAGAAATAGAAATGTTTTTAGAAAGGAAAGTGCACAATTTGTAAAGTATAATATACCACAGAGCTTTTAGATAAATTTGTATTTAAAATTTATTAGGAATAATTTGTAAAGTATTTTAAATGCTACTAAATAAATAATAATAAGCAGTTTTTATATTTTCAAATTGAATCAGGACCTACAAACCAATGGGTTCTTTTGGCTCAACTGTAACTGACCCTCAACTCGGGTAATCCTTTGAGAAATTTTGTTTGCATTTTGGTCCATATTGTATTTCAACATTTCCTATGGGGATAGCAATATAAAAATCTTGTAGAAAATTACGAAGGGGACTGCACCAGCAAAGCACCGAATTGGATGGATGCTAACAGTGTTTTCACAACTCTAAAATGTTAGATTCGCTAATATTTTCAAATTTCTTTGCACATTTCATTGCATTTGTAGACACTAGGTTATGAAAAAGTTCATATGAATAGATGTAATGTAATGACACAACATAAATCTATAAAAAACAATGCAACAATAGGTAGATTTCTTTTAATTTTAACTTATTTCAATCATTTTTTATTCAGCTTTTTTTTATGTATTACATTTTTTTATTGTGCACTCTTTACTACTAATTTTTCTGGTTATTTAATTATAACGTTTTCTTAATTATTTGTTTATTATATATTATATATTATATATAATCTATTTGTTCGTAGTCTACTTTGTATCATCCAACGCTTCTGCTTCCTTTCCACCCATTAAATAAACAAAACACTAATACTATATATTTTTGAAAAAAGATAGTAATGGACAGATCGAAACATATAAATATAAACAAAATAAAAAAGCACCCAAGAGAATTTTTACAAACTAAAAACGACAAAAATAAACTAAAATCCCTTATAAAAAATTAAAGGAGATAAAGATGAGGAAACTTAATTTAATATTTAAATAAAATTTTGTTATTTGCTTTAAAATTTATCATTATAGTGTGATTTGAAGAATTAAGTGATCTAATATATAACAAAATTGAAAAAAATCAATGTCATTTAATCTAACAATCTCAAATAAACTGCCAATAACCACTAATGTTTTAAAAATTATTGTGCTTTAGTTTTTATGCTGACTTGAAATTTTGGCACTTGTAAATTAAACAAGAATATTTTAAACTTGCATATTTGTAGCCCTTGGAAATTGGAAAATAATTGTGGAATTCAACTCGAATTTAATAGGACACATACAGACAATTGGATTCTGCAAACATTACAATACGTAAATGTTTTAAAATCGTATCTCCTCGAGTAAAATTTTCATTGTGACAATAATCATATTCTTATTGCGAAAGTACACCACTCTGCACAGTGGGGAAAATTTAATTTTTTTTAACCAAATATGGAGTTTAAGAATTTATTTATAGTTTTAGAAATGTGGAAAATTATATAAATATGTTTTGGACCGATTCCTCATGGCCGATTTTTAAGAATCATTTATTTTATATTTTAAAAAAATCAGCAATGTCAGCGAAATTTACATTGTTTATTGTGCTTAAAAAGTGTTTTTTAACTTTAAGATACATAATTGTATTCCCTAATGATAATAGTTATCAATCCCGCGATCCATTTTCATTTTGTTGGCAAATATTGGCAGTTGAAACAAAAGCACACGGAGTTAAAAGGACCTTGAAAAACCTAAATATGCTGTTGTTTTTAGTGTTAAAAAAAACAAAGGTAGTAAAAATAACTGTGTTGTTAAACTAACTGAAAAATTTCTACAAGATAAAACTGATAAAATTTTTAAAAGCAACTATCTTTTTAAAGTAAATTTTTAGGGTTTCAGTAGTATTCCAAAAACAAAGTGTCGCGTTTGCTATTAACTTAACGTACACAGAAAGAATTTACAAAATTCTAATTAAATTTTTAAACACCTTTCTCATACCAAATTTGTAAATACAAAAAAAAAAAATTTAGAAAGGCACCACAAAGAAATTTGTAAATCCAAAAAAATTTTTTTTTAGATTTATTTGTCTCGGGACCCTTCCCTGTCTTTGTCTAAGGGCATGTAAGGTCACTCCGGAGTAGCAAACATTTTGTCCGTTTTGCTCTATCTCGCTTAGTTTTCGAGATATGGGTCATTTTATGAAGTGGAAAATTTTTATAGAAAATTTCCGAGGGTCCAAGGCCCCATCAAGGTCCACTTTTGGATAGAGATAACCTTTTCACGGAGGTATTACACGGTTAGGGGTAGCCGAAATTTTCGTCCATTTTGCTCCAATTATAAAAAATTAACAAACAAAGTTAGATGAAGTACTGACGATTTTTAGTATTTTGTTAAATGAAGATAACTAAAATCTTTGTTTAAATCAGTGTTTCAACTAAAAATTAGTCAAGTCGATTTGAAACCCGTTTGACAGATTTTTTTACTGACGTATTATTTTAAGTGTACTATTTTTTTTTTCAATTTGATTTTTAAAAAATTTATTGCAAAAAAAGTGATGGACAATTTTTTCAAACGCAGTCTTTATTCTGGAATAAATCATTTCACAAAATTAAAATCCGATAAATCTTGTTGCCATGTGCTAACAATGTTAACAATACCAGATATTTTAGAGACCAAATAAACAAATAACGTTAATAAAGTTCCGGAATTGTAAAGTTAAAGAATTAAATTAAATTCGTGCTTTATTTTTATGAAACAATTTTGGTTGAAATACATATATGTAAGTATAGCTTGGGTTTTTATGATATTTTTCTGTTGACGATTTATTTACTACTTTTCTTAAAATTAAATTTCTTAAAAATGTAACTCTGTTTTTTTTGGTATGAAAATGCAACCCCCCAGGTTAGGGTTGCCAGATCGAAATTGGCAAAAAGCTTGACATTCAGAGGAAAAAGCTTGATTTTTCTTGACAACTTAAAATTCAGTTAAATTCGCAAACAAAATTGCAAAATTCACTTCAAAATTGAAATGATATTAATTTATACAGATTTTCTACATTCTTTGTACCACATTTTTTAAAGAAATGGGCTCATATGTTGTTAATGGATATGTCTTTTGGCAATTCTTCAAAAAGTTTCCGAAGGCAGCAGTAATCTGCATACAACATATCAGTATTAATTGAATTTGATATTTTTAAAATAAATGGCAGCTCTGCTTAATTATTCCTTGACAACAACGAGTTTTTTTATATTTATGACATCAATTTGATAAAAAAACTGATGTTTCTCCAAAATCATATCTTTTTTCTAAGTATTTTACAGCATTTTGTAAAAATTGGTTAGCATCTAACTCAAACGTTTCCTTTTCATTCAAAGAAAGACTTTTTATGCTTTACTACCATGGAAACAGTCATTTCTCCGTAAAAATTAGTCATGTTACATTTAAAAACTATTAGTTTTTTTTGCTAATGGTTAATTTTTTTTGAGTTTTCTTATCAATTTGATGGGAAAATTTCTTAAATTCTTTAGCTTGACAAATGACATTTTTTCTTTATTCTTGACACGCATTGAAAAAGCCACATTAAGCCCGTCTGGCAACCCTACCCCAGGTAGAAAAATACAAACGGCAAAACGTTGGCATATCACTGTATATGGTGGTACAAGCGCTGGCAGAGCGTCCGTTTTTCGAAAATTAAAGTACTGGGTCAACCTTGAAATGATAACGTCGATCTTCGGTTGGCCGTTTATCTTTCCGAACGTTGGCAAAGCGTTGGTAACAATAGTAAAATAAGTGCTCTGCCAATCGGTATTTTAGATCAACGGTTTTTTATTCAATTCTTCATGAAAAAATCTGTAAAATCCCAATCTCGGAAAAAAGAGAAACGTAAATTTTAGTATAGCAGCACTGTATCTAATAAGCGAATACATCTCTTCTTAAAACTACAAATTCAATAGATTTTCACACAAATTTTACCATATGAATATGTTTCCCGTTTTATCAATAGACTTGAAAACTGGTATTTAAATACACTCAGATAAAAAAGTTTGTAAAAAAATTTGTAAACAGTTTCCAATCGCACTATACTATTTTTATACTGATTATTAGTAAAATTTTTATTTTTAGTAATCATTTTTGCTATTCTCTTATTACAAATTACGGATTTTTTACTAATTTTCGCTGCTGATTTCATAAAAATATATTTAGCAGAAAAATATACTAATTTAAAAATATTTTTTTTTATTTTTTACAATTCTTGTTTAGTTTATATTTGTTACTATTGATATATTCTTAGTTTAAAAATAACACCCAGAAAATTTTATTGCATCTCCAATGCATGAAACGGCAATAACTGGAGAACCGTTTGCAATTTTGACTCCAAATTTCAAGTACGATGAAGTAATTATACGCTTGTTACAATCGTTTTTTTTTTTAGATTTTACAGTTTTTTTATTTTTTAGTACAATTTTTTGCTAATTTCAGCAGATTGATTTTAAATTACAGTTTACAGCAGTTTACTGAAATTTAGTAGCTGCAACTAATTATTTATACTAATTTCATTGTACTAAAATTATGATATTTAGTAAGTTTTTTAACTGATTTTAGCAAATCGATTTTGAATTGCATTTTACATAAATTTTACTGAAATTTAGTAGCAGCTACTAATTTTTTCTACTAATTTTATTGTATTTCAGATCAGCAGACATGTGTTGCTAAAATTAGGAAAAAATACCGCTGGCCTCAAAACAGTTAAATTTCCCGTAATAACAGCAACATTTTCAGTAGCCATTACAGACTTTTTTGGTTGAGTGTAGGGTGAACATTAAATGATCAGTTTATCTATTTTTTAAATACAGTCATAAGTTTCGTAAAACAAGTACTGGCAAAATCCATTTTGCAAATGTTGGCAAAGCGCTGCAATCCAATGTATTTTTTCATGTACAGTCGTAAATTTTGTGAAATAAGTACTGGCAAAGTCCTTTTACTTAACGTTGGCAAATCGTTTTGAACCGATGTTTTGCCGGTGATTTTTTCATAAACAGTGGTAAACTTTGTAAAACAAGTATTGGGAAAGCACTCTTTCCAAAGGTTGGCAAAGCGTTCTAAATTAGTGCTTTTGCAATGCTTTTTTTTTGTACCATTGTAAAGTAACGCTTTACCAGTGCTTTGTTTTTTTTACCGTCGGCAATTTCTACCTGGGCCTGTTTTTGTATGAATATTTAAAGTATTGAGTAATATTGAGTCAATACTTGAATATCGAATACTTTGTTAATAGAAAATAACACATTAACATGCTAAAATCGGCCAAAAATTCACAAAAACAAATTAAAATTTTCGAAGTTTTTTTCGATTTTTTTTAATGCAAATAAAAGTCGAGCCATTTGAAAACAGAAATTTACAATTTTTTTTAGCAAATATTTATGTTAATGTAACAGGATAGACTGCTATTTGCATTCAACTAAATTTAGCTTAAAAATAACAAAAATTTTGTAGATATAACAGCCCAGGTAGAAATTGCCGACGGTACAAAAAACAAAGCACTGGCAAAGCGTTGGTTTACAATGGTACAAAAAAAGCATTGCAAAAGCACTTATTTAGAACGCTTTGCCAACCTTTGGAAAGAGTGCTTTCCCAATACTTGTTTTATAAAGTTTACCACTGTTTATGAAAACAAAAACCACCGGCAAAACATCGGTTCAAAGCGATTTGCCAACGTTAGGTAAAAGGACTTTGCTAGTGCCTGTTTTACAAATTTTACAACCGTATATAAAAAATATCACTAGTGAAACATCGGCTTAAAACGAATTGCCAACGTTTGCTAAAAGGACTTTGCCAGTACTTGTTTCACAAAATTTACGACTGTACTCTTTTAATAGTCCCAGCAAAAAAAAAACGAATGCATTCTACAAGAATGCATTTTTCAGTGCATATAAAGTAGCTATATATGCTGATTTATGACTTCAAATAAACCTATTTTAAATGACTTCCAAAATGATATTAATTAAAAACTATAGCTTTAAAATGGATTCGATATTTCTTTTCATACGATTAAAAATATTTAATTTTATAAAATTAAAAATACTTTTTTGTATTACTTGTTTGCTAAAATTTATTTTAGAAAAGTTTAAAGCTAGTTATAATTTTTTATTATTATTATTTAGTAAAGAAAACATTTTTTGATTTTAAAATTTTTTTAAAAATTTCTTTTAAAAAGGCGGGTCGTGTATCCCGACAAAGTACTTTCAGTGAAACGAATCTTATTTATCAGTGGGTTGGAATTATGTGTTGGATTGGTGATTAAATCATATATTTACAGCTTACTTGTTGATTTTTTAATTCAATACGTCTTCCCTATACGAAGAATAAATATTAGATCCCATCTTTTTAGATTCAGACTATGTAGATACCTTTTTATATTTGGAGGGGATGCATTCTTTAAAACTTCATAGTATCTGCCATTTGGCCAAAGATGTAGGATTGCGTGATTGATATATCCATTAATTTGTTTGAAATTACAGCACTTTTAGATAACGCAACATTTGATAATTCATAACACAACTTCGTTCCTATAATTATAATTAAATATGAACCAGGATATATTTTTAAAATATATTTTTTACTTACAATTAATTTATATGCTTCTTTTGCTAATAAAACCAATTTTACATCTTTATTTATGTTTTAAAAATGTATATGTTTTTTTTAAATATTGATCTCTGAAAAAATTTTGTAAATATTACAAAATTTAAAATCTAATGAAATAATTTGCAAAAATTTACCGTAAACAAACTTTTTGTTCAACACCCCAGCAAAAAAAAAAAAAATAACTACTCATACAACCTCGCTGCTTTAAAATAAAAAAAAAATCTTTAATAGCACAACATAATCAGCTCCACATGCACAATAACACTTTCACGATACACAAAAATGTGCAAAGTAGTGCACGAATCAAAAACAAAAAACTTCAAAATTTTTCAACAGTATCAGAGTTGTCAGTTGTTTGTTTTTGATTCGTACACTACTTCATTTTACAAGACGTCCCACAAACTCTGTAGAGAATTTCCCCAATTCAGCGTTTTTGTGTATCGTAAAACTGTTATTTTGCACGTGGATCTGTTTATATTATTTATTGGAGAATAGACTTCTTTTTTTGCAGGGGCTTAAATAATAAATGTTTAAAACATACTGACAATCCATTGCAATATGTTCTCTTTTTATAAAAAATAATTTAAATTACTTTTAATATGTTACCTGAACTTCATAATTAATGAATTAAAAATGTACTTTATATAACTTTTAAATGTCGATCTCTTTAAGAAAACTTGAATTCCGTATTATTTATTTTATTTTAAATAAAACTAAAATGTAATTAAATGGCTAACCAAATTCTGCGCAACAAAAACGAACGAAACCTTTTTCTAGCTTTCTTTCGATTTAGTTGTGCGGAATGAAATTAATTTTATTTTTTAGAATTATTAAATTCTTTTAATTGGTTTCAAAGCATGTCATAAGCATCACTTCTTAAATATATATTTGAATGAATTCACAATAAGTTACTTTTCATCTCTCCTTAAACACAGGAAAAATGAATTTATTTCCTGTATAAAAAATTATTTTTTAATAGGTTTTAAAGTATGTCATAAAAATCACTTCTTAAATATACATTTGAATGCATTCACAAGAAGTTACTTTTCATCTCTCCTTAGATAGTAAAAAAAATGAATTTCTTTCCTGTATAAAAAAGAACATCCAAGCACTCATTTTTATGACGTGCAAAGCAGACTTAAAGTAGCATAAACACCTTCTCTCCTATGACAAGCCAATGTTAAAAAAATGCCTTTTTCACCTCAATTTGAACGCATTCGTGCCGAACAATATAGGTGATTTTACGGATCTTGGTCAGGTATTTTTTTGCTGGGGTGTTAACTTATAATTTATTTTTATTAATCTTATTACTAATTCTCTTTTATTACTGAAATTATCAGTATTTTAATACAAAAAATCAATGTGCTCAAAACACTTATTTTTTATATACAGAAAAAAATGTTTTGCAACAATTTTATTTTAATCCAGGCTTTATACTCAGAAGAAGGATTTATTTTTTAAGATTACTTTTTTTTCGAAAAACTTTTTTGTAAAAATATCTTTTTCAATCCTAATATTCTCAATTTAAAGTAAAAAACAATAATTTCAGTTAAATTTTTCTTTATTTCAAATCAAAACTATTAATTAATGTTGATTGTTTTCAAATTATCCTAATTTCCAATATTTTAATGAATTTTCTAAGAAAAATCTTTAAATTTTATCAATTTCAATTGAAAATCGTTTAATATTACAAAAAATACTCAGAATGTAAATTTAATTTTTTATGTTTTGTTTTTCCATTTTATGTTATTTCACTTTTTAGTCCATTGTAATAGTACTTTTCAGAACCTTGGCAGAGCACTTATTTTACCATTGTTACCAATGCTTTGCCAACGTTCGGAAAGATAAACGGCCAACCGAAGATCGACGTTATCATTTTAAGGTTGACCCAGTACTTTAGTTTTGGAAAAACGGACGCTCTACCAGCGCTTGTACCACCATATACAGTGATTTGCGAACGTTTTGCCGTTTGTATTTTTCTACCTGGGAGTTTGTGTTTCCTATTTTTAGTCTACTATTTACTAGAAAAATTTGGTCATGTTTAAGGCACTGTCATTTTAAGTGTGGCGACCATTTGTAGAAAAAAATAATGCAATACTTAGGGAAATTTTATAGGAATTCCAAAAATATACAGTTTTTACAGAACTGATCAGTACTCGCTAAATTTTACTATGCAATTTGATAGAAGGTCGATATCGCTTATTTTTCATTAAAAGCCACGCCTACTTAAAACAAGTGACAAAATAAAAATACAGACATCACGTTAAAATTCTACACAATTTTCTAAACTATCTTCTCGGATTTTGGGGCGAATCTATCCACTATTTTGATCTTTAAAAATAAAGACAACGAGAATAAAATTAGAAAAAAACTTTAATGTCCCTATTATATTGCACATGACTGTACATACTGCAGGGTGCTTGTATGCAATGTTCAGTTTTTATTCCATATTCAATTTTTGCGGGCAGGACGATTTAAAAAAATTTTAATTCTATAAAACATGAATGTGCATTTTGTTTTATCTTTTTATATCTTAAAATTTTAATTATATGCACATATATATTACAAATATACATATGATCAAATTTTATTTGATGAAAAAGATATTTTGTGATGCATGAAAAGAACAATAGAGATATAATACAGAATACATACATACAACCAGGGTTGGCAGGCAATACCGCTAAAATACCGTTATCGATTCAAAATCCTTTAACAGACTACCGTTACCACTAAAATACCGTTACCGAAATACCCGGAATACCGTTATCCTTAAAATACCGTTACCGAAATAACTGAAATACCGTTATCCTTAAAATACCGATACCGAAATAAATAAAATATCAATACCCTTAAAATACCGTTACCGAAACAAATGAAATACAGTTATCCCTAAAATACCGTTACCGTTATTTTTAATTTTCTGCTTTTGGTAATTTATTTATTTATTTATTTTGATATATCCTGTACAACAAGAGTAAATCTTATAATTAAAGTATAGGAAAGCAGTTTGTGGAAAACATATATTGCAAATTGTAAAAAAATAATCATAAAAATTAAACCGTATTCTAATATATAAGTAAAAAATTTTCTAATATCACAAAGAAAAAATAAATATTAACAATAATTTAATTTAATATGTCTGTCAAAGAGTCAACATTGTAAGAAACAAAAATTTAATTAAAATTAGGCAAAAATATTGAAAAGAAAATGTCTAAAGCTGTTTGCGTTGCTGTTGAGCTGCCGGTTTGCTGGAATTTCACGTGGTTATTGAGTATTTTTTGTACATTTAGTTGATAAATTGGTTCTGCTTTAAATCTCGTTAGTTTTTTGTAAAAAAATTTCGGGATGCATCGAAATAACTGATTACCGTTACCCTTAAAATACCGTTACCCATATAACTGAAATACCGTTAACCTTAAAATACCGTTACCGAAATAACCCAAATATCGTTATCTTTAAAATACCGATACCGAAATAACTCAAATACCGATACCGAAATAAATGAAAAGGCGTTACCCTTAAAATACCGTTACCGAAATAACCTAAAATATCGTTACCCTAACGATAACCGCATTCGTTTCGGTTACCATCCATGCATACAACAGCCAAACATAGTGGTGGTATTCATGATACTTCTACACTTAGGAAATTATGTCGCCAAAATAAGTGAATATAAAACCTAAAAGCAACATTTGTTGACAAATATCTTTACACGAACTTGTTGCATGTCAACGGATATTGCAGAAACATTGAAATTGAGAGTTTTTAAGTCCAATTATTTGTAATTAAATCATTTTTGGTAATTGCTTTCTGTAAAATAATATTGTAATTTTGACAGTAGAATGGAGCATTACGTTACCAGGGGGTTATCGAGTAACTCGATTCGAAAAAAATTTTCGAATTCGTAAATTTTGTACCTTTCGTAAAAAGAAAAAATTTTGCAAAAATCTTTTTAGGTTTAGGATAAAAATAAATTAAAAAGTAGAATTTTTTTACAGAATTATATTTTTAACAATATTTGCAAGATTTACGAATTCGGAAATTTTTTTCGAATCGAGTTACGCGGTTACCCCCCAGGAAGATCATAAATACCGCCAATGTTATATAACACATTGGATGAAAAGTCCGTAGGATAACCAATTAAACAACAATTTTTTTTTTAGCAAAATTCGACTTTATTTATCAACATAGGTGCCGCCTGTTCCTTTTAGATGTCTGTGACTTTTAGATGTGACTGTATTCCCCATGTATTTGTTGTTGCAAAGTCACAATAAAATGTATTTATTCAAATTTTTGTTTGAAAACTTCAAAAAAATTAAGACCTGGTATCGACATAATCATAACATTGACAAATAAAATTTGAATTTTTTAAATTTTAATGTTGTTTTATGTGAATAGTTGAGACTCTCAGTCTTAAAAATAGTTCAAGTTTTGGCTTGAACGGTATGTTCCCCATTAAGCGGCCTATATACGAACAAGCATGCTGTCCAGCTTGTTTGACAAACAAAAAATGGTTTTTGGAATACACGGCCAAGCATGCTGTAAAATTTAACTTCAAACCCCCAAAATCAACACAGCGGATGATAATGATAAAATTATTTTCATTAATTTTTTTATTGGAATTTAATTTTGAATTTATGTTTTTGAATTTTTTAGTTTATTAATTAACGTTATCCCTTTCTTGTCACAAAATAACTTATTAAAAATGTAAAATTCTGCAATATTTGATGATTTGTTGGACAAACTTGCCGAAAAATCAAAAAATTTTGTTTTTCGTCCAACATGCTTGACAAACCGTCAAATTAGGCATTACATGATCAAATTCATACAGACGTCCAGAATGCTGCACAGCATTCTTGGTCGTATATAGGCCGCTTTAAAAAGCATAAATCAACACACGAAATTGCTTTGAATCAGAGATCAGCAATGAGTAGTAAAAAAGTGAGTAGAGTTGAATTATGATTTATTGCACTTATACGCATTTATACGTATTGAAATGTTGTCGAACCTCATACTTCCTCTTAAGTTTAATGTACTCATCATACTCATACCTAACAACATTTATGACTTTGCTGATTTCGACTCTGCTTCACTTAATGTGTATGCACGATGCAAAATGAGTATGGGTGCGTACAGAGTGGCCGCTTGTTGCCGAGCCGAGCCGACTGACGCTTATTGCGAGAACAAATGCGAGAAAACTGGCACTATACAAATTAGTACAAATAAGCGCGAACAGGTCATAGTGGGCGCCGAGCTGGTCAGAGCGCAAAGCTGATTGAATGCGAGAAAACAGTTGCAAAGCGTATTTCAGCGCCGAAAACATTAGCCCTTTTTTTTAATCATTGGATTTATTTTTGGATTTATTTTATTTTGTTGACAAAATCCATATTTTGTTTTTAATTTTCAAAATTTATAATTTTTATCAGAATCTAATACTTATTCGCCAATATAATGTGCAAGAAAATCATAAAATTTTGTAAAAATGTGAACACAGCAATTGAAATAAGCTAAATCCAAAACGGATTTAAAAAATAAATAAATCCGTTTTGGATTTAGCTTAATTTTATTCCAAAAATTGCTTTTTCGCAAAATTTAAATTTTTTCTTTCACATTATATTAGGGAATAAGTGTTAGATTTGGATAAAAATATAAAATTTTGAAATTTAGAAAACAAAATGTGGATTTTTTAACAAAATAAAATAAATCCAAAAATAAATCCAGTGATTAAAAAAAAGGCCAATTGTTTATGTTATGTTAATAAAATAAAAATTAAACAAAAAAATAAATATTCAAATAAATAATAAAAATTAAATAAAATTATAACAATTATAAAGAAATTAAAAAAAAACTTATAAACAAAATTTAAAAAAAAAATGTAATAAAAATTTCAAGAATAATTGAAGAAATGCGTTAATAAGTAAAATTTTAAAACTCAATGTCAGTTTGAACAACAAACCCAAATGCATACAAACATACATAAAACACAAATAATAGATAAAAAATCAGCGCTGATTCTCGCATCCACTATGCCCACCCAAACTTGTTTCTCGCATGAACAAGTTCTCGCAATAAGCGGCAGTCGGCTCGGCTCGGCAACAAGCGGCCACTCTGTACGCACCCTATATGACTCGAATAAGAACATTAAAATACTACACATGTGTTTACTATATACATGTGTTTACTACATATGTGTTTACTATACTATACATGTATTTATACATGGATGAGTTGAATGAGCTGAATGAGTTAAGTCAATAGTGAGTATTATAAGTATTTTTCTAAAATTATAAATCTATATTAGTAGATTGATGAGTCAAACATATTTGCAACGGTATGAGTATGATGTCGACGTGGGATTCACATTTATTGCAACCTAATCCTCTAACCGGCAAGCCCGCCTCCAGGCGGGGTATATTAAATTGATCATAAATGCGCCAAAGGAGCAAAGGAGAAATTATGCCTTTTCAACAGAAAACAAAATTTATTAAATTTTTTGTGAAGAATTTTTTTATATACAATGCACGGTTTGGAAGCGAGAAAGTGTCAAAGATAAAATTTCGGAAAATTTCAAAAATTAAATATTTTAAAACAACCAAAATTTTCAAAAATCTAAAAAACATATTTAAATTGACTAAAACAATTGATAGTGACCATGAAGTAAGATTGGAGCTTAATCTATTCAAAAAGTTCCTTACTTTGGTCCAAGGACGCACAGGATTTCATAAGGATACCTTTAAAGGGCGTAGCCCTCACTTCAAAACGAATGGACGCATTTTTCTGAAATTTAGTAAAAAGAATATATTTGGTATAGGTAGCAAAGATTATAAGTTTGAATAATATATATTAAAGTTTTGGGGCGTTTTCGCTCAATTTCGCGTTTTTCGAAAAACGAAAATTGCTACATCCTCTTAAGTAACAGCACAAAAAATGTAATTTTTTATTGCAATTACATCTTGGTAATATAAGTAATTTGTGCCTAAACCTAGTAATTTTTATGCGCTAGTTTTTGAGATTCACCCTTAAACTGTTTTGGCCCATATCGCCTAAAGTAGGCAACGAAAAAAAATTTTGTAGAAGAACTTATTGTTTATTTTTCGTGAGGAACACATGGTATAAATTTCATTGCAAAAAAGCTTAGGCCGGTTAGAGGGTTAAAATTATAAATCAACTTCATTGTGAGTATGAGTACGTCAGAGTGGTTGAATTTCAATGATTTCTACTCACTTATATTTTAAATTTCGTGAGTGACTATGAATAGTAAAAAATCGATTCATTGCTGATCTCTGCTTTGAATCCATTGTTTTCAAAATCGAAAAAGTAGCGTCACTAAAACAGTTGTAACTTGTTCGCTAATGAACGAACTGTCATTAAATTTTGACAGGTATCATCTGAAGGTTGGTAGTTCCAAAAACCATATGAGTTTTTCATTAGTGGCACCACCTTTGTGTCATCCTACGTACCTTTCAGCCGCTGTGTTAAAAGTTGTTAGTTGATTTTTTGTATAATTTTCATAAATTGTTTTCAGATAAAAATCAAAAATTAACTTAAATGCAAAAATTAAAAAGTTATAAAAATAAAAATGTATTCAAATTTACAAAATTTTTGCATGGAATATAATTTTATACATTTTTAAATTCTTTATGTTTATATTTGATGAAATTTCTTATCTGATATTTTTATAAAAGTAACAACTATTTTGAATCTGATAAATACATATCGTCATATGAAATCAAAAAAGGCGTAAGTTACAAAAAATTCAAAATTTACTTTTTATTATGATGCACCGTATTATGATACACCGTATTAAAATACACATTCCTGCAAAATTTTACACTATTACCTAAACACGACGATTTTATTAACAAAATTCTAAACAGCACCAAGTGTAAGCTCAAACAATTTTAAAAAGTTTTTTGCTTCTCCTGTAAAATGTTTTAAATGTAACTTGCGGCTTTTTTGATTTCATATTACGATATGAACATACATACATGAATCCTATATGAAAATTTATGGACACGAATTATCTTGTATGATTTTATAGTCCATGAATGGATACATATGTGTCGATTTTAAAGTGGGCAGTTCAAAATAAATAAATTTACATTCAATTTAATAAAATTAGAAAATTTAATACCTATTGCACTTATTTAGATTTTCAATTAATTTCACTAAAATAATTTTGTGAGTGTATATACATTTTAATGTGGCAAATGTAAACAACGACTATTTAAATAATATGCAAAAACATTATGTTTATTCACAGTCATTGTACCAAGAGTATATTTTGTGGGCTAATAGAAAATACAAGACAAAATATAAAAAATATCAATAGAAAAACTAACAAAAATTTGTTTTTAGAAACAAACTTGCATATTTAAAGAACATTCTATTTAATAAAAAGTATTTTGCTATATAAATAGTACACAAAATATGCATTTTATTTAAAAAATTTAAAACATATAGCAATTGTAAAAGACTTATCGAAATTCGAATAAAGGCGCTACTTTTAAACAATTAATATTTTGTAATTTAAACTTCAGTTTCATTTTCCTTAGGCCCTGAGTAGTAAATCATACAAGTTTCAAACACGTGACACATTATTTCTTAATTCATTATAATATGGAATATAGAATGCACTTAATTAACATTTCAGTAAAATGTAAAATTTGTGGCTTAATAATTTTTTTAATTTTTTTATTACTTTTTATTGTTTTTTAAGTCTCGTTTGTAAAATATTTTGTTTATAAAGATAAGCCATGATACGAAATAACCCCTAAATTCATAAACGCTTTATAAAATTATAGGAGGTTTATTGAACAAATTTTGTATGAAAATTTCGTTTTGTAAGCCTGTTATAACTTTATAAAGCGTTTATGAATTGAGGGGTAAGGTTGCGTAAAGAGTGGCCGCTTGTTGCCGAGCCGAGCCGACTAAGGGTGCGTACAGACTGGCCGCTTGTTGCCGAGCCGAGCCGACTGGCGCTTATTGCGAGAACCAATGCGAGAAAACTGGTACTATACAAATTAGTACAAATAAGCGCGGACAGGTCATAGTGGGCGCCGAGCTGGTCAGAGCGCAAAGCTGATTGAATGCGAGAAAACAGTTCCAAAGCGTTTTTCAGCGCCGAAAACATTGTTTATGTTCTGTTAATAAAATAAAAATTAAACAAAAAAATAAAAATTCAAATAAATAATAAAAATTAAATAAAATTATAACAATTATAAAAAAATTAAAAAAAAACTTATAAACAAATTTAAAAAAAAAATTTAATAAAAATTTCAAGAATAATTGAAGAAATGCGTTAATAAGTAAAAATTTTTTTCACAAACACAAATGAACAACAAACCCAAATGCATACAAACATACATAAAACACAAATAATAGATAAAATATCAGCGCTGATTCTCGCATCCACTATGCACACCCAAACTTGTTGCTCGCATGAACAAGTTCTCGCAATTAGCGTCAGTCGGCTCGGCTCGGCAACAAGCGGCCACTCTGTACGCACCCTAACGCCCCAGCAAAATATTAGTAATGACACCTCATTACTATCTGCATTACCAAAAATGATACATCATTACCTTTTGCATTATTTTATAATATAAAATAATGACTTCCTAATAACGGCCTTTTGTATTCATTGTTTCTAAATATAAAATAATGACTTACTCGTAATAGTTTAAATAAGTAGTTTTTACACAGTTAAATTTTATACATTTTTATTTATTATATGTAAATATGTTTTATGTTTAAATTTTTATGACGAGTCCTAAAATTACACACTAGAGAAAACTTAAATTTTTCTGAATGTATTTCCTTAAGCTAATAATAGCTGTATTTGGTCTCATGCCTATCAACGTTAAGTATTTAAAGCAGATGTACGTTAAACCGATTGTGGTATAAAAAAATTGTAAACAGGTTATGTTTATAATTTTTCCGTTATAATCGAACGTACGTCAACAAAACTTTTTAGGAACTAACGCGAAGAAGTTACGTTAGATGTGAAAATGTATAAACGTTGAGTTTTCAGCGTTGATAATTATCCGTGTTGAAAGTTAACGTGCATACGAAAAGTGATGTGTTAGTTTTCGTCTTAAACGCGTTTTTATGAACTTTAAGTTTTTTATGAGTTAACGGTTATAGTTAAGTCGAAAACACAGCTAATATTTGCTTAACTCCTTATTTTTAAGAATCAAGCAAACAATCCGATAACCACTTATAATTCAACTTTTTGTAAGCATACGTGTAACCACTTATTATTCAAAATCTCATAACTACTTATTTCTCATTTTTTCGTAAGCGAGCGGGTAAGCGTGACTACTTATAAAAACGACCACGCCAAACAAAAATAATGAGTTTAGACGCCAAAAAATAAGTTGTGCGGAGCTATGAATTTCTATTATATAACCACTTATTTGGTAATGAAAGATTTTGCTGGGGCTTATTGCGAGAACTTGTTCATGCGAGAAACAAGTTTGGGTGTGCATAGTGGATGCGAGAATCAGCGCTGATATTTTATCTATTATTTGTGTTTTATGTATTTTTGTATGCATTTGAGTTTGTTGTTTATTCGTGTTTGTGAAAAAAAAAATTTTACTTATTAACGCATTTCTTCAATTATTCTTAAAATTTTTATTACATTTTTTTTATGAACTAAAAAGCTTCAACAAACTTTGCTAACTCTTCATCAGATGACGCGCAACAACTGTTCTAAGATTCAACATCTCGCGCAATTACAGTGTTGCCATATTTCAAGCCCTTCATCTTTCCCCATCTTTTATTTCTTTTCTATCCCCTTTCCAAAGGAAGCAACACGTTAATTAATATGAAGAATTTACTGAGTGTTGCTGAATTAAATGTGCTAAAATCCCAAAACTTATTTAACAAATTATGAAAAATAATCTGTTAAAGGCATGTCCCTATCCGGATTTCATTCTTGCCTAAGGAAACCGTCAGGGGACCACAAACTCAATGAGAATTTCTTGTTCGCCTCTAGGAGCGTTTAAACATTTAAGTGCTAATGCATAATAATTTGAAAACCTTATAACAATTTATAAAATGAATAAAATTTAAAAAGTGATTATGCACATGACCCTTAAAATATAAAAGAAAAAATAAAAATAACAAAATCTTTTATATATTTTTTTTAAAGATTTTATTAAAATATCTAAGATATGGGCAGTGCATTTATTTAAATTTTAAGTAGTGTACTTGTTGTTGAGACTTCCACAATAAAAATAATATTAAACATAAAATACCACTACAAAAACAACAATAAAATTTTCCGGGTCAAGGCAACAAAAAAAAAATACTTTTCATTTATGTTACTCTCATTGTAGGTATTTTATGGGATGTGAACACATTTTCTTAGTTTTTCAAAAAAGAAGACAGTGTTTTTTAAAAGCACGTTAAATTATTACACTAAGAATAGGTTTTCTAAGAAAAATAAAAATCTGTTTTTGGACAGAAGACTCCGGCAATTTTTTATCTCTTTATTTTGTTGTAATTGAACTTACTTAATGCTTAATAAGTCTCTCCCATCCCTTTTGTGCGGTTTGTAGTTGTAAGTTGTGCCACTCAAAAGCGTTTAATTAGCAATTTTTCTTTGCACGTTTTTCTTTTTAATTGTTTATATTATGGTCAATATAAATGTTGTTAAGAAAAATGACGCAATAAGAAAAAAAGTCGATGAAATGCAATTTTGAAAAATAAAATGTGTTTACAAGTTTATATTATTTGGATGTGTAATCACATGCATACACAGCACTAAAATCATTGAAGCAATCAATGCGAATGCCATGGGAATTGTATTGACTTCATTTTATGTTTTTTTATTTTGTTTAAGTTTTACAAAAATTGTGAGAATATTGCATGCATAAAAAAATTGTGAAAACATGTTTGTAGTTTTGAAACTATCTCATTTGCCTTAATGAAAAGGGACCTCTCAGTTTTGCATGGCATTGCCCATGACATGTCATAGAAGCCCACAGAATCAACTTAGCTCAGCTTGCTTAAATATCATAAACAAAAACTGTTGGGTTATTTGTCTTACAAAACTAATCTAGGACATTCATTAAGCTGTTCTCTGTTGGCTAGTTTCCAGAATTTTTTAAAGATTTTTTATATATAATAAAAAAAGTCAAAATGTTTTGAAAACGTATTTGAAAATCGAAATCGAATCGCATTAATGAATGGACTATCTAAAGAAATTCATAGTTGTAGCTAAAGACTGCGTTTGAAAAAATTGTTCATGATATTTTTTGCAATCACTCAAATTGAAAAAGGCTTTGAAATGAATGTAAGAAAATTTGATATTTAAAATTTTTTCGCAAAATGCTTTTATTTGATTCAAAATGGCAAGTGAATTGGAAATGCGAAAAAAAATTATGAAAACTTTTCAAAGACATATAAAAAAATTGCTTTTGAACTAAAAGTTGGCCCGAAAACGGTTTCTAGAGTTCAAAAGTTTAAGTTTAAGGATGACTTCGAGATCACTTGGAGATCACTCGAATAAGGCCAACAAAATCAGTGCCATGTTGAAGAACAATCCCAAGATTTCAGGGAAAAAAGTCGCTCAAAGAGTCGATTGTTCGGAGTTTTTTGTACGTAAGGTCAAAGAAGACGCTGGCCTGAAAACTTTTAAAGTACAAAAAGTTACAAAAAGTTTTTTTTTGAAAAATTCAATTGCTGCATCATGGACGACGAGACGTATGTTTTATCCGACTTCGCAGAGCTTCCAGGCCAGGAATTTTACTTTGCAGACACACGGGAAATGTGGACGACAAATTTAAGACAAAAAGGTAATCGAAATTTCCTCGAAAATTCCTGGTATGGTAAGCTATCTGCACTTGTGGTGAGAGGAGCAAGTCTTTCGTAACAACAGGTACAATAAACTCGGAAATTTATATCAAAGAGTGCATGGAGAAGCGATTAAAGCCTTTTGTTAGACAGTGTCTACTTTCTTTTGGCCCGACCTAGCCTCTTGCGATTACAGCAAAGCGCATTGGAGTGGTACTTAAATAATAATGTGCTTTTGGTGCCTCAAGAAGCAAATCCACTAAACTGTTCTGAACTCAGGCCAATTAAAAGGCAACAAAAAAAGACGCCAAAGATTTACGCGGTAATTATACCATAAAAGCGTTGATGGAAGGTGTACCATAAAAGTTTAAAAATTTTGTAAAATAAAACTAATAAAAATAATTTTAATAAAAACACGATTATAAACACGATTATAAAATTGTAAATAAGGACTGCTTTTGAAAAAATTGCCCATCACATAATTCAAAAAATCTGCTGAACCAGTCATTCAGTAACACATTTGTAAAAAAGAGTCAAGGAGGCATATTAATAAAATCAAAAAATTTATATCATGAGATTAAAATATTAAGTGCGTTCCGTTCTTTACCACGGGTACCTAAATTTACCGAAATGTAGCGAAAAGCATTTCCGTACTCGAAAATAGGGTAAATGAGAGCGCTTAGAGCGTGTGTTTGTGTTTCTCGTTTTATCAAATGTTACCCAGACTTTTTTTCGGCTAACTTATGTAACTTATAAAACTAACAGCTGATGCAACCGCACCCAGAAAACAGATTCGGTGCTGACAACTCCATTTGTTGTCAATCGAATGGTTCAGTTGCATCAAATGAATTTTTCGTTTGCGGCTACCGAATTATTCTTCATACAACTGAAATTCCGTTGTCACAGTAAAATTAGTCTTGTCTCAACTGGTTTCCTGTTGCCACAACTGAAAAATTCGGCCTCCACAACTGAACCATGCGATTGACTACAAATGGGGTTATCAGAACTGAATCTGTTGTTTTCTGGGGCGTAAACCAAAAGATATACTCAAAATTTGAATTAAATAAAGAAATACGAAAATGAAACTTCTTTATTTATAAGAACCCTATAAACAATTTCATTGGATTTCAAGTTGAAATAAAGTTCAATTCCAACCCTGTTTTCCAGATTCAAGGCTTGAATACAACTTTTATTACATTTGGGGTTCGGGAAAATAATATATTTTTCCCGGGAAAACGGAAAATTTTAAAAATATTAAATTTTCTAAATTGTTTTTGTTTCGAATAGGATTTTTTAATTTTAGTCATAAAAAACATTTTAAATACCAAAACAAAAAGTCATTGTTAAAATCTTTTAAAAGGGAATACATTTATTTGACACATTTATTATAACTTCTTCAAAATTTAAGTAGTAAAACCTAAAAACTTGGTAAAATGTTTAAAAGAGATATGAAAAAAAGCTTTGTTTCTTACAAATAATCGCCCTTACTATCTAAATTTTTCAAATGTATAATTTAGGTAAAGTCGACTTTAGTTAAAATATTGGGTGGTAGTATACCTTGACTTGGTTTATTTTTGGAGCATTCTGATTGGTTAATTTGTTTTCAACCAATCAAAATATTTGAAAATATAAATATTTTTGTAAGGTTTTCGTACACAAAATGAACAAAACCGTTTGATTAAAAATAAAGTCGACTTTAAATTTAAAATACTCCTTTATATTAAGGGTCAATAATTTTATAAATAACGTTTTCATTAATAAATGTGAAAAAAAAAGACTAATGGTTAACGGTGGTATCTAAAATTGGTTATCCGACATTTAATTTGGTTCACAAAAAAAAAAAAAAAAAAAAAATTGATGGTCATGCAACTTCTCTTGAAGAAAACAACAACAAGAATCACGTTTCAGCTGAAATTAGCAAAGTACCCGAAGAAAACAGTGTAAGCTGAATAGGCATTAAAGGTTTTATGGTAGGGTAAACATTTCCTGAAATGGTATCCAAATTAGCCGCAGTCAATCCGCACCATAACTAGATCTTCGTTTATTCGAGAAAGTTTTTATAATAAAAACCTGGCATTGCAAAAAAATTAAACCGATGTAAAGAACATTATATTAAATTACTACAATCATGTAAAAGATATCATGATAAAAGAAATCTTAGATGAATGGACAAGAATATGACAAAAGAGATATTTGAACATATGTATAACCGGATATAATTCATTTTATAACCTGGGGTTGGTTTATATATCAGGAAGATGTAATGCTGATGAAATAAGAAGAATTCTAGAAATAAGACTACAAAAGTTTTATTTGTCTTTGGAAAATAACATTGTGGCCACCATATCTAATGGGAATCCCGGGAATCAAATTTTTTCATTCCCGTTTCCCGGGAAATAAAAAAGTCCGGGAAATCCCAAACCCTAATTATTACCCACTAACCAAATTTAACAATGTACTGTAAAAAATGTTCTTTTTTAAATATTATTTAAAATTGATATCATATTTATGGTTAGTTTACTTACTAACTTATATTACACAGGTTTAAATTTTTATACATAAATTTTATCCTTTACTTTCAAAGCACCTGACAGGAAAAATCAAATCACATTCAATAAATGTTACATTGTAAACAATTTTTGTATTTTGGTTACACCCAAAACATGTCATTTGTTTGACTTTGATCTAAACAAACTAATAGAAAAGTGTAAAATGTACCCTAGAGATCTACACTCTTCTTTCTTCTAATATTTAATAAAGTCAAAATAAACGTAACAAGGATATATGTATATATGTTTGTGTGTATATTTGGAAATAAACTTTTAAACTATGACGTATACATAAAACTTATATCGAGATTAGCTCATACAAAAATACTAGAGAAAAAATATCATTCAATGATAAATCTGTTGTATTTAGGAAAAAAAAACGAACAAAAACCAACCCATGTTCATTTCGTTTTTTTATAAATGACTGTCTGGTGACCTCATTGGTTTGACTACTACAACAAATAAATATATTTTTTTGGCATGATGCACAAAAGGACGAATAGTAAAAAACTCAATATTTTTTACGTAGTCAACGTGGGTAAACGAATAATTAAGTTTAAGGACAATTTCAACGCAACTTATATTTTTTAGTGAATAATTATTAGTGTCCGAGTAGGGTTTCTGTCTCGGGAATTCCGTGCGGGATTACCCGTGAGTTTTTTATTCCTTTACAGAAGTTTTAGCCAGTATATTACAATTTTAGAAGTTTTATTTAAATTTAAAGCACTGATTTTTTCACATTAATTTAAATAAAATATATATTAAAATTAAAAAATGCGATTTAAAATTCAATAAACAGCGTTAGTTTTTTTATAATAAACCGAAAACTAATTTTATCAGCCAATAAGTTAAGCAACAAAATTTCTCGTACCTCGGAAAAAATTTGTTCTTTAAAATGATGATATTTGTTCAAATAAAGCAATTATACAGCAATTCAACATCATTATTTCAGTTCTAAATACCTCTAAGAAACACTCGGCATTAAAATTAAAAAAATGAGTAATATTTCCGTATTTTTAAATGATATACAGCTATGGACATGGAAACAAGACACTTTTTATGTGTTAAAAAACATAATTATTTATTTTGAAAAATAAAACAAAAGTAAAATTTTTTGTTTCATATACACTCTGATAAAAAAGTTTGTAAAAAAATTTTCCAATCGCACTATACTATTTTTATACTGACTATTAGTACAATTTTTATTATTAGTAATCATTTTTGCTATTCTCTTATTACAAATTACGGATCTTTTTACTAATATTCGCTGCTGATTTCAGAAAAAAATTTTACTAATTTTTCAAAACCGAGTGCTAAATTTAGCAGAAAAATATACTAATTTAAAAATATTTTTTTTTTTATTTTTTACAATTCTTGTTTAGTTTATATTTGTTACTATTGATATATTCTTAGTTTAGAAATAACACCCAGAAACTTTTATTGCATCTCCAATGCATAAAACGGCAATAACTGGAGAACCGTTTGCAATTTTGACTCCATATTTCAAGTACGATGAAGTAATTATACGCTTGTTACAATCGAAAGAAAAAAATTTTTTTTTTTTAGATTTTACAGTTTTTTTATTTTTTAGTAATATTTTTTGCTAATTTCAGCAGATTGATTTTAAATTACAGTTTACAGCAATTTACTGAAATTTAGTAGCTGCAACTAATTATTTATACTAATTTCATTGTACTAAAATTATGATATTTAGTAAGTTTTTTAACTGATTTTAGCAAATCGATTTTGAATTGCATTTTACATAAATCTTACTAATATTTAGTAGCGGCTACTTATTTTTTCTACTAATTTTATTGCACTACAGATCAGCAGACATGTGTTGCTAAAATTAGCAAAAAATACCGCTGGCCTCAAAACAGTTAAATTTCCCGTAATAACAGCAAATATTTCAGTAGCCATTACAGACTTTTTTGGTTGAGCGTACGGGAAGTGTTATTATTGATGATTGTAATTCATTCTTTATTTAAATAAAAATCCTTCAACTATTTTATATATATTGGTAAATATGTATAAACTAATAAAAATACCTGGACTTCTAAATAGGACACATTTTATATTTTTACAAAAAACCTACATTTTTTGGGTTTTTAAAACAATTATTATTTTTTTAGCGTTAATATTACACTAATATTTTGTGCTGTATCCATTATTATCAATAACCGCTTCGCATCAGAGAAACAAGCCGACCAAAATAATCGGCGGCGGCGGCGCAAGCAAAAAATCGGCGGCGGCGGCGGCGATTGAGGTTGAGCCGGATAAAAATCGGCGGCGGCGGCGCAACCAAATAATCGGCGGCGGCGGCGGCTTGAGCGGCTGAAAACAACATTTTGTAATGTGATTTGAAAACGTTTAAGTTTTTTTACAAAAGATAGATATATTACTATCACTCTATATGCCTTTACGTTTTTTGCCATTACTCTTACCTGACCATCTCTCAAGGATTTGTGCGAATAATCTTCAAGGTTTACTATTTTTGAAAAGTTATTCATCATCGCTCTTATATCTGAAACATTTGGAATAATTATTGGAGGCGGTTTTTCTTCAGACAGCTCTTTGTTAGCTTTATCGTTAATATAATTATCATCATCATTATTGTCTACATCAAGTGCAGCAAACATGTTGTTGCTAGTAGGTACTTGGTATATCATCATTAGGGCAAGGAATTTCATGCACTTAAAAATGAAAAATATGCGGTTAAAAAAGAAAAATATGCACTAAAAACTATAATTTTTGCAAAAATAATGCACTTTAAAACTTAAAAATTTATTTAAGTTAGTTATTTTGCAAACAGACACAGAACTCGAAGATTTCCCATATGTCAATAAAGTTTTAAAAATGTTTATTTTGATTGAATCAAAATATGAAAACGTATAAATTTTTTATATTTTTTTACAAAATAAAAAATGCTACTAAAAATGAAAAATATGAACAAATATGCATTAAAAAGCACAAAATATGCATTAAAAAGCTACCAAATATGCATTTAAAGTCGAAATATGCAAAAACATGCATTTATGTCAAAAAATGCAACTACAAATCGATGCCAGTTTGTTCTAAATTTGATGATTCGGATAAATGTTTAGTCCATATTAGTTTTGGACTATCGAGAAATAACATGCATTTGCATGGAATTCCTTGCCCTAATCATCATTGTTGGTAGTTTTTTTATTTTGATTGCATGCTTAACTAATCCTGGTGATCGATTTTGTCGTCGTTTCGTTGTTTAGTTTTCAGCGACTGTCTACCAGACAATATCGCTTGCTTCAGTAGACTCGCTGCTACTATCCATTTTGCTGTAACAGCAGAGGATTAGTATAGCAGAATATTAATCCCTTTGTTTACTACTGAATAATAAGTAATAATTTGTTGTTGATTTCAATATACAATGCAGTGTTGCCAACAAATTTTGAAAATAAATGGCTAGATCAGACCCAAAAATCGCTAGAAAATCTCTAGATTATAAACAGTGTAAATATTTAGCGATTTTATCGCTAGATTGTTGAAAAATGGTACTTAAAGCAGTTTTTACTCAAAAATTTCTTTAATATGTTAATAAGAAGTGTTATAAACTTTTAAATAATGAAACATTTTATCGCTAGATTGTTGAAAAATGGTACTTAAAGCAGTTTTTACTCAAAAATTTCTTTAATATCCCTACGGGAAATTTTAACAAACTGTCACCGAACTGGCCCCTTTATATGAAATAGACTGGTCACTTTTACATGGCGTTGTCATAGGAGGTGGAAATTGACCCCTTGTGACATGTCACAAGACAAATCCCAGGACAGGTCCCTGAAATTGAGAGTTCAGTAACCTGTCCTAGGATTTGTCTTGTGACATGTCACAAGGGGTCAATTTGCACCTCCTATGACAACGCCATGTAAAAGTGACCAGTCTATTTCATATAAAGGGGCCAGTTCGGTGACAGTTTGTTAAAATTTCCCGTAGGGATGTTAATAAGAAGTGTTATAAACTTTTAAATAATGAAACATTTTACGATTAAGCTTCAAATAATGAGTCCTGATTTTCATTGAATTAATCTTAGTATTACGAATACACAATAGAGGGCGTTGTACGATGAAAAAGTGCATACCCATATTTTATCGAAATGTGTATTTTTAGAGTTTTTTTTTACTAAAATCGTTTAAGATGTTGTGTTTTATAATAAAGGAATATCAATGTGCGAGTTTTATAATATTTTTCAACATAAAACCGAGTTTTAAAAATTATATTACGGCTGATAAAAAAAATCGCTAGATTTTTGGCTAATAGCTACAGGACAATTTTTCCCGCTAGGGGCGAAATAAAATCGCTAGATCTGACGAGAAAATCGCCGTTATGGCAGCACTGATACAATGTATTAAAAAAAATTTTTTCTTAAAACAATAACAAATGTTATTGCTTTTAATTTTAAATAGAATTATAGAAAAGAGATCACAATTAACGTCTGCACTTTATCACGGTCAGAAAATCACTCGCAAAAAAATATATATAAAATCAATTTATATAAGATTTGTTGTTGGTTCACGTGTGATTTGTTTCATGCTCGCGCAGATCCATGGCTAGTCAAGACTATATCTAACAAATGGACCTAAATATTTAATATAACATACAAGTTTTATTTAATAAATTATAAACATACCCTTTTAGTACCAAGTCCTTTTCGTTGAAACATAACTTGCAAAATATTAATTTTGCCAGCACATTTTTTTGCCAATGTAAAGGGCTCCAAAGTAATCCCAACATTGGGAAATTAATAACCCCCTTGGAACTCAAAACAATTTTTGCCTCTTATAGAATTTTCAGACAAAGCATACTGGGAATCAATTTTTTTTTATTTATTCTTTTTAATTTTAACAAATTAAGGAATAAATAAAGACCATAGAAAAAATACATATCGATTGATTTAAGAAATTTAACTTGTTTGAAGGCTTTTGAATGGAGGCTTTGTGAGAAAGTTTGGGCAGGATGCACATATCTTGTAGGGACCCATTTGAATCAGTGATGGTATTTGAGAATTTTCGTTTGGTGCCTCAATGATGCCAAAAAAGTGCCAAAAAAGCTTTGAAAGTGCCAAAAAAAAAAATTAAGCAACATTTAATGTTTCAAAAAAAATATGTTCAGCTTTTATTTCAAATATTTATACATTTAGTTACTTTAACCCTTAAATGCATGGTGTAGCCATTTGGCAACATACCAGTTTCTTAATAAAAAACGCCACTTGATGCATAAAACTCAATTTTTGGGCATTGGGGCCCTTCCTGCACAAAATGCTCTTATAAACTATAACTCAGATTTTTTAAACAGTTATAGGAACAATCTTGGTTTTGCTTCTTATGTTTGTGAAAAATCTAAAACACGCGTTTTTTTTACAAAAAGTGCAATATTCAAAAATGTTTGTTTAAATATTTAAAGTGGTATTCTCGCAATAAAATTAATTTTGGCAACAATAAATGTATAATTAATATTTCATATATTTTTTTTTTCTTTTTTTTTCATACACGTTAAAATAATCACAATTTAGCTATTTGGCAATTTTTTTTGGTATTTTTCTTGAAATGTACACGCCTTTAGAAATCATATATAAAAAAATGGTTAAAATTGTAGAGATCATGCATTTAAGGGTTAAGTAAAAAGACAAAAAAAAAAAAAGGCGGGCAACTTATCTAAAAAGTAACCCGAGTTTAACATTACCTACCACAAATATTTTCATATAAAAATGCCATTCTTAACTATAGTAAAGCACTAAACTTACGTTATTTTAAGATAAGTTAGCAGGTCCAAGACTTTCAAAAAATTTTACAATTAAATTCGATAATACAATAGAATCAATTAAAGTTTTTCTAATTTTATCCCCGTTGCTTTTATTTTTAAATATCAAAATAATGATTAAATTGTCCCCGAAGAACTAGAAGGTGTCCAAAAAATTGTAGATATTTTTAGTGTAGCATTTGTTTTTTAATTTTGCTAACCCTTCTTAATAGGCGTGGCTTTTAATGAAAAACCAGCGATATCGACCTTTTATCAAATTATATAGAAATTTTCGTAAAAAGTGCCAAAATTCTATGGAGAGTGCCAAGGTGCCATTGAACATTCAATAGTGCCACAAATGGCACTTTTGTGCCACTTTTACCAACAGTGATTTGAATTAGATGCCCAATCAATAATGTCCTTAAATGATGAAGTTATGTGATCAATTCGAACATTGGTTTGAGCATTTTATCCGTAAGTGTCCTTTTCTAAATATTATAGAATTTTACAATATCTCTTATCTTTACTTTTTCATTTATTTGTTACAAAATGTCTAATTTATCCAAAATATTCAACTGGACCATTTTTTTTTTTTTTTATTAAATCTTCATTTACATAACCGAGCCCTTAGGACCTTATATGGCCAATTAAAGTTACTAAAAACTACATTTTTAAAAATGTATTTTAGAATTGAAAAAATATATATGGGTGATATCAAAAAATGTGATAAAAACCATGTAACCAGCTAATTTCAAATGCATGGATTATATTTGAGTTATATATTTCGATATATATCAGCGCATTGTCACCTGTTTTACAAAATTTATAACAATCTGACCAATTTTTGGTTAATACATAAAATTTGTAACCAATTTTATAGGCCAAATGTAAACTCCGTAACCAGTAACTCGTAAGGTTTTTTAACTTTAATAGCTTATATTTTAATAACCAATGAAGCTAAACACTAACTGTAAAAATTTATATGAAGAGGAGAAGTAACGCTTTTAACAAAAATTAATACATTTTACAAACTTTTTCGTATATCTATGCTAACACGACTTCAACTCTGTAACGATTTTTCGTCATAATTTTTGATAAAAATGCGTACACCAAATACATATATTGAGTTTTAAATGCAAAGTTAAGCAGCTATGTTTTTTTATTAATTGATTTTTTACACATCTGCAAAGAGTTGCATTCTGAGTTATTATATTAACCAGTTAAGAATTTTTTTTTTTAAATTTTTTTCACAGTATAAATTTATATAAGCTTTTATAGCTTAAAAAAATTATATTTATAAAAATTTAATATTTAGAAGATTTTACCTTTTTTCTTTTCATATAAAAAAATTGTTTTTAGCTCTGGTTGTTCAAGTTTAATGAATTAGTAAATTCTTTTTAAAAAATATATTTATTTTTAAATTTTTTATATTTGAAAATTGATACTTCCAGCCGAAATGAGCCGAAAAAAATCGGCGGCGGCGGCTGAAGCAAAAATGACCGGCGGCGGCGGCTTAAACGGCTCACGGCGGCTGGCTTGTTTCTCTGCTTCGCATCTTCTTTGCATACTCTCAACTAATCTCTGGCATCTTTCTTTTGGTATAAGAATACCAGCCCAAAGTTCGGTGGAATTTTTGTAATTGTTTTGCGAAACTTTTGTTTTTACATAATTCTATAGATTTTTTATTGGATTAAGGTCCGGACTTTGGGCTGGCCAGTCCATATTTTCATAGGCAAATGCCTCCATAACATTCTTAAGAATGCTCAAATATGGAAACCTGTCCATTTTGTCCTCTACTTTTACGATAGGCCCAACACCACGCCAGCAAAAAGCCCCCTATACCATAATATTACCCCCACCGTGTTTCAAGGTGTTCTGAGTGTACTTAATGTTTAAAGCCTGGTTTTTTGGGCGGTGTACAATAGTTCTACCATCTGGTCCGACACGATTTACCTTCGTTTCATCGCTCCAAAGCATATTTTTCCAAAAGGACAACTCATTTCCTTTGTGGGTTTTGGCAAAATCAATACGTTTCTTAATATTTTTTCTTGAAAGAAATAAGTTTGCTTCATTCAGTCTTCTTCTTACTAACCTGTCTGACACTTGAACGTTGAATTTTTCCCTGATTTCATTATTTATTGGACGGGAGGACATTAAAGGGTTGAGTTTGCTATAGTCCTGTCTATATAAGTTGTAGTTTTACGACGGATTGGCTTACGTTCTTTATTTTGCGTATGATATTTCTTGTCGGCAGCACATAGACGAATAGCATTGTATACCATATTTCGCGAACACTTTAGTATTTTAGCAATTTCAGTTGGAGATTTCATTTTGTTGTGGAATTGAGATATAAGCCTTCGTTTTCCTGGATTACAATGTTTTCCACGTCCCATATTGGTACAATAAGAAAAGAATTTACTTATTTCAAACGCAAATTACGAAAAGAAAATTATTACTAAGTGCATCGAGTAAAATTTTGACAATTATTGCAAGTGTCCTATTTTTATGTCCAAGTCAAATATGAACAAAGTAAAGTAATTTTGTTGTAAATATTTGCAAGTTTTAAATATTGCAAAGTTTAATAGAAAAGAAATATAATTATTGCTTTATAATGATTAAGAGAAATGCATGAAGATAATTTTGCATGAAGTGTCCTATTTCTATGTCCATAGCTGTAAGTAGTTTTTTTTACAAAATATTTAAACAAATAATTTTATTTAAATTGATATTCCTTAATTTCAGCAATAAATTTTATTTATTTTTAAAATAATGCATCAAATGCTTTTTTAAAATTATTTTGGATTTTTTTGTATGTTAAAATGCAACTATGAAAATGAAATAATTTCTTTGTAAGTAGTTGTTGCATAAAAAATTTCTGTTCAAAAAATAACAATTGAAGTTAAAAAACTATTTAGGCCCTGTGCGAAGTGGCTAAATAAATTCTAAACTAAATATATACAAATTGACAAAAGGGTTTTAAATTTCTTTGAACATTTTTTTAAAACTTTTTATAATTTCATAGAAATTTTGGAAACCTGAATTTAGTTTAGATTTTATTTAGCCAATTCGCATACGCCTAAATCTATTTTTATGAAAAGATTTAAGCGAATTTGTCTAAAGATTTGTGTGAAAAATACTCACTTTTAAACTTTTTTTAAAAATAGGTCTAGACGAATTCTTCTGAAAATCTAAATAGAAACAAAATATCTAGAAATATAAATTTTTTGGTTCCATATTTAAGAAATATTCAAGCAAAACTCGATCTTAGTTATAACTATAAAACTGGCCCTAAGTATCGTTTTATATCGTAGTATGTAATCCGGGGCTGAAATTTAAAATTTGTGTAAGACACAAAACGAAAAAATAAAGAACACGGTCTAGAACTTCATTTTAACAAATTTGTTATTTCAGCGTCCGAAACAAGTTGCACCCGTTAACAATTCAAATATATCCTGAAAGGAGGGATGAATGTCTTTCACTTTTTCTTAATCAGTTCGTTTCTCGTTTGAAAAGAGAATTAATATATACACTCAGATAGAAAAGTTTGTAAAAAAATTTGTAAACAGTTTCCAATCGCACTATACTATTTTTATACTGATTTTTAGTACAATTTTTATTTTTAGTAATCATTTTTGCTATTCTCTTATTACAAATTACCGATTTTTTTTACTAATATTCGCTGCTGATTTCAGAAAAACATTTTACTAATTTTTCAAAACCGAGTGCTAAATTTAGCAGAAAAATATACTAATTTAAAAATATTTTTTTTTTGATTTTTTACAATTCTTGTTTAGTTTATATTTGTTACTATTGATATATTCTTAGTTTGGAAATAACACTCAGAATATTTTATTGCATCTCCAAAAAAATCAAAAATTCGATTTTTAAGAATCAGTACGAAAATATTTCGGAACATTACTCTTGTTATTTGCAGTGCATTTTTACCACTAACTGTACCGAAGTTACAATACAAGTAAGTGGAATGTCAACAATTAAAATCATCTGACAATTTTTTATACAAAAATGTTTTAAAAATGTCTTACCCTACTGAAGGTTCTTGAGTTTAGTTAACCCAAATTGTTGTTGATTTGTATACAATTTGTTGACATTTTCTTTTGTTAAGTATTTTAGTTAAAGTTAACCCAAATAAAGTCCCAATTTGTGCTAACAGGACATTGTATATATTATATATTTATTCCCGTCGTTCCAAGTTGGGGCATAGTGCCATAATACATTTTGAGTGGTTTCAGTAATCATTTGCAATTTAGGATGTACCGGTGATTAGCCGATAGCATCCGAGTCTGGTATCGGGATTGCCGATTGAAGCCCCCAGACGTGCTTTTGGTTTCACAGCAAGCGCTGTGAGATTGGGTTTTTGATGGCGCCAATTGCTCGCCATGACATCACAAGGATCACTGGGATACTCGGTATTTGCAGGAACTCGAAAGACCTACCGAGACTCTCCCCTTGTATATCTACGGGCCGTACCACTATCCGCAACCTGTGACGCGTCCGGTAGCACTCAGCTATGCTTCCCACAGGCGAATAATAGACCACACAAGATCATAACAACGATATTGTTTGGTTTATTATCCGCGATTGGATATTGTGGCCTAGAAGTTTAAATGTTTCGATAGAAAAGTCTTAGAAACCGAGTTGACATTCTGTAAGGAAAAACTTTTACCAATTTTTCAAGTTTCCAATAAAATTGGCTTTCAACGACGTACTTTTACAAAGAAATAATATTTCTATTTTTGGCACGCAAGGAAAAAAGTCTTGCCACCCCTGCTATAGTACGTACGTTTGTCCAACACATTCTCAGAGTTACTTCCACTGACCGCAAATGTTGCTGAGGAAGAGATCTATGTAGTCTATATGTGAAACTTTAAAGTGCTTATCAGAGAACTGCTACTGCTGATTGCGTTCAATCGCCGAATATACTCATATACACATATTCGTTGCTGTTTCATTTTTGATTTAATCAATGGTCGTTTTCATACCATTCATTTCATTCATATTCGTTCGGATCAACGACGATTATTTTGATGTAGAATAAATCAGAAAAAACAAAAATGAACGCGTATGAGTTTATTCATGATTGCAACCAAATAAAAGAAAAATAATTTCATAACAATAACAAGGGGTTTACAGTATAAGATTTTGTAGAAACACATTTAATAAATGGTACAGTGTACATTCCCATTATAAAGAGCTTCCTCGTTAATTCAAATAATTATCAATTAACTATCGTATATTTCAACGTCATAATTGTTCACAACAAAATGATAAACAAGAGAAAGAAAGCTACGCAAAAAATGGAATTATACATCAAATTGTTAGAGAGGAGAATCCATTAAGGTTGTGTTCTTGACTTAAGTGGCAACAACAACCATTTTTAGACGACTACGTCAGTGAAATATAAATTAGACTGCCAGCTTTTTATGTGAACAAAAACTTTTACCCCCGATATAAAAGTATAAGGCAAACTACTATAGCACTAGGCCTAAAACTTTAAAAAAAATTTGACCCAAATAAAAGAACCATAAACCGTTAACCAAGACGGTCAAAGTTTACATTTCTTTGGGCTTTTTCAGAAAACTGTATACAATTTTAACTAGATTTTACAAAAATTATACAAGTTTTATACACAAAAAAATTATTGCCAATAAAATTTCAAAAAATATCAATTAAATTTTTAATTGAAAATGAATATGGTATCGAAAAAGTATTTAGTTTACCATAAGTATTATTGTTAACATCCCTACACCCAAAAAATTACATATTGGCTTAGTTAACGAAATCCATAGTTGTTTCACATTATTTATAAATTAACTATTATAATTATTAGCAACTACGTGAAAATTGAAAAAGTTTTTTTTTTCTAGTTGGCCTGTGATACGATATTTCAAATAATTTCAAATTGACAATAAACTTTCAAACAAAAATTTGATGAGCAAATTAAAGAATTTAAAATAAACAAAATAAAAGCCTAAACCACATAAACGCAGTGTCGACCGCAGTGCGACGTTTTGTCGATAAAGCAGTTTTTGTATCTTGTCTGTTTGTCACTGCCGAGAAATTAGAAAAGTTTCTAAATAAACAAGAGCTGTTTTTAAACAAAACGCGATAAGAAATTTTTAAAAATATTAAATCGTTTTCGCGAAATTCAAGAACAAAGTTTGACAGCACTGCCACTGTCCACTGGCACTTTCACTATGTGGTTTGAGCTAAATAGTCAAACTAAAGAAAATCCATTTACCAAAATAAAAAGTCTTATTTCTTTATTGTTTTGTAAGTTAATTGGTTTTCTTTGGAATTAAAAAAATATAAAATAATAAACTTTATTTTTTAGGTTGAAGGTGGAATGAACCCATATATGATCATGCAGAGAAAATTTCAAAATATATGCCCATAAAGAATATTCAAATTTGCGCAATGGAGAAGACAAGTTCTTAACATAATGTATAAAATGTGCATACTTTAACCCTTAAATGCATGGTGTAGCCATTTGGCAACATACCAGTTTTTTAATAAAAAAACCCACTTGATGCACAAAACTGCATTTTTGGGCATTAGGGGCCCCTTCTGCACATACATAGTGTTCCTATAGTTTAGCGCAGAATTTTTAAACAGTTGGAGTAAAAATCTTGGTTTTGCTCTGTATATTTGTGAAAAATCTTAAACACGAGTTTTTTTTTTATAAAAAGTGTAATATACAAAAATATTTAAAGTGTTATTCTCCCAATAAAATTCATTTTGGCGACAATTAATGTATAAATTATAGTTTATATATTTTTTATTTCTTTTTTGTCATACATGTTAAAATAATCACAATTTAGCTATTTGGCAAAAAACCATATTTTTCAATAAAAATCATCTTTTTTTAATTTTTTTTTTCGTATTTTTCTTGAAATGTACACGCTTTTAGAAATCATATATAAAAAATGGTTAAAATTTAAGAGATCATGCATTTAAGGGTTAAATAAAAATTTGAAAAAAATTCAAGTGTTTGTATTTATTTTAAAAAACGACATCCATATAAACAGATTTATGTCACTGTCAACCATTTACATATGGCACATAGTGGATTTATACCTGGGATGGTAACCGAAACGATACGGTTATCGGTAAGGGTAACGCTATTTTAGATTATTTCGGTAAAGGTATTTTAAGGGTAACGCTATTTCATTTATTTCGGTATCGGTATTTTAAGGATAACGGTATTTTAGGGATAACGGTATTTTGATTATTTCGGTAACGGTATTTTAAGTTTAACGGTATTTCACTTATTTCGGTAACGGTATTTCAAGGATAACGGTAGTCAGTTATTTCGATGCATCCCGTAATTTTTTTTACAAAAAACAAACGAGATTAAAAACAGAACCAATTTTCTATCTTAGTGTATGAAAAATACTAAATAATACTAATATACTAATAACGGTATCGGTATTTTAGGGGTAACGGTATTTCATTTATATCGGTAACGGTATTTAAAGGGTATCGATATTTCATTTATTTCGGTATCGGTATTTTAAGGATAATGGTAATTCAGTTATTTCGGAAACGGTATTTTAGGGATAACGCTATTTTTGTTATTTTGTAACGGTATTTTAGGGCTAATGGTAGTCAGCTGAATGGGTTTTGAATCGATAACGGTATTTTAGCGGTATTACCTGCCTGATTTATACTATATTCAAAAGTTTTAAAATCTCCACTACAAAATCGTTGCCAGTGACTTCTTGCATAGTTGATTTATATATTCGAAGTAAACATAGTTGGCTTCCACTACTTCATATCCACTATAACATAGTGAGGGTTATTTCACCTATGATATAGTAGAAAAAGTAGTGTTCATCAACTATGTATTTTTTTGGGTGTTGTAAAAATTATTTTTATATAATCATTTATGACTTTATACAATTATATCTCGTCGAGTATTGTGAAATGTATATTTTTATATAATTATATCAAAAGATATTTAATTATATAAAATCACATTAACCAGATCCACCATTTCCCGGATCAAATCATATATGGGTTAACATAATTATGTCTAAAAATATATTATTAGATCCGAAAAATGGTGGATCTGGTTAATATAATTTTATATAACTAAATAGATTTGGATATAATTATATACAATTATGGTGTTACATATGACAATACTCAACGATATATAAATCTATAAAATCATAAATGGTTATATAAAAAATATTTTGACTTTTATTGCAGATAGAAAAATTACAAAATTGTGTCAAGTATCAAAAACATAATAAAGTTAATAAATGTATATGTGACCTTCTCCGAGAAAAGGGACCTAGTGTGTGAAAATGAAGTTTTAAATTAAACATTAAAATTTTAATGTTTTTCTCATTTTTATCGATTTTCCCACTCTTAAGGCCAAACCCGTTTTTTGACACACTAGGTCCCTTTTCTCGGAGAAGGTCACATATTGTTAATATTTTTGATATTACGAATTTTAATAAAAGCATCATAACTTAATTTATATCAATTATAGTTTTAATTTTGATTTTTGATGAAATTAAATTTTTAATACAACACTGTGTACAAAACACCTGAATACCAAAATGAATACCGTTTGGCTAGAAAGTCAGTTGTTTCGAAAATTAAACACGATAAATCATCTTACTATTTTGATAAATTTAATGCAGCAGTTGACAGTAAGAAAACTTGGAGGCAAGTGCGTGATATTGGTATTGGTAAGACTACTGATCATAAAATGGTTGATAACGTCGATTTGCTTAATGAGAGTTTTATCAATATTCCTATGCCAACGGTTCAGCCTGAATTTTACGACCATATTTCACCTTGTGACACCAATGAATTTAATTTCCACTGCCTAACTGTAGTTGATGTTGTTGAAGGTTTTAGGGCAGTGAAATCAGATGCAATAGGCCTCGATGACATAAACCCCAAATTTGTCAGAATGATCTTGCCATGGATAATTCGATTTGTTACATACCTTTTTAATTCAATAATTACGACCAACATTTTTCCAATGCAGTGGAAACATGCCAAAATTGTTCCAGTGCCAAAGGCAGGAAATGAATATCGTCCGATTGCAATTCTTCCTTATTTTTCTAAAGTTTTTGAACATTTATTACACAGGCAAATACATAAGCATGTTAATGAAAACAATCTACTAACTGATCGTCAATCAGGATTTAGACCGCAACGTAGTTGTATTACGGCACTAACCGATGTAATAGAGGATATTCGAAGTAACTTGGATGAGAATAGATTATCGTTTTTGGTATTATTGGACCACTCTAAAGCTTTTGATACAGTGCACCATTCGATCTTGTGATGGAAACTATCAAAATGTTTCAATTTTTCATCGTTAGCTGTTAGGTTGATGTCCTCGTACCTTTCAAATAGATCTCAATCTGTTATTAGTGGCGAATCTATTTCACGTCCCTTAGAAGTATCAAGAGGTGTTCCATCCTAGCACCGCTGTTATACTCACTATATTCTAATGATCTTCCACAACTTCATTATTCAAATATACAAATGTATGCTGATGACGTTCAGCTTTATCTTAGTTGCTCCAAGGAGTTGATAACTGCAAAAACCTATGAATTAAATTATAATATGGATGAAATTTTTACATGGGCTTCAGTAAATGGATTGCGTCTCAATCCAAATAAATCAAAATGCTTAATAATAAGGAAAAAAACACTTACAAATTGATGATGAAATAAATATTTTTCTTGGTGGTTCAAAAATTGATATTGTAGACACGGCTAAAAATTTAGGTGTTACATTTAATAACACGTTAACATGGTCAAATCATATTAACCATGCCAGTGGTAGAACATATAGTATGCTGCGAAACCTATGGGCCACTCAACACTTTACCCCCTTAAAAGTTCGAATACTGCTTGCAAAAACATCTTCTACCAACACTTATATTCTTCAGAAATTTTCACTGGTTGCAACTCTAACGATATGAGAAAACTTACTACAACCTTCAACAACATAATCCGCTACATTTATAGTTTAAAAAGATTTGATCACATATCCCTGTATTCCTGTCGTCTATTCAATATGTCTTTTTTCGACTATCTCAAGTTCAGAAACGTTATTTTCATTCAAAAAATTATTATTACAAAGGATCCCAAATATCTTTATGATCGTTTACAATTTTTTATATCCCCAAGAGGCAAAGGCATAACCCAATTTCGTCATCGTGACCAAGCCTCCAAACCAATTTTTTATATTCACTATATATCTCTGGAACCAACTTCCAAATAATTTGCAGACCACAATCAACGCAATAAGATTTCGGAAATTACTTGCCGAATACTTTTCATAAATTTTTTATATTTCATGAAAAACTATATTTTTATGTAATTCAACTTTTTTATATTTATAACTGTTTTTTATTTTATATATTTATTTTTATATCTTACATTTATATTTTTATATTTATATTTTTTAATTCTAACTTTTATTCACAGTTTAATTTATTATTACTGTATAACTCGCCTGATTCTAATACTGTCATTTATAAGATATTATGTCTTGTTGTATTAGAAAACCAAATTAAATAAATAAATAAATACAAATACAAATTTTTAATTGGAAATTTTTATGATTTTTGTTTAAATTTTTAATTGATGTGCTTAAAACTTCATTTGAAAAATTTTCAATTAAATTTTTACAAAAATCTAGTATATGATTTTAAATTAGTATATGATTTTTGTAAAATAGACTTATTGGATTTGGGTGAAATATTCACCAGTTAAGCTCGACATACGAAAATATAACAACTATCATTATACTTCTGAATTTTTGCTTAAAATAAAAAAAAACCTGCTAAATTTTCTCAAAATAACCAAAGTTTAATGCCCCGACTAAAAAGTTTTCATATAATCTTATATGATTTGATATTATTATAAATCCGAGTAAAAAAGTGTATATAAAATTATATGTGAATGGATATATTTGCAATATGTATGTAACTGGATATAATTTCATCCGAAAATGGTTATATTAAATTGTATCATATTGGATATAATTGTATTTACAAGGATACAAAGTTATATCAAATGATAAACTTATATCCGAATTTTGTCCCGATCAAATTGGATATAAGTTAATACAATACGATATGATTAAATTTAAATGGTAAAAAAACTTTGAAGGGCAGCAGGATTTCGGGTCCTACACACTCAGGGGTGTGATGAAAATCGAAAACGAACAGTTTTTCAATCTAGAATAATTTATTTCGCGAAAATCAAATTGGCTTCAAATTATTATTTATCGTTTTATTTGTCGCCGGACATCTAAATTAGGAAATAAAAAATAATTGGTATTGTACAGATCCTAAAATATTTACCATTGAAAATCAGATCGTTTTCGTTTTCGATATTCATCACGTGCCTGAATGTCAGCCGAGGGCTACTGTTGATAATGAGTAACTATTAAAGACGTTAATGTATAAATCTGTTATTCTTTAAAGACTAAATAATTTTTATCAAATATGGGAATTTTCTTTGGACTAAGGGCGAGTAACTTATTTAGAACATAACCATGGTTAAACATTAACCACAGATATTTCCATATAAAATTGACATTCATAACTATGGTTAAGCACTAAACTCAGTTTATGTTGAGATAAGTTAACAGGTCTTAGAAATTTTTTTTAAATATGTTAAGCTTTTTTTATTTTTAATAAAATTTTAATGGTTAGCCCGGCAATGCACTTCTTTTTTGTTGGAGACTCATAGTTCCCGATTTATGGAGCTGATCATGATCTACAACAATATTCAATGGCTTATTTCCCACTCAAAACTTATCGGACCAGAACAAAATATATATATCGTTGGAAAGGTACTTGAAATACCTTTCCAATGATATGCAACATGCCTAAACTTATTAACCCATTACGAGCCGGGCCATGATTTTAAATGTTAATTTTTTTTAAATTGGATTTTTTAAATTAAAAAAAAAAACTCAGAAGTAAAAAAGCTCAGAAAATATTAATTTAATGAAAAAATTGAGTAAAACATATAAAAAATTGTTTTTGATCAAATATTACATTAATCTCGAATATATTAGTTAATCTCGAACTTGGGTCTGATAATAACTAATATATCGTTGGCTTGCCTGCAAGAAGGGCAGTTTTTGGTTTTAACAGGTTTTCCGGAGAGCGAAAAAACTGATTTATATTATCCTTTTAAGATATTTTATTGACATCATATGCCCTAATGATTGACGACCTTATTTATTACAATCATTATTAAGGCATATGATGTCAATGAAATATATTAAAAGGATAATATTAAACCAGTTTTTTCGCCCTCCTGAAAACCTGTTAAAGAACACATAAGACTACTTGCAGGCAAGCCGACGATATTGTTATATAAGAAATAAAATTTTATAAAGTTTAATTGCACTATAACAATGAAGAAGACAAACTTAGAAAGAGTTTTTGTTTTATTTTATAAGAAAGACAAATTTTATAAGACCAAAACTCTAAACTAGAAAAGTGTTCCGACAAATTTTTGTAAAGTTGAGTTAAACCGAAAATTTACTTTGTCAGCTATTTCCAAGTTTATTAGCATACATTTTTCTAAACAACTTTTTCTCGTTTTGAATTTTGCTTTTTATTGATATTCAATTACAAACTGCGTTATTCTAAGTTTAACCCTTTCACTACCGACTTTTTGTTTGCGGATGTATCGTTATTTTGACTTCAGATTCTTGTCAAGAGTACTCAAATTAGAAAAAAAAATATGTAACATATTTTGCCCCCTCCCCCTCCTCACCTGTGGTATGTTTTCCTGATCCCATTTTAAAAAATTTTTAACTTTTTATATTTATTTTTGAACTACGAAAAATATTTATTGCTTTGAATTAAATCAACACGACTACTGCCTATTTTAAGTAAATTGTGCCATTTATATGTCCACTTTAAATCAGCATTGTTAACACAAAAATGATAACGGTAAATAATAAGCAAAACATAACGGAACATTTGAGCACTATTAAGACAAACATTTTTTTCAACAATAATCAGAAGAGGTAAAACTTGTATTTTAAAATATATTTAGTTGGAAAATACTTAAATTTATGCGCAATTTAAATTTGTGCCAATTATATGTCCATAGCTGTATATGCCAAATTTCAATTATTATCTTTATTAGTTTAGGAGAAACGCCAGAACCCCCTTTTTTTGGAGATTATGTAATATTCAAAAAATTAGACTTCATTAACAAATATCGCGACCATACTGCCATGTTGAACTGTTTATACATATAATGATTTTTATTTTAAGTCCAAGATCCTAATAAATTTATTTGTGAAAGGTATAAAGCTTTTTGCACTATTAAATTTTATATATTCTTTTAAAGATATGTACACTGTAGTGTACAAGGGTTCTTTCACTACAATTTGCGTCCTAAAAACGTCCTAAATTGCATTCAATCCTCATTTCCATCAATACCAAAGATCGACCAATACCCACTTTGATAACCAAACTGTTCTGTCGGCCATTAGTATTTAATATGAATGAAAATAAGTGATCTCAACACACAAAAAAATAAAAACTAAATTCAATCATGAAAACTGCCTATTCAATAAATTTTATCGTTGAAATTCCTCCAATCACAAAAATTGTCCATTCAATTAAAAATCTGTAGCTCTTTAATTAAATAAATTTTCAATAAAATAGTGATATATTTGATTAGGATTTTTATTGGTTTTTTTATATGTATTTGATTAAAAATTAATTCATTGGATTAAAAATTGATGAATATTGCATACCTTCTAAATAGCATATTATATGCATTTGATTACAAATTAATCCATTGGATTAAAAATTGATCAATATTGTATAAATTCTAAATAAGACTCTATTCAGCTGGATAAAGTGGTAGTTGTCATGCCAACTATAAAAAATATATTTCTTTATTTTTAGCTTGAATTTCATAATATTGAATTTTATTAAAATAAAACCTGTATGCAATTTTCATTCATTTGATGGATTTATTTATACTTATATGAAAGATTCTCTCACAGAAATTAGTTTTCTTCTTTTTTCTGAGGCATAAGGACTGTCAAAATTTTTTTGAAAATTAAAAAAATTTTTTGTTTTTATTGAAAACTAAAGAAAATCTATTTTATTTAAAATAATTTTTAATTTATTGTTTGCGATTTTTTGTTTAAAAAAATTTTTAATTTTTTATACAAAATTTCAAAAATTACATTACTATTTTACAGTAATGTTCTAGAATAAATAAATATTCATATTTAATATGGCAAAATTAAAATATTTAACTAAATAAAATAATAAACTCAACGAGAATTTATAAAATTTTATAAAAAATAATTTAAAATATCAGTTACTAATACATAAACATTTATAAAAACAACTACATAAATAAAACAAACGAAAAACTCAATAATATGCTGATGTTTTTCTCTTGGAAAACTGATCGGTTCTGTACAAACTGTATATTTTTGAAATTCCTATAAAAGTTCCTTAAGTCTTGCATTATTTTTATCTACAAACAGTCGCCAGACTTAAAATTGCAGCACTTTAAACATGACCAAATTTTTCCTTGTTTTTAGAGATTTTTAATAAAGTTAACAGCACTGAAATTTTAAAGTGAATATTTTTATTCTTTTCTTACCACAATATAACAAATCAGTCAAGATTTTTTTTACGTTATAGTAAAAAGCATTTCATGTTAAAATTTCAGTGTTGTTAACTTTCTTTTAAAATCGCTAAAAACAAAGAAAAATTTGGTCATGTTTAAAGTGCTGCAATTTTAAGTCTGGCGACTATTTGTAGATAAAAATAATGCAAGACTTAAAGAACTTTTATAGGAATTTCAAAAATATACAGTTTGTACAGAACCGATCAATACTGCATAAATTTTACTATGTAATTTGATAAAAGGTTGATATCGCTAATTTTTCGTTAAAAGCCACGCCCACTTAAAACAAGTGACAAAATGAAAAAACAAACATTACGATAATTTTCTGAACCATCTCCTTGCCTTTTGTGGCGAATTTAGCCACTATTTCGATCTTTAAAAATAAAGGCAACAACAATAACATTAAAAAAAAAAAACTTGAATTGACTTAGTTTCGTGAGCACAAGTGTATGTGTATGAGGATGAGTCTTTTTATCATGGTTGGCCACCAATAACCGTAAAACACCAATAACGATTTAACCCTTTCAATCGACAACCGTTAAAATACCACTAACAATAACTTAAAATACAGTTAACCTTAAAATACGCTTACGAAATCATTTAAAATACCATTAACCTTTAAATATCCTAACGAAATAATTTTCTCTAACCATAAAATACCACTAACGAAATAAGTTAAATACCGTTAACTTTAAAATAACCAAACAAAATAACTTTAAATACAGTTAACGCTAAAATAACTTAACAAAATAATTTAAAGTATCGTTAACCTTAAGACACCCCAACGAAATACTTCTGAATTAACGTTATCCATTATCACTAACTTTATGAATCTTTTGCCAACCCTGGTCTTTATGCATGTGTGTTCAAAAGAAAAGAAAGAATCACTTCTTTATTGACAGAAATTATGAAATATTATTTCATTTCTGTATTATGTTTTTGTTTTGTCATTCAATAATGTAATTATAAGTAATATTGCAAATTCATATTAGTAAATTCAATCCCTGTTATAACGCGGTTTGATACAACGCGATGTCGTTCTAACGCGCTTTACTAAGATAATTATTTTTACATATAACGCGGACTTTTGTCTTATACAATGTTTTGAGCAAAATATGACATCATTCGTATAACGCGGTTTTCGTACAACGCGATGCGTCCGCGGAACGAATTAACCGCGTACCACCCCAGTCAGAAAAATACAAACGGGAAAGCGGTGGCAAAGCACTTTAACAGGTGGTACAAGTACTGGCAAAAAGTGCTTTCCCATTCCCAAAATGATAACATCATTAGACAAAAGGACCGGCTGTTCAAAAAGCGCCGGAAAAGCACTGGGGGAACAAAATTTTTAAACGTTGGCAAAACGCTGGCAAAACCAATAAATAGGTGGTCTGGAAAAATATATTTTCCAAAATAAAATAAAAAAAAAGTTCATATGTATTTTTTTGGTCCTGCCGTGATTTAAACCCAGGCCGTCAGATTGGCAGACGATTGCTCTACCCACTGAGCTAACGAGATATATAATATTTAATGGCTAAACACATAAATGAGTGATAATAACTGGACAACTACTGGCTGTGCCAAAATGTTAGTACTGGCAAACAATTTTTAGTAACTAGTATGCCAGTGTTGGGAGGGTAAAAAAAAAGTTGGTCTTGAAGGAGCTTTCCGACAAACAAAAAAATTAATTTTATAAAACAAAAAAAATTTTAAATTAAAAAAAATGCAAAAAAAAATGTTTGCTTGCAACCGGATTTGAACTCGGAACCTTCCGACTACAAACATTTTTTAACGAAGCGTCATCATTTTTATAAAATCATTGGTTTTCCAGTGAATTGATTTTTGTACGCCTGGTAGCATTGGCTAGGTAGCACTGGATAACCACTGGTTGCAAACCTTGGCATATCACTCTAAGCCAATTCTTTGCCAGTGGTTTTTCTTATAAACCACCGAAATTTTTGTAAAAAAAATACTGGTAAAACGCTTTTCGCAAACGCTGGCAAAGCGTCCCAAATGAGTGTTCTGCCAGTCATTTATTTTTAATACCGTGGTTACCCAGTGGTATGCCAGTGCTTGATTTTTTGTAGCACTGGCGATTTCTGACTGGGACCTTACAGACAAAAAAAAGTGCACCGTACACCTCCAATATGAAGTATTTTTGCAAGGAGGTTTCAAAAAAAAAATTTTGTTTTGCCGAACGTAGGGGTCGTCATTTTACATTTTTCGTTATATTTTTGGCATTTACAGTCGGATCTTAAAGTATGATACATCGATATGAGGAGGCCATTGACCTCAAGTATCAGGTCTCAGTTGCTACAACCCTAATGTACAACCCTAATGTCAGAAAATTAAAGCTCGCAAAAAATCATTAAACTTTTGCTAAGGAAGTTTTTCGATAAACCCAGTAGAATTTTTTTTTATATTATGTATATTGGTTGCCGAATGTAGGGGTCGCCTTTTTAATTTTTTTTTCATTGGATTTTTCCTTTATAGCAAAAAAATCGATATACACACTTTAAAATCCGACTTTAAATGCCGAAGCTATAACGAAAAATTTAAAAAAGCGACCCCTACGTTCGGCAAAAAAAAATTTTTTTTTTTAATTGTTTTGCAAAAATACTTTATATTGGAGGGTGTACGGCGAACTTTTTTTTGCGGTACAGTCTAGTGTATATACATATGTATGTGGACACTCAGAAAAGTTCTGCAGTTACTTCATGTCAGTTATTCGCATTTTTTTACTGTAAATTTTACAAAATTTGTAAGTTTTGTCAGTTGGTTTTAACAGTAAAAAATAACTGCAATTTTATATTTTAAATGAAATTGCAGTCTACAACTTTTTAGTGTTAACTTCATTTATTTTATTTCAGTTCATGTCACCGACAGTTCTTTGAGTTTATATGAATTTCTTGTTGGTACGCATTTATAATTAGGTACGTTCGTTGATTTGTCTAAATGTGTGCCAATTTCCTTATTTCATACAAAAATCTCTGTGAAGTAATATTGTTTTTATGTGTGTGTTTTGCCATATAAAAGCATAAAAAAATCAAAAATTTTGACCTCACCCCTCCAATTTTTACTGAATTTGGTACGGAAGTTTCTTGTCATATATCAATGATTTTTAACCCGGGAATTTTACCGATATCTTAGATTGAAAATCCCCAAAAGCTAAAAAATCAGCATATCTTGAAAATTCTTTATGTATTTTAACTTGTTAACGGAGACCTCTAGGGATGGTTAGGTTAAAATTTCCATCAATGAATTTAACATGTGCGTGTCATTGGAGAGAACCGATACCGTTGTAAATTTAACAAATTTTCATTAGAAAATTATGCTAGTGCGTCATGTCTCTATGTGTTGTTGTGTTTGCAGTGTTTATTTTGATGTAGAAAAAAAGTCACGCTTGATTTCATTTGAAGATGGGATTGGGATTATCCACCCTCAGAACTAGTGTTGCATAGTGAAATTGTTTGTAATGAAGATTTTTCAAATTAACAACCTGAAAAATACGTGCACTCAAGTTCAATTGAAAATGGTGTTGTCTTTATGTATATTTTTGTGGTTCGCAACAATATTTTTTATTTTATTTTTAGTCTCATACTAAATTTTAAAAAAGTAGAAAAAACGTGCTGCAGTCAACAATCAATAGCAAAAATAGTGCTAGTCATAGTAGTAGTTGTAAAATGTAAAAAGTTTTTATGTGTTAAGATACATGTCAAAGGTAGATGAACTTTTTAGTATTGAAAAAATTGGAACAAATACAAACAAAACAATAAGTTGACGACTATATGAAACTCTACACTATAGTAAAATTCGGGTCATTTTCCGGTAAGTGGATCGAATTCCGGGTAGGGAAATTAAATGAACTGTGCAATAAATATAGTAAAATATACAATAAAATGTTTATAAAACTGGTGTCTGGGAGAAATATTTTTGGTAGTACCTAACATTAATCAAAGCCTTTATAACACATCGGCTGAAAAGTCCGTAGGATAACCAATAAAATAACAAAAATTTTTTTTTTTTGCAAAATTGGACTTTATTTATCAACATAGTCTCCTTCAAGAGCGACATAATAACTCTAACGCCTTTCTTATATTTCGGTACTTTTTTATAGAATGATTTCCCAATAAGCACATAAAAATTCAAGTGCTTTAAATTTTGCTTGAAGTAAAGTTGATTTCAAATTCTAGCATTTGTATATTTAACAAAAATATTTCAAATTTGAATTTTTGTTTCCCTTTTGCTGGAGTATGCTATTGAAATAAAATGTAATAAAAGTTGTATTCAAGCCTTGAAACTGGAAAACAGGCCTGGAATTGAACTTGATTTCAACTTGAATTCCAGTGAATTCGTTTATAGGGTTATCTTTGGCCCCAAAATGTGTTTTTGGTGCACTGTGAGCAAACGCTCACAGAAGTAGCGTCACTAAAACAGCCCGACTAAAAAAGATGTGATATAATTATATATCACCATATATAAACCCATATATATGTTCATATCTAATTTGATCCGAATATTGGAATATATAATTATATCAAGCGAGATAAGCATGTTATCTAACCTGATACAATTTGATCCGAAAAATGGGGCTATCTAATTGCATCAAGTTATATATACATACATATAATTTTATGAAAATTTTCAAATAAAATTTTAGTAAATATTGTTGAGATCACTTATTTTCATTAATATATTAAATAATAATGCCTGACAGAACAGTTTGGCTAACAAAGTGGGTATTGGTCGATATTTGGTATTGATGGAAATATGTTTGAAATGAGGATTGAATGCTATTTAAGACGTTTTTAGGACGCAGATTGTCCTTAAACTTAGAATAACGCAGTTTGTAACTGAAATCCTTCTTTTGAAATGTGGTTTATTTTGTTTTATTTCAATAAAGACCAAAATTCAAAAAAAAAAAAAAATTGTTTAGAAAATGTATGCTAGTAAACTTGGAAATAGCTGACAAAAAAAATTTTCGGTTAAACTCGACTTTACAAAATTTTGTCGGAACAACTTTTTCTAGTTTAGAGTTTTTTTTTCACTGAAAAAAATATAAAATAAAAAAAAATAACTTTCACAATTAATTTTTTTTTCACGGAAAAAAACTTGTTTTCTTCATTTTTATAGTGCAATTAAACTTTATAAAATTTTGTATAATTAGATATCATATCATGCTATATATTTTGATATAATATTGTTTATAGAAGCTTATACGCCATTATATATAATTAGGGCAAGGAATTTCATGCACTTAAAAATGGAAAATATGCGCCTAAAATAAGCGGCTAAAAAAGAAAAATATGCATTAAAAATATAAGAAATTTGCACTAAAAACTACTATTATTACAAAAATAAGCACTTTAAAACTTAAAAATATATTTAAGTTACCCGGGTAAAAATCTTAATATAATTATATCTTATTTGATAAGTCCCCATATACAATCACATATGTCATCTGCATGTGTCTAATTATATAAAATTAGATATAATGTGATACAATTTGATCCGAAATTTGTCCATATCCAGGACATCATATTATTTCTAATTCGATATAAAAATATCTGATTTTATATAATTTTGTCTGATAGTAGGTATACTTTTTATGCATACCAGCTATTAAATTGACATTGGAATTTGTATAGTTTGAACAATGTTAAATGCCCAAATTTCATAACATAAAATGAAAATTTAGTTGAATGCTTTTGTCTTCTAAATTGTACGCATCATTTTTTAACATGATTTTACATGCAACCAAATTACGTGAAAATTATTTGGCTATGGAGTAATTAACTCTTAATTTGCAGACTACTAAATTTGATGTTGAACTATATATTAATTTCTACGGGATTATATAGAACGTTATATAAAATTACAAGAATATCAGCTACGTTCTATATTTCATTTTTGGGTGAAAATGAAAATATTCACCTATTTTATGTTCCCAATTTCACAAAAATGGTTTTAAAACGATTTAATTTCGTTTTAAACGATTTCACTTTGTTCCCAACGAAATTGAGGTGAAATTCTGTGTCATGCAAATCGAAGTTTGTGTTGTTTTTGCGATTTCAAATCACTGTCAGTTAGCTGTGTGAAATTCATGTGAATTTTGCTATAAGTGTCTATAACAGAGAAAAAAGGTACAGTAAGCGGTAAATTCCAATAATTTTCATTAAAAATAAATTTTAAAAATAAAAAAAAATGTAAGTAAAATATTTAAATTAAAAAAACTTAATTTGAGAAAAATAATATCTCTTGATAAAATTTTATAGGGGTAAACACAAAAATGCAGCCCAAGAAACTGCAATCGTAAACTTTATGGAGGCGCACAACGATTTAGCAAAAGGATTTTTTAAAGGTGATCGTGTTTTAGCTGAGTCTAAAGTAACTTATAAAACTGATAGTTTATGATCTTATTAGCAGTTTGAACACATAAAAGAATTTATATGCTTGTACATACGCTTGTTCAGATAACTCCAATGGGTTTGAGCAATCCCGAAGACGTCTTCTGTTTAACTTTTCTTCTTTCATGTTTTCTTTTTCCAAAAAAATTACCGAAACCACAAAAGCAAAACTCATATTTTTAGAAATTCTTAGAATAAACGGTTAAAATTTTCGCCTGCTTTGCTTTTGAATTTTTGTTAAAAGTGACAATATGAGTGAAAGAAGAATAAAACAAAACAGCTGTTTATTGAAACAAAGCTAAAATGAAATCGATGAGAAATGAAATCGATTATCATTTCATTCTATTTTTGTGACACAATGAAAGAGTAATATCGATTTCATTTTCACTATGGATTTGAAACCACTACGAAATCCAGAACGTCGCTGTATATTTTTAGTCTGACGACACATACAGTGTTATATAACTTAGTATTGAACCACATATAATCATAATGGTCACTATGTAGTTATATATTGAGTCAGATTTGGGGATATGTAATAACATAATTTACCATACAAAAAAATCATTGAAAAAATAATATCAGATGTAGTTGTATATAATGATATGTGTCTTAATGTGACTCCACTCATTGTCAGATATAACCCAATCACATTATATAGGACAATATATAACTATTTTTACTCGGGTAGTTATTTTGCAAACAGACACAGAACTCGAAGATTTTCCATAGGTCAATAAGGTTTTTAAGAATGTTTATTTTGATCTACAAATCGATGCCATTTTGTTCTAAATTTGATTATTCGGATAAATATTTACGTTATATTAGTTTTGGAATATCGAGAAAAACATGCATTTGCATGGAATTCCTTGGCCTATACATAATTATATTTAAACTATATCGCAAATCTCTTAATATATGGCTGGAGACAAATCGCATATGATTATCAAAACATATCATATCAAACATATTTATAAAACCAAAGTGTTAATAAACCCTAGTAAAAATGATTTTTATATATTCGTATATGATTTTTATACAATTATTTATGATTTTATACAATTATAACTTGTCGAGTATTGTGAAACATATATTTTTATATGATTATATCAAAAGATATTTAATTATATAAAATTATATTAACCAGATCCACCATTTTTCGGATCAAATAATATATTTTTTATATAATTATATTAATCCATACATGATTTGATCCGAAAAATGGTGGATCTGGTTAATATAATTTTATATAATTAAATATCTTTTGATATAATCATATAAAAATATATGTTTCACAATACTCGACAAGTTATAATTGTATAAAATCATAAATGATTATATAAAAATCATATCTGATTATATAAAAATCATTTTTACTAGGGAAGCCACGTTATATAAAGCCACGTTATATAAAGCCACGTTATATAAAGCCACGTTATATAAAGCCACGCATAGAAACATTCATAATTATATCAAAACATATAAGATTATATGAAAACTTTTTTAGTCGGGAGTTGTAATTTGTTCACTAATGAACGAATTGTCATTAAATTTTGACAGGTATCATCTGAATGTTGGTAGTTGCAAAAAATTATATGGATTTTTCATTAGTGGCATTAACTATGTGTCATCCTACGGATTTTTCAGCCGATGTGTTATACTAAAAAATGTATGAACGAAAATTAAATTTACATCTTACTACCATAGTGTTTGTTTATTCGAATTTCTTACTACTTTTACTACAATTGGAAAGTTTTGTTTACTTTTTGTATTGAATTTTTCCAGCTGTAGTAAAAGTAGTAACTTGTAGTAAGTAAACGAAAAAGCTTTATAATTAAATATACATATATGAGTTTTTACAGTTTATTTTATTTGTATAAAATTTCGATGTATTTAATTCTCGTTTTCTTTTTCGTTTAACAAAGAAAGTAAGAAGAGAATATTCACAAAGCTTAATGTTCATAATAGCTGTATTTTCGCTCATACCTATCAACGTTAAGTATTTAATATACGTTTAACCGCTTAAAGTATAAAACATTTAAAACAGCTAATGTTTATAATATTCGCAGTAAGATCGAAAGTATGTCAGAAAAACTTTTTAGGAAGTGACGCGAAGAAGTTATGTTAGATGTGAAAATCTATAAACGTTGAGATTTCAACGGTCATAATTATCCGCATTGAAAGTTAACGCGCATAGGAAAAGTAATGTGTTAGTTTTTTCTCAAACACGCTTCTGTGTTCGAGTTTTTTTCTGAGTTAACGGATATAGTTAAGTCGAAAACACAGCTAATATTTGTTTTTATATTGATATTTGTTTTGGACTTTTACGTTCTCAAAAATATCGCAGTATTTTTCTTCTAAGAATATAAATTTTTTTGGGAAAACACCTTAATTATACTGAAGAATTTTCAAAGTGGTTACTTCTCTGAAGAATAAATTCCTAAATAAATACCCTATAAACAATTTCACTGGAATTCAAGTTGAAAACAAGTTCAATTCCAGGCCTGTTTTCCACTTTCAAGGCTTGAATACAACTTTAATTACATTTTATTTCAATAGCATACTCCAGCAAAAGGGAAACAAAAATTCAAGTTTCAAATATTTTTGTTAAATATACAAATGCTAGAATTTGAAATGTACTTTACTTCAAGCTAAATTTAAAGCACTTGAATTTTTAAAACCTATGTGCTTATTGGGTAAATTCTTTTCTATAGTTCTGACTAATAAAATTCACTACATATTTTAAACCTTTTTCTGAATTATTCACTTTTAGGTAATGGAGAAGCTAGTTGGTGCTTCTCACAAATAAAAGGAGCCTTAGATGATGATGTTACTGATGCAGATATTATATCCTGCGTTGAATTCAATCACGATGGCGAGTTGCTGGCAACTGGTGATAAAGGTGGACGAGTCGTTATTTTTCAGGTACTTAATTTTTCTTTTTATTAACTTCTACAAATATTACAATTTATTTTATTATTTCTGTAGCGTGATCCTGCATCTAAAACGGCAAATCCACGACGTGGAGAATACAATGTCTATTCGACATTCCAATCGCATGAACCCGAATTCGATTATCTCAAATCATTGGAGATTGAAGAGAAGATCAATAAAATCCGATGGTTAAGAAGAAAAAATCCTGCACACTTCCTGCTTTCGACCAACGACAAAACGGTGAAATTGTGGAAAGTCAGCGAGCGCGACAAATCCTTTGAAGGCTATAATACCAAAGAGGAAAATGGCCTTACACGGGATCCACAAAATGTAACCGCGTTACGAGTTCCTTCTGTCAAACAAATCCCTCTTATGGTCGAAGCATCACCCAGACGCATTTTCGCCAATGCCCATACCTATCACATCAATTCGATTAGTGTTAATTCAGATCAAGAGACTTATCTTTCGGCAGATGATTTACGAATCAATCTGTGGCATTTGGAAGTTACCGATCAAAGTTTCAATATTGTCGACATTAAGCCGACCAATATGGAAGAATTGACCGAAGTGATAACAGCTGCTGAATTCCATCCAACCGAGTGCAATGTCTTCGTGTACTCAAGTTCAAAGGGCACAATACGTTTGTGTGATATGCGTTCGTCGGCACTGTGCGATCGGCATAGTAAACAATTTGAAGAACCCGAAAATCCAACAAATCGTAGTTTCTTTAGTGAGATCATTAGTTCAATAAGTGATGTAAAACTGAGTAATTCAGGTCGCTATATGATCTCAAGAGATTATTTGAGTATTAAAGTATGGGATTTGCATATGGAAACAAAACCCATTGAAACGTATCCGGTAAGTAAATACAAAGTTTGGCTTATAGAGATTAAAAAACATTAATAATAGAGGAGAAAAACTGCACTGTTAGAATTTCATTGATGTTAATCTATGATCTGCAAATTTGTTTCACACTCAGTATAAATCAGAGATGGGTTAAAATCATTACCATTACATTTTCATTACCATTACTTGATGTAATGGTAATGGAGCTTTTTTTATCATTACCATTTTTTGAAGAAATGGTAATGTTTATTTTTTTCATTTCCATTGCGTTAAAAAATGGTAATGAATATTTTTTTTAATTTTCATTTGTTTTGAAAATTAAAATGAACCTTTTTTTAATTTTCATTACTTTTACCTAATGTTTACATAGTAATGAAACACCCATTTGTTTTTCATTACATGCCGTTTTTGTCGAAGTTTTTTATTTTAAAAATATTAGGTTTACAAATTACTAAAAGCATTTTTTTGTTTCATAATCCTAGGCCTTGGTATTCATATTTGATACCAAGTTTTGGTGGCTAGTTGCAAAAAAAAAATCGCGAAAAGAAATTGCATAAAGGAAAATTCTTGCATCAATATATTTCTTTGCAGAACATAAATAGCTGATTAAGTTTTTTAATTCAATTCTAGTACCATAGTCTTTTTTCGCGACCCGCCATTATTTTGCAATTTTGTAAGTGCTGTTTTTTTTTTTTAAATTTATAACCTAAGGACTATAATACTCATTTCGTATAACAAAGTTTGGTGGCTAGTTGAAAAAAAAAAAAAAAAATCGCAAACAAAAAAAATTCAAAAAGGAAAATTTTTGCCTAATATATTTGCTTGCAGAATGTAAATCGTGATTAAGTGTTTTAATTCAATTCTTTTACCATAAAGTCTTTTTTCGCGTCCCGCCATTATTTTGGAGTTTTTTAAGTGCGGTTTCTTAAAATTTATATTCTAGTGACTATAATACCCGTTTCATACAACAAAGTTTGGGGGCTAGTTAAAAAAACCGCGAAAAAAATCGCGAAAAAAAATTCCAAAAAGGAAAATTCTTAAATCAATAGATTTGTTTGCAGAATGTAAATCGCTGAATAAGTGTTTTAATTTTTTTACCATAAAGTCTTTTCGCGTCCCGCCATTATTTTGGAGTTTTTTAAGTGCGGTTTATTAAAATTTGTAATCTAGGGACTATAATGCCCCTTTCATACAACAAAGTTTGGGAGCTAGTTAAAATAAAACCGCGAAAAAAAATTACAAAAAGGAAAATTCTACATCAATAGATTTGTTTGCAGAATGTAAGTCGCTGATTAAGTGTTTTAATTAAATTTTTTTACCATAAAGTCTTTTTTCGCGTCCCGCCATTATTTTGGAGTTTTTTTAAGTGCGGTTTATTAAAATTTGTAATCTAGGGACTATAATGCCCGTTTCATACAACAAAGTTTGGGAGCTAGTTAAAAAAAAACCGCGAAAAAAATCGCGAAAAAAAAAATTTCCAAAAAGGAAAATTTTTACATCAATAGATTTGTTTGCAGAATGTAAGTCGCTGATTAAGTGTTTTAATTAAATTTTTATACCATAAAGTCTTTTTTCGCGTCCCGCCATTATTTTGGAGTTTTTTTAAGTGCGGTTTATTAAAATTTGTAATCTAGGGACTATAATGCCCGTTTCATACAACAAAGTTTGGGAGCTAGTTAAGAAAAAACCGCGAAAAAATTTTTCAAAGAGGAAAATTCTTACATCCATAGATTTGTTTGCAGAATGTAAATCGCTGAATAAGTGTTTTAATTAAATTTTTTTACCATTAAGTCTTTTTTCGCGTCCCACCATTATTTTTGAATTTTTTAAGTGCGGTTTCTTAAAATTTGTAATCTAGGGACTATAATGCCCATTTCATACAAGTAAGTTTGGGAGCTAGTTAAAAAAAACCGCGAAAAAAAATTTTCAAAAAGGAAAATTCTTACATCAATGGATTTGTTTGCAGAATGTAAATCGCTGAATAAGTCCCAGGTAGAAATTGCCGACGTTGCAACAAAAATTGTACTGCGAGAGCACTGTTTTTTGCGAATTGGCGGTACTACTTAAAACGTGCTTTGCCAGTACTGTTTTCTGAAAATTAACGAGCTTTTTTTAATTTATTAAAATTAACAATTTTATAAATTTTATGTATTTTTGCGTCTATTACACAATTATTTATGTAAGAGAGACGGCACAATGTCGGCCCGGTATTGGAAACGGTAGTACACGTACTGGCAATGCGTCGGATTTTCAACTTTCACTATATTCGCATGTTGTCGAAATGATAACACCAATAAACGCTTGGCCGTAGTTATTTCCCAACGTTGGCGCAGGCTTGGGATTTTATTTTTTTGGTATTATCCCAGTACATTTAATAACAAATTTAGTAGTTTGCTAGTACTTCACTGGCCTTTTAGTGTATCACAGATTTTTAATATATTCTTTCGAAACTTCACAAGAAAAGAATGGCTAGTCTCTCTTACATAAATAATTGTGTAATATATATAAAAATACATACCCATCAATTCATAAATGCTTTGTAAAGTTATAGCAGGTTTACAAAACGTCATTTTCATACAAAATTTGTTCAATAAACCTCCTATAATTTTACAAAGTGTTTATGAATTTAGGGGATAAAATTTATAAATTGTTAATTTTAATAAATTAAAAAAAAGCTCGTTAATTTTCAGAAAACAGTACTGGCAAAGCACGTTTAAAGTAGTATCGGCTTTTCGTAAAAACAGTGTTCTCCCAGTACAATTTTTGTTGCAACGTCGGTATATTCTACCTGGGCAGTTATTTCGGTGTATACCACAAATAAAAATAAAAACCAAACCAATTTATCAACTTAATTTGGTAATTCCAATTGCTTACTCAATAAGCACTTGGAATTACCAAAAGCAGAATAATAAATATGACGGTAACTGTATTTTAAGGGTATCGATATTTCATTTATTTCGGTAACGGTATTTTAAGGGTATCGATATTTCATTTATTTCGGTATCGGTATTTTAAGGATAATGGTATTTCGGTTATTTCGGTAAAGGTATTTTAGGGGTAACGGTAGTCAGTTGAAAGGGTTTTCAATGGATAACGGTATTTTAGCGGTATTGTCTGCCAACCCTGTTTTTAAGAAGAATCAAAATTTCATTGATTCTGAAAGAAATTTCTTCACATTCCAAGTAGTTTTTTGTATAAAACATTTTTTAATAAAAACATGTTGAAAACTTTTCTGAATTGAAAGATTCTGAAGTTCAAAGTTAACGGTTGTACATTAATTCGAAACCACAACTTATATTAAATAGAATATTTTTAGATACCCAAAACATGCAAGAACTTTGGATAATTATTAAGTTGAAAGTTAACATGCATAGAAAAAGCAATGTGTTAGTTTTTGGGTCAAACACGTTTTTGTGTACTTTCAGTTTTTTTCTGGGTTAACGGATATAGTTAAGTCGAAAACACAGCCACTATTACCAACTATAAACAATTAAAAATGTTAAAGTCGAGCATGCCGACATTTTAGAAACCCCCAACACAGTATGGTTTGAGTTATATTCCAGGGGGGTTACCGCGTAACTCGATTCGAATAAAAAATTTCGAATTTATAAATCTTACAAATATTGGCTCATATGAATAAAAAATAGATATTACTAATAGGGGGAAATACAGGGTTTTTAAGCATTTACTTCCCAAATCTAGTCTGCTTAGGAGTAGACTAGAAATTGAATTTTTTAATTTTCGTTTATATTTCATGCTACTCTACCAGTCAATTGGTAAATTTGGAGTTAAAAGCCATTCCTAAGCCCAAAGTAATTACTTCGAAGTAATTGCTAAGTTTTATTCATATGACCCATTGTCAAAAAAGTAATTCTGTATAAAAATTCTACTTTTTGTTTTATTTTTATTAAAAAAGTAAGATTTATGATAAAGCTTTACAAAAAGTACAAAACTTACGAATTCGAAAATTCGCGGTAACCCCCAGGAAGCGGATAAAATGCTAAGAAGATCTTTTCAATTAACGGTGCAATAAATATAGTGCAATACGTTGCGCAATTATCGGGTCGACAATTTCAGTTTCCAAAGTGTCAAATTTGCAGGTCAAACTTTTGACTTTTTAGCCGGTTCAGGCGCCGAAAGAATGAGAACCAACGAAAGAGCAATACAGATTCCTCCATTAAAACGCCGTAAAGAATGAACCGCAAGGAACGTAGCCAAAGAGTGACGCGTTTATTATTTGCCCGGAATGAGCACTGATTATTGAATCAATTATGTAGGTTCCGTGCTAGAAATCGCTTATAATTGCTTTATTTTGTTAATACCATTTAGGCTCAATTCATACAAGTTTCGATAGAACCATTCTATGGTGACTACTTACGTAAAAATACGGACCGATTTTAACCATTTTCAATAGGGTTCGTCCAATTATCTTCAGTATTACGAGCTGTAGTTTGATTACAAGGATCGTACATTTTACATGGACAGATCATCACAGACATCACTAAATGGACTGCCAACGAGTTCTCTCCGATATTAATGATATTTGAATATTTGGTAGAAGGAAAAAACAAATATGCACGTCTTTTTTTAGTGGCTCATTTTTATTTTCTCAAGTACTTTAACTCCTTGTACTAATAAATATAAATTTTTCTTAGTGTAAAGTATAAATATAAATTGTTTTCTTAGTGTAAAATATAATCTTTTAAAGCAATTATAATATTCATATTCGTCAAAATAGACGATGTAAACGATTAAGGCTACAACAAATATTAAAATCATAATTTGTGAGATTATTAACTAAATGTAAATACCCTTTTAAATTTTTATTCTTGAAAAATTGTTACTCATTTAGAAATAAAAATTTGATTAAAACATATTTTGTTAATTTTGCGTTTCTCTTTCTCTATTTTTTCAGGTCCATGAATATCTAAGGGCTAAATTATGTTCTCTCTATGAGAATGATTGTATTTTCGATAAATTCGAATGCTGTTGGAACGGCAAAGATACCTCAATAATGACCGGCAGTTATAATAACTTTTTCCGTGTATTTGATCGTAATTCAAAAAAAGATGTCACCTTAGAGGCCTCCAGAGACATTATCAAACCGAAGACGGTGCTAAAGCCACGTAAAGTTTGCACTGGCGGCAAACGAAAAAAAGATGAAATCAGTGTTGATTGTTTAGATTTCAATAAGAAAATATTACATACCGCTTGGCATCCGCAAGAGAATATAATAGCTGTTGCAGCCACCAATAATTTGTTCATATTTCAGGATAAATTCTAGCCTACATTCATTTTTTATAATATTGTTATTATGTACTCTATATACACTATAACTACTTTCCTCCTCCAAACAAAAAAAGAAACAAAAACAAAACAAACTAAAAATCAAGCCTTTCTACTTTAGATTTCTAAAAGAAAAAAAAAAACAACCTTAAAAATTGTCTTTCTATTGCATAATTTTTACTTATCCAAACATCTTGAGTTTTCTTCTTCTCCCTCTTAATTTTTTTGATATAATTTTAATCTACATTGTTTTCAATGTTATAGACAAAAGTTCGGGTTAGGTTCTAAAATGTTTCGCTTCAATTTTAGTTTAAATTTTAAAGCTTTTATTCAAAAATTTTTTAAATTTTATGTTAGAATTTCTTAATGGTCCTTCGATCTGGAATGGTTCTTAGTGGTGACCTACCTATTGACTAAGGCCGAGTTTTTAGGATGCCAGTTAAACCTAGTTTAGTAAAACCAAAAACGAATTTTGTCAGCCATTTCCAAATTTTATAACAAAAATTTGTTTAGAATTTTAGTGTTTTTTTAAAATAAAACAAATTAAACCACATTTCTTAAAGCAGTATTCCAGTTACAAACTGCGTTGAACTAAGTATAAAGATTTTCTACATTCTAAAAACTCGTTCTAAGAAATATTTGTCGTCAATGCGATGACAAATCAAAAATTAAACTTGTATATTCTTTCAGAACGACTTAAAGAACTGTTCCGGTTCGAAGGACCTGTTCAAGTTAAAACACTTTTTGAATATAAAATTGAAAATAATAGAAACTTTGTTGTAATTTTTTAAAGCTTTTTTTTAGTTTTTCTCGATCTACAATCTTAAAGCTTTATTGTATTTTACTCTTCTTTTTTATCCCATTGTCTTTAATATTATTATAAAAAACATATGCCATAGTGTCAAAACATAAAAATGCCTTTTTTAACGTACTCTTTAACTTTTGTTGTTTTTTTTTATAGGAAAAACTTTATTTTATGTAAACTCAAAAATAAAAATTTAAGTAATTTAGCGTTTTCTTTAATTAAGCGCTAATTTTTTGTAATGTTATATACGAAAATATGAGTAAACAATTTCTATATTTGAAAAGAAATTATTATAAATATACAATAAAAAGAAACGTTCACCTCCTTACCGCTTATTTTTCCCCTCTATCCATTCTTCAAACAAAAAAGAAATAAGAATAACTTTAATAAAAAGAAACTTAAAAAAAATATAAAAAATAACGAAATTTTTAATTTCCTTAATTTTTTTTTTAGTTTATACCCAGTAGCAAAAATACTAGTTCAGAACCAGTAACGTACTAGTTTACTTGAACTGAACTAGGCAACAAGTACGAGTTCTAACACCTCTCCATACAAACAACTGTAGAATTTAAGATGGTAATTTCATGGGAATGGGGTCAATTGTCCCCAAACCCGCACTTTGGAACTTGTTGTAGTACTAGTTTGAAAATTACAATTTATTTTGTGTTTATGATTTCTGGTCATAATAAAAATTTTTACGTGTTTATTTCCAAAGTCAGACTATATTATTAAGTCCTGGGGGATTTCAATTACATTTTTAATACAATTACAATTACTTGTAATTGAAAAATTTCAATTAAAAATATATGTAATTGATATTTAAAAAAAAAACTCAATTACATTTCATGTAATTTTAATTGAAAATTTTAAATTATAAATTACAAGGAATTGTAATTAATTGAAAGTGATTTACATTTAGAATTAAAAAATGTTTTTTGTTAAAATTTTGTAGAAAAAATTGACTGGGATAGGCGTGGCTAAGTATAAAAAGAACACGTCATATTGGGTTTTTTTTTTATTTTAGTTAATGTACTTATAAATAATATAATTACATCACTCCCATTGGGGCTTGGGTTTAACTTGTGTTTTTTTGTCATTATTTCTTTTCCCAAAAAAAATGTAATTGCCATTTTTTCAATTAGAATTACATGTATGTGTAATTCAAAATTTTCAATTACAAATTACATGTAATGTAATTACACATAAGTGTAATTGTTCTTTTTTTAATTACAATTACAAATAATATGTAATTGTAATTCAGTTTTTTTTTTTTCAATTAGAATAACATGCAATTTTGTAATGGCATGTGTCATTAATTACAAAATATAATGATTAACCCCCAGGTCTGATTATTAAAAACAAAATTCGAAATTAAAAACTCGTATTCAAATTTTATTCTTTTTACGAAATCATAGTTATAGCTAGTACAATACACAACTGCTTCAAAATTATTGTTTTGGAAGAAAAAGAGGCAGCGATGCTGATACGAATGAGACATTTACAAAACTAGTTTTGGAGTGACGCTTTGCTATCGGTATTCTACTAGTTGATTTGAACTTCTTTGAACTCATAATTAAAATACTTAAATGTTTATTTGCAAAGTCTGATTACCCTCTCGCTTGCAAAAAAAGTACGAATAACGAGTTACCCAGAAATTAGGGAATAAGTGGTTACTCTGCTTTGTAAAATAATTTGGTCCTAGAACTTAGTGGAGAAATATGCTTAACTCTTTAACCCTTTTGATCCCAACTTTAAATGGCTGGGAATTTTCCGGTCAAACTTCGTGTAAATGTAGATCTATGCCAAAGAAATATTTTTTATTACTTTTATGGCTTTGCAGCACCCCGTAGCGGAGGTATTTGGATTACAGTTCAAATATTAACATGCTGCCGGTCCCGAACGGGTTTAGATTCTTTTTTAATTTTATATTTTTTCTATTACTAAACTCTACATAACAATTTTTGATTTTTGAATTTTATTCATCACACAATTTTTGAGACTAATTTAAGCAACAATTTTATTTTTCTTTGAACTTTGCTGTGAGAAAAAATGTGTGTGGACACTATGAAAAACAGCTCGCAAATGAATACTATCAAATAATGCTATATTAAATTATACACAGGCATTATGGAATTGCAATGTTATCGAGTAAAAAATTCGTTAAAAAAAAATAAATATAACGGGAGTTATAGGCACATAACGAAGTTGCTTTAATAAATAAAACATTTAAGAACTTTAACTTTTTAGGGAAATTTTTAGATTTTTGCAAAATAATTTTTGCCTTGGAAAATTTTCTATTTAGTTTTAAAAATTTTTAAAACCAAATAATAAATTAGGTTGTTCACAAGGGGTGTGCTATCTGTTGTATCGTCCTAACAAAACACAGAGTTGTTAAAATTTTTATTTGACTTTAACAACGATTTTCTATTGGGTTTTCTATCTGTTAGCACACTCAAACATAGGACACTAAACATACGTAAAAATGTCGTATCGTGATATTCTCAAACTTTGTATTTTTCAATTTAAATTTTAACAACTCTGTTTTTTGTTAGGACGATACAACAAATAGCATACCCCTTGTGAATAACCTTGTATTAAAATATTAACCCCTCATTTCATAAATGCTTTGTAAAGTTATAGCAGGTTTACAAAACGTCATTTTCATACAAAATTTGTTCAATAAACCTATAATTTTACAAAGCGTTTATGAATTTAGGAGTAAGTCGGTAGTTATTTAATCAATTACCAGTAATTATTTTAATAGAATATGTAAATACTTCTATAACATATTTTAAGTAAGTCATTATTTTGTATTTTAATGTAAGGCAAAGGTTAGTGACCTATTATTACTTGGTAATCTATACGGTAATGACCTGTCGTTAACATGTTTTTGCTGGGTAAATCTAATCAAAAAGTGGTTCTGAGCCGATCGAAATTCTAAATTGTGGCTCTAGACACAATGTTTTTGGTGTTACAAACATCAGCACAAATTTATTATAATACACTGTCCACGTAGTCATGTACGGTATAATGAAAATTTCAAATCTCGTATTTTAGTTCAGATAATTATTTAAAAAGGTTCCTCCATAGATCCTATAAAACTTGCATACAACTGGTACAAAATAATTATTTTGAGAACTACCCAGATAGAAATTGTCAACAGTATCAAAAACAATACCCCTCAAAATTTTGCTTTCAAAAAGTGTTGATTTATGACTGGTTTTACCAAATCGAACAGTTCATATACAAAAATACAAAATTCCCGTTGAATTTTGTACGTTATGTAATGTCTCGGTTTGTGTGTTTCAATCACCATTTTCTTATTACAGACAACTGGAAATTGCGGTGATGCCCATGAAACACTTGTATTGTCTTTCATGAAAATGGTCAACCTTTTTGAAACAACAAATAAAATTTAATACGACAACATCATATTAGAATTTGGACTTAAGGTCGAAATATATTCTAACTAAATTTAGAAAGTCCGAAAAAAAATTTGTATTTTTTAATGCAAAAATTAAAATAATTGTTTAATTTTTTTTAAAAATTAAATTTTTTTTATAAATCTTCTTTGACCATTTACATTTTGGTTTGCCTGGCATGCTATCGTTGGCAAGTTAGTTCTAACAGATGTTATGGCAATGTTTAGTTTACATCATTCATTTGTGATTTAAGATATCTTGTATTACAAGAGTTAAAGCGCTTGTATGGCAATATGACAGCCCATGTTTTATTTAAAAAAAAGTTGTAATTAATTTTTTTTCTCAAGAGAAATTTTTTTAAAGTTTTTTAGATCATTTAGGCCATTTATTGTCAACCAACCCTGTTTGTATTACAAGACTCGTTAGCATAGTGCGTAGATGGGTTCGCTTTACTTCAAAATCATGTTTTAGAAAAAATCTATTTTTAGACCATCTACTTTTTATTTTTGCCAACGTCATTGGAACGTTGTTGGAAAGTTACCCACTGTTGGCCGCTGTTATCAATCGGGTGACGGACCAGTGCTGTGAAGATTGTTAATCCCACGTTCTGCCAACATAACCGACCGTCTCCAACGGTTTGCGAACATTGTGCCGATCGTATATTTCTGCCTGGGAAGTTTTCGAATCCCTAGTTCGCAAACTTCTACTTCTTAAAACTATTGCGACCATTTGCTACTGGGTATTTACTGTAAATTCTTAATTAAATATTTCTGAAATATGTGTTATTAACAAATCAGAAGTGAACAAATCATTCACAGATTACTCAGATAGGGATCAGCCGATTTGATGAATAAGGCGAAAATGAGTGAAATGAAAGTAAATTTTTCATACAAAATTGTTTCAATAAACCTCCTATAACTTTATAAAACAAATGAATTTACACATCAATTTTTAAACCGAATATTACTTTTAACAGTGGGTTTCACACTGATGGTTTAAAGGTTAACTAATAGTTAACCAAAAATTTTTTTGTTTTTTCGTATACAATTTTTTGACATTTTCTTTTGTTTAATAGTTAAGCTAAAGTTAACAATACAGTATGAGACCCACTGTACAAATCACTAATTTTTAACAAAAAATTAAATTTATAATGAAGGAATTCACAGTTTAAGTGCTAACGTTAGCACGTTGTTTAATACCATAATTTTTGAAGTTTAACACATAGAAAGTTGTCAAAATTTACGATAAATGCTAATTTACTACTTAAAATAGCATGCGCTGTGAATACCCTCAATATTTTATAGAAAAACGAATTATTTATACCATAGTAGTATACTATTTAGCAAAACGTCTGAATTTCGTATCGGAAGTATTCAAGGTTAAGGGATTTGATGTACAATATTACCAGGTAATATGCATGGTAATACTTATGTAGCAAAACTAAATTGCTAAACATCAAACTTTAAAACAAATTCGCATTACATTGCAATCACCCGTAAAATTGAGTGGTATATTTTATGCATATAATTATCTAACCGCTATATTCCTAAAATCATCTGATTCCTTTCGGTGAAATCTGTGGTCTGGTTAAGCTTTAGCAGGACATGAAAGAAAACAAAAAAGAAAAATTATTAACTGCCTGTTTTTATAAAAAGAATCGGAGAAATTCGTTAAAACGTTTGTTTAAAAAACACAAACTTAAAAACATTTATCTTAAAAATTGTTTAGCCTCACTTGTTCTACATAGAAGTCCTAATAAATTTGTGCAAAAATTTTGAAGGAAAAACGTTTTTAAATTAGTGTTATTCACACAAATTTGTTAACGAATTCGTATGATTCTTTTTATAAAAACACCCAGTAAAACATTTTAATTATGACAGGCATTGAGAAAAAACTATCATATACATTAAGGTATTTCACCAAAAACTTTTTTTTTTATTTTTGAATCCCTTAAAGCGAAATATAAATCCTTATAACCCAAAAGATTTTTGAGAATTTTTTCTAAAATTTTGAAGATCGGTACGGGGTTGGCGCTAATCGATTTTATTTAAAAAGTAAGATTTATTTTTGCAAAACCTGATAAATCTCTTCTAAAGAGTGCCCGTCTCTTTATTGGAAAATCTTAGTAGTGTTGTTGTTGTTGTAACGGCTTTAAAATGAGAATTTGTAGGTAATAATTCTCATTTAAAGCCGGAGTGGCAATCCTTGCTCGGATAAATTCGAAGATTCGAATACATCCGAATCGTTCCGGCACATAGTCCGATTGCCGTAGGAACCGGGTTATACCACCCATACTCGGTCGTCACAGCCTCGTCAGCGTTAACAGGGGACACCATGTCCAAGGTGGACTGTGGGTGAGGTTGGCATTTGGAAATAATTTCCCTTGACCCCCCTTAGTAGTGTTGTTGTCGGTCGCTGTCAATAAGGTCGGCATATACGACTTAAATGTTCAACATACAAGTCGACTTTTCAAACGCTTTTTAGGTCTTTAATATTACCAGTTAAAATCAAATTTTGGTTTTCAAATTGAAATTCCTATTATGTTTTTGCAATATTGCAAAAGAATATTAAAATAATTGTACATATTTCCAAACAAAATTAATGTAATGTGAGCTAAACCAAATTTGCCAAAAATGTGTGATGGTGGCCTTAGTAAACTGATTAAAACTACCCATTGCCTTGACTAAAATATTCATGTCGATTTGGGAAATGGTCTTTCGACAAAGCATTTTTCCAACACTACCCAAGAACGTAATCATGAATCCTGCTTTTATGGCACGTTAACGGCCCGTAATGCCGTATCCTTCAAAGCTTGTACATTAACGGACCTTATAAACGGATTTTCGAACACACTCCATTTTAAATCCGTTTTGGTATATCCTCTTCCGTACCCTTAAATACGGACTTCACTAGTGTTAGCATGTTTTTAAAATAAAAGTGATTCAGATGCTAAAATATATTATTGAGACGTAAAATTAGTCACAAAAGCGTGAATCCGTGAATAAGCTAACGTTGATAGCTTGCCGCACAAACACAGCTAACATAGATAAATATAAAAATTGAAATTCCAGGGTTGCCATATAATGGTAAAAGTATTTTTGACTTTTTATAAAAGAATATTTTTTGCTAATTTTGATAAAGACAAGTAAAAAATATATCCCCATACAAACAAATCAAGTTTGATTGCCTTATTTTGGGAACATTTTTGCTTTTAAGGCCCCCAACTGCCTCTTAAACTGTGAATTTTTACCGTGGATAGTTTAGTAGGGTGGCACTCTTCAAAAGTAATTTATTCTTTTTTGTGAAAATAAAGCACAGAGAACAAAATGTTTTAAATGCTCATTTTGTTTTTTATAAAATCAATTTGCGTGGCTTTGTATTGACCTCCAAAAAATTGGAAAAAAAATTTCAAACATATTTTGGGCAAAAAGAAATCATATTCCACCTCAAGATATAGACAAATAAATAAAAACGTTTTTGGTGAAACGCCTTTGCTAAAGGAGAGTTCAAGAGTTAAAATAATATGGCTATGTAATTCTCTCGTCCTATGTTAACAGCATGTTTCTGCAAGCAGGAAACGGGCTAGTTTTAAGGAATACTAAAGATGAATTGATAAAATTTATGCTTCAATTATAATAAATATGACGAAATCAGTAGCAACATTAAAATATCGTCGCTGCGCCTTAGAAAATAGCTATTTGTCGAAAAACTATTTTGTGAGGAGACCTACAAATCTGCTTTATTTCAACTGTTTTACACACATATAAACCAAACTTCAGGCTTTTCATTTATAAAAGAATTACTTCCAAAAAACATGGCCAAGACACAAAATAAAGACCTAATTCAGGTGTTACACAATTAATTTCTGAAAACAAATAGCTATTTTCTTATGCGCAGCAACGATATATCATTTCATCCTTATATGTAGCCATATTTTATATATTTTCCCCACTAACTGAGAATAGCATACTCTTTATTTTATAAACTCTTTGGTAAGAATGACTAGCTGGGACATGCACCGATTATTATAAGATGATATTAAGAAAAAATTACCTTACAAAAATGTTCGTAACGTAATAAAATGCAAATTACTTTTAAAGAAAACCATGTTTTAGTATTTTCAAAATTTATAAAAAATAAAAGAGCTGAGAAATCACGATTAGCAAAGACACGAACCTTCCTAAATAAAAATAAAGAAAGAATTTTAGTAGGGACTTGAATCTTTAAATATAATAATAAAATTTAACACGTTAAACACCCATTCAAAATTAAAAAAATACAAATTATTTAAAAACAAAAAAAGACTAGCAAAGATAAAACTACAAAATATTATTGGTACTTCAACTGTAAAATAATAAAAAAATGTAATGGTTAAATTTACCAAACAAAATCCAGTTTTCAATGAAGTTAAATCACCTATCTTTAATTTATTTTAAAAATTCCATTTGTGTTTTATTTATTTATTTATTTTTATATTATTTCATATCCGATATCTTCTCACATTAATTTATTTTAAACATTTAAATCTTTTAAGAATATAAAGTTTGACAAAGTTTAAAAAATTAAGATATTAAGGGTGGGTGCGAACTGGCTAAATAAAATCTGAGCTAAATTCAGGTTTCCAAATTTTTATGAAATTTGAAAAAGTTTTAAAAAAAATTTCAGAGAAATTTTAAACCCTTTTGTCAATTTGTATTTAGTTTAGAATTTATTTAGCCACCTCGCACAGGGCCTAAATTTTAAAGGAAATAAGAATTGTAAAATTCTACAAAAGTAAGATATTTTTGTTCTAAAACACTTAAGTGAAGTGTTACATTTGGTGCGTTCGGCAGATACAATTTAATAGTCAACAGCTCTACAACAGTTGTACAAATATCTGCTGAACCATATGATCACTAACCGCTCAGTCTGAGCGCTCAAGTAGCGCTGTCAATTTTGGTAGCGTAAAAAATGTTTGCTACTTTTGATCAATAAGTGATACATTTGTTGTTGTTCATTTACAATAAAAATTGTTTTGTATGAATGACAAATAAAAACATACAAATATAATTCGAAAATAAAAATTTAAAAAAAATAAAAGCAAACTATAGAAAATGTGTATTTAAAAACAAAACAAAGAAATCATCGTTCAGCAGAGTAAGTAATCACAAGGCACTACAAGTCACCGGTATCAGTTTAAGGTTTCTCTGCCGAATGCTACCATTTATTCTAAACAATAATGGAATTCACAGTTCGTACTATTTTAAATACTAAATTAGCATTTATCGTAAATTTAACAATTTTCTATATGTTAAACTTCAAAAATCATGCTATTTTACAACAATAGTATGTTAGCAATTAAACTGTGTATTCCTTCAATGTTTTTGTTACAAGTGCAATTTTTGCAGAAAATTCACACCCAGGGCTGCCAGATAATTTTTTCGAAAAATCGTCAAATTAAATTTTAAGTATTTAAAAGCGCTCCTCACACTTTGACCATTTTTTCCCACCCAGCATTGTTGATAGAAACCAAGACTCAGTGTTGGTAAAAAATGTTCAGTTAATTTGCAAAAACATTGATGTATACTTTTTTTATTAAAGAGAAGCAACACACAGGAAATTCTTCCTATTAATTAACGTGTTGCTTTCTTTGGAAAGGGGATACAGAGGAGATGAAATTTGGTGAAAGATGAAGGGATTCATGTATGGCAACACTGTAATTGCGCGAGGAGTTGAATTTTAGAATAGCTGTTGGCCGCCATCTGATGGTGAGCTGGCGAACTTTGTTTAAGCTGTTTAGTTCATAAGCCCTGTTATATTATTTTACTTCGGTGGGGTTAAGTGCTGTGGGAACACCGAAGAGGGACGCTGCGATATATATGAGGGACAGAAAAATCATACATATTATTTTGATGTTGCCAACGCGCTAACCATTACACCACAGCAATATTTTAAATTTAATTGAATTTATTGAAACCCCAAATTATTTAAGTAAACTTAAATTATAATTGAAGTCAATTCGCAAATCACAAAAAATTGCCCCTAAATTCATAAACGCTTTGTAAAATTATAGGAGATTTATTGAACAAATTTTGTATGAAAATGACGTTTTGTAAACCTGCTATAACTTTACAAAGCATTTATGAATTGTGGGGTAAGTTTATGAAATATATAAGCATGTCAATTAAAGTCATAAGGAAATAAATCTTTCCGAAATATTATACATACATATGAAGATCTCGCTTGAATAAGGGTATCTAATTCAGTGCCAAAACATTACAGGATACGGGAATTCGTAGGAATAATTGTGCGTGCTTGATCGGTTTTGTTTACAATTCGATAACATAAGTCTTCGCTTAGCCAGAAATATTCAATAAAAAATTGAACCTTCTGGTTTCATTAAAATATTGTGGCTGTTTTTTTTTTGTCAAAAACGCTTTTTAAAAAATGTGCAGTTAAAAATTCAGTAAAAATTAAAACAAAATTGTTTCATAGGTGCATGATGTAGTTATTACTCAAATGGTGTTTAAAAAAGTGTGATCTTGTACGAACGTATATGCCATTTATATTTAAAAATTTAAAGTTAAAAAATTTTCAAAAAGTCATAAATAAATAAATAAATCGTCAAATCTGGCAACTATGTTCACATCACTTCTCCAAAGTGATTTTTAAAGTAGAGTGAAATGAAATCAGTTAAGGGAGAATAACTTATTTCCAACATAACCATGGTTAACCCTTAACCACAGATATTTCCATATAAATTTTACATTCATAACTACACGGAAAAAATAAAAAGTGTATAATTACCGAAGGACTTAGGTAAAATACAACTTCAAAAGTTTTTTTGTAAGTTAATAAAAAAATACATGTAGATTTATCAATTTTTGTCAACTTGCCTTAGTTTTTGACCTATTCCATTTTCACTCACTTCAAAATTTGTTAAGTTACCTAAGTTTTTTGTTTTGTAAATTATCTTAGAAAATATTATATTTTAATTAAAGAATTGTATAACTTAGCAGAAAACTTTTGAAGTTGTATTTTACCGAAGTCCTTCGGCAATTATACACTTTTTATTTTTTGCGTGTATGGTTAAGCACTAAACTCAGTTTATTTTGAGATAAGTTAATAGGACTAAGTCATTAAAAAAAAGTAATAACCAAAACTTACGTGGTACAGAGGAAATTTTACCATACATTTTTATAACATTTATTTATAACCCAGCCAGCAAAATTTTAATACTTTTTTGAGGATTTTTATTTTATGAGTCAAAGCTTACTCAAATAAAACAAATTTTTTGAAATTTTAAAATTTTTTGTCAAAAATTGCTCTTATTTTGGACGAAAATATGAGCCTTCTAAAATGAACCATAGGAGACACAAAAATTTGAGGCAAATATTAAATGCAAAAGATAGTTCAGAAATAACTCAGAAATGTAAACAAATTTGAATATTTTGTGAACAATTCAAACAAGGCTCAAAAAAAAGATTAATTTTTGAGCCTTTCGAGTTTTTTTAAATCTTTTTTTGTTATTTTTTTTTTTTTGTGGAGTCATTTTTGAATAAAAAAAGAAGGGTCTTTTAGATATACCACTTTCATACAAAAATTTGAATTTTTAATATTTTTCGAGCTTTTTTTTTGATTAATTTTTGGGCTTATTTGCTGGCTGGGAAATCAAATTACCTTTTTAAGGAATTTTATTTATATAATAAATCATATTTACAATATTATTTATCTTATTAACATGGAATGGCTTCACAAAATAACTGTAGTTGTTTATATCAGACCAAAAAAGGACAAAGTGACAAAATCTAAAGCTAGCCATATACTACCCAATATTCTTGTGCAACTTTTGGCATTGTGGAAAAAATTGCCAGTGTGTATGTCATATTGGAATGTTGTACAATATATTGAAATATATTGGCTATCGGGTATCGAACTTGCGAACTCAAGATTACTAGTCTAGCTCTCCACTGCTGAGCTATTCTTTGATATGAGAGTTGGCTGGCATAAAAACAACACTTTGTCATTGCGAGATATTGTGTCTTATTCTCTTCAGTAAAAGTATTTTTTACTAAACAAGTACAAAAGCTGCACTGCAATTCCGTATTTTTTTCAAAGTTTTATTTTAAATCTTTAATTTAGTTTTGTGGATCTTAATTGGTTCCCTCGTTTTTGTAGTCAAAATCTGAAATTGTATTTTAACAGTACCTTAAAGTGATTTCAGTGTCACCAACAAGCGAAAAAGACAGTTAAAATTTATATATAAAAACGGAAACAATTTGCCAAAATCGATCATCGAACCGTAAAATTTATGCTTATAAACCCCAGAACTGGAATTTTTTTTTGAATAAACTGTCATACAAATTAAATATTTTATTTTATGAATCACTGAATAATTGATAATTATCTTAAATCAATAATTTTAATTGAAAAAAGTGAGATATATATGATGTATTTTACCATATACTGATTTAATTTTGATTCGATTAAATTATTTGTTTTATGGTTGATCAAGGCAACCATTTTTGTAAAATTGACTGGTTAAAATTTAATCAATTCATTTGATTCTATGAAAAGAACCTACGAAAATTAAGTGGAGCCTTTATATAAAATATTGATTGAATAAAATAGAAATAATTCAATCACAATGAGTATTGTGAATTAAACCCTTCAGTATTGAAAAAAAAATGAACAATCGAATTAAGGTATTATATTAAGGTAAATTAACAATAACCCTCTAAATTTCCCACTAACAAATTTTTAACCTTAAAATTTCCTCTAAATGATTAAAAACACCCCCTTAAATTTGGGGGAAAGCCCATAACTTGGCAACACAGCACAGTAAGTTGTTCAAATTTCACGTAAAAAACTGTTATACTCCATATAACAAACGTTTTTTGACCATAATGAGTTTCAAATAAAAATTGTGTAGACTTTGTTTCTACTCAAATTTAATTAGGTTGTTCACAAGGGGCGTGCTATCTGTTATATCGTTGTATCGTTCTAACAAAAAACAGAGTTGTTAAAGTTTTTATTTGAGTTTAACAACAATTTTCTATTGGGTTTTCTATCTGTTAGCACACTCAAACATAGGACACTTAACATACGTAAAAATGTTGTATCGTGCTATTCTCAAATGTTGTATTTTTTCAATTTTATTTTTAACAACCCTGATTTTTGTTAGGACGATACAACAGATAGTACACCCCTGAGTAACCTTAATATAAAAGACTATTATTTTTCTTGTGACAAAGTAGTATTTTGTGATTGTGTCTTTCTAATAAAATATAAAAAAATTGTACATTTTCAGAATTTAAATTACGATTTGAGGCTTTTAAAGTTCGAGTAAAATTTTTTCACGTAAAAACCAACTTACGGTAATTTAATTGTAAAAATTTTCATTATTTTAAAATTTTTAACTTTTATGAATATATTGAAGATATTTTTGAGAAAAAGCACCTGGTATAATATCAGCGGATTTAAGTGGCATTTTTCAATAATATAAAGAGAAAATCGCTTAATTTTTCACGTTGATGTTGCATTTTCGAACATCTGACAATTGCAGTGTTGCCAGCTTAATCTGTGTTGCATTTTCGAATGCGCTCAATATATCGTCACCCAAAATGTAAAAGGGCGTAACAACAAAAAAATCGAGTTCTCGAGTTTTTTATTAATTATGATGCACTAGACTAAATTACATTTCCCTACAAAATTTGAAACTTATATATAGAAATAAGTATTTGTATTTATTGGAAAAGTCTATAGTCGTGCTTTAGGCAAGAGAAGAAAATATGTCCTTTTAATATAAAATAGCTTTAGTTCTACAACGTTTTTTGCCTCTCCTGTAGAAAAATAAAAAGTGTAGTTACGCTCTTTTGCATTTTTGGTGACGATATATATTTTCCACGATATACGGTGGTGGAAAATTTAATAGGAACGATTCAAGTTTTTTCTAGTTTTTTTTTTCGTTGCCTTTATTTTTAAAAATCAAAATAGTGGCTAAATTCGCCCCAGGAGGTAAATATGTGGTTTAGAATATTGTGCAGAATTTTAACATAATGTCTGTTTTTTATTTTGTCACTTGTTTTAGGTGGGTGCGGCTTTCAATGAAAAATTAGCGATATCGACCTGTTATCAAATTACAGAGTAAAATTTTGCGAGTACTGATCGGACCTAAACAAACTGTATATTTTTGGAAACTCTACAAAATTTCCTTAAGTCTTGCATTATTTTTATCCAGAAATGTTCGCCAGACTTAAAATGACAGTGTCTTAAACATGAAAAAAAAATTTCTTTGTTTTTAGCAATTTTAAAATAAAGTTAACAACACTGAAATTTAATAGAAAATAGTTTTATGCTATACTTGCTACGATATAACAAAAAAGTCAAGTTTGTTATGTATAAAGCATTTCCTATTAAAATTTCAGTGTGGTTAACTTTATTCAAAAAAACAAAGAAAATTTTTTTATGTTTAAGGCACTGTCATTTCAAGTCTGGCGACTATTTCTAGATAAAAATAATAATTTTGTAGGATTTCCAAAAATATACAGTTTGTACAGATCTGATCAGTACTCGCTAAATTTTACTCTGTAATTTGATAACAGGTCGATATCGCTAATTTTTCACTGAAAGCCACGCCCACTTAAAACAAGTGACAAAATAAAAAAACAGACATTATGTTAAAATTTTGCACAATATTCTATACCACATATTTGCCTCCCGGGGCGAATTTAGCCACTATTTTGATTTTTAAAAATAAAGGCAACGAAAAAAAATTAAACTTGAATCGTTCTATTAAATTTGCCACCACTGTATGTATATTATTTTGTTTATTAAAAATTAATGTTTTTGATGGAATAAAGTCTTTTGCAATTCAGATAAACATCTTCCATTTAATATTTGATTTTTTAAACATATTCTTTAAAAACAATGAATAATATTGTATATTTTTTATAGTCATATAAACCATACATATCGCACTTGATCAAGAAGAGGGTATTAACTCAAAATTTTAAAATTTTCAGTAGAGGTGAAAAACTGTTTGTGGTTACATTTCAAGAGAATTTGAAAATACTAATATATCAAAGCAATCAAATTCCATTTGAAAATTTATGTACATTGTTTTTGTTTTAAATCTTTGCAATTATTGCAAAAAAAATCTATTTTTTTAAGTTAATACCATTTTTCTGAAACTTTTTGTTGATGTAAAGGTAGCCACTATCACGAAAATGGAATCAAATGTGATTTTCGAGATGAAAGAGTAATCGAAATACGTTGAAATTTTTACAGTAGATATATATTGATGTTGTTAGTTGATTTCTTGCAAAAAGTGAAATTTTAAAAATTTTCGAGTTAATGCCCTCTTGTTGATCAAGTGCGATATATTTTGCACTTTAATTTAAATAAGCCTCTATATTAACATTAGTTTTGTAAATAATTTGAGTAAAAATACTAAAAATATTAAAAAAAAAACTTATATAAATAAAAGGTTAAAATTTAAATTACACACTAATGAATAAAATATTGAATTAACGATAAAATAACAATATAAAAATACACTTGGCTACATTTTCATACATACAGAATAAAAAAATATTAAAAACACACGCATAAACACACATACTGAATAATAAGAAAAACTAAAATTGCTAACAAGAAAAATTTTATTAAGAAATGAAAGGAAGAAAACAAAATTTACTATTTAGTTTTGCAAGCAAATAAATAATATTAAAATAAATACAGACAAATGTTAACAATGAAAAATTATGATAAAAAAATGGGTTGTTTTATTGCAAAGAGAAAAACCAAAGACTTAAGACACATACATGAGGTAGGATGGTGATTTAAAGAGATGAAAACAAAAGACTTAAGAAACAAACTTGATATGGGTGATCGAACCGATTATTAAAAAAGGTTGAAACCAGTTTTTTGTGCTTTATCGGTTGCGGTTTTTTTTAATGTTAATTTTTGGAATATCGAATAACCGCACTAATAGAAATAAATCTGTAAAAATAGCATAAAAAGTTACTAACAAATTTGTTAAAAATGATGCTGCAGAAAAAAATGCTGAAATTAGCAAATTTGTTTGCTAGTAAAATAAGAACAGCAAAATTAAAACTGTTAAATATACAGAATTTTAGTCATATTTGAGTTAAATTGTGGTTAATGGAAAATAGCAAATTAACCTGCTAAAATCAGAAAAAAATTTCGCTAAATAGCCTAAATAGCTAAGTAGCCTAAAAAATCACAAAAAAATAAAAATTTTCGAAGTTTTTTTTTCGATTTATTTTTTTAAATGCAAATAAAAATCGAGCCTTTCGAAAAAAGCAGTTTACAATTTTTTTTGCAAATATTTCTACTGATTTTAGCAGGATAGACTGCTATTTGCATTCAACTAAATTTAGCTTAAAAATATAAAAAATTTTGTAGATATAACAGTTTGTTTTGCTATTTTTAGTCTACTAATGTTTAGCAAAATTTTCTGCAGATTCTACAATACAATTTGTTATTTTCAATTAACTAAAAGTTAACTTAAATATAGCTAAAATTCAGTAAATTTAACAGTTTTAATTTTTCTGTTCTTATTTTACTAGTATTTAGCAACAAAGTCTGCTAATTTCAGCAGTTTTTTCTGCAGCATTATTTTTTAGTAACTTTTTCTGCTATTTTTACAGATTTATAGATGAGACGAAACTGCGGCAGTCTGGTGATTCCCTTGTGTCTGTTAAATTTTTCAATTAAAAATGGTCTTCTTCTTCTTCCTGTAAACCAGCTTTAAAAAAATTCTTTAGTAATTAACTCTAATATTAATTACGATTGTCCTATGCGACGGTTACAAACACTTAACTAAAATTAAAAAAACCGTTGCTAAAAATATGGTGTTAAATAGTACAGTTAAAATTTATTATATACCCAGAAGTTCTCAAAGAAAATTAAAATTTTTCTATGAAAGTGGTTCATGATGATTTTTCATTTTTGACTCAAAAGAAAAACGTCGTTAAATAAGATTTTTACGGTGGGTCACATACTGTAGGTTTAACTTAACAATGGCGTAACAATATAAAGGTGGAATTATTAGAATATATATTTTGAATTGCCATAACCCTGCATTGTCAAACAAAATAAAAAAATAAAAAAAAAAAAACAAATCGAAACAAAGGAAGAAAAACAAACAATTATATTTAAATTTAATTTTTAAAAAAAGTTTAAACTTTAACGAAATTTATTTAAAATTTATTTATACCACTACCACAGGTCTTATCGCTTGGAACTAAAAGCCAAGCACGACTCCAGGGTGTCCCAGGTGCTAGGGTGTTTCAAGCATATTTACTTGAACCACGATCTGTGCCGCCCGTTGGTGATTGGTTAGGTAATAGAGGACGACTGCTGCTAACTGCATGATAAGGGAATTTTTTAATGACGTTAGAAAACGCATATCAAAATACCAGACAACTAATCTTGCATTTGTGGGAAATTTTCATCCATAAGTAAAACGGAAACTATCTTGTTTCATTTGTATTAGGAAATGCATGTTTTTTTAAAATAATATTTTATTATTTTCCCAGTGTAGAAAATCATTACCAGATATGTGGTTATGTAAATACATACTTGGTAATGGTAACTAGTTAATTTTGTTATTACCTTTATACGGCGGAGTCGCGAAAAATAATGAGTTGTCGTTACACACCAGCATACGAAAAATCAAAAAATATATCGTTACCTATGTGCTTACCAGTACTGACAAAAATAATGAGTCTAAAAATAGATTTTCAAAAAATTAAATTATATAAAAAAAATATTTTTTATTGTATTTTTTTTTTAATAAAATTTGCTGGTGCGGGAATCGAACCTGGGTCTACAGATTGCCAGTCATCTGAGCTATATCGACATGTAATATTTAATAGTTAAAAACATAATTGACCTGCTGCACACAAGTAAGCTTACTCGCCAACATACATAAAATCAAAAAATATGTGGTTACATATATCCTTACCAGTGTTTAAAAAATATTGAGTCTAAAAATAGATTTCAGAAAATTTTCAAAAAAAATCTAAAAAATTATTTTCTATTTGAAATAATGATAAAAATAAGTTATTATCAGTAACTCATTATTATATGTTTTAAAATAATGCAGAAGGTAAGTGGGTGTCACTACTGGTACTCCAAAAAATAATGATATGTTATTACCGTTTCTACACTGGGTTCTTTTTTTTTTAAATAAGCAAATTTTGTATGTTTTTCTTTTCGTTTTATTTTTCTCTTTTTTTTCGTTTGGGGTTGCAGGGAATAAAATTATGACACAAATGACAACTTTATCTAATAATTCTACCTGGGTAGTTGTAGAATTAACTATAAACAAAAGAAAATGTCAAATAAATGAACACAAAACAACAACAATTTTTTGGGTTAACTATTAACTAAAGTTTAAACCTGCAGTATGAGACCCACCGTTAACTGACTCATAAAAATAATTGTTTTTTTGAAAACACTTTTTTTTTTTTTGATCGAAAATATGAACCTTCAGCAAACAATCCAAAAAGTTGTCTCTACACTCTAAACATCTCTCTCAAAATGAGTGTTAATTTTTTCAGACTCAAAAAAGATTGAAAAATTATTCAATTTTATGAACATTTAGGAACATTTCGATTTTATATGTATATAACTACCTGGAATTACCAAAATTAGAGAATTAAAAATAACGGTATTTTAAGGATGATGGTATTTCATTTATTTCGGTAACGGTATTTCAAGAGTATCGATATTTCATTTATTTCGGTATCGGTATTTTAAGGATAACGGTATTTCAGTTATTTCGGTAACGATATTTTAAGGATCACCGTATTTACATTATTTCGGTAACGGTATTTTAGGGGTAACGGTAGTCAGTTGAAAATGTTTTGAATTGATAACGGTATTTTAGCGGTATTGCCTCCCAACTCTGATATTTTTAAAAATGCGGGTGGCTGATGAAAGTGTTACTAAAATAAAATGTGGCATTTTTTTCCAAGTAAGTGACAATTCCATTATTTTTTATTAGATTATTTAAATTTAATAAAAAGAAATAACTGGCATGATGAAACGCGTATTTGGGTTGTGTGCCGCTCGATAACGAAGTGTGGGCTATAATGGGCGGCACAGTTCACAGCAGATAGATAGTAAACTCTTTTGCGGAGCGTGGTACAATTGCTGGAAGGCCTTACAACCAAAATCCTACAGTTAGAATGTAAAAAACAATTGCTATTAAGAAGTTTATCTGCACAAATGGGTATCATCCAACAATCGCTGCGTACAATTCTGCATAAAAATTTGTACTTATTTCTCTATAACTTTCAAATTACAAGTAAATTAAACCCCGCGGGCTTGTCGATATGCTTGGAATTTTGCCAAAGATTCTGCAAATGGAGAAAAAAGTTAAATGTTATTTTACTATTTTTTTCAGATATAAAAATAAATAATTTATATAAATTACTAAAAAAAAGTTATTTGAGTTTCTTTGTATAGCAAAATTCATCAGTCACCCTGTACAAACAAAATCTAATTTGTGAAATATTTTTTGAATTAAGGGTGGGTGCGAACTGGCTAAATAAAACCTAAACTAAATTCAGGTTTCCAAATTTCTATGAAATTTGAAAAAGTTTTAAAAGAAATTTTAAACCCTTTTGTCAATTTGTATTTAGTTTAGAATTTATTTAGTCACCTCGCACAGGGTCTAAATAAATTTCTCCAAATATCGGTGTCTTTTATGATTATTTTCAGAAGGCTCTTATTTTTTTCAAAAATGAGAAACAAAAAAAACAAAAACTTCAAAAATATAGTTGTTTACAAAATCAAACAACTGATTAGTGAAAATGATTAGTATTATTATTTTTTGAAGATCATCCAAAAAGTTATCTTAGCAGTCCAAAAAGGAGATAAAAACTGAATAATCATTTTTCAAAATCATAAAACACTGCAAAATTATTCAAGTTCATGCAAAAAAAATATTTGATTGTATAAGTTTTTTTCCAACTCGTTTATGAATAAATCACCTTCATAGGGAAAAGTGAAAAAAATTTAATGTTTTCGGATGCTTCTAATTTTTGCTGGGCATTTTTTTAAGTGACATGCATAGTAATTTGAAAACTTTATAATATCTCTAGAAAATTAATTTTGTATGAAATATTTTTTATATAAGCCATTTATAAATTTAAAAATTCCTTGTGCATATAACTCTTAGGCTCAATTACTGAATGTCAATTTTAAATTAAGCCAACAGTTAAAGTAAAATTTTATATTCAAAACGACAACAAATATGTCAGATAAAGTCCCATTTATTTGTCCACTATACATTGTGAAACCCAGGCTTAATGTTTAAATATAAATTTAAATTAAGAATTTATTTATTCTTGTTCGAGGCCAATTATTTGCTTATTATTAAATAACATTATAAGTACTTTTTTCCCCGCCATTTTTTTCACTGCCATTTTGTTTTTTCATCCGGATATTCTCCTAACAAATACTTCACAGAGTTTTTGCTTTCAAAATATTCTACACCTTCAGGAAAGAAAAGACGATCTTTTCGGGGAATTTCCAGTTCCCCATCTGCCATTTTCTTTAAAAAGTGGTGGAATTTCTGCAATTATAAAACATCAAAATTTCATATTAAAACATATTATGTTATTTCACAGTAAGGAAATAATTGGCCTAGAACAAGAATAAATAAATTTTTTCATTGTAGAATTAAAGGTCGAAAAAACTATTTTTAAATTTAAAAATAAAAATTAAACAAATATATTATGGCATGTATTCACAAAAAAGCTTCGAATTTTATTAGAGCTTAATAAAACAAATTAACATGAAAAACAACAACAAAAATCGTTCAATTAGCCTCTAATAAGACAAAAAGTTGTTTTTGAATAAGCATGTATAAATTTATATGTAAATTCATAAATGCTTTGTAAAGTTATAGGAGGCTTATGAGACAAATTTTGTATGGAAAATTTGTTTTGGAAGCCTGCTATAACTTTATAAAGAATTTATGAATTTACACATTAAATTTTACAAGAGGTTGACCGGTTTTTTCAAATTTGAAAACCGAAACTCGCTTGTAACCGATTAATTCCATGCGCTTTCATTTTAGGTAAATATATGTACATATGTAGTTTTACCTTTTTTAAATATAAACAGAGAGAATTTTGCTGGACGAGTTTTTTTTTTAATTTAAAGTTTTCATTAAGTGTATGAAACTTTTAATAAATACAATAAAATAATATTTTTACAGCATTTTATGAAAAATTCCATTAATTCAATGAAAAGCTTCAATGGACGAGTTCCAAGGGAACTTGGTTGCTTTTATGCAAATATTCCTTAACCCTTTGGCGAGTGGCGTACATTATAATGTACGTCGACTTCAACAACTCGTAGCTGATTTGAATTTTAACCAAAGCGCTATTCATTTACTGTTATCGGTTCGTTATTTTGTACTTATTAAAATTTTATGCAGGCTGTGAAATTTCAAAACAACGTGAGATCAGTAGAGTGCATTTTGTCTTGTGATCATCAACGCTGCTGAGAATGTGTTAAAATTTAAAAGTTAAAAAAAGGCTAAAATTTAGTCTCAAAAATTGTGTGATGAATAAATAGAAAAGAAATAATATAAAATTAATATTTAAAAAAAATTTTAACCCGCTCCGGGTCGGCAGCATGTTAAAGTTTTAACTTTAATTCCAAATATCCTAGCTAGGGTGTGCTGCAAAGCTATAAAAGTAATAAACAATATTTCTTGGGCATAGATCTACATTTATACGAAGTTTGGTCGGAAAATTCCCAGCCATTAAAATTCCCGTGTCAAAGGGTTAATACCATGCAATATGGCCTTCGGTGAAAAATCCGTACCCACCCCTGCTCTAAGCCAATTCCTTGTCAGTGTTTTTTTAATAAACCACTGAAGTTTTTGTAAAACAAATACTGGCAATACGCTTTTTGTAAACGCTATCAAAGCGTCCCAATTGAGTATTCCGCCAGTTATTTATTTATAACACCGCGGTTACCCAGTGCTATGCCAGTGCTTGATTTTTTGTACCACTGGTAATTTCGTACAGGTAAAAGGCACACGTAAGCGTGAATTATACAATTTAGTTTTGCAAACAAGCTAATTAAATAATAATAAATAAAAACAAATATTAATAATGAAAAATTGTGATTTAAAAGTGGTTTTTTCTACTGCTGAGAGAAAGAAGAAACGAAAGACTTAAGGCACGTACATGAGGTGGGGCGGCTTTTACAGTATATAACAATTGACTTAAGAAGCAAACTTCGTAATTGCAAGCACTAGAGGCCCAATATAAAAGACTTCAGACACAAACTTGAGAGTATTTTCAAAAGAGACCGGTAAGAAATTTTATTTATTTTTTAGTATTTCTCCAAAAATTTGTTAAAAAAAATTACAGTTATAAATGAAATTTATATTTTTTTCAAATTATAAATTCAACTCACATTCTCTTTTTTATTTGTCTTTTATTTTGGATTTTCGAGCGCATTGACCATTTAAATTTACGAATAGTAATATGTACATATGTATGTATATAAAAATGCAAGCTACATACAGCAAACCAACGGTAAGACCACTGAGTTAAGTTATAACATACAATCTTGGTTTTAGTTTAAGAATAACCACGCTAAGGTAAACACGCGAAATTGAATGGTAAACAAAGTTGAAAACGCTTAAAAAATTAAACGTGAAATATTAAAGAGAGGTAGAGGCGGTAATACATACATGCGCGTACCAACCAACAAACAAAAAAATTGAAACTAGTTTTTGTTCGCTACAATTTTCGCATAACACAAAAAAGTGATGACGCAGAGCATTAATGCTGGTGGTGGTGGTGTATTGTTATAATGCAATGAAATTTATGAAAGTGATTCATAATATGATATAAAAATCAAGAAAACCAAAAAATATATATATAAAATTTTTCAAAGAGTTATAGCAATATATACAAATGAATCTATAACAAATAAAATACAAAAAAAAACAAATTTCTTTAACAAAATTGTGATTTTTTAATCACTTTAATTAATAGCAATACCACCACATAGCCGCAAAAAATATATATTTCTTTAAATATTTCCATTAAAATGACATTGAATTCATTGTATTCAATAAGCGGAAGTCGTAGTTTTACTTTATACAACCTTTCAAGATATAGCTGGTGTTTATATGTAATTATAGTTATACTATATTTACATTTTCCTTTAACTTGTAAGTTTCAAATTGTATTAAAAACATATTTAACTTAAAATACTATCACCTGCTCTGTCTACTATGTACTAGCATTTATTTAAAAAAATCTTGTTTTTCTTTGTGTGTGTAAGTTTCCCTTTCAAGTTTATTGGAGTAAAAAGCAACAAAACGTAAAATAAGCAGAAAATTAAAAAAAAAAGAATTTCACTTTCGCACAAAACTAGTGAAACTGGTCTAGTATACATTTTTGTTCATGTTACTTGTGTATCACATAACAACATGCTGCATATAATTTTTTTGCATTTTTTTCCATAAATTAGTGTTTAAATATTTTTATGATTTTTTGAGTAAGCGAATTCATCTAATCTCCACATATTACAGAATAACGTGACGGCCAGAATCAACATGGTCCAATTTGGTATGTAGGTTTCTCCTCCTTCGTAGACGTCCGCAAGACAGGAATGTTTGAAATTACTAATGGGATGGTCAAATGGGGAAAGTTTTCCCATTGACGGCCTGCCCAAATCCCTTTGGGTAGAAATCTGAAATTTAAAATATGCGTTTCTTGGAGTATGGGATAACTTGCAGACAATACTTTTTGGAATATACGTTTTGGAATATCTTCTGGGGTTTCGAAATGGAAAAGGTGACCCCTGCCGCTAGCGCCCAACCGATGACGCTATGAAGATAGAATTTGGTATGAAGGTTAGGTACCCCTCCATCGTAGACATCCGATAAGAAGGGATTTTTACAAATTCCCGCAGGTAGTGGCAAAAAGGGCAAAAGGATCCGCCTTGGCGTCGGAACTAGGAAATTGAAATTTGGTACGTAGGTTCCTCCTTCGGCGTAGACATCCAATAACATGTGATTTTTGGAAATTCCTCCCGGAGATGCACTGGGGGAAAAATCTCACCCTTTAACTTACTGTTAGGGACTTTTTGCAATTTTGGGTAAAATTGGGGGCTCGAAAGGGGAAAAGGTACCCCCTTAATGGCCTGCCCAAATTGAAATCCTCTGTCGTAGACATATACAAAGGCCGGATTTTTGGAAATTCCTGCAGGGAGGAGCAAAACAGGGAAAAGTGTCCCCCTCGAAGGCCTGCCCAAACTGCTGTAACTAGGAAACTAAAATTAGGTATGTACGAGGGCAGTTCGAAATGTTCTTAGCCTAACAATGAAAAACAAGAGCTAAATTTTCAAAATTATTTTATTTTTCAATATAATCTCCTGAAACTTCAATACACTTAAACCAACGTTTTTCTAGCAATTCTATCCCTTGATTAAAATAATTTTCCTGAAGCTCTTCAAAATAATCGTTTACCATTTTGTTTGCCAGCAAGGAATTTTTTTTAGATTTGGGAACAGGTAGAATTCAGAGGGAGCTAAATCAGATAAATGATGAGAAATGAGAAATATTCATTCGAATGCGTTTTTAGTCAACTGTTAACAAATGCGGCACCCATCTTGCAGAAAGCTTTTTCATCTGTAATTCTTGATGCAACATAAAATTTACTCGATCATTTGAGATGCCTATGTCAGGCTAAGAACATTTCGTACTGCCCTCGTATGTTGGTTCCTCTTCCGACGTGGAGGTATGCGTAAATGGGATATTTTGAAATTGCTGGTAGGAGGTAAAAATGGCGGTTCACTAATTCACTGAAGACAACTTGTTTATAATTTCTAATAAGAACGTGTTAAAAACGCTCAAACTGCTTGAATTTGGTACAGTGATAGAAATAAATCTGCTGAAATCAGTAGATACTTTTTTTTATAAATTTTAGTAAAATAAAAGCAACAAAAATTAAACTGTTAAATTTACAGAATTCTAGTTATATTTGAAGTAACTTTTAGGTAATTGAAATGACAAATTATTTTGTAAAATCTGCAGAAAATTTTGCTAAATATTAGTAGTCTAAAAGTAGCAAAACCAAACTGTTATATCAACAAAAGTTTTGCTATTTCTAATTTAAATTTAGGTAAATGCAAATAGCAATCTATCCTGCTAAAACCAACAGAAATATTTGCTATACAAAAATAGTAAACTGGCGATTTCAAAAGGCTAGATTTTTATTTACATAAAAAAAATCTAAAAAAATTTTACATTTTTTTTATTGATTTTTTAGTCTAGTAATTATTTAGTAAATTTTTTTTTGCTGATTTTTTTTTCAGAAATCGCCAGTGGTACAAAAAATCAAGTACTGGTATACCACTGGGTAACCATGGTGTTCAAAATAAATGACTGGGAGAGCACTCATTTGGGACGCTTTGCCAGCGCTTGCAAAAAGCGTTTTTCCAGCATTTGTTTTACAAAAATTCGGTGGTTTATAAAAAAAAATACTAGCAAAGAATGTTCTAAGAGTGATATGCCAAGGTTTGCAACCAGTGGTTATCCAGTGCTACCTAGCCAATGCTACCAGTGGTACATAAACCAATTCACTGGTAGAGCAATGATTTTATAAAAATGCTGATGCTTCGTTAAAAAAGGTTTGTAGTCAGGAGGTTCCGAGTTCAAATCCGGTTGCAAGCAAAAAAATTTTTTTGGATTCTTTTTAATTAAAATTTTTTTTTGTTCTATAAAATCAATTTTTTTGTTTGTGGAAAAGCTCCTTTAAGACCAACTTATCTTTTGCTCTCCCAACGCTGGCATATTAGTTCCAAAAAACTGTTTGCCAGTGCTAGGTTTTTCGCACAGCCAGTAGTTGTCCAGCGATTATCACTCATTTATGTGTTTAGCTATCAAATATTATATGTCTCGTTAGCTCAGTGGGTAGAGCAATCGTCTGCCAATCTGACGGCCTGGGTTCAAATCACGGCAGGACCAAAAAAAATACATATGAATTTTTTTTTAATGGTTTTGCCAGCGTTTTGCCAACGTTCAAAAATTTTGTTTCTCCAGTGCTTTTCCGTCGTTTTTTGAACAGCCGGTCCTTTTGTCTAATGATGTTATCATTTTGGGAATGGGAAAGCACTTTTTGCCAGTACTTGTACCACCTGTTAAAGTGATTTGCCATCGCTTTCCCGTTTGTATTTTTCTGACTGGGTTGTTTTCTATTTTCTATTTAGACATCCACTGAGGCAGGACATTTGGAAATTTTTACGGAAAGGGGCCAAAAGGAGAAGGGAAGCCCTATTACTGACCTGGGCAAACCCTTTAATCCAGAAATGTGATGCTTAACTATAAAACATACTCGACTAAAATGTTAAACAAATTTATTAAAATAGAAAAACCTTTAAGCCTCATTCATACTGAACCCAAAACTACACTCAAAAAAAAGTCAGTAATGTCAGCAAAAAATGTTGCTGTGTCAACAAGTTTTTAGTCAGGAGCGTGCTTGCAAAAAATTTGGTAATGTCAGCAAAAGGTGTTGCTGAAAATCAGCGAGCTGATTTTTACCAAAAAAAATAGTAATCTCAGCATAAACTTTGCTAACAGTCGATTGCAAAAGAAAAAAATCCTTGATAAAATCACTAAACTTTTCGCTGAATATTAGTAAACTGAAAAAAACTTAAAAAACTTGTGGAGAAATTTTACTTTAGTTAATTTATTTGCTGAAAATTTAAATATAGAAATTGTGTAGTTGTTTTTTTTTTTAACTATCATTTCCGTTGTCTACTACATCCAGACAAGCTGCGACATCTACATTCTTGTATATGGTTGTCATCCACGCTATAAATGCGGTTATCAGCACAATTTTTGTAGCAAAATAAATTAGTTAAACATTAGTTCAAAATTAGTTTTGTGGTAAAAAAATATAACTAAAATTTTTGCTGGAAACTGAATTTCAGAAAAAAAAATTGATAAAAACTAGTACACTTGATATACAAGACGTTTTACTAATTTTTCCACTAACTTATTAGATACTTGTGTGTACTTACTAGAATCCCCGAGTGCTTTCAAACTCTACACACAAGCTGGCTTACTTTACCCAGGGTATGGCCGCATTGTAATGGCCCACAAGCCAATATACTTCGTAAGTACCCACAAGTATAGCAGCATATAAGTTAGACAAAATTTTTGAAAATGTTCAAATGTTTTTAGTTTCATATACAATTGTTATACACAAGTATCCCATATAGTAAGTACACACAATGTGAAGTACACGAAATCGATTACACTGTGTGGACTTACACGTTTTTCTAAAGGGATATTCTAATTGCACATAAATAAGTATGAGAAAATTATACAGAAATTTCTTTCGGTGCATTGAGAGAGCGAAAATTACATCTCACTCATACAAGCACAAAACTAAGGTTGTATGCATTTGCCGATCCATGGATTGCGCCACATGCATAGCATTGCAAAGGTATTCAAAATATTTTTATGAGGCATAATGCGTTATTATCAGGGCAGACACTTTCATGTAAATGCATGTTGGCAGTCAGTAGCCCAAAAACGATTTTGACCAAATACTTTCCCGAATCATCGATTCATCGAATGGCATCGATTTTTGTTGCATATTTTGTTATAAATGCATATTTTGCATTTGTTTAAAAGCATATTTTTTGCATATTTTACGATTTTTGTTGCATATTTTCTACACTTACAATGACTGCAAATAAATATATTTTTTAACTTTTCTATCAGTCATTCAATAAACAAAACACACGAAATACGGACTTTCGGTTTAAGTTAAAATATTCAGTAAAAATTTTCTGTTAAAAACAATCCGTTATTATAATATAAATAATTATAAAATAAACGAGAAATCTATTATATCTACCGACTTTCCCTGTCAATTAATTAATAATAGGTCTGTATATTTTACATTTCTAGTAAAAAAAATTCATTATACTTTAGTATCTTAAAATGTCTTTAGTACGATACTAACCTTAGTAAAAATGTATTTATTGCGATAACTTTTGCAAATGGAAACTTTTTTGCTTAAAATTTTGCAACAACAGTTTTTAGAGGTGACACCATATTATTTATACTAAAAGTTGAACTTCGGAAAGCTATGCTGCCATACAAAATTTTTGAAAAATCGCGATTTTAACGTATAGGCCGGTATATGTATATGAATACATTTTTTTTATTGAAATATTTTCCTTTTAATTGCTTCCTTACTAAGGTATTATATTTATTAAGGTCGATTGTACATTCGGCGACTAAAGTCGCTGAAATAGTAAAAAACCATAAAAACCTATGTAAAACGCTAAGTAGGGTTTTAAATATCAAGATTAGCACATCGCATTTATATCGTAAATATGGCCACAGGTCCTGTGCTTACATTTTAATTCAAAAAAAATTGATATTAATTGAATTTGAAAAATTTTTTATATAAAAAACTGAATGGATAACCTCCAAACTTTAAAGACATTTAGCGAAAAATCTGTACCATTGATCAAAAAATAAAGTAAGCCATTGTAATCAGCATATCCCAAATATATATAAATAATTGATGGTCAGAGCTCAAGATTTTGTCATGCAGTGTATTCAGAAAACATGCTGATTTTAGCAGTTTTTTCTATAGACCTTTTATAACGATTTTTTTTTATAATATGTGCAAGATTTACGAAAACAAAAAATTTGTTTAGACAAAAATTGTTAAAAAAAACTGTTTCCAAATTTTAAAATTGTTTAAAAGAAAATAAACTTAAGGTGGCACGCGACAAATTTTTACAAAAAATGTGTCTGTTTTTGGCACGAAACGAAAAAGTCTTCCCACCTTTGCCCACATTTGCTTTGTTAATCGTGTATTTTTTCTTTAACTATTTGGAATTATTCGCACAATAGCGTTTTTTTTAATTGTTAAGAAATTTGATTTTACGAAACAAGTTACAATATGTGTGAGGTTTGGCAGGAGTTTTTTTTACGTTTTATCATTAATTTACCAACTTTTTAAAATAGATTACAAGTAAAAGGTGTTTTTAGCGAAGTTTGAATGAATTAGAGCAAACGAGTAGGGATTCAAAAAAGCTTCACAGTTACTACATGAAAGTTGTTGGTGTAGTAATCAGTAGTTGTTTTTTTAAACTGTAGTTACAGCAGTTTTTGCGTTATAAAATTACAAAACAACTGTCATCACAATTGCTCCAAAAAGCAGCTTTTTTTAAGAGAAGCAATACTCAGGAAATTCTTCTTATTAATTAACGTGTTGCTTTCTTTGGAAAGGGGATAGTGGAGAAGTGAAAGGTGGTGAAAGATGAAGGGCTTGGCAACACTGCTAACGAAAAGTAATACATTTCGTGACAATTATTTTTAACACTATAATAAACAACTACCAAAACAGTATTTTTACAGTAAACTTTTCCCTTAATACCGTTATAGTACACTCAAAAAAGTTTATCGGTAGAATCTACTGAAAATTACAGTTAAAACAAAGGTATATACAGTTAAAAAGGCGACAAAGGTAATTAATTACCTTTAAAATAACGAAAATTATTTTATTTTCAACTGTTGAAAAATAACTAACAAATGCATTAAGAATAACGGCTAGTTTATGGGGTTTCGTCAAAAAAAAAAAAATATGACCCCCTCTGGAACTAAAAAAGAAGAAAAGCGAAATTAATTTTGGGAAGGGGGAGGCCCATGTAAGTGTCGATACTTAAATTAACGTAAACTTCTCACGATTCCAAAAATTTTATTTTTTTTTATCCATAAAACGTAGCCCTAACTAGAGCCATTTTAGTCCCAAATTATGAGATTTTGTTGTACGGTAAAATGGTAATCAAATGATCGGAAATATTCGCACGACTTCTAAAATTAAAGAAAAAACTCATTTTAGTTCCTCAAGAGCGGGCTTATTTAAAAAAAATTAAAAAATTTTCCCTATGGCGCTATTTTACTAATATAACATATTTAAAAAATTAAAAACTTTTCCCTGCGACGCTATATAAGTAACGGCTAAAACCAAACATAATTCAATTGTGAAGCAACTATTTACCAACGATAGCAACTAAAATAATGTGATTTTTTCACTTTTGTTAATTCTTGAAAGGTCTAAAATTTTAAAAATGGCTCTAATTCGATTCACGTTCAACGGATTAGAAAAAAAACCTTATTTTTGAAATCGTGAGAAAATTTCCGTTCATTTGAGTAAAATTTTCGCTTATATAAATTGTTCACTTTTTTCGACCCCCCCCCCCCCCACCTAGTGGTTAAAAATGGCTCTAGGTAGGGCTACGTTTTATGGATAAAAAAAAATACATTTTTGGAATCGTCAGACAATTTCCTTTAATTTGAGTACCAAAACTTATATGTTACTATCTCCCCCCGTTTTTTGCCCCCTACGATCCTCCCTGGGCTGAGCCCCACCCAAAATTAATTTCGGTTTTTTTTTCTTTTTTAGTTCCAGAGATGGTCATAAACTGCACTTTTGTCAAAATAACTATCATTGTCGTAAAATTAACTGACAAATTTTTACTACAAAAAATTTTAAACAACTGAGAAAATGGATAAAAACTACTGTTTTTACAATTATTTATTTTGATATTATAAAAGTATATTTAACTATACTTTATATATATTTATATTATATTTATATATTTTGCTTCGATTATAGAAATATATGTAATTATTTTAGCCTACTTAAAATTTAAAGTAAATATTCCAAACGGTATCCCAGTTATTATACTTTTATTCATTGGAGACACAATACAAGTATCCGATTTTTATTTGCAAACTTTGAATATATCAATAATAACAAATATAAACTAAAGAAGAATTTGTAAAATTCAAAGAAAGTTAACGAAACTTTTTATTTTTTAAATAACTAACAAAAACAACTGTTTACTGTAAAAATATTGTTTTGGTAGTTGTTTATTATGATATTAAAAATAACTGCTTCAAACAACTGTTACGAAATTACAGTACTTTTCGTTAGTTGTTTTCTTAACTAACCGTCATAAAAGTTGTTTTGAATTTTTCTATAGAAAAACAACTGTAATTTCTGTTAAAAACAACAACTACTAATTACTACACAAACAACTGTCATGTAGTAACTGTCAAACATTTTTGAGTATGTTACCTTCCCCCGTTTTTTGCCCCCCACGGCCCTCCTGTGACCGAGCCCCTCTCAAAATTAATTTCGGTTTTTTTCTTTTCTAATTCCAGAGGGGGTCATACTTTTATTTTTTTACAAAACCCTACACAGATAAAACAGTAGGCATTTTTATCTTATTTATTGTGTTTTCGATTGTCAAATCCCACACAAATTTTAAATCAAAAACTTAAAAAAAAAACGAAAAACTTCTAGTTTTGGGTTCAGTATGAATGAGGTTTAATAACTCATTTGTAAATTGTTATCTTTCATAGGCCCGTTAACTTATCCCAATTTATGCCCTGGTTAAGACCTCTACTAGCCTCACCTCGCGTATTATGCAAAAAGACACAATCATTTTATAGTATTTAGCGACCGCGAATCTTAATAAAAACGACGTGGTCAAGTGTATTATTTTTTTATGACCAGAAACACACAAAAAACGCGAGAAAAACTTTTAATTTTCCCGTATTGAAAAAAAAATTTTTTTGTTATTAATTTTTGTTTTTCCTTTTGTTTAGTTAAATTTTCCTAGGGATAAATATTTAGTATTGGTTAGTTAGCCATGGTTAAGTTTAAGTTAACTCCTCGAGAAAAGTTAATGGGCCATATAAAAATTGTTTAAAAATAAAAATTCAAAGTTACAAAACAAAAAAGAAACATTTTTCGATTTACAAATTTCTTTGCTGGTGCCTTTTTAAAAAGTTTTTTTTTGTATTTACAAATTCGGTATGAGAAAAGTGTTTAAAAATTTAATTAGAATTTTTTAAATTCTTTCTGTGTATAGTTAAAAATATTTTTTAATTTTTGAGTATTTGCAACAACCCATTCCCAAATTAAAAATGTATTCTTTAGTTATCACAGCCAAAAAACTTATTACAATATACCTCTTTGATTTATCCTAACAACCGGCAATTGATCGTGATAACTAAAACACATTTTTTGAAACACATTACTTCATTAAAAAAATACTAAGATTGGTAAAACGAACTAATTTTCCTGTTATATACAGGTACTCAAAATTGATTCGATATGTCATAAGTGTTTCCAAGCATATGCTGATTTTTGAATGATTTTAGCTTTTTTGCGGATTTTCAAGTTAAGACACATGGTTGTTTTAGTATTTTTGAATTCCCGAGTATTATAAAGAAAATTTCCGGAAATCAGGAAGTGAAAATTCGGGAATTTCGTCCCGCAAATTCTCGGGATAAAAACTCTAGTTGTGACATCATTTTCAATTGATTTCAGCATTTATTTAACTGACACATTTGTATTAAAGAATTAAATATGCTAAAATCCCAAACGTATTTAACAAATTGTGTCCCTATCCGGATTTTATTCTTGCCTAAGAAAATCGTCAGGGGACGACGTTTTTAGAATTTCTGGAAATATTTGTTAAGTTTACAAACTCAATGAGAATTTCTTGTTCTCGTTATTAAACATATAAGGTGCTTTCACAATGGTAGAGTGACTACTCTGCAGCACAGATTAAAATGTTAACTGTTCGAAATGCAGAGTAGAGTTACTTCAAAACTTATTTGACATTTTATTACTCCATCATTGTAAACGCACCTTTAAGGTGCGTTTACAATAGCGAAGTACTCCAATCTGTAGCAAATTTTGTTTTTTTTCTCTTTCATACTAACACATTTTTGTATTGTGCTATCTCTTGTTATTCCACTCCAGAGTAAAACAAGTTTTACTCTGGAGTACAGATTTGCTACACTCTGGAGTTAACATTGGTCTGTTAACTGTTTAACATGACAAATATACCCAAAAAACACATCTCTAATTTGTTCACATCTCTAATTGTCAACAAATTAAAAAAATAATAACAAATTATATTAAATAAATATAAAATTTGTGGTGTTTTCGGTATGATTTAAAATAAAAAAAAATATCGAAATAATAAACGATAAAGATTCTAGCAAAAGAGTGGCGAAAATACAAAGTAAGTACTAAATGTTAAATAAGTTTTGAAGTAACTCTACTCTGCATTTCGAACAGTTACATTTTAATCTGTGCTGCAGAGTAGAGTCACTCTACCATTGTGAAAGCACCTTTAGGCTTGTATTCACAAAAATCTTTTGAATTTTATTACAGTTTAATAAAACAAATTAACATGCAAAACAACAACAAAAATCATTCAATTAGCCTCTAATAAGACAAAAAGTGTTTTTGTGAATAACCATGTTAAAATGTCAAAGAAAAACAAAAACAACAACAGAAAATTTTCCACAATTTGCTTTGTCATCTTCCAATGTACTACTCTGTTGTTTTGACAGATCTAGCAATGTAGTGACATCCATTCATGTATAAACAACAATAGAAAACAATGTTTTCTAAAGTGTTGTTGTCTAGCATATAATTTTTAAATTTAACTTCGGGTTAAATTTTACAAGGACATTGTGTTATCCGGCCTTCATGTGATTAAAAAAATAATAACTTCATATTTGTGTTAAGCACGCTAAAATCAATTGAAAATAATGTGTCACAACATATAATTCAATATTTCTTATTTCCGATGTGTTTGGAAAATTTGATTTGGCTTAAATTATACTTAACTACATACTTTTGAGATCAAATTGTTGAAATTCGGCATTTCGACAAATTGCTGCCACCCTAAAGCGCATTGACACGAATTGAGATACCACCTAGGCATTTACCCCAAATTCCCTTAGAAATTTTCACGGAAAAAATCTTGGACAATTTTTTAAGCCCTTAAGTGCTTTTGTTACAAGTCCATAGTATTGATATATTTTTCAATATGAAAATAAAATTTTTGTTTACTTACCTTTATGCTTGTCGATTTGATAGTTAAAATTGAAGGAAAGATGCTCCACTGAAAATAATTGCTGTTGCACACTTTGCATGATGCGAAGATAAATAACAAATGACTTGCATTTTTTTTCAAATCACTTAAACACTTTAAATTTTACTTCCGTTTTATTTCAAATTAATAAAACACAAAATTTTAAAAAATACACAAAGCTTGAATAACTTTTTTAATTCTTATCACCAGGGCAAGGACTTTCATGCAAATGCATGTTTGTAGTCAGTAGCCCAAAAATGATTTTGACCAATTCGATTTAAGAATTCATACTTTAAAACAAAAAAATTCTAAAGAATTAATTATTTGGAAGCTCTGTTGGTAATATAACACTACACTAGAAAAAGCAACACATAGTATACAATATGTCTGTTCCCGTACTTTACCGCGGCTACCCAAACTAGCCCGAAGGCGTTCCCGTACTCAAACGTTCAACTAACTCAAACAGAAATTTGAAAAATTTTATAAAAATTATTTTAAGCAAACTTGTCCCGAGCATTAATTTCTACCACTTTTTTCTCTGAGTTACGAAAGTGAGTACGATTTTATAGTACACATATTTAAGTTCTATTTTATAATAAAGTTTTTTTCAGATAAAATGCCACACACAAAAAAATATTTAACTATGTGTATTTGAAGACATATTCAGTGTGTTCGTTTACTCGAATTTCTTATTCTTACTACTTTTACTACAATTGCAAAGTTTTTTTTTACTTTTTGTATTGAATTTTTCCAGCTGTAGTAAATATAGTAACTTGTAGTAAGTAAACGAACAAGCTTATTGTAACCGATACCTGAATTTTTACGTTTATGTTGGCTTTATAATTAAAAAACATTTATTTTTAATTGCATATTTTTTTTTGTTTTTAATGCATATTTCGTTATAAATGCATATTTAAGTGCATATTTTCCATTTTATAGTGCATATTTTAAGCGCATATTTTCGATTTTTTAGTGCATGAAAGTCCTTGCCCTGCTTATCACAAAATTTCCAACTATTATAAAAAGGCGGTAAAATTTTAACTTAATTAAAGACTTGCTGTATCGACTAATAATAGTAACTACCTCTTTTCATAACAGAAATAAGAGACAAATGGATGTAAAGAAAGAAAACCGATGACAATAGAAATTCTTAAAACAAAAACGTCAGTAAAAATTACGTATTGCCGGTTTAGAAATTCGACTGTTTAATATTTTATTTTACTATTTTAAACTCTTAGAAAAACTGAACACAATTTACTCGTGTAATAAGAAGTTACAAGTTTCTTCACAATTTTTCTAAAATATACACGAAACATTCGATTGTTAACAAAAAGACGATTAAATTGCAACTAAAATTAATATGAAGCTTCCTTTTTATTAAACAACAATTATGGCAAGAGGAAAAGAGATAGTTATATGTTAATAATAAAAAGGAAGCGGATAAGAAACGATAAAGCTTTTAAGCTTTAAAAAACGACTTTTGTATTATTCCTTTTTAGCTATAAAGAGACAACTATATAAATAAACAAAAAAAAAGGAAATGGAATATAAAAAATAATTTCAACTATATTTAAGTTGCGGCACTACAATACATTAATATAAGAAGTCAATAAAAAAAATAAAACTAGGTGTACTTTAATTTCATTTAGCAAAATTTCAAAAGATTGTTTTACCGACATATTATTTTACCTAGTGTCTTCAAATGCAATGAAATGTGCAAAGAAATTTGAAAATAACACACAAAACAACAATGAAAATAATTTTGTTGTTGCTTTGTGTGTTATTTTCAAATTTCTTTGCACATTTCATTGCATTTGAAGACACTAGCTTAAGTGTGCTGTAAATTTTATTTGTAAAAAAGTACAACACGATCACTAAAACTGCAATAAAAATTTAAATTTTAAAACACACTAATAAATTTACTCTTTTACATTTTTACGACTTAACACGGAACTACCGATTGTTTTCAATAGGTGGCTATAGTCCAACTAAACTCGAATAAAAAAGAAGCCCCTTATATCATAGTTAGTGCTGCCAGATTTTACGATTAATCGTCATTTTGATTTTTACTATCGCATGATCATGAAGAAATAGATTTTTTTTTTTTGGAAAACGTTAACCCGTGCCGAAAGTTGGACGAAAATGGCCCATTTTGGAAAAAAAATGTATTATTAAAAATTCCCAAAATTCGAAATTTCGAAAAAAATTATTTTTTATTTCATTTATTCATTTAATATAGTCAAAATGATTCAAAACGTGTTTTTTTTAAATTAATTTTAAAGATTTTTTAAAATGCCTAATTTGGAGATGTCTATTTGTACCACATAATTGTTGATATTAAAGAAAAAAATAAATTGGAAAAATGATAATTCGAGTTTGTATTTGGAGCGACTGCTTTCTAGGGCATTTTACAAAAATTGATCATTTTGTCAAAAATTAAACAAAATTTGAATGTTTTCATCAAATTTTACTAGTGTTTCCAATTCGGTTAATCGATTAACCGATTCCTCGATTAATCGCCTCTATTTCGGTTAATGTCGAAACAAATAAATTAAAACTCAAATAATTATTCGACCCGAATAATCGATTAAAATAGGTCGATTAACCGGCCAAATTTTTAATATGTAATTTTTTGCTTTATTTTTTCCCAAAACTTCATCATTTTCTTAACTTTGGCTAAAAAATTGCAAGAAACGCTTAGAAAAACAAAGACAAATACTAATACTAAAATACTATCAAATTGATTTAAAATCGATTGAAAGAGAAATATTTAGAAGCCATTTTTTGAGCAACTCCAGGCAAGTCGACATTGAACCACCGAGACACGTCATGGATTTTAAGAGACTCTTAAAATGGAATTGTTTTACATTACCAAAATTAATTTTTAATAAAATCTTTTTGAATTTTTTTGTAACAAAATAACAAAGTTTCTATTTGTAAAAAAATGCTTTAACACTATGTGTTGGCTGGACCAGGCTTTAGGAAATACAATAGACAATTTTTCATTTCTGTTTTAATTCTTTTAAAGTGTAAAATTAATTTTCATGAGAGCATTTTTTCAGCCTCTAGTCGATGATTTTATTTATATTTATTTTAACAAAAAGAGTGCGTATTAATTTTTCGAAAATCTGTGATAAAATTCGAACAAACAAATCTGTTTGAGATTTGACATCTGTTACTGCACACTCAGGGAATTTTCTACATGCTTTTTATAAATTTTTATGCTGATTCAATGAAATTTCGTTGGAATTCGTCCATTGAAACACGGAGCAGATTGTAAGATAAACAAAAATCTAAAAACAGAATATTTGTACGTATTTGTATTGATCACTTCTGACTAAAAACAATAACAGAAAGCTGAATATGAAAGAAAACAACGAATTAGTTATATTGTATTCAAGGCCTTACTTGGGTGACGGGTTGTTGAAAAAAATTATCATATGACACTAAAAACATATAAATAATTGATACCTACAATTTAATGGAAAACCACTGACTACGCCTGTCCATCAAAAAAAAAAAATGCAGAAACTACCCTACGGGAAATTTTAACAAACTGTCACCGAACTGGCCCCTTTATATGAAATAGACTGGTCACTTCTACATGACGGTGTCATAGGAGGGGGAAATTTACCCCTTGTGACATGTCACAAGACAAATCCTAGGACAGGTCCCTGAACTTTGTTTTTTATGAGAGTTCAGTAACCTGTCCTAGGATTTGTCTTGTGACATGTCACAAGGGGTCAATTTCCCCCTCTTATGACAACGCCATGTAAAAGTGACCAGTCTATTTCATATAAAGGGGCCAGTTCGGTGACAGTTTGTTAAAATTTCCCGTAGGGTAGATCTAGTCTGATCTGAAAATTATAATGGGTTTATAATTTTTAGAGAAAAAGGTTTATTCTTCTTCTTAACCTCAAATCTATTTAAAATTAATAAAATTGCATATTAATTAAAATATTAATTGCAGCTGTCTATATTACGTTAAAACAACACTGTACTAAACTTTTCACTAAGTTGATGCAGTTTTATGAAAAATTTCGTATTATTTATTGAAAATTACATACAACGAAAAAGCTTTTCGTAAAATTTGATTTGCATTAACTTTGTGAAGAAAACTTCATTAGTTTAGTGAAAACTTTCATTAAAACTCGTTCAATTAAATTCTGTCTGCGTAAATTACCTTAAAATTTGTTTAATGTTAATGGCCATTAACCCTCTAACCGGCAAGCCCGCCTCCAGGCGGGGTATATTTAATTGACCAGAAATACGCCAAAGGAGTATTTTATAATAAGAAATTATGCTTTTTCAACAGAAAACAAAATTTATTAAATTTTTTGTGAAGAATTTTTTTGTATACAATGCACGGTTTGGAAGCGAGAAAGTGTCAAAGATAAAATTACGTAAAATTTCAGAAATTAAATATTTTAAAACAACCAAAATTTTCAAAAATCTTAAAAACATATTTAAATTGACTAAAACAATTGATAGTGATCATGAAGTAAGATTGAAGCTAAGATATTCAAAAAGTTGCTTACTATGGTCCAAGGACGCACAGGATTCCATAAGCATACCTTTAAAGGACATTGCCTTAACTTCAAAATGAATGGACGAATTTTTCTGAAATTTGGTTAAAAGAGTATATTTGGTATAGGCAGCAAAGCTTTCAAGTTTGAATAATATATATTGAAGTTTCGGTGCGTTTTTGCTCAATTTCGCATTTTTCGAAAAACGAAAATCGCTAGATCCTCTTACGTAACAGCACAAAAAATGTAATTTTTTATTGCAATTACATTACGAAATAATTTGTGCCTAAACCTAGTAATTTTTATGCGCTAGTTTTTGAGATTCACCCTTAAACTATTTTGGCCCATATCGCCTAAAGTAGGCAACGAAAAAAAATTTTGTAGAAGAACTTATTGTTTATTTTTCATGAGGAACACATGGTATAAATTTCATTGCAAAAAAGCTTAGGCCGGTTAGAGGGTTAAAACCGAAAAGACTGAGAATTTAACCCTTTCACTACCGACTTTTTGTTTGCGGATGTAACGTTATTTTGACTTTAGATTCTTATTAAGGGTCCTCAAATTAAAAAATAATATGCAACATATTTTGCCCCCTCCCCCTCCTACCCACCAAAAATGACGGTCGAAAATCGATTTTTTCAAACTTCTGAGCCCTGTTTTATCTCTTAAACATTCGAGTAGCCAAAAATCTTTTGGTTGGTTTTCTCGTCATAAAACGAAGCTATATGCCAATTTTCAATACTCTAACTTCTTTAGTTTAGGAGAAACACCAGAACCCCCTTTTCATGGAGATTATGATTTCTTCAAAAAATTAGACTTCACTAACAAATATTGCGATCATGTTGAACTGCTTATACATAAAATGATTTTTATTTTAAGTCCAAGATCCTAATAAACTTATTTGTAAAAAGTATAAAGTTTTTTTTGCACTATTAAATTTTATATATTCTTTTAAATATCCCAGTGTAGAAAATCATTACCAGATATGTGGTTATGTAACTACATACTTGGTAATGGTAACTAGTTACTTTTGTTATTACATTTCTTATTACCTTTATATGGCGATGTCGCGAAAAAAATGAGTTGTCGTTACACACCAGCATACGAAAAATCAAAAAATATATCGTTACCTATGTGCTTACCAGTACTGACAAAAATAATGAGTCTAAAAATAGATTTTCTAAAAAATTATATAAAAAAAAATATTTTTTATTGTATTTTTTTTTTAAATAAAATTTGCTGGTGCGGGAATCGAACCTGGGTCTACAGATTGCCAGTCAACAGATCTACCATCTGAGCTATATCGACATGTAATATTTAATAGATAAAAACACAATTGACCTGCTGCACACACTTAAGCTTACTCGCCAACATCAAAAAAATATGTGGTTACATATATCCTTACCAGTGTTTAAAAAATATTGAGTCTAAAAATAGATTTCAAAAAATTTTCAAAAAAAATCTAAAAAATTATTTTCTATTTGAAATAATGATAAAAATAAGTCATTTTCCGTAACTCATTATTATATGTTTTAAAATAATACAGAAGGTAAGTGGGTGTCATTACTGGTAGTCCAAAAAATAATAATATGTCATTACCGTTTCTACACTGGGATGTGTACACTGTAGTGTACAAGGGTAGTGAAAGAGTTAACAATTATTTATGATATTCTCAGATTACTAATATTCATTTGCAGAATAAATTGGTATTTTCAAATGAAGCTTAACATTTTTTATATTGATGGCTCAATGTAAAAATCTGTTCTAGTTTTCAATGTTAAAAAATCAGCTCTTTGTGTTTTTATTGATAAAAAGTTAAGAATATACATTAATTTTGCATTAAACGATTAATCGATTAATCGCCAATTTTCTCGATTAACCGACCCGAATAACCGGTTAATTAATTTTAGTGATTTTTCGAATAATGCATTAACCGGTTAACCGCCTATGTCGAATAATTGGAAACACTAAATTTTACACAGTTTTTGGAAAAACATCACTTAAATTTGGTTAGACTATAATTATTATAATTCAAAATAACAATTTCGAAACAACAATTACAAAAATTTCCGATATGTGAAGCAACACCATCTTCAAAACGATATCTGGTTAGGGATTCCATAAAAAATTAACGATTACACTGTGCACGAATCGGAGACTTTTTCCCCGACAGATGGGGCACCCAGTGGTAAAACTAATTCGGGTACGCTGAATCTAGTGGTGCTAGCCGTTTTTCTAGGTTAGCTCTTTAAAAAAAAGATATTTGAGTTTGAAAATTATGGTTGCAAGCACCCCATAACACTCGATTTTTTAATTTGTTTACCGTTAATTTTTATTTAAGTTGTTTGTTACTCTACCAAGAAGCTTTGTGTTAAAAATAATCAAAATCGGTCTTGCGGTTCTGAAGTTGTGATTGAAAATGTGAGGACACCTTAAAAATCTTTATGCAAATTTTTCACTTCAATAAAAATTTCAGTACATTTAACGAAACAATAGCTGTGTTTGTGCGGCAATCTATCAACGTTGGTTTATGTCATACCCATATAAACTTGACACTAGCCAACATTTAGTGTTAACTCTTAAAGTTACTAATGTCAAATTTGTATGGGAATGACATAAGCCAACGTTGATAGCTTGCCGCACGAACACAGCTAATAAAATGTGAAATTTTGTGTAGAAAATTTCGAAGTGTCCTCACATTTTCACTCAGAACTTTTGAACCGCTGCGGCGATTTTGATTATTTTTAACCCAAAGCTGACTGGGGGAATAACAAATAACCTGAGTAAAAATAAATGGTCAAAATGTTAGATAAATCGCGTTTTTTGGGGTCCTTGGACCCAGAATTTTCAAATACAAATATCTTTTTTCAAGAACTAATTTAGAAAAACGACTGGCACCACTGCATTCAGCGTACTCGAATTAGGTTTACCCACCGGGATTTTTCAACTAGCACAGCGTTATCGTCTATTTTCGGAGTAAAATTCCTAATATTTTAAAGATGTTCGTTACAAAAATCTTGAAATATATTGTGCTAAATTGCAGTCTTTTACCAAATTTGTTACAAATGTTTTAAAATTTGTTTGTAATATGTTAGGTATTAAACTTCGAAAAGCGAATGATAATCTCCTATCGTCTTATAGAATCTGGACACTGGTTTTTGAAAGTTAATACTGAATTTAGACTGAGCAAAACCACCTGGTTTTCGTATAAAACTAAATTACAGAAACCAAGTCATTTGCACTGACACTTGCTTTACTTTTATATTCGTTCTAACAGGGTGTATCGAAAATTAATTATAAATTATACCGGGTATTTTTACTTGGTTTTGGCAAAAACCAGCTAGAATCTGGTTTTTAGTTTGTTTAAAAATTGTATGGAAAACTAAATTCATTTTGTAGTTTTCGGCTCAAGAACTAAAAATGGTCAAAAACTACTAATTTTTTCCCAGTCAAATATAGGGTGAGTTCCTAAACGTCAAAACACATTGCAGTGTTTGCGGTTTTACTACTGTTTCGATACAAAGCAAACAAGTGTGTTGCTTACTTTGTAATAAAAACATGTCAACAAAGCATCAACAACATTTGTGATGCACAGTTTGCTTTTTATATGCGCATCAATTGCGTTTACGAATGCATGACTTTTTTCAGTTGCTTTGCAAATGACGTTTTGGAACTCAGCCATACTACAAATGTAGCATTAAATTTTACAAAATTTTACTTTAAAATGTTAAAATTGTTTTCCAGCTACTTTCACAATTAAACGTTTTATAATAAACAAAAAATTACATTATTTTTTCAGCTGCTGCAGTTGATGTAGACGATGAGGAGGGTCCATATCAGGGAAAATATTTAGGAAAAATAAATTCTTATCATCATCAAGTAAACTCAAAATAAAAAGACAACAACATACATATATTCGAAAACATTTTAAAACCTACTTATTACAGGTTTCTGGCGATGTTTATGCAGTTAATGAATACACTTTTTTAATAGTGGGTTTTAATTATGATGGCAATGGTGCAGATACATTTTTCTGGGCAGGAGCATCTAATAGACCTGGGCCTCAGGGATTTATAGTACCTGATGAATATGGAAAGTACGTCTAGAGGGACAATTCTTCAACAATTTAACGACAACATTCGGTAGTTAAGTTTCCAGTTTAAACGCAGTATTTTGTTCACAAGAGCGAAAAAATTTCGCTCTATGTTTGTAGCACAAAAACTATAATAAAAACTTTAAAATGCACAAATTTTTTACAGTCTATAGAAAGCTACAATCACAACGTAGCCAAATGGCACTTTTTCGCTACATTTTCAAATGGTTCTGTCTATTAAATTAATGCGAAAAACATTCCACCGCAATTTCGCAACACTTCCACGCAAGTGAAAAATCATTTTTTTTTATATAGGGTTGTGTTCTGAAAAACGAAACCACATAAAATTATTCGGTTTCACATAAAATTATATGTTGTGTTTTTCAGAACACCACCGATAGAGTTTGACAGCTTTTTTCGCAAATGTATGAACAAAATACCGGCCTTTACTATAAAAACTTGACAATTGGACTACCAAATTTTGTCGTTAAAATTTTTGAGAATCGCACTACAGATGTAAAGTACATATTTATATGTATTCAAATTCTTTATAACCAATGACTTCAAAAATTTCAGAACTAATATCTTAGATCGTTATCATAATAAAGATTTCACATTGTCATTACCGGATCGGAAGAAGATAACCGAAATTAAATGGTTATCGGTTTATGATTTAAATAATCAAAATAATTTCGGAGATGTTTATATTCCCGAAGAATTTGAGCCACCGCGAGCTCAAGGTGGTGGTACGCTCTCAAAGCGTAGTCACAATGTTAGTAGTAGTGCTATTGAAATTTTGGATTCAAAGACAATAAGTATCATAGATTTCACCTATGATGGCAAAGGAAAGAGAACATTTTTCTGGGCCGGAGTGGGAGCACAGCCATCCAGTCGTGGTAGCAAAATACCAGATGAAATGGGATAGTAAGTTATTTTTTTAAACTTTGGTTGGTAACTTAACATAATTCTTTAATTTCACAGTTTAGATCCCATACGAGAGTATAAAAAAGAGACTATAACTTTGGAATTACCAGGCGAGAAAACATTATTCGATATTGATTGGATTAGCATTTATGATTTGGCTGACAATGAAAATTATGGCCACGTTTTAATTGCCGACAATTTAAATGTACCACCCTCCTTGGTGAAAATAACACCATATGAATTTTCCTTGCCAAATTGCAGACAATTGCATAAAAACTTACAAGTATCCTGGGAAGTATTTGGTCCTCAAATAACTTTACAGTTATCGGGCCAAGTGGAAAAAGATGACTACATGTCGTTTGGTTTATCGGGCTCAGAAACCTCATCTCAAATGATAGGTGGCGATGTTGTGGTGGCTTATATGGATGACATAAGAGGATATTCCGTAGATTATAATATAACATCCTTGGCTCCATGTGTCCAGGTGTTGGGTCAAAACAAAGGTGTATGTCGGGATGATGTTGTAGGGGGTTTAAATGACTTTCAGTTGAATACTTATAGCCGTAAAGATGGCATAAATACTATTACATTTAGAAGGACTTTAATATCGTGTAAGTTTTCTGGATAATAATTTTGAATTTAAATTGAAATTAATATTAAAATTATTTTCCTTTACGCTATATTTCAGCCGATCATGGTGATAAAGAAATCCGTTTAGATAGAAGCAATTATGTTATTTGGGCTTTAGGTCAATTGGATTCGAATTATGAACCTGCTTTCCATACTTATTATCCAAAAAGTGATGTGGTAATCGATTTTAATACAAGCGAACCGGTTAATGATTGTTTTAGTTTTACCAAACGCACCGATACACCAATTCAAACCTGGGAAAGAGTTAAAATATTAGATCCGTAAGTATTTTTGTTAAATTCAAATATACATGGTTAAGATTTGTAGAATTTTTAATTGATAAATGCTTTCCAGAACCGTTCGGACATTTAATTCATATTTGGGTCCTTCGGGTGGATTAAAAGGTTATCAGGGTATAACAGGTATGTTTAATTTTCTTCATTTGAGTTTTTTTTTTTTTGTTAACGATTATTTTGTAGGTCATGTGTCCAGTGGTTTGGCTTGGTATATTAATGGTTATATGATACCGGAATTATATTTGAAGAGAGGTCTTACCTATGCATTTAAAGTAAGTAATATTTAATAAATAAAAAGTGAGTTTCTTTACTTTTTGGGTAAAGTTCAGTTAGTCCTCTCACAAAATGACAAAATTACCCAAAAGTATGGGAACGCTCAAAACCACTTTTCTAAAAATTGATTTCAAAGAAAAATTGAAAATTTTCACAAATATACATTTCTATTTGCTTTAAAAGTTCTTTCCTAGTGTCATCAAATACAATCAGCCTGATTGCGGTTGTCGTTGTCGTATTACGACAGCAGGCGTTGTCGTTGTCGTTTTTATTATATTTTGGTATTGTGTAAAATATACGACAGAGAATATAATAAAATTAAATATTTCATCTATTTTTGTGGTGTTTTCATAAAATAATCAAAAAAAATAAATTTTGTAATAATAAAACGATTATTGTTTCATAAAATCAAGGTGTCAGAGTGAAACTTTTCATTTTAAGGATAGTGTGTTTTTCCACAAGTTTTAAAATACCCAGTGCGTTAAATTTTTTAATTTTTGTTTTAAAAAATTATTATTTAAATAAAAAAATTTCTTCTTTAATTTAACTTGTTAATATATTAACGTGATTTTATGTTTAATTTCACTTATTTTAATACTTTTTTTTAAAGTTTTTTGAGGCTGTCGTGCACAAATATTTATACGACAGTTTTTGGTGTATTGACCGAAAAAAACGACACTCGCGGTACCAAAAAATGCTTTTTGGCAAAAACGACAAATTTTCTTGTCGTATACGACAACCGCAATTAGGCCGAATAAAAAATGACATAAAATTTACGAATTACACACAAAACAACAACAAAATTATTTTCGTTGTTGTTGCTTTGTGAGTTATTTTTAAATTTCTTTGCACATTTCATTGCATTTGTAAATACTAGTACCCGTATTCAAAATGAAAAAGTTTATGCTAACTTGGTGCTAACTTTTTTACACACAAATTCCCATAAGGGAAAGCTTGCAGCTAGTTAGTTAGTATATGCTTTTTCATTTTGAATACGGCGGTGGATAATTATTACGGTTTATGTCCCGCCCTTTTTTCAATCCCGCAATCCCGGGAATTTTGTGCGGGATTTATTTTATTTTTGTACAGAAGTTTTAGCTAGTATATTACAATTTTGAAAGCTTTATTTAGGCCTTGTGCGAGGTGGCTAAATTTCTTCTAAACTAAAAACAAATTGACAAAAGGGTTTAAAATTTTTTTGAAAATTGTTTTAAGAAATTTTCTAATTTCAAAGAAACTTGTAAACCTGAATTTAGTTTAGAATTACTTTAGCCTGTTTGCACCCACCCTTAAATTTAAAGCATTGATTTTTTTAAAATTAATTTAAATAAAATATACATTTAAAATTAAAAAATGCCGTTTTAAATTCAATAAACAGAATTAGTATTAAAAAAACTATTTAGGCCGAGTTCTTTTTTATATCAGTTGAATTTGGCTTAGTTAAACCGAAAACAAATTTTATTATCCATTACCAAGTTTACCAACCAAATTTCTCGTACGTCGAAAAAGATTGTTCTTAAAATTTATGATCTTTGTTCAACCTAAGCAATATGTACAACATTTCAACATCAGTATTTCAGTTCTAAATACATACCTCCAAAAAATTCGGCATTAAAATTAAAAAATTGATAACAATATTTTCGTATTTTTAAAGATGGATGGATGGTAACCGAAACGATGCGGTTATCGGTCAGGGTAACGCTATTTTAGATTATTTCGGTAACGGTATTTTAAGGGTAGCGCTATTTCATTTATTTCGGTATCGGTGTTTTAAGGTTAGCGGTACTTTCGATATTTCGGTAACGATATTTTAAGGGTATCGATATTTCGTTTATTTCGGTAACGCTGTTTTAAGGTTAACGGTTTTTCAGTTATTTCGGTAACGGTATTTTAAGGTTAACGATAGTCAGTTATTTCGGTAACGGTATTTTAAGGTTAACGATAGTCAGTTATTTCGGTGTATAGCGCAATTTTTTTTACAATAAGCAAACGAGAATAAAAACGAAACCAATTTATCAACTTATTGTACTAAAAATACTCAATAGCACGTGAAATTAGCAAAAACAGAAAATTAAAAATAACGGTATTTCATTTATTTCGGCAACGGTGTTTTAAGGGTATCGATATTTCATTTATTTCGGTATCGGTATTATAGGGATAACGGTATTTCAGTTATTTCGGTAACGGTATTTTAAGGATAACGGTTTTTCGATTATTTCGTTAACGGTATTTTAGCGGTATTGCCTGCCAACCCTGTTTTTAATTGATATAAGTATTTTTTACTTCAAATAATTTTATTTAAATTGATATTCCTTTATTTCAAATGTATTTTTTAAATTTTATTTATTTTTAAAAGAACGCATCTGTTTCTGCAAAAATACAAAGAGTATTGAATAGTACCGTTACCTAAAAACTTGTTGCTCAAAACTTATTTATATTATATTATATATTTATTTATATGTATATAAATTGAGGAATTGCACAAAAATTAGGTCGTTCGCTTTGTGTAGTGCAAAATTATTTAAAAGATCGCGAAAATTATGGAAAAATAAAAGCTCTGGTCGATTAAGTCTATTCAATGCGTGCAAATCGAAAAGTTTCCAGAATGGCTTCAAAAAATGTACGAAGCGCTATGATAAAAATGGAGTGCGTCAAGTTTATGCTGAAAAACGTCAGTATAATTCGATGTGAGAGCTAAAAATGGCAATTTTGAATGCTTGGAATATAAGGCTAGAAACACTAGAAAAGTTGATAAATTCTATGACCAATAGCATTTATAAAACAAATAAAAATGGTCAATGTATAAATTGAAAAAATATCAAGGTTTGTTATTTTATTGGATTTCTATGTACTGACCTTATCATTTCGACGCATTTGAAAACGCACATTATATATACTTGGATTTATAAATTGAACTAACGGTAAACAGATGTAATCAAATAATTTATATATAAACAAGTTTTGAGTAACAAGTTTTTTAGGTAAAGATACTATTCAATACTTTTTGTATTTTTGCAGAAACAGAACAAAATGTAAGTGACCTTATCTTTTTGATGTAAGTGACCTTATCTTTATGTATAAAGGATAACTTTTTTAAGTGTAAGATAAAATCACGAAATAAAAAAAATTTAAAATATTTTTTTTTTATTTAGCGTTTTCTATCGTATATAATTAAAATTCTTAATTATTTTAAAATATTTTACAGGTAAGAGGTGGTAATAATCCTCACTCACCCGACAACTATCATCCACTCGTTATTACTGATGAACCACGCGGTGGTTACGATCGATTAAGCGATGCCAAACAAAGTGAAATTAGAGTTTTAGCAGGTGTGGAATTTACACGTAGGGGTCGACCAAAGCCCACAGCAGCAGGGCCATTATGTATATCACGTTATCCTCCTAATTACGATCGTAGATTAGATGATAATTTTCCAAGCTTTAAGAAATTTAATCGTTCTCTAGTAACCGAATGCCCTTATGAAGAACCGGCCGTATTAGAGATAACACCAAATATAACATGGCCTGATACAGTGTATTATAATAGTTTTACTCATGCAAATATGGGTTGGAAAATTCACATCATAGACAGTTTTACTAATGTCAAGAATATGGGAAATAATTTGAGGGAAAACTGGAATAGTTTAATGGTAGGAGTGTTTATAGTTACTATGATAGTAAGATATTAAAAGTTATATTGTTAAAATAAATGACTGATGGTTTTATTTTGTTATAGTTAAAAGCAAGTTAATAAATTAATATACATTTTTTCATTTAAAAATTTGGAGTTATTTTATTTATACACATTTATTTTTTATTTATTTTTTTTATTTTTTGAAAACCATTAAAAAAAAAGTATATAATTATTTTTAATATGTATGTTTACGTATGTATATTGTTTCTTCTTTTTAATAGAGTTCCAAGAACAATTTATGATAAATATATTGTAGTATTGAAATTTTTAATAAATATAGTAAATAATAAATATTGGCCTGTTATTATTTATTTAATCCTACGTAAGTATATATTTTGAATATGATGACAATAAAGTAGATGAAACATGTTTTAATTCGATGAAACTTATTTGTATAAACCGTGTCACTGTTTAACACTCGGTTCGAAAGACCAAAAATTAACAAAAGGTAAAAATAAGAACACAGCTTAGTTAGTTAAAAATGATGCTGCAGAAAAAGCTGCTGAAATTCTGGGATGTGATGAAAATCGAGCGGTTTCAAATCGATCGTTTTCGAAATTTCAATCCTGAATATTTTGTATTATTTTTAATTTAAAAGCGATAAGAAGACGTAAATCGATATAACTGATACAACTACAGCTGTTTAAAATAATTTCAAATCTCTTTGCCTTTTCTATTCATCATTTATTTTTTGATTTTTTAGCCAAATCGATCGAAATCAAAATCGATCGTTTTCCATCACATGCCAGATTAGCAGATTTTAGTACATAAATGCTAAATACTAGTTCCCGTATTCAAAATGAAAAAGTTTATGCTAACTAACTTGGTGCTAACTTTTTTACACACAAATTCCCCTAAGGGAAAGCTGCCAGCTATTTAGTTAGCATATGCTTTTTCATTTTGAATACGGGGGTAGTAAAATAAGAACAGGATAATTAAAACTGTTAAATTTACAGAATTTTAGTTACATTTAAGTTAATTTTTAGACTAAAAATAAACTGTTATATCTACAAAATTTTTGCTATTTTTAAGCTAAATTTAGTCGAATGCAAATAACAGTCGATCCTGCCAAAATCAGCAAAAATAATTGCTAAAAAATTGTAAACTGCTGTTTTAAAAAGGCTCGATTTTTATTTGCATTTTAAAAAAATCTAAAAAAAACTTCGAAAATTTAAAATTTTTTTTGTGATTTTTTAGGCTATAAATTATTAGCAAAATTTTTTGCTGATTTCAGCAAGTTAATTAGCTATTTTCCATTAACAAAAATTTAACTCAAATATGTATAACTAAAGTTCTATATACTTAACAGTTTTTTTGCTGTTCCTATATAACTAATATATAGCAAAAATAATCTGCTAAGGCTTAGATATTATTTCTATCGGAAGGATTTTATTGTTAAGCATGATAACTACAATGCAAGAATTCCACTAAAATTTCAGCGGTCTTAAACTTTGTGACGAAAATATTTGTGAAGTTAATATACTACGGTTTGTATTATTAACATTAAATTTTTGAAAATTGACTTATACGGCTTTCATAATAAACCCTTTATTTAATAATTCGTAAACCTTTAATCCCTAATTGGTTTTTCGAACCGATTTATTTTACTTTCTTTTTAATATTTGTTAGTTTTGCATTTTTTTTAAATAATTTATGTTAAACTTTAAATATTTAAATGTATGTAACTAATAACAACACTAGATTTTTAAATATTTTTTTATTTTATAAATAATTTAGTAATTTTTAAAAATTTTTTACAGCTAATCGAGTTTATATCACTTTCTTATTACATATGTCACACATTTTTTTCAATAGGTCCATTCGATTACTTTTCTCAGTCATGTCCAGTAAGAATTACTCAGTACAAACTCACAGAGAGTAAGATAAGATTTACTAGCAAAATAAAATGTTCAGAAACATATACGCGAACAGAAAATTTGCAACAATTTGCAAGTTTGTAGACACAGCTGATTACAACCCCAAATATATATATTTAGAAGGTTTTCTTTCTTATCTTTTCCATAATTTAATTTAATTTTTTTATTTATTACAATAACCTAGCCGATAGGCCATAATCGGTTACAAATTTCTACTAAAAGTCTTACTGCTTTGCATTTCCATGAAATAACATAATTAGAAAATATTTTTTTTTTATTTACAATAAACAAACATATGTTTTCGAAACATATGGTTTTTTCTGCTTGCAAATTCTTACTGGCAAAAATTTGTCCAGTAAAAATTTGCAAGCAAAAGAAAAAGACTTAGAAACTCTCATCTCTTTTTTCTTTCTGTTTACTGAGTATTTGTGTTAACGAACGCCTACCAGTAAAAATTTGTACAAATTTGTACAAATTATCCAGTAATCGAATGGACATAATAAAGAAAAAGTTACCAATTTAATATTCACAATATTTTTATTCTATATGGTTTTTTGTTGATAAAAGTTCAAGGTTCGTGTTCTTTGACAAAATTTTCTAAACTTTTAGGTATTTGATTACGATACGGTATACGATATTTACTGATTATTGTGGCAGCTAAACACTTAAGACTTATATAATTCATAAGAGGTATATTATTTGCAGAATTGAGTGCAATTAAATTGTAAGGACGTTCATCTGATTTATTGGGTTGATCTAAATCGGCACCATGATCGAGCAGTATTGTTATGATCTGAGGAAGAAAAAAAATTAAAACGTTTTAATATAAATTTTATCCTTAAGGAATTTTCAGAATAGGTAAAGATTTTCCCAGATTCTAAGGTGGTGTTTCTAAATGACGGTTTGCTTCAGACAAACGAAAATACAATAACAAAATATATGCAATACAAAAACAAAATACGTGCAGTCACTCATTTGTGTGACAAGGAACGTCTTCTAGAAACCAAATGTAAGTTTTATATTTTTTTTGTTCTTAACTAAGAGTCTACCGCCAGAATATGTAAAAATTCCTAGCCATCAAAATTTGCACTCTTTTTTGAGGGTTCTTATTCTATGAGTCAAAAATTATTCAAATAAAACAAATATTTTTGAAATTTCAGTTTTTGTCAAACATTTTTTACACTAATCTAAAAAGAATCATAAAGGGCACAAAAATTAGAGTAAATTACTAAATTAAAAAGCTGATCAGAAATGTTGCTAAATTTGAATATTTTGTAATTAATTCAAAAAAGGTTAAAAACAAATTAACATGGATGGTAACCGAAACGATGCGGTTAGCGGTAAGGGTAACGGTATTTTAGATTAAGTATTTCGGTAACGGTATTTTAAGGATAACGCTATAGGAAATTAAAACTTACACTACTCACCGGTAGAGGGCGCTGAAATTTAGTATTACCTGAGCAGCTATTTAGTATCAGTTAAATATCAGTGGAACCTATATTTAAAAACTCAAAAACTGCTTAAAATTGCTCAAAATAAGGAAAAAAAACAAGCGCGGAATATATTAAAATAATAAAATTTGAGATATCCGTTTGTTTTTTTGCTTTGTTGTTTGTTATAATTTAAATTTAAATAAAAAAAGAAAATTTTAATTTGTTGAACAAAGTGCCATCTAGTGATAACGATGTTGTTATAACTTATCAAAATTTATTTTTTTGGTGATGCCATACCCCTGATAGGTGTTTTTAATTTTATAAAATATCGAAAACAATAAATGTCAAAAAATTATTTACGTGTTTATTTGTAAAGGTAGAGAAGGGAACATAATAGCTGTGTTCGGGTACTCAACATTGGGATCCCGCGGGATCCCAATTTTACCAAAAAGCGTTTTCTTACTACACAATTGGGTATATGAGAGCTGTCATGAGAGAGTAATATTCTTGTTCTTCTTGCACGAGAAAGCCCAGACTTTTTTTTCGTGTAAATTTGGGTAAATTGTTTTAATCAGCTGTTATATTATCAGTTGGGTGCAACTAGTTCAATTGAACTCTTCACTTATTTGAACCAAAGACCTAGTTCACAACTAATAGCTCTTTTAGTTCAATCGATCATTTCATTCATTCAGAAAATATGTTTATCATTTACAAAAATTAGTATAATAGTTGCAAAAGCCTATCGGTGATTTTACAACTCCATAAAATTACCGACAATTTTCTGAAGACGCTTGTTTAAATGTGTTAAAGAGTTAAATATGTAAATAACTCGAAGCTTTTGTTTAATATTAAAATCTTTTCCAAATTTAATAAACTATGTATTCCTTTTTGTAAATAGAAATGCCTAAAAGGAAATTTTTATTAAATTTTTGATTTAAAAAGGGGTTTAACTAGAAAAGCTATCTAGATTTTTACAACAAATCGAACAAGAGCGCTCACCAAAACGAACTATAATGCACAAATCTATTGACATTTGTTTTTCGGGCTTCAAATGCGGTTTTTCGCCTTCGTTTACTTTTGTGCATTTTTGTTATTTCGGGAGAGTATTTCTTGTTAACTCTCATTTTACCGAACTTTACCCAAAAAGTAAAGAAACAGAGCTATTATAATTGCTCTATTTCGGGCGGCCCCAAATCTTTAAATTTTATTTGTTTACAAAAAATAAAATAAAAGTCGTAAGTAGGGATAGTCGTCTTTTTACAAGTAGTTACCCAGATGGAAATTGCCCACGGTGAAAAAAATAGTACTGGAAGAGCACTGTTTTTTTATTATGCCAGTACCACTTTAAATGTGCTTTGCCACTGTTTTCTGCTATTTTAACAACATTTTTCTATCTGACGCTTCTTTTACCCTAATTTTTAACACCGAATTCAATCATGAAGAATATCAATATAACTTTTTTCATTATATTTTATAGAAAACAGCGAGACCCCAGAAAATTAAAAAAAAAATTTATCTTCTAGTTTTGCAATTATTTAATATTTTATTACACAATAAAAAACAACAAAATCAATTTGAAACAAAAATATATATTTTTTATTATTTTAAAAAAATTTAGAGTTACCACTAGAGATGAGCGATATTTTCATACCGGTGATTTAATCACAGTTATTGATAAATCACTGGTAACGGCAGTGATCAAATATTTCAAGTCGCAGTTACTCGGAATGTCGTTCTTTTAAAATTTTTGTACTATTCTTTCTTGCAAACTTAATTGTGCACAGTAATACATGTTTTTTTTCAATAACAGTGACTTGCTTTCACACTCTTCTGAATAAAATGTCTCCTTCTATCATGTCTTTGTTACCGGTCGCAACTATTTTTCTTTTAAGGCCGAGTTTTTAGGAAGTGGATTATCTTTAAACTTAGTTCAACGCAGTTTGTAACTGGAATACTGCTTTTAAAATGTGATTTATTTTGTTTTATTTCAATAAAGAAATAAATTATACTCGAGAAAAAGTTTTTCCGGCAAATTTTTGTTAATAAACTTTGAAATGGCTGACAAAATTCGTTTTCGGTTTAACTAAATTAAGTTTAACTGACATCTTAAAAACACGCCATAAATATTATTTCGTTTATTTATCAGAAAATCGAAGTCTTTTCCATAGAAAAACCGTGATCACGATCACAGTTTAAAAGAACAACGATTTGCAAATCACATTCACTGAGAACAATGTTACTGAAAAATCGCCGAATCCGAAACCCGTGATCACGGTCACTGTTTAAAAGAACGGTGATTTGAAAATCACGATCACTGGTAGCAGCGTTATTCAAAAATCACCGGATCGCTCATCTCTAGTTACCACCAGATTTTTAATTGTTTTTAAAGTACTGGCTATACACTGATTATTTGTATTTAAAGTACTGGCAAGTTACTGAATATTTTTAATTTATAGTACTGGGAAAACACCAGGAAGTAACAAAATCCAACACTGGGCCTACGTGGGCAAATACCTATATTGGTGTTATCATTTCGACACCGTACCAGTACTGGAAACATAAAAAATCCGACACATCGCCATTACATGCACTACCGCCTCCAACGCTGAGCCAGTACTGTGCCGTTCGTATTTTTCTATCTGGGTACAGATATAGATATAAAATTCACCTTACATTTCGTACACTTGAAAAATGTCGCATGTTTTTTTTATATATAGATGGCGCTATTTTTGCCATTTTTTTTGTTTTTGTACATTCATAAAATTACACAGAAACTAAGCTATGTAGAAGCAAAATGATCAAAAATTTGTCACTTTGTACCTCTAAATTAGGTATGCGATTTTCTTTCAGCGTTGGTATATTTCAGATTTGATTCAACTTCCGAGGCTAAATTTTAAATTAAATTAAATATCGTCAATAAAATGTACAATGAAATTTGAAAATAAAACACAAAGCAACAACTATGAAATAATTTTGTTGTTGCTTTGTGTGTTAGTTTTATTGTAAACAAATATTAGTGCATTAGAGGGTTAACAAGTTCGTATTTCTGCAAGAAATATGTATCTCTAATCTTACCCAGCAAAAACATGGTAATCACCGGTCATTACCGTAGAGATTGCCAAGTAATATTAGGTCCTTAACTTTGGCATTACTTTAAAATACAAAATAATGACTTACTGAAAATGAATTATAGACGTACTTATATTTATATACTAGCAAAACAGTCACTTACTGGTACTTGTTTCCTAACTTCTAGGTAACAACTTATTCTATCACTTTAAACAGAATTATTGTTTTTTTTTTCTTCTTTCATATTTACCTCATTATTAAAATTATACGGTTGTGCTGCTATATGCAATGCCGTTGATTTAACTTCATTTTTAGCGTTAACATTCATGCCGCAATCCAATAACAACTGAATGACCGAAGCATTAGGGAAAATTACCTTAAACGTGAATTGAAATATGAAAGAAATATCATTAAAACTCATTACAAAATAATAACCCCAACATACTCACATTTAAATTTTCATCATTTAGCAAGCCACTTTTTATAACATTTAGGCGTGAAACACAAACGTGCAATAGGGAATCATTTGTACAGGCACTCGTTATATTAGTCTGAACCAATTTTCGAACAGAAGAATAAACAAGTTGGGTTTCATCTGGTGTTCTAGCAGTAGTAATCAATAAATATATGGTGTGAGCTATACATTTAAAAATACTATCGAAATTTTCTTGTTGTCTTCTTGATATAGGGCGTATTTGTAATAGCGCATGACATTCAGCTACTGTTTCTGTTAGTAATTTAAATACAGCTAAAACATTTTCGAAATGTGGTAGATTTTCATTGCCAGAATTTGATTGATTCAAATCTGTATTTCGTTCATGTAACTCTAACATTAGTCTCACTAATGCCTGTGACGCAAAAGATGTATCAAAATACAGAAGAGTATTATGTTGAACTCTTATCTCTAGAAGTAAAGTCCAAAGTTGTATACAACGTTGTAATTGTAAAGAATCGGCATATGAAGCTCCACGAAATGTTAGACGAAATAAAGTGTCTTTGTGTGTAATACCCAAAATACGTTCACATATTAAAAGACTTTGTATACGCATAGCATCCATGTCGGCAGCAATTATGTCGAGTTCTACTAGAGTAGTAAATTCTCTATTGTTACAGTAGGCTTCACGTAAAGGAACTTTGGGAAGCTTTTCTAAATTCAAAAAATAGTAAAATAAGACGTAAAAAAAATATTTTTTTTTTTGAGAATAGGAGATTTTTCTTTTGAAAATTATTTTGGAAACTGATATCTGCATATTTTTTACTGCATATATATTCCGAGAACTACTTTCTATTAAACCCTTTAATTTTTTGTATGCAATGAATTTTTAAATTTTAAATTGTTTAGAATTTTAAATAATTACCTATATATGAAGTCTTTGATGCTCTTAAATGATGTGCCAAACGCCAGTGTAATATAGCAACACGACTTTCATTATGTTCATCCAGAAAAGTTGAACCTTTAATAAGAAGCAAATAAAATTTAAACATACAGAAATTCCAAAAAGAAATCAACATACCTATTAATTCATGTGCTTCTGCTAATCTTTCAACTGTGTATTCCAAATTATTTCTTAAATAGTCAAAAATTTGATGAGCTCCTTTCAGACAGGCAGTGCGTAAAGCATCATCACCGTGACGGCTGACAGCATAAGGATTGGCACCATGTTCCAATAAAAGCTTGGTTGTTTCCAGTCTGAAAAGAAAAACAACAAAACGTATTAAAAAAGAGTAAAAAGTTAAAGTCGGGCATGCCGACTGATGATACTCTACACCAGTCTGGTTAAAAGTTAACTGTTTGGATCCGGAATTTTAATGGGTTGAAATTGATTGGTTATGAGTTATGTGTCTGTGTACCAAATTTTTGGCTTTTCTTAGTTTAATACTATGTATACTGAAAGTATTCGAATGAAGAATATGTTTTGATTAAATCAACATCAATATTTTGTTTAATTTATTTTTTATTTTATTTGTACGCCAAATTGAGAATATTTAATGAAAAATACTTAAATGGTGCAATTGTTCCAGTTTTTTTTAATTTGTTGGCTTCAAAATATTAGATTCTACATATTCTTGGGTGGAAGACCCTTGAAAAAGTCTCTAAATAAATGCAAATCCAATATTTATGGCTTCAGTAGAGATTTTTATTTTCCAAACTTTATGAAACACTAATTTTAATCCTGATCCTACTTTAACAGATTGTTAAATTGTTCCTTATTAAAATTAATTATGCATAATGTTTTTTTTTACAAATTAGCTTAAATACGTTAAAATAAACTGTTTAGAAACTTTATGCATTCGGCTGTAAGCAAAAAAGAAAATATATGCATTAGACCGACACACGACTCACGAAAAAAATTGCCCCCCTCAAAATAAACCTTGGTTTGTTTTATGATGATTCCCAAAATATTTCGGGTCTAGCAATGAGATCTGACGAGCTGGATCATTTTTAAAAAAGGTTTTTTTTAGTTTTTGTAAGAATTTTGCATTTTAGCTGAAGACAACATACTCAATATGGGTATAATATGAAAGGTTTTTTTGAGGTGAATCCAGCGGTATATATGTTCAAGTATATCGAGACATGTCCTATTTTGAAGGAAATTCTATAAAAAAACAAATTTTTGACTTTTTTGTACGGAGGCGTTTGTGATTGAAATGTCAAACTTACATATCACAATATATAGTCGATTTAAGTGAACACGTTCAATGTGGTGGAAACAATATAATCCAAATAGGGCAATATGGATACCAAAACTTTTCTTTTGACAAGTAAATCATCGCTGAGTGGATATAGTTTAAAATATTGTAAATTTAAACATTTTTCACGGTGCTCTGGATTAAATTTTGACAAAATTTGGAGTTACCCCAATTCAATAAAAATTTTTTTTGTAGGTTTCTTATTAAATAAAATATTTTATTAAAATACGTGTGTCTGTAATTTTTTTAAGAAAAATCTAAATATAGGCTGACCCTAATAACTTTTTTCCTTCGAAAAAAAAATATTACGCAAAAAAAACGCGGGTTGGGATTTTTTCTTTTAAGTTGCATTTTTATCCTTACATCTAGTGTTTCCAATTATTCGACATAGGCGGTTAACCGGTTAATACATTATTCGAAAAATCACAAAAATTGATTAACCGGTTATTCGGGTCGGTTAATCGAGAAAATTGGCGATTAATCGATTAATCGTTTAATGCAAAATTAATATATTTCCTTAATTTTTTTTATCAATAATACACAAAGAGCTTCCTGTTTTTGTTAAATGAATGATTCAGTTGCCAAATCGATTAAACCCATCTTTAATTTTCTTTAAATTATTGAAGCAGATAACTTAATATTTCAGCTTCAGACTGTGAAAATTTCAAATTGGAACGCCAATGGGTTCAAAAGAAAAACGCTATTTTTGAACAAAGTTTTTTGAATTTTGACAAATAAACATAACACTGCATGACAAAATCTTGACTTTAAAAAATTAATAGAGGTCTGACCATCAATTCTGTATATTTTGGACATGCTGATTACAATGGCGTACTTTATCTTTCGATCTAAGGTACATATTTTCCGCGAAATGACTTTAAAGTTTAACGGTTTTCCATTTAGTTTTTTATATACAAAAATTTGCAAATGCAATCAATATAAATTTTTTGTTTTGAAATGTAGGCACAGGACCTCTATTCATATTTAGGCTTAAAATTTGATGCATAAAACTTGATACTAAAACCACTGTTCGCGTTAATAATGAATTTTTACGGTTTTTTTAAGGTTTTAGCCAATTGAATCGCTGAAAGCAAAATCGGCCTTAATAAATGATATGGCTTAGTAAAGGAGTAATTAAAAGGAAATATTTCAGCAAAAAGATGTACCAAGATGTCCCCAAAGTCCAACTTTTAGTATAATATGGGATGACCCCTAAAAACTGTTTTTGCAAAATTTCAAGCAAAACAGTTTCCATTTGCAAAAGTTATCGCAATAAATAATTTTTTTACTAAGGTTAGTTTCGTACTAAAGACACTTAGTAAAAAATGTATTTATTGCGATAACTTTTGCAAATGGAAACTGTTTTGCTTGAAATTTTGCAAGAAGAGTTTTTAGAGGTCACCCCATATTATACTAAAAGTTGGACTTTGGGGCCAACTTGGAAAGCTATGCTGACATATAAAATTTTTGAAAAGTCGCGATTTTAACGTATAGGTCGCTATAGATGAATACATTTTTTTTGTTGAAATATTTCCTTTTAATTGCTTTTTTGCTAAGCCATATCATTTATTAAGGCCGATTTTGCTTTCAGCTATTCAATTGGCTAAAACCTTAAAAAACCGTAAAAATTCACATAAAACGCGAACAGTGGTTTTAGTATCAAGTTAATGTATCAAATTTTAAGCCTAAATATGAATACAGGTCCTGTGCCTACATTTCACCAAAAAAAATTTATATTGATTGCATTTGCAAATTTTTGTATATAAAAAACTAAATGGAAAACCGCCACATTGTATTCAGCATGTCCAAAATATATAGAATTGATGGTCAGACCTCTATTAATTTTTAAAAGTCAAGATTTTGTCTTGCAGTGTTATGTTTATTTGTGAAAATTCAAAAAATTTTGTTAAAAAATAGCGTTTTTCTTTTGAACCCATTGACGTTCCAATTTGAAATTTTCAGTCTGTAGCTGAAATATTGAGTTATCTGCTTCAATAATTTAAAGAAAATTAAAGATGGTTTTTTTGAGATATTTGAAAATTAAAGATATTTTTCAAATTACAGTATCCTTTTTCCACTACACATTTTATTTTTGCAATTTATTTTGAAAGTAGATTATATAAGCATTGCTAACAATCGGATAACGCGTTCAAAAGTTGTAATCATTTGAACATCATGTATTTTTCACAAATTTACTGAAAAAAATCAATTTAAAACAGCGATAGAACGCGAACCAAAATGAATTTGGAAAAAAAATGTTATGTTTAATATCGTGACACTTAGCAGAATGTATGTACCAAGTTTTGTAAAAATCGAAAGTGGTCATGTCCAAAATCTTCTATTTTTGTATCCATTTAATAATGATACATCAGAGAAATTTGTTTTGAATATTTTACAGTTAGGAGTCAATAAAATATTTTGGAATAAAATTTTATAAAATTCTGAAAGTGGAGTTATAAAATATATAAATTCGACGTGTTTAAAAAAAGTTTTCAAATTAAAAAAGCACATCTACACCAGAGAAACAGAGCAAAAACTCCTATTAGAAAAAGCCACCTCTAATTAGCTCTATTAAAAATGAGTTAAAAATGGCAAAAAACCGCTGAAAGAACCCCAAACTTAAAACTGTTACATATCGATAACATTTACATTGGTAAATTTTTTATTTCTTGATAAAAATTTTTAAAAATCTGAGAAACTTTAGATACAGCATATCTTTAAATGCAATTTTTAATTAATACATACTAGAACAAATTTAATAAGGCACTTAAAAAAAATTTATCCAAAGTTTTAAAGAATTTATTAAGGTTCTTCCTCCTCCTCTTAAGAAATAAAAAACAACGAGTTGGAGCATCTTTATAGTGAGCCATTGATATAAAAAAAATTAATTTTAGTTAACTGAAAATACGAATTTACTCTACAAAAATTTAAAAAAAAATTTGCTGAATATTTGCTGAAGATTATCATAAAGAATTGTTAAATTCTCAGCCTTTTTTCGTTATTCGTTTTTAAGGGCCATTAACAAAATAAATGAAAGTTTGAACTAACTTACGCATAGAGAATTTTCTTGGTCGAGTTTTAATGAAAATTTTCACTTAATTAATGAAAAAATAAATTTTGTAAAAAAGCTTCAAAGTTTTTATGAAGCTCTTTTTAATAAAACTTTTTTATTGGGTGTATGAAATTTTTATTAAATAATATGAAATTAAAAAAAAAAAACTACATCAATTCAATGAAATCTTTCAATGGACAAATTCCAGCGAAACTTCATGGAATCAATGTAAAAATTCATAAATAGCATGTAGACAATTCTCTCAGTGTACAGTTACAGATGTCAAATTTCATATAAATTTGAATATTTTCACGTTAATTTTGTGTCAACTTTAGGTTATTTGTTTATTGTTAATGGTACTAATGCGAAATGTCACTAAATTCCGGGAAACGGGTTTGGTTTCCATGGTATTTCTAGTGGAACATGTTATAGAAATAATGTGATATTTGAACCGAATATACACACTTTCATGGGAGATGTAAGATAAGTTGGAGTTTCTACAGAATTAAGATGTTGATTGACAGTTGTGTGGCACAGATTTGAAACAAATGCAGACAAGCAACCAGCTTCGCAGGGATATTATTAAGACATACTGTATAATTTTTATAAAATTGAAAATAAAATTGAATTGCAATTAAAAATAAAAACCTTGCCATGAAGGGCATGGAAATATAATTTATATTACTTTTATAGTTTTTAAAATAATTAAAACAGAAATCGTAAATTGTCGTATTTTATTTCGTTAAGCCTATATAGAACTTCAAGGCTGCTCCAGCCAAACACGTCGTGTGTTTTGAGGAGTTTTAAAACATCTTTATTTTGGCCTTGCTCAAAAAAGATATCTAAAGGCTTAAGGACCTCTTTCACTAGATTTTAAAAGAAATCCATGGTATTTTAGTTAGTTTTTTGTTTTTTTCTAAGCATTTCTTGCAATTTTTTAACTAAATTTAAGAAAATTATGAAGTATTGGGAAAAAATAAAGGAAAAATTCCATATTAAAAATTTAACCGGTTAATCAACCTATTTTAACCGATTATTCGGGTCGAATAATTATTTGAGTTTTAAATTATTTGTTTCGACATTAACCGAAACAGAGGCGATTAATCGAGGAATCGGTTAATCGATTAACCGAATTGGAAACACTACTTACATCTGAGAAACTGAATTTAAATTATTAATAAAATTTAAAAAAAAATTTTTTCGCGAAAAAAAATTATTCAGTCGAAAAAGCGCGTACTGGATTTTTTTCTGTTTAGTTGCATTTTTATCTTACATCAACTAGATACTGAATTCAAATGCAGATTGCAGCAACTCAAATTTTTTAAAAAAAAATTTGATCCAGAGCACCGTGAAAAATGTATGAAATTTGCAAAATTCCAAACTATATCCACTTAGCGAAGATTTACTTGTCAAAAGAAAAGTTTTGGTATCCAAATTGCCCTATTTAGAACATATTGCTTCTACCACATTGAATTTCTGATAAAACGCTTAAAATCGCGAATTTCAAAAAATCTGAAACACGTGTTCACTTAAATCGACTAGCGAAAGCCGAAAATACGTATTCTGTCTTGCTGGCCTTATCGAATTCTTTCAAATTTTTTATTCCTTGAAATTTACTTGTGAAAATTGTCTTTCTTTCATCTATCTTTAATTAGAAAAATAATTTAAACAGAAAGTGATATTAATTTGTGATCTAGAGTCAAACTAAGAAAACATTCATTTACCAAATAAAAGATCAACTATACAAACCCCTCTTTCATCTTAAAAACACATGACACGGTGCAAAAATATAATTTAAATAACAATGTGCGTGCCGTTAGCAACGAAATTTTTAAGTTGGCAACGCGAAACGAATTTGGTACTAATTTGTTGAAATAGAAAATGGTACCAGAAATGCTCTGGAGGAGATTCTGCCTCCGAGACTTACCAACAATTTATTAAAAAAAAAAAAAACTTGTAAGTTCTCTGGTATTGAACTGTCACTTTACTCTCTATTTTTCCTCTCTCCTTACTGAGAAATTGTGTAAACAACATAGGCGTACCTAGACCAGTTTTCTGGGTTGGGCAAAGGACCCATATATGTTCGGTTGTTTATTAGCTTAAAAAACACTTGCGACACTATGCTTACAACTTTTTCATAAAAAAACTTTTAGAAATGACTCCCTCCCTCTTGATAAAATTTTCATAATTATCTAAATTGATAGTCGGAATGCGTGCGTTTCTCTGATGTTAAGCAAGTGGCAAAACTTTCTAGTATCTGAGATTTTGACTATTATTAATCGTTCTAATATTGCGTCGATTCATTTGGTTTGGGTTCCGAGTCATGTGGGTGTTCCCTTTAATGAGAGGGCTGATGAACTGGCCAAGTTGGCCTTGGAAAATGGTGCTCCCATTGATGTGGACTATCCGGCGGACTGGGCACTGAGATTGATTCGTAATTCCTTGCAGGAGGAGTGGAATATGTCCTACTCTGAGATCTCTCGCAGTAGGGGGGCTTTTTACTTCTCCTTTAATTCTGACATTCCTTTCAAGCCTTGGTATCGGGAGTTCTCTATGAGCCCTGCCGGAATAAAGTTGATAAATCGGTTGCTATCTGGGCATGCCTATGACAGGGCATATTTGAACCTGATAAATGTAAGTGATTCCAGCTTGTGTGACTCCTGTGGTGCTATAGAGAATGCAGATCATTTGATTTTTTCCTGTGACAAGTTTCGCGACGTTCGAAGGAAATATGAGTTTTTTAACAAGTACACATGTCTTCTTGACTTGTTGAAGACTTATAATAAGGAAGACTTTGGCTACTTAATTGATTTTATAAATGAATTGAAAATTACCAATCTTATGTAATCTTTGTTGTTTTCATGTAAAATACCTTGCTTTTTTATTGTGAACACAACCTTTCACTAGTTACAGACGTATTCTGTGGAAGTAGGCGTTTTTAAACGCCCATCTTTCGGATATTGGTATCCTGTTTTTACTTCATACACCACTCATTTTTGGTGTCGACATTCATCAAGCGCTTGGGTTAAGCGCACTCTACAACTTGGCAATTTGCGTGTTGATACACCGCCATATAGACAATAACTCAAAAAAAAAAATTATCTAAATTCAATAATAATAAGCTTATGCTATCTGCTGGTTTTTATAGGGAACTCTGAAAAGTGCGCTTTTTCGGAAGAAAATCTCGTACAAGCAATGTATTCCAGGCTATTCTCTCAGATTAGTATGAAATTTGGATATTTGATAGAGTTAGATATCTAAGATCAAACTATCTCATATTTTCGTCCACCTTGGGCGAATTGATTCTAATAGCATGTTTTGACCTCTTAAATTACCGAGATGGTCAAAAACCGTGAGATGTTCATCTTCCTTGTTAGATATTAACTAATTATTTCTTTGAAAAACTATTAAATCTAAGATATTTATCGCACCAAAAAAGATTCCACCTATGGGATTCTTAAAATATTTCTTTAGAGCTAGTTTTGTGATCAGAACTAAGATCGATTTGTTTCTTAAATACTTCTTAAGTAAGAACTTTTCAAACAATATTTCTTAAATATTTAGGAGATTTTTAATAATCCTTAGATTCCAACAAATTATCTTCCTAAGAAACCAATTGATATTTTTCCAACCAAAAATACAGGATTTATTGATATTTAAAAAAAAAATAATATTATAATACTTTTTGCCATTAAAATTATATTTACAAGAATTATAAGTAGATGTTTTAAAATTCTGGGGTGGGCAAAAAGCACTCTAGGGTGGGCTTTGCCCACCCCAGACCGGCCTAAGTCCGCCAATGGTAAAAACTTGTACAAATTTGTACAAATTTTTGGGTACCCAAACACACTTATTGTAAATATGGCCCCAGGTCCTGTGCTTACATTTTAACACAAAAAAATTCATATTAATTCAATTTGAAAAATTTTTTATATAAAAAACTGAATGGACAACCGCCAAATTTTAAAGACATTTAGCGAAAAATCTGTACCATTGATCGAAAAATAAAGTACGCCATTGTAATCAGCATGTCCGAAATATATATAGAACTGATGGTCAGATCTCTATTAATTTTTTGAGTGTCATGCAGTGTTATTTTTTACAATTTTTCAAATATTAGTATTAAACGAAAGCCTTAATAATTATTATAATTAATAAGCATTACAATTACTAATTGTAATTAATGCTTGTTTAGCTGCATTCATAATATACCAGGGTTGGCAGGCAATACCGCTAAAATACCGTTATCGATTCAAAACCCTTTCAACTGACTACCGTTACCCCTAAAATACCGTTACCGAAATACCCGGAATACCGTTATCCTTAAAATACCGTTACCGAAATAACTGAAATACCGTTATCCTTAAAATACCGATACCGAAATAAATGAAATATCGATAACCTTAAAATAACGTTACCGTTATTTTCAATTATCTACCCTTGGTCATTGCACGTGGTTATTGCGTATTTCACATAAATTAAGTCAATTAATTCGTTTTGTTTTTACTTTAGTTTGGTTTTTGCAAAAAAAATATGCGGTATGTACCGAATTTGTAGATGTCTTGGAAGAGGGTGTAAATTTCATCATACATGAGGTTATATCTTGGTCTTCTGGCAATGGTTTTGTTGTCAATCCAAGAAAGACGAAGTTAATGGGTTTTGGTTTCGATACTGATACTATAATGGTTACTCTCGACGGCATGAGAGTTGAATTTGTGGATAAGATTAAGTGTCTTGGAGTTTTAATTGACATTCATTTAAATTTCTCATCGCATATTAATAACGTTTCTTCGAAAATATCATTCTTGTTGAGAAGGTTGTATTCTCTTGACTTGTATCTGCCTCTCTCAATTAGGATGCGCGTGGCACATGCCTTGTTGATGCCTCATATATTATATTGTGTCGAGGTATTTTCTGGTACCACAGGCCGTGTATTTAATAGGTTTACCAAGATTTTCAATAGAATTATTAGATATGTTTTTGGGTTAAGACTTCGCTCTCATGTGAATCCGTACGTAATCCAATTTCTTGGGTCCTCTTTTGTTAATTATTTAGGTATGAGGTTATTGATATTTTCTTACAAAGCAATGGTTAATGGGTTTCCGGACTATATAGTTGATAACTTTCTTTTGTCCAACTCGGAAAGAAACCCCCAACTGGTTTATCCAACACATCATACTACTATGTTCGAGCGATCATTTCAGATTAGGCTTTCAAGAATATGGAACGATCTACCTCTATACCTGAGAGGTTTTGCTTTTTCACCCCAGGTCTTTAGGCAAAAGCTTAAGGATTATGTAGCTATTCATGAGTTATAGCTTTTTATTTGTGCTACTATTTTTATCTCTCTCGACCTTTTCTTTTTTTATTATCGCTGCACTTAGGAAAATCTGGTGATTGTATTATTTTTATTTAAATATCTATTTATATTATTCAAGATAATGTTTTCAGTATTTCTTTTTATATGATAGTTTTACTGTATTTTTTATTTATTTTTATTATTATTTATTTTTATTATTATTTATTTTTATTATCTTTATTTAAATTATTTTTTTGTAGTAGCTTTTATTAATCATACATGGCCCCCAGGGCTTTGGTTATGTAATTTGAAGTAAATAAATGCTGTATTTATTATTAAAAAAAAAAAATAACTGGCTACCGTTATCCTTAAAATACCGTTACCGATATAACTGAAATACCGTTAACCTTAAAATACCGTTACCGAAATAACCCAAATATCGTTATCCTTAAAATACCGTTACCGAAATAACTCAAATACCGTTATCCTTAAAATACCGATTCCGAAATAAATGAAATAGCGTTACCCTAACGATAACCGCATTCGTTTCGCTTACCATCCATGTAATATACTTTAGCAAATAAAATAAATGGATGGAGGGTCGTACATGTAGAGGGCAAATAAATTATAAACAGAATTTTCCCCTACATTAGGTCCATTCGATTACTGGATAATTTGTACAAATTTGTATATATTTATGCCCTACACCACTATGTGGTCAGGGTATTATAAGTTTGTGCTGATGTTTGTAACACCATAAAATATTGGTCGTAGACCCACCTTATAGTATACCGATCGGCTCAGAATTTTTTTTTATTTCGATTTAACGATGTCCGTCTGTCCGTCCGTCCGTCCGTCTGTCTGTCTGTCCATGCAATCTTGTGCGCACTCTACAGGTCGCAACTATTAAGATATTTTGATGAAATTTGGTACGCAGACCTATGTTGGCCCAAGGACGAACAAGTTTGATTTTTTGAACATTGGTCCATGTTTAGACCTAGTGCCCATATAAGGGTCCTACCAAAATTATACTTTTTATATGCTGCAGGTCGTAAATATTAAGATATTTTGATGAAATTTGGTACACAGACCTATATTGGCCCAATAATGCAGCCTATTGATTTTGGTGAACATCGGTCCATGTTTAGACCTAGTGCCCATATAAGGGTCCTACCAAAATTATAATGTTTATACGCTGTAGGTCGCAAATATTAAGATATTTTGATGAAATTTGATACACAGATCTATATTGGCCCAATAACGCAGCCTATTGATTTTGGTGAACATCGGTCTATGTTTAGACCTAGTGCCCATATAAGGGTCCTACCAAAATTATAATGTTTATACGCTGCAGGTCGTAAATATTAAGATATTTTGATGAAATTTGGTACACAGACCTATATTGGCCCAATAATGCAGCCTATTGATTTTGGTGAACATCGGTCCATGTTTAGACCTAGTGCCCATATAAGGGTCCTACCAAAATTATAATGTTTATACGCTGCAGGTCGCAAATATTAAGATATTTTGATGAAATTTGATACACAGATCTATATTGGCCCAATAACGCAGCCTATTGATTTTGGTGAACATCGGTCTATGTTTAGACCTAGTGCCCATATAAGGGTCCTACCAAAATTATAATGTTTATACGCTGCAGGTCGTAAATATTAAGATATTTTGATGAAATTTGGTACACAGACCTACATTGGGACAATAACGCAGCCTATTGATTTTGGTGAACATCGGTCCATGTTTAGACCTAGTGCCCATATAAGGGTCCTACCAAAATTATAATGTTTATACGCTGCAGGTCGCAAATATTAAGATATTTTGATGAAATTTGATACACAGATCTATATTGGCCCAATAACGCAGCCTATTGATTTTGGTGAACATCGGTCTATGTTTAGACCTAGTGCCCATATAAGGGTCCTACCAAAATTATACTGTTTATACGCTGTAGGTCGCAAATATTAAGATATTTTGATGAAATTTGGTACATAGACCTATGTTGGCCCAAGGACGAAGCCTATTGATTATGGTGAACATCGGTCCATGTTTAGAACTAGTGCCCATATAAGGGTCCCCCAAAATTATATTGTTTATACGCTGCAGGTCGCAAATATTAAGCTTTTTTGATGAAATTTGGTACATAGACCTATGTTGGCCCAAGGACGAAGCCTATTGATTTTGGTGAACATCGGTCCATGTTTAGAACTAGTGCCCATATAAGGGTCCCCCCAAAATTGGCTTGGTTACAAACTGCAGGTCGCAAATATTAAGATATTTTAATGAAATTTGGTGCGCTGACTCACATTATAGAAAATTTTGACATAAGCCCCATTTTAACCCATTCGAATTTCGGATCCAAACAATACACCAGACTGGTGTAGGGTATTGTATAGTCGGCATGCCCGACTTTAACCTTTTTACTCGTTTTTTTTACGTTCGTTAACACAAATACTCAGTAAACAGAAAGAAAAAGAGAGAATAAAGTGACAGTTCTATGATGAGAGTTTCTAAGTCTCAGTTCTTTTTCTTGCAAATTTTTACTGGACAAATTTTTCCCAGTAAGAATTTGCAAGCAGAAAAAAACATATGATTCGAAAACATGTTTGTTTATTGTATATAAAAAAATTATTTTCCAATTATGTTATTTTATGGAAATTCAAAACAGTTAAACTTTCAAAAAAAATAGTGGGAAATTTAAGAAAAACTTCTAAAAAGTTTCTACTTAAGATTTAACATCAAAAAATATCGTCTCCCATAGCGATCAGCTAAAATTTATTTGTATATTTGGTGTTGTAATCAGCTGTGTCTACAAACTTGCAAATTGTTTCAAATTTTCTGTTCGCGTACATGTTTGGAAAAATTTTATTTTGAGAGTAAATCTTGTCCTACTCTCTGTAAGTTTGTACTGAGTAATTCTTACTGGACTTGACTGAGAAAAGTAATCGAATGGACCTATTTATGTTTTTATGTGTTCAATACATACGAAAGAGTTACAAATTGATACACGAGTTTTCTACTCTTCTTTAACCCATTAAACATATTATAGAGAGCGACGTTTACGTCTGGCTAACTCAGACTTACATTAAAATGCTAAATTTACCAGAAAGGTCTGCGGTGCTGTTCCTCCCGATTTGGATAAACTCTTAATATGTGATGGAGGCGACAGAAAAAATAAATATTTTGACAAAATATGACCTCAATTACTACCTACACCTTTTTTTTAGGAATTTTGCAAGAGTTACTGGAATTATTTTTGTTCCTTTTTTTAAATAAAATTATTAAAAATACAAAAAATGTATGTAAATATATTATTTTACATAATTTTTTTCGATTAATCGATTCATTTTTAAACTTTATTTCATTAATCCGTTAAGAAAAAAACGCGAATAATTATTTGCCCGATTAATCGATTAAAATAAAAAGCCGATTAATTGAATACCCTAATACTAACTGTGTCAAAATTTCCGGCTGTATGGAAGCTGGGTCATATTGTACCAATTGGGAAAAGTGGTGATTACAATATCGATAATTTAAGACGATTACAATTTTACCTGCAATGTCGGAAATTCTTGAAAGTATATTGAAAATTAAAGTTTTACCTCATTGCGAGAAATTCTTATTGATTCATCCGAATCAGTATACTTTCAGGCGAAATCACAATACGACGTCATTACTTCTCTCTCTTACTGATACTATAAGACATCTGAATAATCATGAACATTGCACTACAGTTTCTCTGGATCTAGACAAAGCATTTGATCGCATTAACTACAATGTTCTTATAAGGAAACTTCAGGAAAATTTCAATTTTTCTAGATCTGCATGTAAGCTTGTTTATTCTTTCCTGTTGGGACGATCTCAGTTTACTTCACTCGGCTGCCTCAGGGGTCTATTCTGGGTCCCATTATATTTCTTATTTACCTAAACGATTGTATTTTCCTAATGGACAACAATTTTTGCCAGTCATATGTATTTGCTGATTTGTACTATTGTATACTACTGAATCTAAAATTAACTATTTGAGACATGTTTGAATAATCATCTGGATTCAATTTCCAATTGGATATCTTTTAATTGTCTAGAAATTAATTCTACTAGGGCTAAGGCAATGATTTTTCATTCGCATAACCGTAATTTTTTCATCCTAGGATATATATAAATGGACAGTTGATTGACTATGTGGATTCTCTTCGATGTCTCACAGATATTTTAGATTCTATCTTATATTTTAATAATCATGTAAATTTTTTTTCCAATAAAATTTGTCTTACGTTAAGAAGATTATACTCATTGATACAATATACACCTAGACTTCGCTTAGCTCATTCCCTGATTATGTCCCAATTTAATTATGGCCGTGAGGTCTTCTCTAGGTCCTGCCCAGGTAGAAATTTGTGACGTTACAAGAAAAATTGTACTAGGAGAGCACTGTTTTTTTTTGTACTTGCTTCGCCAGTACTAATTTCTAAAAATTAACGAGCTTAATTTATTAAAATTAACAATTTTATAAATTTTACGTATTTTTACATATATTACACAATTATTTATGTAAGAGAGACATAGCCATTCTTTTCTTGTGAAGTTTCAAAAGAATACATTAAAAATCTGTGATATACACTAAAAGGACAGTAAAGTATTAGCAAACTACTAAATTTGTTATTAAATGTACTGTTATAATAGAAAAATACAAACGGCACAATGTCGGCCCGGTATTGGAGACGGTAGTACATGTACTGGCAATGCGTCGGATTTTCAACTTTCACTGTACTGGCATGTTGTCGAAATGATAACACCAATAAACTCTTGGCTGTAGTTATATCCCAATGTTGGCGCAGACTTGAGATTTTATTTTTTTGGTATTATCCCAGTACATTTAATAACACATTTAATAGTTTGCTAGTACTTTACTGTCCTTTTAGTGTACATCACAGATTTTTAATGTATTCTTTCGAAACTTCACAAGAAAAACATTTCTCCTGAAAATTTATTAAAAAACACATGTGACATTTTGCAGGCCGGTCGACGATATGTAAAAATACGTAAAATTTACAAAATTGTTAATTTTAATAAATTAAAAAAAGCTCGTTAATTTTCAGAAAACAGTACTGGCAAAGCACGTTTTAAGTAGTACCGTCATTTAGTAAAAAACAGTGCTTTCCCAGTACAACGTCGGCAATGTCTACCTGGTTTTCTTTGTATTGATATTAATAAATTAATAAAATAAAATTATCTTTATCCAGAAAATATATAGATGTTTCAAATTTATAATGAGTTTTTAACTATTTAAATTTTCTTAGGACCGATTACTGAATGTTCAGTTAGCTACTAACTGGGACTTTAACTGACACATTTGTTGTTGTTATTTCTCATATAACATTTTAGTTTAACTGTTGGCTAAATTTTAACTGAACATTCAGTAATCGGGCCTTATTTGGGTAAATAATAAATTACTTACCTATGTTCTTGTATAGCATAATGTAATGCTGTCTTTCCTTGAATATCCACAGCATTTACATCGCAACCTTTACGTATTAAAAATAAACACAATTCTGGTGATTGTACTGAATTTATTAGACAAGTACCACCGTTAATATTCGGTCGTTTTATATCAGCACCATTTTCAGCTAGATATTTTACTGAAAAAAATAAATAAAATAACGTTGTGTGATTTATTCTTGGTAAAATAACAATCCCAGCCAGCAAATTTTGTACACTTTTTTGAGATTTCTTATTCTACGAGTCAAAAATTACTCAAATAAAATACACTCTTTTAAAATTTTAAAATATTTTGTCAAAAATTGCTCATATTTTGAAAAATTTCGAAAATATGAGCCTTCTAATATAAATCATAAAAGACACATCAATTTGAGGTAAATTATTAAATCCAAAAGAGGGTTCAGAAATGACTCATCAATGTAAATAAATTTATATATTTTGTGAACAATTCAAAAAAGGTTCAAAAAAAGATTCATTTTTGAGCCTTTAGATTTGTTTTAATTTTTTTGATTAATTTTTGAATCAAAAAAGGAGACCTTTTTTGGATGAACCACTTTCATACAAAAATTTTAACTTTTAATAATAATTTTTGAGCTCTTTTTGATTCATTTTTGGGCTTGTTTGCTAGCTGGGATACATATTTAAACTCAGCAAAAAAAAAAAAAAACTTCTAAATCATTAAACGATACACACATAAAACTTTCAAAAGACTGAATTATAATAGTATTATATAAATACATTTTTGTGTAATACACCTTATAAACACCTTCTCAGGAGTTGAATTGCAGCTATGAACAAATTACCTTGTGTATTAAGCCTTGTAAAATTCATTCGCGATTATGCTTAAAACAAACAACTTTAAAAATTTTCAACAGCCTACGACACAGTAAACAAGTTGTTCGTTTTGAGCAAAATTATCATTGAATTTTACGTAGTTGTTGATAGGAGCAATTAAACTTCTGAAAAGTTGTATGTACTATAATAATTCATTCTTTGGAAAGCTGTGTGTTTGTGTATCATTAAATTAGGTATCTATTAAGAAGTAGTAAGGTGTTTTTTGTATTGAATTGTTTACCCATTTCAATATGCGTCATATAACATGCACTGCGTACAGGTGTTGATCCAGTATCAGAAGTGGCATTTATATCACTTCCAACACGTAACAAATATTTAACCATGGGTAAATTATTTGATACAGCAGCACACCATAAAGGTGTTACTATATGATATGAACGATCTTCTGGTGCTTCAAATAAGCCTTTTTGTTCAATATCAGCTTCACATATTGTTACCAAATATTCTGCTATGGGAACACAACCTCTACTACAAGCAATAAACAATGGTGGAGAACCTCCACGCATACGTCTGACAATTTCACGGCGTGTTTCACGACTATAACTAAAATATAAAAAGTATTTAATTAATTATTTAAAACTGAAAAGGTTTTTAATTATGATGTTTTGGGAGTTAAAAAAACGTTTTTATTCTTATTATTTGTACTAATTGATATACTGTCAAGCAGAGTAGGAAAATAAACTGTACACAACATGTAGGGTACGGCTAAGGAACACAAACCGTATCTATCGTTTTAGCGGTTGTGTGTTTGTACAGAAACCGAATGTGCTACACTACGATTGTCTGATGAACGCAAATGCTACGATTATCTCCTGTACTTTCAACACATATTCACACCCGTAGCGTACCGAATTCGGGTTGTGTGTATAAATACAAACACTAATTAGAGAGAATAGCGTATGTGTTTTCTACGCAACCAATATGCTTGTGTACTGTGTTCGCGATGTGCTGGACGCAACCCTAAAAGTATGGTTCGTTACAGTTTATTTTCCCAATTTCGTGCGGCCCCTCATTTATTTTAAATCAATAAAAAAAATAATTTTAAATTTAAAAAAAAATTAAATTAAAAAAATTTAAGTCAGAATTTAAAAATATACATAATACAGAAAACAGCAATAACAAAATAAACATCCAATGGGGCCTCAAAAACATTACACCAATGAACAAATATCGAATTATTTGCACAGACTTCCTCTAAAACTTTTTGGAGTTTTTTCGCCTCCTACATACGAATATTAAGTGAAAAATTTCTTCTTCTTTATTTAAACCTTAAGCCTGGGAAAAATACTTTATGGCGGCTCAATATGACGTAGAAGTATATATTTTTTATGATTTTGAGTTAAAAAAACCTTTAATTTTAGGAAATGTTCAAGTCTGTACTACGGACCTCGTAAGGATCTCTAAATTCTACTTTTCAGAATTGTCCCTTAAGCACTTAAATTTGGTAAAGCAGTTAGACACAATAAAATTTTATTCATACACTCATAGAAATAAACCTGTGGAAATATCAAAACAATTAGGAGCTTTTTTGCTATTTTTACAGGTTTATTATTTAAAAGTGACTTTGCAGAAAACTTTTTTGCCGATTTTTGCTAAATATTAGTAAGATTAGAAGAGCAAAAATAAACTGTTAAATATAATAATAAGGGCAGCGAATTTCATGCAAATGCATATTTGTAGCCATTAATCCAAAAATGATTTTGACCAAATAATTTTCCGAATCAAAGAATTTGCAATAAAATGGTATCGATTTGTTGTTGCATATTTTGTTATAAGTGCATATTTTTGCATATTTTATGATTTTTATTGCATATTTTTCAATAAATTGAATATTTTTGCATATATCTTGCATATTTTGCATTTTTTACTGCATATTTTAAGCGCATAATAATAATAGTCATCCTGCTAAAATTTGCAGAAATACATAATGAAAAATAGTAGACTACTGATTTCACAAAAATAAATTTTTATCCTCTTAAAGCAATTTAAAATTTTTCTGTATTTTTTATTCTACTAATATTCAGCTAAATTTGTTACTGATTTTAGCAGAGTAAATTTTTATATCAATTAACTAAAATTTAGCTCAAATACAACTACCCGGGTAAAAATCTTAATATGGTGTCATACATAAGAAAATCTTTTTTGATAAATCCCCATATACAACGACATACAACTTGATCCGAAAAATGGGTCATCTACATCTGTCTAATTATATCAAATTAAATATAATTTGATACAGTTTGATCCGAGATTTGTCCATATCCAGGACATCAAATTATATCTAATTTGATATAAAAATATCTGATTTTATAAAATCTTGTCTGATAGTAGGCATACTTTTTATGCATACCAGCTATTAAATTGACATTGAAATGTCTTTTAACACCCAAAGAAGACCCAAATTTTAAAACATAAAATAAAAATTTATTTGAATACTTTTGTCTTCTAAATCGTACGCATCATTTTTTAATATGATTTTACATGCAAAAACATCACGTGAAAATTATTTGGCTAGGGAGTAATTAACTCTGAATTTGCAGATAACTAATTTTGATGTTATATTAAATTAAATTATATTTTTAGTACGACGACACATACAGTGTTATAAAACTTAGTATCAAATCATATATAATCATATCGATCACTACATATAATTTGATTAGTTTTATAAGGCTTATGTAGTTATATATGGAGTCAGATTTGGGGATATGTAATAATATCAATTACCTTACAAAAAATTCGTTGAAAAAATAATATCAGATGTAGTTGTATATAATGAAATGTGTCTTAATGTGACTCCATTCATTGTCAGATGTAGCCCAATCACATGATATATGACAATATATAACTATTTTTACTCGGGTAAACTTTTGTATATTTAACAGATTTATTTTTGCTATTCTTATCTTACTAATATTTAGCAAAGAAAATCTGTTTATTTCAGCAGTTTTTAAGCAAGGTAATTTTTAACTAATTTTTAGCAGCTTTAGCAAACCTTTTTACAGGTTGTTTCCGCTTTTTAAAGGCTTGTGCCGCTTTGAATTTTTATCCTGCTTTTACAGCAAATAATTCCGCCTTATCCCAATTATTTAATATGATATTAAACTTTTGAATATAGTTTTTATTTATTCTAAAGTTCCCAGCCAGCAAACGAGACCAAAAATGAATCCGAAAAGTGCTCAAAATATACATATTATTAAACTTTCACTTGTATGAAAGTGGTGCATCCAAAATAATGCGTCTTTTGTTTGAATAATTTGTGACTTACTGAATAAGAACCTTCATAAAAGTATCCAAATTTTCTGGCTGGATTATCAGTCTTGTGATTGAATTTTCAAAATTTAAGAATTAATTTAATGCAATCAGTAGTGGGATTCTCTCAGAGAGGTTAATATTTGTTATAAATTTTCGTTACGAAAATGTTGTAGACCTATGAGTTTTAAATTTCATTTACATTCAGATTTTCTATAAAAATTATATTTTTCCACATTTTGTATCAAAATTCCGTCTGCATGTAATTCACCTTATACATCAATAAATAAAGCAATTGATCAAAATCCATAAAGTAAATTTAAAAATATTTGAAAAATTGGCGAAAACGTTAAACTAAATTTTTTGAAATAACGAAAACTATATTTCTGAATTTTAATTCGGCAAAGTTTTTTGACTTCAGATTCGTATTAAGGAGGGAAAAATATTTTCAAAACATTTTTGAATACATTTTAATCAAAAATATAAACTCATAAAAATATAAAAGATTTTGATGTACCTACTTCTCCCCAATTTGGACTCATAAAGTATTTCCCTGGATAAGGGGATAAAAAAAGAAAGACCCGCAACTAGAAGGCTATTCAATGGACCTTTTTTGGCTTTAGATCCGGGCTTCGGAAACCAAAATAAAAATAATCAAAAAAAATGTTTTAGCAGAAGGCTGTACAAAAAATTCATATTTGTCGAGTAATGTATTAATTGGTGGTCAGTAAGATTGTGAAATCCCAAATTTGGCCCTTCAAACCATTTATGTGCCCATACCTGGTATATAAGGACCGATTACTGAATATTCAGTTAGCTACTAAATGGGAATTTAATTGACAATTTGTTGTTGTTTCTCATATAAAATTTGAATTTAACTGCCGGGTCTAAAAATGCTCATTTTTTAACTTTTTAATCTTTTATAATCTTGAGTTTTTGTATACAAAGAAATTACAAATAAATTTACTTATTAAAACAGATTACAGAATACAGATTATAAGCTATAAATTCAATGCTGGTGATTGAATTTATAGCTTATAATCTGTATTTATGCTGTTGCTGTAATGCTGTTTTTACTTCTTCTTACACGTACGGGTATTGCTGTCTCGATAACGGTATACCGTTACCGACAGTCTTAAGCGGCGAATACATTACAGAACATTGAGTAGGGAACAAAAAATATCAAAAAATTTTGTAAAGCCCAGTATTTTGTTCAAAAGAGCGAAAAAATTTCGTTCTTTGTTTGGAGCTTAAAAACTACACCCTAAAAAATACGTAGTTGCTGATCACTATATTTTCAACTATTTCATAGGTGAAATAACCCCCACTATGCCATAGTTGATATGAAGTAGTGGAAGGCAACTATGTTTAATTAAATTCTAGAAATTAACTATACAGAAAGTTAATGGCAATGATGTCCTAGTGGAAATTAAATTAAATCTAAACATGGTACCTAACGACTATATTCAATTAAAACATTGTTAAAAGAAACTTTATTTTTTGCAATAGATAAAATTTTAATGAAATCAGTCATTCACAATATTTTTATTTAAATAAAAACATAATATTATTAATATAAAATTATTTGCATTTCCCATTATATACGACAATGTTAATATTCTGCAGATAGGATTTTTCTTTTGGACCTTGATTGTAAATTCTGGGAAAAAAAGAGTAAATTATTTTTAATTAAATTCATATATTTGCAATTATTTATCTTTCGTTTTGGACTTGATTTGCAATTTTATATCCAATAAAAAATAAATGCATTAATTGCAATTCGAGCATATGAGGTGCGAAATTGTGTTGCATCATCAGAGAGCACAGATTTTAAATTATTGTATTAACTTAATTTTGCTTTTATGTTTATATTTTTTCGCTTCTTTGAAATTCATTTATTTTTTAAAGATTTTTTGGATGTTTTATTTTTATATTTGACAATTTGTATTTCACAATTATATAGTAATTACGAAATCTACTATGTAAAACGTTATGGAAAACGCCCTCATCAATAGTTGTTATTGAGTATTATAGTTGATTTATAAAAAATCTGAATTGACTATGGATTTTGTTGACTATGCGACCACGTACTTTTTTGGGTGTATAATAAAAACATTAAAATGCACAAATTTGTTATGGTCTATAAAAAGTTACAATCATAATTAATCCATGTGGGCGCTGTGGTGTAATGGTTAGCGCGTTGGACTGTTACACGTGAGGTTGCGGGTTCGAGCCCCAACCAAGGCAACATCAATTTATGAAAAATAGTAATATCCCGACTAAAAAAGTTTTCATATAATCTTATAAGATTTGATATAATTATAAATGTTTATATGTGTGGCTTTATATGACCATATACATTTATATTAACACTTTGGTTTTATAAATATGTTTGATATGACGTTATATATAATCATATGCGATTTGGTCTCCAGGCATATATTAAGAGATCTGCAAATATAGTTTATACATAATTATATATAATGGCGTATAAGCTTCTCTAAACAATCTTATATCAAAATATATAACAAAATTAATATAAAATTGTAATAATTTTATGTATAAATTTATCTGACATGATATCTAATTATACAAAATTTTATAAAGTTTAATTGCACTATAAAACTTAAAAAAAAAACTCCGAAATTGTGGATCTGGTTTTGAATTTTGCACTTTGACATATAAATAAATGTTTATAATTGAATTTAACATATATTTTACAAATAGTTAGCGAAATACTCTTTATTAAACTCAAAATTATTTTAAAGAAATAAATAAAGGAAATTTTTTTTTATTGTGGAATTAAAGGTCGAAATAATTATTTTTACTTTTAAATTTAAAAATTAGACAAACATATGTTGAAATAAATATGGTTTAAGTTCATTTATTTTTCCGTAAAAAAAAATTAATTGTGAAAGTTAATTTTTTATCATGTTGGTTTTTAATTTTAAAAAATATAATTTTTTTTTTCGACCTTTTTAATTCATTAATTAGAATTTTATTAATTCAGTTCGAGGACTATTTCCTTATTACACTATGGAACATTTTTGGGATTATTGTCTGGGGGGTGAGAAATTCCAAGTCAGGGTGATGGTACTAGGTCAGTATAGTAAAACCCTCAAAGGGTTTGGCGTTCGTATGTGTCATTTTTTTTTATGACCTTTTAAATTTTTTCCTTATCTTGATGTTTTTTCGCTTAGTTGTAACTCGAGAACCACTTGTCCGATTTTGATGAAACAAATTTAGAAAAATTTAGAATTACAATTTCTTTAATCCGTTCATATAACATTTTTCTTTATAATCAACAGTTTTGCCGGTAAAAATAAATTTGTGGAGAAAAAAAAATATTTTTTTGCCTAAAAATTAAAATTTTTTATGAATTTAAATGATTATAAAGAAAAATGTTATATGAACGGATTAAAGAAATTGTAATTCTAAATTTTTCTAAATTTGTTTCATCAAAATCGGACAAGTGGTTCTCGAGTTACAACTAAGCGAAAAAACATCAAGATAAGGAAAAAATTTAAAAGGTCATAAAAAAAATGACACATACGAACGCCAAACCCTTTGAGGGTTTTACTATACTGACCTAGTACCATCACCCTGACTTGGAATTTCTCACCCCCCAGATTGGCTGTTGTACTGTGTTATGAATTAACATAATAAGTACTTTTTTCAAAAACTGTTTTTTTCTCTTCATCAGGATACTCTCCTGACAAATACTTCACAGAGTTTTTGCTTTCAAAAACCTCTACACTTTCAGGAATGAAAAGAGGATCGTTTCGGGGATTTTCCAGGTCCCCTTCATCAGTTTTCTTTAGAAAGTGGTGGCGTAATCCCCGAAACGATCGTCTTTTCATTCCTGAAAGTGTAGAGGTTTTTTGAAAGCAGAAACTTTGTGAAGTATTTGTCAGGAGAGTATCCTGATGAAGAAAAATAGCAGTTTTTGAAAAAAGTACTTATTATATTCATTCATAATAAGGAAATTGGCCTCGAACTGAATTAATAAATTTCTAATTAGTTAATTCAGATATTTTATAAGAAAACAAACTCTAACCTAGAAAAAGTTGTTCCGACAAATTTTTGTAATGTTTTATTTTGCCACCTATTTCCAAGTTTATTAGCAAAAATTGTTCTAAACATTAAGCATTAGATTTAATATGAATGAAATAACCCAGGTAGAAAAATACAAACGGCACAATGTCGGCCCGGTATTGGAGACGGTAATACATGTACTGCCAATTCGTCGGATTTTCAACTTTCATTGTACCGGCATGTTGTCGAAATGATAACACCAATAAACGCTTGGCCGTAGTTATATCCCAATGTTGACGCAGGCTTCAGATTTTATATTTTTTGGTATTATCCCAGTACATTTAATAACACATTTAGTAGTTTGCTAGTAATTTACTGTTATCTTAGTGTACATCACAGATTTTTAATGTATTCTTTCGAAACTTCACAAGAAAAGAATGGCGATGTTTCTCTTGCATACATAATTGTGTAATATATGTAAAAATACGTAAAATTTATAAAATTGTTAATTTTATTAAATTAAAAAAAGCTCGTTAATTTTCAGAAAACAGTACTGGCAAAGCAAATTTTCAGTAGTAACGGCATTTAGTAAAAAACAGTGCTTTCCCAGTACAATTTTTGTTGTAACGTCGGCAATTTCTACCTGGAAAGTGATCTCAATAATATTTACTAAAATTTTCTTTGAAAATCTTCATCAAATTATATGTATTTATATATAATTTGATGCAGTTAGATAGACCCATTTTTCGGATCAAATTGTATCAGGTGAGATAACATGCTTGTCATATAGGCTTTATGTTGTTAAAGCCTACATATATGACACTTGCTAGTTTCTAGATTCTAGTTTTTTGCACCATCAATGCAAATTATATGAAGGGTACTGCATTACCAACATCAATTTGACAGTTTTATAGTTTTTCGATATAGTTGTTCTCTTCACACACATTATTTCTCACATAAGGAAATTCGTGCTGAAATAACTAGAAACTAACTACTACTAACTACTACTAACTACTACTAACTACTAACTACTGAAACTAGCAAGTGTCATATAGGCTTAAGCCTATATGACACTCGCTAGTTTCTAGATTCTAGTTTTTTGCACCATCAATGCAAATCAATATTAAGAAAACCAAGCTAATGCGGATTGAAACCTCTAATCAGACACCCCTTAGTGTTGCAATAAGTGGCGTTCCAACGATAATAGAAGACGTAGAACAATTCTGTTATCTTGGTAGCATAGTTTCCAAAAATGGTGGTGCAAATAACGACGTCATAGCACGAATAAATAAGGCCCGTCACGCATATCACAAGTTAAGGAAAGTATGGTCCAATCGGAATATATCCCAGCGAACAAAATTAAGAATTTTCAACACCAGTGTTAAACCTGTTCTCCTATATGGTTCTGAAACCTGGAAAGTCACAGACTTCATATGCAGAAAACTTCAGGTATTCATCAACAAATGCCTGAGCCGAATCTGTAGAATATTTTGGCCTCAAACTATTTCCAACGAAGATTTATTGGGAAGGACAAACACCGATCCAATAATTATAGAAATAAAACGCCGAAAGTGGCGGTGGATAGGCCATACGTTGCGCAAACCTGACAACGATATTGCAAAAATGGCCTTTGAATGGAACCCTCAAGGCTCAAGGCGTCCAGGAAGACGTTTTACAACGTGGATAAGATCTATTCATGCTGAACATCGATCTAGGGGAACATGGCAGCAGATCAAACTATTGGCGCAAGATAGGCAACGATGGACTGATTTTGTTTCCGCCCTATGCTCCGACTAGGAGCTATAAATGTCTAGCATAAGTATTATATTTAATATTCGTTTTACATATAATTTCAAATGCTAAATATTTATTAAAGGAATACAAAAAAAAAATGCAAATCATATGAAGGGTACTGCATTACCAACATCAATTTGACAGTGTGATAGTTTTTCGATATAGTTGTTTTCTTCACACACATTATTTCTCACATAAGGAAATTCGTGCTCTCTTCTAATTTGGATTATTAATACTGAAACTAGCAAGTGTCATATAGGCTTTAGACTGCTTTCACACCTAATTCTTAAACACGTGTTTAGCTAAAACACGTATTTTATACTACGTCCACAGTACGATAGTTAAACACGTTTATGTAAAAGTTAAACATGTCAGTTCATACTTAAAAATGAAGTGTTTAAGTTAAACATCTCGAACAGCTGTTCCTTAACAATTAAAAAAAAATACAAAAATTTGATAAAATTTCCCAAAAAGTTATTTTTTCGCCGGCCGGAGGCAATAATTAATAATTTTCGGCATTATCCAATGTTATAATTGCTATAAAAAGCAAGGTTGGTTACCGTTATCGTTAAAATACCGTTATCGCTAAAATACCGGTTCAAATTGAATACCGTTACCGTTACCGATACCTATAAAAAATTTTCCCAATACCGTTATCGTTACCGATACCGTTATTTTTATGGGCAGTTACCGGTATTTTACCGGTATTTATTAATTTATATAAAAAATGACAATTTTTTAACTTTTTTATTTTATAATCTTGAGTTATTTTTGCAACAAAATTTATAGAAAATAATTTTAATTACTAAAACTACCAGCATTGAATTTATAGGTTAAAATCTGTATTTTTAAGACTTAAAAGCAAGAATATGCTATGTTTTTACTTGTTTTTATATGTTTTTAACGTAATTTTTAATACCGGTACGTACCGGTATTGCTGTTTCGATAACGGTATACCGTTACCGAATCAATCTTAAATACCGTTACCTTTACCGTTACCGAAACAAACGAAATTCGATACCGTTACCGTTACCCTTACCGTTATACGTTTCGGTAACCAACCTTGATAAAAAGTGAAATAACACAATCCGCCCCAGTCGGAAACAATGTTTTTCAATTTTTAGTTAAGGGACAACTTCATGGCTGTTTTTGGATTTTTCGTTCACCGGAAGCAAAGTTTAATTAATTGCTTGTTTCATCTATCACTTTAATAAGAAAAAAGCACATTTTAATTGGTTTTTATTTAAATTTAGTTTGTTTTATTCAATTTTAATTTTTTTATTTTTCTTGTTGTGTCTTCTTCTGCTTCAAACTTGTCATTCAATACCAATTGATATCAATTTTATCGTGTTTAACAACGTGTTTAAAAATTAAACACGATAATTTAGCGTGTTTAAAACGGCATTCACACCTAAATCTTAAACACGTGTTTAGCTAAAACGAGTGTAAAAGAATAAAGAACTGTTTTAATAGAATAAAGAGCTAAAATACGTGTTTTAGCTAAACACGTGTTTAAGAATTAAGTATTAACGCAACCTAAGGGTAGGAAAAATGTACTGTAAAACATCTCACTTAAACATGTTTAACGCTTAAACACGTCAAATCGAGTTAAACACGTATATGTGAACGCCGTATTAGTTTAAAAAATTCTGATTAAAATAATTGTGGAAAATTTGAGAGTTCTAAATTTATCTGGGAGTTTTAACTTTCTTAACGGGGACATGATCTAAAACTTTTCTGGCATCACTGATCACAAGAAATGTTTTTAACATTTGTTTATGATGACAAATTTAAGGAAATAAATTTAACTTATTTATTCGGGTTTTTCTACATGTGCTCTTGTTGGATCTAGCTATTTTAAAAAGAAAGAATCGTATGAAAAAAGCAAGAAATCACAGCACTTACCTTTCTAGTTCTTCTCTTAGTATTTTTGATATTGTCGAATTTTCTAAACATTTACGGATTTCCTCATGTAAATCATAACTCAATTTGGCAATTCTCAATTGAATCGAGGGTACGGGACAACGTAAGTTGGATGAGAATTTGCCGGCTGAACTCACCTCTGCATCAGATTTAACAAACCCCACGAAACTACCCATTAAGGGTGGTGGATTGGCCATATTTTGTATTTATATTTTGGCAGGAGATGAATGGTTTTTCTTTTTTAAGAAACTATTACGAAATCACAAGATTTCTTTTTACTTTTATGTACACGTTTCTAAAGTAGATAATTCGAGCACCCACACTTTTATTCACGTTAAAACAATTTGTGCTAAGTTAATTAGTAATCTGCGTCCATCATCTACAATTTTGCACAATAATAATGAGTTTGTTATTGGTTTAGTATTTCCAAATAGTGTTGTAATTTACTGCTTGTTTTCTTTACTTTCGTTCCTTTTTATGGGTATGTTGCACTTTTTTGCAAAATTGGTGAAAGTATTTTAGTGCTTTTGTTTTTGCAAATCAATAATTATTTAATTTACGTAAATTGTCATTAGTATATACACTATTACTTATTTTATTTATTATAATCTTTCTTAAATAAATAAATAAAATAATTTAAATCAAAAGACAAGTTTTTTATTTTTTTCTATTTGACCTTTCTTTGAATTTTTGTTTGCTCTGGCTTTTGATTTCTAATAATTTGTAAAGTTTTTCATTTTCTTTATATTATAAAATAAGTTTTCTTTTATAAAAGCTTAGAATTTTTAATAAAACTAATTAGAAAATTTAGCAGAAAATTTATATCCGACAAAAGCAAACTTATTTTCTACGTTTAATAGCACAGTGCTGCCAGTTTTTTGGACATTATCCCCAATTATTGATTTGACAGTCACAAATATCCCAAATAGTTTCTTCCAAGGTTGGTTACCGTTATCGTTATTATATCACTATCGCTAAAATATCGTTTCAAATTGAACACCGTTACCAATACCTCTAAAAAAAATCCAAATACCGTTTGACATTAGTAACGTTAAGAGTTACCGCTTAATGTTGGCTAATGTCATATTTGTTTGGGAATGACAAAAGCCAACATTGATAGCTTGCCGCACAAACACAGCTAATTTTGAGTTTTTTTTTATAAAAAAAATTTGTAGATAATAATTTTACTTATTAAAACTACCAACATTGAATTGATACCCAACAAACAATTCGTTCCGTTTACGCACCGTTTTCGGTCCGTCATAAACGGAATCCAACTCCGAATACGTATCGTTTTCTGGATCCGTATACGGACCAGAAAACGGAACATAAGGAACATCGAAACTGATTCGAATCCGTTGAATATCCGTCAATGACTGACCGTTTACGGACCGTTATGTCGTGTTAAAAACGGACAAGTCCGTTTAAAGTCCGTCATTGACGGACCGTTATGTCATGTAAAAAACGGACTAGACCGCTGAAAGCAGAGCTTTGAGGAATTAATTCTTTTTTGAATGAATTCACTACCAATCGAATTCAATTTTCTCTAGAATTGAGTGAATTCCTTTTCTTAAGTAATTCACTGAATTCGTTCAACTGAACGCGTTCATCAAACAATAAATTCAAAGAATTAATTCCATTGCAATAGTTCTTTTTATTAAATCAAATGAATTAATTCACTGGTGAACGCGTTCAATTTTATAAATCGAACGGATAAAAGTGATTTAATTCCTTACTGAATTAATTCACCACAGAATTCGTTCAATTTCATTTTCGTTCAGTGAATTAAAAAAAAATAACATTACGTTCAGTGAATTAAAAAAATTAAATTACGTCCAGTGAATTAAAAAAGAAAAAAAAATACGTTCACTGAATTGAAAAAAAAAATTACGGTCACTTAATCGAAAAACAAAAATTAAGTTCGCTGAATTCAAAGCCTGCCGTTCAGTAGAAGAAAACATTGTATTGTAAAAACGTATAAATGAAATACGTCATAGTCAAGCATCTACATTTTACTGAAAAGCATAAGTTTGAAAAATTAATAGTTATATTTTTTCAAATTCATCTATATCTGTAAAGTTTTTATTTTTAATAATAAAAGGCTTTATTTTTTAATCAAGTAGGTTGATAAAGTGCTTCGGGTTTCTCTAACACTTAATATATATATGTAATTTGTTTATTTTTACTACCAAACGCTGTAAAATTGCTTAGTTGCAAATTTTATTTGTAAATAAATGTTTTCTTCTACTGAACGGCAGAAAACAGGCTTTGAGTTTAATGAACGTATTTTTTGTTTTTTTAATTTAGTGAACGTATTTTTTTTTTTAATTCACTGAACGTAATTTTATTTTTTTTTAATTCACTGAACGAAAATGAAATGGAACGAATTCAGTGGTGAATTAATTCAGTAAGGAATTAAATCACTTTTTTTCCTTTCGATTTATAAAATTGAACGTGTTCACCAGTGAATTAATGCATTTGATTTAATAAAAAGAACTATTGCAATTGAATTAATTCGTAACAAAATAAATCGAACGAAAGCAGATATGAATTAATTCCATTCAATATATGGTGCTTAGTGAATTAATTCATCGAATTTTTAATTCAGAATTGAAAAATTGAATTAAGGAATTAATTCTTCAAAGCTCTGATGACAACTACGTTTATTTTAAATCTATAAATTAACTACGGAGAAAGTTGTGGCTAACAATTTGATAGTGGAATAAGAGAAAGATTAAAATATGGTAAACCACATAAAAAAATTGCAAAAAGTGCGAATGGTTGCAAAACCGAAAGATATTTTATAAAAATATTTATTAAATTAAATATCTCAATGCAATAAACAAATACGAAATTTACATTATTCTTCTCGATAACGGTTTTTGGCAGTCAAATCCTATAAGTATCAAGTAAGGAATTAAATCAATTTTCTTCCTTTCGATTTATAAAATTGAACGCGTTCACCAGTGAATTAATTCATTTGATTTAATAAAAAGAACTATACCAATTGAATTAATTCGTAACAAAATAAATCGAACGAAAACAAATATGAATTAATTCCATTTAATATATGGTGCTTTGTGAATTAATTCATCGAATTTTTAATTCAGAATTGAAAAATTGAATTAATTCTTCAAAGATCTAGCTGAAAGTCTGTCAATGCCGGACCGTTATGTCGTTTAAATAATGGAGTGACTCCGTTTTATGGAGTGACTCCGTTTAATATTGTAATATAATAATATATTGAAGAATAGATTCTATTACGACGACAGATCGACATTTTGCTTCCCATCTCGTTGTCGACCCAGTTCTGATTAATCTCTATTACAGCGGCTCTTTGGTTGGTGGTGTTGCATTTTAGCGTTTTATAGCACATTTAACGTTTTATACCGGTGTTGCATTTTAGCGTTATGAAAAGGCATTTTTAAAAATCGTCACAAATTTTTATACACCAAAAACTTTCTCAGTTACTGGCTAATAAAGTTTCAACGTAGACTCAGGTGAAAACCGCTTACTGAGGCTTAGTTAATAAAATTAATTATAGATAACTGAGTGACCAATTGGCTTTAGCTAGTTGTTCTGATTTGAAAATATAACGAATAAAATAGTTACAGTGAACGGGCGTTCAGTCAGAATTTGAGAAATTCACACATTAGTTATATTTAATTAATAAATAAACTTACTTCGAAATTCAACATCATTTTAATTTGTTTGCAATTCCCATTATAAACCTTTTCCAATATTGCTTAAAAATTTTATTATTATATATTAAATCATATAAATGGAATGATATTGAAATTGCGGCCCTGTTCCACTGGGAATTAAAGGATTAAATATATATACAGTAGTCGCTCGGTTATATGAACTAATTCAAACAGAGCCTGTTCACTAAATGGAGAAGTTCACATAATCGAGAGAATATAAAATAAGTAATTCAAATGATTTTTATTACACTAAGTTTTTATTTTTAATAAGTTTTTAAATAATTAATGTACATGAAAGTAGTCGGTTATATTTTTTTGTACTTTTTTTGCTTCAAGGGATTTCTATTTTGGCATTGCGAAAATGCAGGGACAAGGGCATTTTCGCAATTCCAAAATATCATTAATATCAGATATATTATTTTCACTCCAAGCAATAACTTTATTGAATGCTTCGATTGCCTCCGTTGTGCTAATTTCAGCTGTTGTAACGATGCACTGCTCTTGATCATCATCTTCAACTTCGCTATCTATATCTTCGCTAACAATGTCTTGATTCCACGTCTGAATCTCTTCCCGTGAAAGCTGTTCACATAATAGAGATAGGCTGTGTTCACTCTTTAGAACCTCCTGTGTTTAAATTTTGTTGTTCACTATTCTGGAAGTTTACATAACTGGATATTCATATAACCGAGCGGCTACTGTATATATATTGAAATTATTTCAAAGAATAAACATTTTGGCTGGAATCAGCTTAGCATGGAAAAGTTAATTTGAATATCGTTTCCTCCATTTTCAAGACCAAAATCGCACATTTGATGTATTTATTTCAAACTAGTTATATAGTTATATTATTTTCCAAATTTATCTATATCTGTAAAGTTTTTATTTTTAATAGTAAAAGGCTTTATTTTTTAATCATTTAGGTTGATAAACAGCATCCGGTTTCTAATTTGTTTATTTTTACTAGCTCACGCTGTAAAATTGCTTATTTAAAAATTTTATTTGTACATTATTGTTTTCTTCTACTGAACGGCAGAAAACAGGCTTTAAATTCAGTGAACTTATTTTATTTTTTTTCAATTCAGTGAACTTATTTTATTTTTTTCAATTCAGTGAACTTATTATTATTTTTTTAATTCACTGAACGTAATTTTATTTTTTTTAATTCACTGAAAGAAAAAGAAATTGAACGAATTCAGTAGTGAATCAATTCAGTAAGGAATTAATTCACTTTTTTTCCGTTCGATTTATAAAATTGAACGCGTTCACCGGTGAATTAATTCATTTGATTTAATAAGAAGAACTATTGCAATTGAATTAATTCTTTGAATTTGCTGTTTGATGAACGCGTTCAGTTGAACGAATTCAGTGAACGAATTCATTCAATTCTAGAGAAAATTGGATTCGATTGGTAGTGAATTCATTCAAAAAGGAATTAATTCTTCAAAGCTCTGGTTGTCATCAACTACTTTATGTTACCTATAGTGAGGTGTTTATCACCTATGACATAGTTGAAAAAATAGTGCTCAGCAACTATGTAATTTTTTGCGTGTAGTTAACTTAAACCCTTATTTTATGTGATCTTACACTTTTTATTTTCTACGTGTATACGTGTTTCTGGCAATACTGGTTGTTATTTAAATATTAAAACTGTCATCCGTTTGTTTTTGTCATCCGCTTCCTTTTTATTTTCATACATCATACTTTCCTTGTCTCTCTTAAGTAAAAAAGGTGTAAAAGGAAAATGAAGCTTAAAGTTTTTTAGTTGCTTTTTACCGCCATATTTAGTAGATTATTTTGTTAACTCTGCATTAATTTTAGGAAAATTTGTGAAAAACCTAGTAAAATTTAAAGAAAATTAAGAAAGTTTTGTGTAATTTTGTAAAATAATTATTTCTTAATTACATTTTCATAAAATTTTAAAGTGATAATAAAATGATTGGTGTTTTTCATAGTCTTCTTAATTGATGAGCAATCGTGTAGAGTTGTGTTATATTCGCGTGTGTTTTGTTTTTACAAAGTGCAGCAACAACAACAAAGGGTGCTCTCCTAGAGTACATAGCAGATCACCCATTTTATATTACATTGTTTTTGGGGAAATTAGTATGTATTTACTTAGTAGAAAATTAATATAACCATAATACAACATGCGCGTTTAGTTTATATAAACGTTAAGTTTAATAGCCAGTGTTTTTTAATAAGTGTAAATGAAAAGTTAATTAAAAATAAAATAAAATCCTTTAATTGCAAATAAAATTATTTTAAAAAGTATGAAATTTAATTTAAAAAAATTAAAATGTGAAAAGCATTAAAATGTGAAGTGCTAGCTTTAGAAATAAAAAAAAATAATTAAAATAAAGTAAATACATATCTATAATTGTTTAAAAATCAGCATCAACCAGTCAACGTGCAGTACAGTATAGTAAAGGTAAGAACCAGTAATGATATTTTTTACGCTGTTTCATACATAGATTTAACTAATATTTTAACCCAAACATTTTCTGTAGTTTTGTATATAATTTTTTGACATTTTCTTTTGTTATTGCTAAAGTTGAAGTTATATAGGGGACGTGGGAACAAACGCATAAAAATAATATAAAAATTTAATTTGTGTTCATTTAAATGTTATGTCAAATTACGCTAAATCGCTGGACGAATTATTTAATTTTGTCATTTGGTGCATAATGTTGCTAAAAAAATAATGAAAAATTAAAACAATTTATGTTTAATTCTTATTTGTGTTCATAATTCCTTTAAAATAAAAAAGGGATACATTTTCTAAAAATATCGTTCTTGGTTGATTGTTACTATTAATTTTTTTTTTTGTTAATTTAACTAAACAATCGTTTAAAATAACGGATTTTGCAGTTCAATATTTTGACTCTATTTTCAACTAACGATTCAGTTATACACAAATAATTTTATTAACTTAAGCTCAGTAAGGGGTATTTCACCTGAAACTCAGTTGAAAATTTAGTTGGCAGTAACTGAGAAATTTTTTCGGTGTAGTTAATTTTACTGTGATTTTATGCGGAAGAATTAAAAAAAATTTCCAGAAAACGATCACTTCTAAATCGATAAATAAAATTACAAATTGTCCTATGAAATCAAAAAAGCCGTAAGTTACAGTTAAAAAATTTTACAGCAGAAGCAAAAAACTTCCTAAAATGAAAAATAAACTAAATGTTTTCCAAATTTTTTTAGGTTAAGCTTATTTTTTGTTATCAAATTAGTATTTAGAGAAAAATTTCCAATTTTTGTATTATTTACAGAGCTATGAAACTTACGCCTTTGAGGTTTTTCTATGCTTGCACTTAGGGCATTTAGAATTTTGTTAATAAAATCGTCGTTTTTATTTGTACGAGTGTAAAATTTCTCAGGAGTGTGTATTTTGATCGATTTTGATTTTTTTTGTGACTTACGGCTCTTTTGATTTCATATGACAAAATGTTGTTTATAAATTTTATGCCTAAACAAAATTTACCGAAATGGCTCTAAGGGGCAATTCTCTAACTTCTTTACGACAAGGTTCAGTAGTTAAGATGTCATTTTATTATGAAAATTTAAATACTGGACGGGGATCCAATTTTTTATAAACAAAAAATAAAAGTAAGTCCAGAAAAATTTACATAATTTGAGAGATTCACGATAGAAAATTTTTTTTAGAAATTTTAATAAAAAGTTCCTCAAAATCTTAAAAAATCTAAGTTTTTTAATTTTTTCCATAAAAAACCTTTTGAGATTTTCTCACTTTTGTATATTGTAATTCAGAAAATAACAATTGCAATTCAGAAAATTTCAATTGGAATTCATCAAATATTAAAAAAGAAGATATCAATTGAAATTCCGATTTTCCATTTTAAATTCAGAAAACATCATTTAAAATTAAGAATTTTAATTCGGGTTTTTCCGAATTTCAATCGATATTTTATTTTCAATTGACCTTTTCTGAATTTCAATTGATTTTTTTTAAAAACAATTAATATATTCTCAATTTGAAATGTTACCCAAATTTTAATTAATATTTCAAGTGTTAATATTCTGTCTCTGATTATGTTTTCTGAATTATTTTTTGAATAGCAACTAGTGTATTGCATACTTTGATGATTTTCTATGAATTATCCCGAAATTTTAACACTGCTCTACAAAAACAAAGGTGAATGTTATTGCAGTGGTTTTAGGATAATTAGGGGGTGCTGATTTCGAATCGGCAACCAGTTTGTTCAAATTGGCTCTAGGTTTTGCGCAATTCGCGATTTAAATTTTTTCAATTTTTCAGCCGATTTCTTCAATAAAAAATTTATAATTTAGTAACTATAGCTTCGGAAAGAAAACGCTTTACACACGCTTTAGAGCTCAAAAACTATAATAAAAACATTAAAATGCACAAATTTTGTATGGTCTATAAAAAGTTACAATCATAATTAACCCAAATGTCACTTTTTCGCTACATTTTCAAATATATATATATATTTAATCCTTTAATTCCCAGTGGAACATAGGGCCGCAGGTTTCAGTAATCATTTTAACTTCGGAGAGAATAAGTGATTGGCCTATAGCTCTCCTAGGCTGGTGCTGGGGCTGCCAGCTAAGCCACCAGCCTGGCTTGGTGAAAGTCAGTAGCAAACTTAGCAAAAATGCCTACTTCCCGAGATGTCACTTTATTTTCTTTAAGTGACCATTCGGACATGCTAAAGACCGTCGCTCGAATTCGCTTCCATCTCAACAGAGGTGGTCCCCAGGGAGTACCACGAGGAAGCCACTGCCGTAGCAATGGGATCAGCACGCTGACCTACGAGTCAACTTGGAGTGACTTACTAAGGATAGTGGGAACACTTTACCTTATACTTGTAAATTTTAAGGATGACAAGTCTTACTAAGGAACGCTTTGACCAGTTTGCCTTACACCACCGGCGTAGCTAGACCATTTTTCTAGGGGGGGGGGGGCTATAGCACCGTCTTATAAAAATTTTGTTTTTTTTTAATTTATCAAAAAAAGTATCTAAAGTTTTATAGGCCTTTTCAATTTTTGGTACCAATGTTTCGTTTACGATCATCTGTACGATCGCCAGATAGCTATTCTGACAAGTTACGCTTTCAGCTTTACCCAATAATCACTACAAAAATTAAAGTGAAATCAAAGTTAAGGTTTACATTTTGTTTGAATTGCACTTTGTTTTACGACTTACACTAGCAATACAATATACTGATAGAAATAAATCTGTACAACTAGCAGAAAAGCTGCTAAAAATTTGTTAAAAATGGCCCTGCAGAAAAAACTCCCGACTGTAGCAGAATCTGTTAAGTAAATTTTAGTTAGATAAAAACAGAAAAAATAAAACTGTTAAATCTAAAAAATTTCAGCTATATTTGGGTGATATTTTGGTTCGTTTTAAATGACAACTTACCCTTCTCATATCAGCAAAAAATTATCTAAATATTAGTAGAAAACTCACAGAAAGGAACAACTATTACTTCTATAATTTTTTTGTTATATTTAAGTTAAATTTACGTAAATGCATATAATATTCTATTTTGCTGAAATTAGCGGAAATTTTTTCTGAAAAATTGTTGAATATTAATTTCAGATTGGGAGATTTTCAATTTATTTTACAAAATAAAGTATATTAAGAGAAAAATTCTCAAAAAAAAATTAAAAATTAGGTTTTACTTAAGTTATTATTAGAAAAGCAAATACATATTTGCAATACAATGGCATCGAATTGGTAATATGTATTTAGCTAGAAGTGCATATTTTTGCATATTTTGCTATAAAGGCATATTTTAATATATAGCTTAACATGTTTTATTGCATACTATACCAATAAATGCATATTTTGTTAAAAATAGATGTTAAAAATCGCACTTTTGATTCTATCAAAATCTTAGTTTTTTTTTGGAAAATTTACCTTTAAAATAATTTTTTTTCTTAAATTTAAAAACATTTTTGGATTTTTAATTCACGGAGACGAAAGTGTTCGATAAATATACAGTGTGTTCGTTTACTCGAAATTCTTACTACTTTTACTACAATTGGAAAGTTTTGTTTACTTTTTGCATTGAATTTTTCCAGCTGTAGTAAAAGTAGTAACTTGTAGTAAGTAAACGAACACGCCTATAGTTACTAACTTTTTGACGAACAAAAATAATATTGAAAACGCTGAAATAAATAATAAAATCATGTTTAAAAACTTTTAATAAAAACTGCGAATTTTAATATATACTTTATGTATATAAAACACGATTTTTACAACATTTCTTGCCTTGGTCATTACTGACGATCTACTTTTATAAGAAAGTTGAGTCAGAAATGGGTAAGAATTTTTATTTCAAGTAAAAATGAAATGTTAAAAAAATCTGGGGGGGGCTAAACTATTTCTGGGGGTGCTTAGCCCCCCCCCCAGCAGAGAAACAAGCCAGCCGCCGTAAGCCGTTTAAGCCGCCGCCGCCGGTCATTTTTGCCTCAGCCGCCGCCGCCGATTTTTTTCGGCTCATTTCGGCTGGAAGTATCAATTTTCCAAAATAAAAAATTTAAAAGCAAATGTCATTTTTAAAACAAATTTTCTACTTCATCATTTCCTGAACCATCAAGAGTATTTTTTTGTAGTTAAAAAAAAATAAAAAAACCAGTTTTATAGTCAGAGCTAAGAAGGATTTTTGTCATAAATATTTCTTAAGTTGGAAGTTTTGCTTGAAAACTTCTGACAGATTTCGCTGAAATTTGGATATGCAATAGAGGAGAGAATCCAAATGAACAATATACATATATTCTTTTCAAATGACCAAGTGTAGATTGTAGGCAGAGCTTCGAAAGAATTAATTCAATTTTAGGTTAATTCGCACAAAACCGAATTCAGCTTTAGAAATTGAATATATATCATTCCATCAAAACATTCCTTTATAATTAATTCATAGGTTTCATTCCCAAATTTTAATATTAAATAGAATGCATTCTTATGTTGAATACATTCCTTATAGAATTACAATCAATTTAAATAATTAATTTTTTCATTAATTCTAATCTTTTACAAAATGGCTTATCAAAATTGTCATTTTATTAAATCAGTAAAAGATCTAAGGGATGAATATACTAATGATTCTGACAACACTTTAGTTTATAATTACAAATTAAATAAAAATGTGGCTTATTTTAGGGATTTAATATTGATATCATATACACAACCCATAAAAATATTTAAAAACTCCACATTTGTTTTAAACTTTTACAAACCGAATGAAACGTGAAAGATCATTATAAAAAGAATGAATTCATGAAAGAATTCATTCATTATGCATGAAAATTAAAAGAATGAAGCCAGTGAATGAATTCATAAGGAATGGTATAATCGTAAGATATATTAGTAAATTTTAATTAAAAGTCCAAAAGTGAATTAAAGAATTAATTCATTCGAATTTATGGTGGTAGGTTTGGTTAAGTAGATCACATCACATTTTTCAGAAATTTCAGTACACCTGAAATTATTATCAAAAGACACATTTTTAAGACATTGCGGACGAAGATATTTACAATAATCGACGCTGTTCTGAGTTCGGCATCCACAAAAAAATTCTAAAGTGAAACATTCCGAATTTTTTTGCTGTTCCGTGATCCACATCCGAATTTTTTTTTTCGTTTTATTTCGTGTAGAAAAAGCTTGATGGTAGTGAAACGAATACATATTTTTTAACAACAATTATTATATAATAATTTATTTTAAAATTAGTCTATGAATATTAAAATTTGGTAGAAACAACAAATTTTCGAAATTTTTAATTCCGTGTGATTTTACAAATCAACTGTAATTAAAAAGTTTCGGAACTAAGAACAGGGGTGAATATCTGAATTTTTTAACTTTTCTTCTAAGTTTTTCAACTTTGACATCTTTTCGAGCATAATTTTTTTCGAAGCATATTTTTTTCTAGTTTATTCTAAAAACACATTTAATTTTGAGTGAAAATAGAGTTTGTTTATTTCTAAGTTCCGAATCCACATAAAAAATTCTAAAGTGAAACATTCCGAATTTTTTTGCTGTTCTGTGAGCCACATCCGAATTGTTTTCTTCGTTTTATTTCGTGTTGAAAAAGCTTGGTGAAAGTAAAATGAATATTTTGTTGCAAAAATTAATATGTTAAAATTAAATTTGTTGAAACAGTCAATTTCCGACTTTTGAATTTTGTGTGATTTTACAAAACCACTCTAATTAAAAAGTTTCGGAATTCAGAACAGGGGTGATAGTGTCAAAACTCTGTTTATGAGCGACTTCAAGCACTTAACAATTTGAAATTCAGCAATTTTTCAACCGATTTTGAATATTGTAACGTTTTTGAAAAGACAAAAAATTTAGCTTTCCAAATATATATAGAATTATTTATTTGTAACTGAAATATGTTGACAGTTTTTTTTTAAATATTAAAATTTATTTTTTTTTAATTTGTATATTTTGACGGCTTTTTTACAGTATTAAACAATTCTTTACTATTGTAATTCATGGATTTAGTTCTTAGTAAAATCAGATTCTTTTGTTTAAATTAATTGAAAATTGAAAAAGTTATCGTAATTTTTCTAAACATTTAATTTCAGCAACTCGAGGTTCTTGTTGCACAATCATTAAGGTTAATATTTTCAATTTTCTCATAAATGCAGAGATTCCATGTTTATAAAAAAATGTATAACTTTGACAATTTTAAAGCGATTAAAATAGAACTTCATTTTGCCCTGAATAAAGAATAAATTAGATAAAAATTAGTTTTTTATAAACAAAATATTGCAATTAAAAGCCGTCAAAATTAAACAAAATAAGAAAAAATTAAGAAAATCAGTTTTATTTGAAAACATTTCCACACAATTTTGTTGAATATATAAACATATGTATATATTTGGAAAGCCCAACTATCTCTCCTTCTAGCTCCGTTCAAAAACTAAAAATCCTAAATTTGTAATTTTTATCGATGAATTTAACTTAAAATTATTTTTTATTTGATAATTCCAAATTTCTTTGCACAATTTTCTACTGCTATATTTTGGAAAAAACCTTAAACATCTTTAAATTACGTGTATAATGTTCTATCAAGCCGATCAAGCCGCCGCCGCCGCCGATTATTTGGTTGCGCCGCCGCCGCCGATTTTTATCCGGCTCAACCTTAATCGCCGCCGCCGCCGCCGATTTTTTGCTTGCGCCGCCGCCGCCGATTATTTTGATCGGCTTGTTTCCCTGCCCCCCAGACCGGCCTATCTACGCCTATGCCTTACACACTCCCATAAATGGGCCTGTCTATTAAATTGATGCGAAAAAAAATTCCACAGCAATTTCGCAACAATTCCACACAGCTTTTTTCGCAAAAGTACGAACAAAATACCGGGCTTAACGAAAAACATCACCAGAGTTCTCAAGACATATTTACCAGGATATAAATCAGGGTTTATTTTTTAACTATGTACATTAGAGCACCCACCACCACGCACTTTCCTATAGATTGGGCGAAAAAAATAATATCCCCGCAAAAATTGGTCCTCTCGAATTATGACATGCCAGTCACCCGTAGCTTTTACCCCTGAAAATAGGCGCTGTAGTATAATGGCTAGCGCGTTGGACTGTTACACGTTAGGTTGCGGGTTCGATCCCCAATCAAGGCAACATCAATTTATGAAAAATACTAATATGTATGAGTTTTTTTTATCCCTCATACATATCGCAGCGTCCTCCTTCGGTGTTCCCATAGCACTTAACCCACCGAAGTAAAATAATATAACAGCGCTATGAACTAAAAAGCTTCAACAAAGTTCACCAACTCTTCATCAGATGGCGCGCAACAACTGTTCTAAGATTCAACATCTCGCGCAATTACAGTGTTGCCATTTTTGAAGCCCTTTATCTTTCACCGCCTTTCACTTCTTCTCTATCACCTTTCCAAAGGAAGCAACACGTTAATTAATAGGAAGAATTTCCTGAGTGTTGCTTCTCTTTATAAAAAAGTCATTGGTAAAGCCATTCTAGACTGCTTTTTGCCCACCCCAGAATTTAAAAAAAAATCTACCTATAGTTTTGATGGCAAAAAGTATTACAATCAGGCATGTCACAGGTTTTTTCCGGAATTTGATTTCGCAATTTCACTTCCGCAATTTTTTTCCTAAAGTGATCGAAAATTTTTTTTCCTTCTGAATTTGCAGTTTAGGGTGCTACAGATAATTTTGTATTGAAAATAAAACGTTCTGGTAAGGCTCGAGTGTAGCATACTCCTTATAGTGGTACTTAAAACGTTAGAAGTTTCTCCAGAAAACTTTAAACAACCAAAGTGGAATTGGTATTTAGAGCAGATTAAACTCATAAAAGCTTTTCAATAGTGCCTGGTATGTATTCCCTAAAGTGTCATTAACTATTTCACTTAAAAAAATTTACATTTAAAACGCTTTTTGTTGGTAAATTCAACAATTTTCTTATTGATTAGCAAAACGTAATTTTTTCTGAAAAATTAAAATTTTTAATTTTGATTGGTGATCTTCTTTTTTTTAACTTCAAATGGCAACTTATATCAATATTTAGGAGGTGGAACACGAATTTACCACAAAAAGTCTTTTTTCAACATTTTAGAATTTACGAAAACGCAAAAAAGCTGAAGAAGCAAAAGTAAATCGTAACGAAATTGTACATCGAAATCATATTAATTTTATGCGAACTATGTGTTAAAACTTTAAATATGTTCTCTAACAGAAACTTTTTTAAATGAAATTATTAAAAACAGCATTCTTAACTTATAATTAAGTAATTATTTTTATCTGTTATATTTGGTCTAAATATGTAAAAATACCATGTACTTCTGGAGAAGCAATTTGCGTTTTCAATTTCACTTTCAAGTGAAATTGAAGTCTGTGACATGCCTGAATATTTTTTGTTTTTTTAAATATCAATTAATCCTGTCCCAATAAGCACATGGGTTTTAAAAATTCAAGTGCTTAAATTTAGCTTGAAGTAAAGTAGATTTCAAATTGTAATCTATGTTCAAATCAGGCACCAGAAAACGTTTTTTTTTTGTTTTTATCAAAAATAAATATCACTAAAGTTCAAAATGTTTTTATTTCTCAATCGAAAACAAAAAATTTCAAATGTACTTTAAAACAAAAATATCCCTCAAGTTGAAATTCGAAAAATATCTTTAGGTATAAATATCAAAGATAAAAAAATTGATAAAAAAATAAAACTTTTTAAAACGTTTTAAAAAACTTTTTTTTTTTGTTTTTCATCTTTGTACTAAGTACAAAAATATGAATAGAATTTTAAAATTTTTGTTTTATTTTTATGGTGGAGATACTATTCTGGTTTTTGGTTTCAAATCTGTAGAAAATCATATAATACCCTGGAGAGAACTGTTGAGTGGTATATACATACAAACATATATTGCAAATATTTTTTTTTTTGCTAAAATGTTTGCCAATTGACCAACATTTTGCACTAATATTATTCATTTTCGGAATGAAATCGCTGTATAAGTTTTCTAATTAAATTTTTGCACCATGAAACCTTTTTCGCATTCCGCCATTAATTCGCAATTTTTTAAGTGCAGATTTTTAAAATTTATAACCTAGGGACCATAATACCCATATCTCATACCAAAGTTTGGTAATTAGTTCGCAAAAAAAAATTGCCAAAAAAAATTTGCAAAAAAAAAATTTTTTTCCATTAATATATTCTCTTGCAGAATATAAATTGCTGATTAGGTTTCTTAACTATTTTTTTGTATCATAAAGGCTTTTTTCGCATTCCGCCAATATTTTGCAATTTTTTGAGTGCGGTTTTTTAAAATTTTTAACCTTAGGACAATAATTCCCATATCTTATGCCGAAGTTTGGTGGTTAGTATGCAAAAAGTTTCGCGAAAAAAAATTTAGCAAAAAGGAAAATTTTTCCATCAACATACTCATTTGAAGAATGTAAATCGCTGACTGAGTTTTTTAATTTATTTTTTGTACCATAAAGCTTTTTTTTCGCGTTCCGCCATTATTTTGCAAATTTTTAAGCGCGGTTTTTTTTTTAACTCACAACCTAGGGACTATAATACCTATATCCTATACCAAAATTATCTGGTTAGATTGCAAAAACAAAAAAAATTGGGAAAAAAAATTTTACAAAAAGGAATAGTTTTGCATCAATATACATATGTATGTATATGTATGTAACATATGTATAGCAGAATGTTAATCGCTGATTAAGTTTAAAAAATTTTGGGTGCGGTTTTTTAAGATTCATTAATTTGGGACTATGATACCCATATCTTATGCCAAAGTTTGGTAGTTCTTACGCAAAAAATTTCGCGAAAAATAAATTTTGCAAAAAGGAAAATTTCTGCATCAACATATTCGTTTGCAGAATGTAAATCGCTGACTGAGTTTTTTAATTTATTTTTTGTACCACAAAGCTTTTTTTCGCGTTCCGCGATTTTTTTGCCATTTTTTAAGTGCGGATTTTTAAAATTCATAATCTTGGGACTATAAGACCAATATTCTCATATCAAAGTTTGGTGGTTAGTTTGCAAAAAAAAATTCGCGAAAAAAATTTTCCGAAAAGAAAATTTTTTGCATCAGTGTATTTGTTTGCAGAATGTAAATTTCTGATAAGAATTTTTAATTCATTTGTTGTACCATAAAGTTTTTTTTCGCGTTCCGACATTAGTTTGCAATTTTTTAAGTGGGGTTCTTTAAAATCTATAATCTAGGGACTATAATACATATATCCTATACCAAAATTAGCTAGTTAGATTGCAAAAACAAAAAATCACGACAAAAATTTTTGCAAAAAGGAATAGTTTTGCATCAATATATTTGCTTGCAGAATGTTAATCGCTGATTAAATATCAAAATTAAAATTTTGTACCATAAAGCCTTTTTTCGCATTCCGCCATTATTTTTAAATTTTTTAAGTGCAGTTTTTGTGGTTAGTTGCTCACAAATCCTATGGTTTTAATGACCACAGTTTGTCTTTTGCACAAAATTATTCAGCCTATCATGCTTTGTAGAAGTCTTTTCGGCTGAAATTTTTATTACTTTTTAATAACTATTGGATGCAGAAATGTGTCTGTGAATGTTGTTTTAAGAATTTTTACAAAATTTATATGTAATTGTAATCAGAAAAAACTAAAAAAAACGTTTTAAAACGTTTTATTTTGTTTTTTCCTCAATACAAAAAAAACGTTTTTTTTTTGTTTTTTCCTCAGTACAAAATAAAAATAATTCTCAACTTTCCTGAAAATATCAGTACGGATATTTTTTAAATTTTGTTTTCGAAAAGAAAACAAAAAATAAAAAAATTGATGAAAACAAAATATCCATCAAGAAAAATAAATTCATTTGTACACAAGTGATTTTTTTTTATTGAGGAAAAAACAAAATAAAACGTTTTAAAAGTATTAATATCGGGTGCCTGGTTCAAATTCTAGCATTTGAATATTTAAAAAAAATATTTCAAACTTGAATTTTTGTTTCCCTTTTGCTAGAGTATGCTATTGAAATAAAATGTAATTAAACAGTGTGTTCGTTTACTCGAAATTCTTACTACTTTTACTACAATTGGAAAGTTTTGTTTACTTTTTGTATTGAATTTTTCCAGCTGTAGTAAAAGTAGTAACTTGTAGTAAGTAAACGAACACGCCTAAAGTTGTATTCAAGCCTTGAAACTGGAAAACAGGGCTGGAATTAAACTTGTTTTCAACTTGAATTCCAGTGAAATTGTTTATAGGGTGTGTTTTTGGTTGGGAAAATGTCTGCTGGTTTCCTAGGAAGGTAATTTGTTGGAATCTAAGGGTCAGTTTTATAGTCAAAACTAAAATCGATTCTTCGCCTACATATTTCTTAAATAAGGAATGTTTTAAAAATTCTTACTTAAGAAATATTTAAGAAACAAATCGATCTTACTTCTGATTATAAAACTGGCTCTAAGAGTTTTTCTTTAAGAAAAATGATTAAAATCACAAAATTATTCAACAAGCATCTGAAGGCATTTGATACGACAATGGAAAAGGAATTTTAACAGGAAAATATCGCAAAATCTTTTTTGATGAGATAAATAACTTAGATTTAATAGTTTCCTAAACGAATAATTAGTTACCCAGCAAAACCTTCTATTACCCGGTAATAACTTTGGTAAGAAGAAATAAGGGTAGGTAACCTCTTACTTTTCTATTACCAAAGATATTACTTTAACAAGGGCATGTCCATCGAGGTAACTCCTTAGTAATATGTTATTCTGAACTTACATGTTACGCTTACGCTTACGCTTAAAAAAAATCTTAAAATAATACGTTTTTTTCTTAAAATTGCATCTTGTTTTATTGACTATTAAATTAAAAATTACATAATTTTAACAAAAAATTTTGGAAAAATTGTTTTTATAAGTTTTGGTTATAAAAATGAACATTTTGTAATGAAGGAGGTAAGCTCTTACTTTTCTATTACTAGATCTCTTATTTTAACAAGCGCATGTCCATCGATGTAACTCCTTACCTATTAATTTGTTATTCTGAACTTACAGGTAGTTTTAAAAACATTTTGATTACATTTTAATTTTTTAAACCAAATATGAATTTTAAATTCACGGGTTTTTAACAAAAAATAGAATTTCTAAAATTTTCTAGAAAAACGAATTATTTATAACAATAAAACATCCAAACGTATGAATTTGGTATTAAAAGTAATGCAAGAGTAAGGTGTAAGGGTCCAAGGTAAAGCAAGGGTAAGTGGTTTGATATATTACCAGGTAATATGCGTAGTAGTACTCATATATTACCAAGGTTTTGTGGGTAATATATAACAACGAAGTTATTTCAAAATAAACACTACTATTTTCATAAAATTTCAATATGTTGTAGAAACAAAAATTCTTAGATGAACATCTCACGGTTTTTGACCACCACTTTATTGCCTATAGAAAATGCCTATATAGTATTTTTCTGTAAAACCTTTAATACCCAGTGTAGAAAATCATTACCAGACATGTGGTTATATAACTACATACCTGGTAATGGTAACTAGTTACTTTTATTATTACATTTCTTATTACTTTTGTATGGAGATGTAGCGCAAAATAATGGGTTATGGTTACACACCAGCATACGGAAAATCAAAAAATATATCTTACTTTTGTGCTTACAAATATTGAGTAAAAATAGATTTAAGAAAAGTTTTATGAAAAATATTTTTTTATTGTAAAATTTTGTTTAATAAAATTTGCTAGTGCTGGATTTGAACCTGGGGCTCCAAGTTGCCACTCAATTACCATCTGAGCTATCTCTACATGTAATATCTGATAGATAAGTCACACACAAGTCAACTTATATGCCAACATACAAATAATCAAAGAATATGTGGCTACAAATGTCTTTACTAGTGTTAAAAAAAAATTGAGTCTTAAAAATAGATTTCAAAAAAATTTACAAAAAAAATCTAGAGCTATACTTTATGTATTATATTTTATTTTTGAATATTGGAACAAGTAACTAGTTATTAGTAACACATTATTATATGTTTTAAAATAATGCAGAAAGTAAGGCGGTGGCATTATTGATTTGTCATTACCGTTTCTACACTGGGTGGTTATAGTTCAAAGAAGCTTTGAACTAATTTTAGTCACATTTTGGAGATAAAATACTCGTGTGACTTGCCTGTTTTAATCCAAGTGGACCAACTTTTGCGGGGATACTATTTTTACGCCCAATCTAGCGGAAAGTGGGTGGGTAAAATTACAATTTTTCAAATACTTTGTGGGTGCTCTAATGTATATAAAGCAAGGTTGGTTACCGAAACGAATAACGGTAAGGGTAACGGTATCAGATTTCGTTTGTTTAGGTATCGGTAAAGGTTACGGTATTTAAGACTGTTTCGGTAACGGTATACCGTTATCGAAACAGCAACACCGGTACGTACCGGTATTAAAAATTATTTTAAAAACATAAAAACAAGTAAAAACATGGTATATTTTTAATTTTAAGTATGTAGTACTGAAAATACAGATGGTTTTGATTTTAAGCTATAAATTCAATACAGTAGACGCTCGCAAATTAGAGCTTTCAGTAATTCGAACGTCCAGAAATTAGAATCAATGTTTGCAATACATTAAACGCTCTGAAATTCGAATTTAAAATTCTAATTTCTGAGCGTTTTTTTTTTGGTTATTTGAATACACAGGAAATCCCCAATTTATTTTTATTCTGTTTGAATAAAGTAAAACTAAAAAGGGGAATCACCAAATTATATATGTTTTTCCCTATTTGTTTTTTTTTTGTCGCATTTATGTAAATTTTTGGCTAGTTTATTTGTGAAATTTGATACGCGTGTACATATTATTTGGCAGTCTCTATTAAATAGTGAAAGTGTATCATTTAAAATGTTAAATAAACGTAAAAAAAAACACTTTATCATTGGAAACGAAACGAAAAACAAAGTACAGAAATTAGAATAATTCAGAAATTAGAATTGCCTCAAAAACAAAGCGGTTCTAATTTGCGAGCGTCTACTGTACTGGTAGTTTTAATAAGTAAAATTATTATCAATTTATAGATAATAAAAAAAACACTAAAAATAAAAAAATTGTAATTTTTATATAAAATAATAAACTACCCATAAAAATAACGGTATCGGTAACGATAACGGTATTTAGAAATTTTTTTAGAGGTATCGATAACGGTAACGGTATTCAATTTGAAACGGTATTTTAGCGATAACGGTATTATAACGATAACGGTAACCAACCTTGATATAAACAGTCTGTTCGGGTACTCAACATTGGGATCCCGCGGGATACCAATTTTACAAAAAAGCGTTTTCCTACTGCACAATTGGGTAAATGAGAGCTGTCATGAGAGAGTAATATTCTTGTTCTTCTTGCCCGAAGAAGCCCAGACTTTTTTTCGTGTAAGTTTGGGTAAATTGTTTTTATCAGCTGTTATATCATCTGTTGAATTCAACTAGTTCAATTAAACTATTCACTTATTTGAACCAAAGAACTAGTTCACAACTAATAGCTCTTTTAGTTCAATCGCTCATTTTATTCATTCAGAAAAATATGTGTATCATTTACAAAAATTAGCGTAAAAGTCGCAAAAGCTTATCGGTAATGTTACAACTCCATAAAATTTCCCACAATTTTTCGAAGACGCCTGTTTAAATGTGTTAAAGAGATAAATATGTAAATAAATCGAAGCTTTTTTAATATTAAAATCTTTTCCAAATTGAATAAACTATGTATTACTTTTTGTAAATAAAAATGCCAGAAACGAAATTTTTGATATAAAAAAGGGTTTAACTAGAAAATCTATATAGATCAAATTGAACAAGAACTAGAAAGAGCGTTCACCAAAACGAACTATAATGCACAAATCTATTGACGTTTGTTTTCGGGCTTCAAATATGGTTTTTCGCGTTCGTTTAAATTTGTGCATTTTTGTTACTTCGTGAGAGTATCTCTTGTTAATAACTCTCATTTTAACGTACGTGCCGTTAGCATCGAATATTTAGCATCGAATTTTTGTTATTTTGGTTGGCAACGCGAAACTATTTTCTACTGCCGTATTCGCTCCCACAACTCTTCCAAATTACGCCGCAATGACATAGGAACATCTCTATTACACAAATTTATTTAATAAGTATGAATTCCAATGTAAATTAATTGAAAAATAAATAAATTAATAAAAAATATAAAGGTTTTAAGTCTTTTAATTATCAATAAATTTCAATGCAAGATTCCAGTATCTTTTAATATGAAACCAGAAAGAGTTGCAGAACGAAATATGTCTCAAATAATAACTATATCCCAGACGAACTAAAAGTCTGCCGTGCTAAGAAATTTATCGTCTAGTATAGGAGAAACGCTGGAAGATGAAATTTATGGTCCGAATGGAATAAAAGATGCAGTTTTGAGAGTTGCAAGGCAAACTACATATTGAATCAAAGATATCGATCAGTTCATCCATTAGAACTACCGTGCTAAGAAATCCATCGTCTAGTATAGGAGAAACGCTGGAAGATGAAATTTATGGTCCCAATGGAATAAAAGACGCAGTTTTGAGAGTTGCAAGGCAAAATACACATCAAATCAAAGATATGGACCAGTTCATCCATTAGAACTACCGTGCTAAGAAATCCATGGTCCAGTATAGGAGAAACGCTGGAAGATGAAATTTATGTTCCCAGTGGAATAAAAGATGCAGTTTTGAGAGTTGCAAGACAAAATACACATCAAATCAGAGATATGGACCAGTTCATCCATTAGAACTACCGTGCTAAGAAATCTATCGTCTAGTATAGGAGAAACGCTGGAAGATGAAATTTATGGTCCCAATGGAATAAAAGATGCAGTTTTGAGAGTTGCAAGACAAAATACACATCAAATCAAAGATATGGACCAGTTCATCCATTAGAACTACCGTGCTAAGAAATCCATCGTCCAGTATAGGAGAAACCCTGGAAGATGAAATTTATGGTCCCAATGGAATAAAAGATGCAGTTTTGAGAGTTGCAAGACAAAATACACATCAAATCAAAGGTATGGACCAGTTCATCCATTAGAACTACCGTGCTAAGAAATCCATCGTCCAGTATAGAAGAAACGCTGGAAGATGAAATTTATGCTCCCAATGGAATAAAAGATGCAGTTTTGAGAGTTGCAAGACAAAATACACATCAAATCAAAGATATGGACCAGTTCATCCATTAGAACTACCGTGCTAAGAAATCCATCGTCCAGTATAGGAGAAACCCTGGAAGATGAAATTTATGGTCCCAATGGAATAAAACATGCAGTTTTGAGAGTTGCAAGACAAAATACACATCAAATCAAAGGTATGGACCAGTTCATCCATTAGAACTACCGTGCTAAGAAATCCATCGTCCAGTATAGGAGAAACGCTGGAAGATGAAATTTATGCTCCCAATGGAATAAAAGATGCAGTTTTGAGAGTTGCAAGACAAAATACACATCAAATCAAAGGTATGGACCAGTTCATCCATTAGAACTACCGTGCTAAGAAATCCATCGTCCAGTATAGGAGAAACGCTGGAAGATGAAATTTATGCTCCCAATGGAATAAAAGATGCAGTTTTGAGAGTTGCAAGACAAAATACACATCAAATCAAAGATATGGACCAGTTCATCCATTAGAACAACCGTGCTAAGAAATCCATCGTCCAGTATAGGAGAAACCCTGGAAGATGAAATTTATGCTCCCAATGGAATAAAAGATGCAGTTTTGAGAGTTGCAAGACAAAATACACATCAAATCAAAGATATGGACCAGTTCATCCATTAGAACTACCGTGCTAAGAAATCCATCGTCCAGTATAGGAGAAACGCTGGAAGATGAAATTTATGCTCCCAATGGAATAAAAGATGCAGTTTTGAGAGTTGCAAGACAAAATACACATCAAATCAAAGATATGGACCAGTTCATCCATTAGAACAACCGTGCTAAGAAATCCATCGTCCAGTATAGGAGAAACGCTGGAAGATGAAATTTATGCTCCCAATGGAATAAAAGATGCAGTTTTGAGAGTTGCAAGACAAAGTACACATCAAATCAAAGGTATGGACCAGTTCATCCATTAGAACTACCGTGCTAAGAAATCCATCGTCCAGTATAGGAGAAACGCTGGAAGATGAAATTTATGCTCCCAATGGAATAAAAGATGCAGTTTTGAGAGTTGCAAGACAAAATACACATCAAATCAAAGATATGGACCAGTTCATCCATTAGAACTACCGTGCTAAGAAATCCATCGTCCAGTATAGGAGAAACGCTGGAAGATGAAATTTATGCTCCCAATGGAATAAAAGATGCAGTTTTGAGAGTTGCAAGACAAAATACACATCAAATCAAAGATATGGACCAGTTCATCCATTAGAACTACCGTGCTAAGAAATCCATCGTCCAGTATAGGAGAAACGCTGGAAGATGAAATTTATGCTCCCAATGGAATAAAAGATGCAGTTGTGAGAGTTGCAAGACAAAATACACATCAAATCAAAGATATGGACCAGTTCATCCATTAGAACTACCGTGCTAAGAAATCCATCGTCCAGTATAGGAGAAACCCTGGAAGATGAAATTTATGGTCCCAATGGAATAAAAGATGCAGTTTTGAGAGTTGCAAGACAAAATACACATCAAATCAAAGGTATGGACCAGTTCATCCATTAGAACTACCGTGCTAAGAAATCCATCGTCCAGTATAGGAGAAACGCTGGAAGATGAAATTTATGCTCCCAATGGAATAAAAGATGCAGTTTTGAGAGTTGCAAGACAAAATACACATCAAATCAAAGATATGGACCAGTTGATCCATTAGAACTACCGTGCTAAGAAATCCATCGTCCAGTATAGGAGAAACGCTGGAAGATGAAATTTATGCTCCCAATGGAATAAAAGATGCAGTTTTGAGAGTTGCAAGACAAAATACACATCAAATCAAAGGTATGGACCAGTTCATCCATTAGAACTACCGTGCTAAGAAATCCATCGTCCAATATAGGAGAAACCCTGGAAGATGAAATTTATGGTCCCAATGGAATAAAAGATGCAGTTTTGAGAGTTGCAAGACAAAATACACATCAAATCAAAGATATGGACCAGTTCATCCATTAGAACTACCGTGCTAAGAAATCCATCGTCCAGTATAGGAGAAACGCTGGAAGATGAAATTTATGCTCCCAATGGAATAAAAGATGCAGTTTTGAGAGTTGCAAGACAAAATACACATCAAATCAAAGATATGGACCAGTTCATCCATTAGAACAACCGTGCTAAGAAATCCATCGTCCAGTATAGGAGAAACCCTGGAAGATGAAATTTATGCTCCCAATGGAATAAAAGATGCAGTTTTGAGAGTTACAAGACAAAATACACATCAAATCAAAGGTATGGACCAGTTCATCCATTAGAACTACCGTGCTAAGAAATCCATCGTCCAGTATAGGAGAAACGCTGGAAGATGAAATTTATGCTCCCAATGGAATAAAAGATGCAGTTTTGAGAGCTGCAAGACAAAATACACATCAAATCAAAGATATGGACCAGTTCATCCATTAGAACTACCGTGCTAAGAAATCCATCGTCCAGTATAGGAGAAACGCTGGAAGATGAAATTTATGCTCCCAATGGAATAAAAGATGCAGTTTTGAGAGTTGCAAGACAAAATACACATCAAATCAAAGATATGGACCAGTTCATCCATTAGAATTACCGTGCTAAAAAATCTATCGTCCAGTATAGGAGAAACGCTGAAAGATGAAATTTATGTTCCCAGTGGAATAAAAGATGCAGTTTTGAGAGTTGCAAGGCAAACTACATATCAAATGACAGACAGGGACCAGTTGGTCCACTAAAACTACCGTGCTAAGAAAACTATCGTCTAGTATAGGAGAAACGCTGAAAGATGAAATGTATGCTCCCAATGGAATAAAAGATGCATTTTTGAGAGTTGCAAGACAAAATACACATCAAATCAAAGATATGGACTAGTTCATCCATTAGAACTACCGTGCTAAGAAATCCATCGTCTAGTATAGGAGAAACGCTGGAAGATGAAATTTATGCTCCCAATGGAATAAAAGATGCAGTTTTGAAATATTATATTTATCTTACAAATTAAAAAAAAATTTAACATTTTTCCAAATTTGTATTTTATATTTTTACTTTATTCTTAAATACAATTTTTCTTTTAAAATGTTGGGTAAACCAATTTTATATTTTAAAAAACTTCGAAGTTCTTTAGATATTATATTTATCTTACAAATTACAAATTAAAAAAATTTAACATTTTTCCAAATTTGTATTTTATATACTTTATTAAAATTATTTATTAAAAATTTAACATTTTTCCAAATTTGTATTTTATATACTTTATTAATTCTTAAATAAAATTTTTCTTTTAAAATGGAAAAATCAAAGTTGTAATAAAATACCCAACTTTGGTAAACCGCCAGCAGCAGCAGCACTTATGGCATCAGTCTGTTGACTATCAGTGGCTACCAGCCACAAACATACAGCTTGTTCGGCTAAATTGATATTTTTCGGAGCGAAACAAAGTGGGGAACAGAATTATTTTCAATAACACAACTTGTTTGTTCAGAAGTTCCAGACAATATTAATTAAAGCCCAAACAGCTTCAAATTGGAGGAGTGCACTTTCGAAATTCTGTATGAAACGTATACAAATGCTCTAGATAACATTTTACGTGTAGCCTGCATTCCTTGGAATTGTCTTTCTGGTTTCGTACTATGCACGTCAGCTACAATTTCATCAGAAGTCATTTGTACCGGCGATTGGCCTTTGCATTCTTTGAGAAGCGAAGTAAAGTCATTGATGGTACGTCTTTTAAACATCTGATCTTCCTTTTTCGATTTCCGCGATTCCACGGTAACTTCATGGCGTCTTAAACGTGATTCATTTGTACCGATAGCGTTGCTTTTGTATGCACCCTGCCTTGTAGCATCCATTTTACTCATCTGATTGCAAATATAATATTAAATTGTTTTGCAACTCTTAATTACTTCTGTTGATTTATTTTAAAATTGTATGGTTTTTTCCACCGATTATTTATATTTTTATTAAAATAAGTTTTTTTTTTTTTGCTAAAATCTTTGTGCGTGTTGTCAGTGTTGCGCACATAGATTACTAGAGTTGTAAAAGTACTGAGTATTCCCGTACTGAGTACTCAATACTGACTGTTTTTTTGAGTACTCAATACTAAAACGGTACTACTCAATACTTTTTAAGCTGCCTACACACTAGGGAACATGGTTGAGGGAACAAAAAATATCAAAAAATTTTGTAAACACGAAATGCATGCTCTCAACACTCACACACACACAAACGCACTCACACATTCACAAAAAATGCTCTCTTTTTTTAAGTATGTTCCCTAGTGTGTAGGCAGCTTTAAGATGCAATTTTCCGTAAAAATTTGTATTTTTCGTATGAAAATACAGCTCTAAAAATAGTACTTTAAAAATACAACTCTGAGAATACAACTCTATTTGTGAAGAAAAGAAATTGTAACGAATTTTTGAAAAAACTTATTTAATAAATTTAATTTTAAATTGTTTTAAATTAATTAAAATTTAAGTAACAATAGTTATATAACACGTGTATGTAAATTGTTATTATTTACATTTTTATTTTTAAATTCCAAAAACCCTTAAAAGTATTGAATAGTATCGAGTACTCAATTGAAAAGTATTGAGTAGGATTGAGTACTCAAAAAGTATAGAAATTTCACAACTCTATAGATTATATAGAACTCTAAAGAGATTAAACAGAGCTGTACCCAGTGTTGCCACTTTCTGAATAATTATTCAAAAACGGGACTGTTTACACATTCGTTGGATAATTTTTGAATAAAGACATTTTTGTGTAGTTTTTGTGTAATTTCACTTTAAACAGAAATTTCCGCAAATTTTTAAAAGTTAATAAAAATTAGTCGATAGTTGACGAAACGAGTTTGTCTGTGAAACATTTACCACAAATCTCTAATTTTGTTTAAAACACCGTCTTTTGTTTATTTTTTGCGAAAATAATTGTCAAGCTTCCTTTAGAAATTCTCTTGGTTTGCAAGACCATTTAAAAATGCAGCGAAAGAGTGGGAAAATTTGAGTATGTCATCAAATTAGGAACACCTTGGGCAGAGAAAAATTTGTTAAATTAAAAAAAAAATGGTTAAAATTTGAGGCGTATGGGAGAGAATAATTATCAAGTAGGTAATATTTTTGCATGCAACGCATCTGAATGAAGTAGCCTTTTTGAAAAACATAAATACTACCATTTTTTTTTAATATTCGAATTTAAAAGCACGCCATTTTAAGCTTTAAAAAAGTTATTGCGTTGAAATTCTCTTTAATTAGAGAATAATTTGTTATAATATTTTTCAGAAAAATTGGCCTGGATTTGCTTTTGTAGAAGGCAAAAACCCGGACCAGGTTATTGCAACAGGTTACAATGCAAATAACTTTTGCACTTTGCAGGTGGCAGAAATGCTGTGTTTAAAAATCAATTCATAAATAGAAAAGTGGCAAAACTTTGGAGTCGAAATTTACAGTGTGAAATTTTATATAAGTCCAAAATATTTTTATTCTTCCCCGCTGTGCTCAGGAGAGTTTATTTTGAAATAATATAAGAAATTATAATTTTTTTGTGTAATTTCATACGGTTTTGGATAATTTTTGACCTACAGATGTGAAATTTTTTATTTTACTGGTGGCAACACTGGCTGTACCCCGTTTCTGTATTTCTCGCATAGAAAAAGTTTGCGGAAAAAACATGTGAAATGCAACCCTGCTCTGCTTTATATAGGGTGAGTCGCAGACAATAAAATATATATGAAACCAAATCAGCTAGTAATACGTTGCATAGTAAGTTATTTCTAATTTAATTAGGTGTTTTACAAAACAACATGTGTCAACAGTTCTTTAAGTTACATTATCTGAACGAATTACAACAAAAACTGCAGTCCATTTTATCACGTCTTTAATCAGCCTGTATAATGCAGGGTGACCATTAATTTCTCGATGCGAAAACTTCTCGCATTAGATACAGAAACGGGGTACTGGTTCGACAACGAGATGTGCTTTTTCATATATTTTGTATGGGAAGCAAAATGTCGCCATGTCGTCCGGCGATTTGTCGGCGGAATAGAATCTATGGTGGCATTCGGCAGAGAAACCTTAAACTGATACCGGTGACTTGTAGCTCTTTGTGATTACTTACTCTGCTGAACGATGTTTTCTTTGTTTTGTTTTTAAATACATTTTTTCTATATTTTCCTTTGATTTTTTAAATTTTTTGTTTTTGAATTATATTTGTATGTTTTTATTTGTCATTCATACAAAACAAACATTTTTTTAAAATCAACAACAACAAATGTATCACTATCTGATCAAAAGTAGCAAACATTTTTGACGCTACCAAAATATGACAGCGCTACCTGTGCGCTCAGACTGAGCGGTTAGTGATCAGGTCGTTCAGCAGATAGTTGAACAACTGTTGTAGAACTGTTGACTGTCAAATTGTATCTGCCGAATGCACCCTATTCTATTTTCGTTTTGACACAGTAACCTAGTGTCTTCAAATGCAATGAAATATGCAAAGAAATTTTAAAATAACACACAAAACAACAACAACGAAAATAATTTTGTTGTTACTTTGTGTGTTATTTTCAAATTTCTTTGCACATTTCATTGCATTTGAAGACACTAGGTTAGGGACAATAATACCCATTTCATACAACAAAGTTTAGTGGCTAGTAGCAAAAAAAAAAAAAATCACAAAAAATATCGCGAAAAAAAATTTACAAAAAGGAAATTTCTTACATCAATATATTTGTTTGCAGAATGTTAATCGCTGATTAGGTTTTTAATTCAGTTTTGTACCAGTCTTTTTTCGCGTTCCGTCATTTTTTTGCAATTTTTTAAATGAGGTTTTTTCAAATTTATAATCTAGAGACTATAATGCCCATTTAATATAACAAAGTTTGGTCGTTAGTTGCAAATAAAATCGCGAAAAAAAATTTGCCAAAAGGAAACTTTTTGCATCAGTATATTTGTTTGCAGAATGTTAAGTTTTTTAATTGAATTTTTCTACCATAAAGTCTTTTTTAGCGTTCCGCCATAATTTTCCAATTTTTTAGGTGCGATTTTTTTAAATTTATAATTTAGGGACATTTAAATCTATATATAATCTAGGGACATTTAAAGTGCGTAAAAACGCGTTTAAGACGAAAACTAACATATGAATTTTCGTATGCACGTTAACTTTCAACACGGATAATTATCAACGTCGAAAACTCAACGTTTATACGTTTTCACATGTAAATCTGCCTACACACTAGGAAACATTCTTAAAAAAAGAGAGCATTTTTTGTGAATGTGTGAGTGCGTTTGCGTGTGTGTGCCACTGTTGGTAAAAGTGGCACAAAAGTGCCATTTGTGGCACTATTGAATGTTCAATGGTAGAGTTGTGAAATTTCGGTATTTTTGGAGTACTCAATACTACTCAATACTTTTCAATTGAGTACTCGATACTACTCAATACTTTTAACGGTTTTTTTAATTTAAAAATAAAAATGTTATGAATTCGTATTTATTAGGAAAAGTTATAACAATTCACATACACGTGTTAAATAACTATTGTTATTTACATTTTAATTAATTTAAAACATTTTAAATAAATTAATTAATAGCCTAATTTCTTAAAACACTACACTTCACTTCACCTAATTTTTTAAAATTTTGTATTTTGTAAATCCCGGTGATGAACGCGGTGATCGTCTGTGCTGACTTACGTAGTTTTTAAACAAAATTATATGAAAAAGCAAATTTTGTAAATCACCAGACTGTTATTTTTGATCACTTGAATTGTCAAAGATATCACTTGCTTTTTTTAGGTGTTGAATGAAAAATAATGCAATAAAACACCAAAAATTTAAGAAAAAAGTAATTAACGATAATTATGCTAAAAAAAACATATGGATAGGATAATCTAGCGGAAGAAAAACAATTATAACACGACTTTATTTTTCAAAAATTTTATTGAAAAAATAAAGTGCAAAAAATAAATTAAAAGACCTAATTAGCGATTAACATTCTGCAACCGAATATATTACTTCAAAAATTTTACTTTTAACACAATTTTTTTTTACGCGAATTCATTTTGCAACTTACCACCAAACTTTGTTTTATGAAATGGGTATTATAGTTCCTAGAATATAAATTCAACAAAAATCGAACTTAAAAATTGCAAAATAATAGCGGAACGCGAAATAAGACTTTATGGTAGAAAAAAATTAATTAAAACACACAATCAGCGATTAACATTCTGCAAAAAAATATAATGATGGAAAATTTTAAAATTTTTAAAATTTTTCGAGGTTTTGTTTGCAAACTAAACACCAAACTTTGGTGTATGAAATTGGTATTATCGTCCCTAGATTATGAATTTAAATAAACCACTTAAAAAATTGCAAAATAATCTCGGAACGCGAAAAATGGCTTTATGTACAAAAAATTAATTAAAAAACTTAACCAGCGATTTACACTGCGCAAACAAATATATTGTTGGAAAAATTTCCGTTTTTCGATGATTAAGTTTTTTAATTAATTTTTTGTACCGTAAAGCCTTTATTTTGTAAATTTTGAATTGTGGTTTTATTAAATTCATAATCTAGGGACTATAATACGACTTTCATACACCAAAGCTTGGTGATTAGTTTGCAAAAAAAAGCGAATAATTTTTTGCAAAATTGAAAATTTTTGCATCATTATATTTGTTTGCAGAATGTTAATCGCTGATTGTGTGTTTTAATTAATTTTTCTACCATAAAGTCTTTTTTCGCGTTCCGCTTTTATTTCGCAATTTTTTAAAGACGGTTTTTTTAAATTTGTAATCCTGGGACTGCAATACCCATTTGATACAACAAAGTTTGGCGGCTAAGTGCAAAACAAAAGGGAAAAAATTCGGAAAAAAAATTTACGAAAAAAATTAAAAAAAAGTAAAATTTTTCCATCAATATATTTGTTTGCAGAATGTAAATCGCTGATTAAGTACCATTAAACTTTTTTTCGGGTTCCGCGATTATTTGCAACAAAAAAATTGTGCAAAATGGGAAATTTTTGCATGACTAAATTGGTTTACAGAATGTTAATCGCTGATTTAGTTTTTTGATAAATGTTACTACCATTTTTTGAAGATATTTTTCACATTGAAACAAATGTTGTATTTTTTTCTTTTTTGTTTACATTTTTATTCTATTTTAAGAGATACCAATAATAAATTATATAAATTCCAACAAAAAACATTTAAAATTTGCCTATTTTTGCAGAAAGATGGCAACCCTTAAACGTAAGTATTTGACAATTCAAGTGATAACGTAAAAATCAATCACGAATACGTAGGGATTTATAAAATAACATTTTTTATTCCCTGCGTTAGGTGAGTGAAGTAATGTGTAGGTGATGTGATGAACGCAGGTGATTTACAAAATTAGGCCATAAATAATTTTTCCCAAAAATTTGTTACAAATTTTTTTGCTTCACAAATAGGGTTGTATTTTCAGAGCTGTATTTTTAGAGTACTATTTTTAGAGTTGTATTTTTATACGAAAAATACACATTTCTACGGAAAATTGCATCTTTAAAAGTATTGAGTAGTACCGTTTTAGTATTGAGTACTCAAAAAAACAGTCAGTATTGAGTACTCAGTACCGGAATACTCAATACTTTTACAACTCTATTCAATGGCACTTTGGCACTCTTCATAGAATCTTGGCACTTTTTAAGAAAATTTCTATATAATTTGATAAAAGGTCGATATCGCTGGTATTTCATTAAAAGAGACGTCTACTTAGAACGGGTAGCAAAATTAAAAAACAAACGCCACACTAAAAATTTCTACAATTTTCTGGACTACCTTCCAGTTCTTTGGGGACAATTTAATCATTATTTTGATCTTTAAAAATAAAAGCAATGGGGATAAAATTAGAAAAACTTTAATTGATTCTATTGTATTGTCCGTCCGGAATTTTTCAAAAATTTTTTATGGTATTCTAGTTTTTTTATGGCAAGCAAAAGTTTTAAAAATTTCACCATACAATGGTGAAAGCTTTTTCTGCCAAAAATAAAATAAAATTATCAAAAATTGTAATTTGTGAAAAATTACGATTTTTTCGATAGTTTTATGAAATCTTAAATGAAATGAAAACTTAAAAAAAATGTCCAGGAACCTCAGAACACGAGAGAACTAGTTCTAAGCACTTGAAGTTTCCTTTAAATTTTAGCATCAAGTATTTTGAGCTTATTCCTAACAACCCCAAAAATCCCATGTTACTACGTAATCTTTTGGAGGAATTTGCAGGAATTTTAGAATCGGTAAAAGGTTCGATGCATCTTAATATAATATCTCAAAATATGAATGAGGTATTTCGTATTATATTTCTGTGAACTAAAATTATAAAATTCTTCAAAAGAAAATAAAACTTTTATTTTAAATTGTTGATGAATGAAAATATATGTGCTTTTTATTACATGAGAATTTTGTCAAGGTTTTTCTTAGAATAACAAAATTATAATAATTTCCATTCACACCAGTTTTGTGACAATTTTGTTATTGTTATAAAGTTTAATAAGGCTGTAAATGTATAAATATTTGAAATAAAAGCTGAACATATTTTTTGAAATATTTGCATGTTGCTAAATTTTTTTTTTTTTTTTTGCACTTTTAAAGTTTTTTGGCACTTTTTTGGCATCATTTAGGCACCAAACGAAAATTCTCCAATACCATCACTGGTGTGTGCGTGTTGAGAGCGTGCATTTCGTGTTTACAAAATTTTTTGATATTTTTTGTTCCCTCAACCATGTTCCCTAGTGTGTAGGCATCTTTACTTAACTTATTCGCGTTACTTCCTAAAAAATTTTGCTGACGTACGTTTGATTATAACGGAAAATTATAAAATTAACGTTTTTAAAATTTGTTTGTACCACAATCGGTTTAAAGTATATTTGCTTTAAATACTTAACGTTGATAGGCATGTAATAAAATACAGCTATTGCCAGAATAAATATGTACACGCAAAAAATAAAAAGTGGATAATTGCCGAAGTACTTCTGTAAAATACAACTTCAAAAGTTTTCTGCTAAGTTACACAATTCTTTAATTAAAATATAATATTTTCTAAGACAATTTATAAAAGAAAAAACTTAGGTAACTTAACATATTTTGAAATGCGTGAAAATGGAATAGGTCAAAAACTAAGGCAAGTTGACAAAAACCAAAAATTTATAATTCTACATATATTTTTTTACTAACTAACAAATTATATTTTTGAAGTTGTATTTTACCTAAGTACTTCGATAATTATACACTTTTTATTTTTTCCGTGTTCACAATTTGGGGGTGCGCAACCATAGATTACATAGCCATCTTACTCTTCTTCTTTTGTCAACAAACACATTTTTTCACACACATTCAAATATTTTTTGATATAGAATATAGAACGTATGTCCAATACAATTCTCATGTATTACGTGCACTGACAGCAAGTGTCAAAGAGTAAAGCTGCCTACACACTAGGGAACATTCCATTCCACATGGCCATTTTTTTACGAATGTTGAAATGTGTATAGCATTGTGTCATGTTGACCTTCGTGTTTACAAAATTTTTTGATATTTTTTGTTTCCAAACTCAATTTTTCATCGTGTGTATCGATGTTACTGTTTTTGCTGTATTTAGTTCATTGATAGTAGTCACGCTGTCAGGAGCTTTTGTAACTACGCATTTGAGAAAATGACAATTATAAATAATGAAAACTGCATTAATTTTATAAATTAATATATTTTCGAGAATTATGGGACATAAAATGTGATAACTAAAAAAATAAAACTAAAAAAACAGCAGCATACGGAAAACTAACAATTAACAAATTAATTAATTTGAATTTCTTCCGCCAATATTTCATGTGATCAGTTCTACAAACAAACAAAAATGTTGTTTCGTTTGACGTTTTGTTGTCGCGTGTGCATCGTCTGTATAAAAAATTAAAAAAAGTAGAAACATGTTCTGTCACGAATGTTCCCCAGTGTGTAGGCAGCTTAAGAGATTAATCACAACTGGGTCGATTGTCGACCGACGACAGCAACAGTTGTCACGATTAATTTAATTTCAGCGACAATCGACCGTCGACATTTGTTGACGTTTAGAAAAAAAGGAAAGCAAAACAAGAATATTATTGTATTTGTTTCACCACAATTCTTCACCAATTCAATTGGTCTTTCACTAGTTCTTGTTGTTTTATATTTTATTGTATTTAATTTTGTTTTTTGCCGTAAATTATGTATTTTAAATTTCAATTATATTTCCTCTGTCAAAAAAATTAATTTTTTGTAAACAAAGTACGAATTTTTGCAGCTCTAATACGAATTTCTAACAACTCTGTTCTAATGGCAATCTTTAATTAGTTATCCCGGTGTCTTCAAATGCAATAAATTATATGATATGAAATGTCAAAACCATTTCAGTGAAACGTCAAAATGATATCAATTGCAAAGTGGTGGAGAACACTTGACCATTTCATAGATAAGAAATATCATAGATTTTTCTTCGAAAAATACAAAATTTTATCAAACATTAATTTTTATATACAAATAATAAGAAATTAAACACTTTCTCTTTCTTTTTTACCAAATTTTCTGTTGTTTTTTTATTACAAAGTTAAAATTAAAACGAAAAGTGAGAGTTCATGGCAGGCATCATTGCAAGATCCGCTTGCATGTCAGCGATGTTATGATATTGCAATAAAATTGAAATTGAGTGTCTTCACTTGAGATGAAATTATTTTGACAATTGCTTGTTATCATTTTATTGCATGTCAAGACACTAGGTAATAAATTATATGATATGAAATGTCAAAACCATTTCAGTGAAACGTCAAAATGATATCAATTGCAAAGTGGTGGAGAACACTTGACCATTTCATAGATAAGAAACATCATAGATTTTTCTTCGAAAAATACAAAATTTTATCAAACATTAATTTTTATCTACAAATAATAAAAAATTAAACACTTTCCCTTTCTTTTTTACCAAATTTTCTGTTGTTTTTTTAATACAAAGTTAAAATTAAAACCAAAAGTGACATTTCATGGCAGGCATCATTGCAAGAGCCGCTTGCATGTCAGCGATATCATGATATTGCAATAAAATTGAAATTGAGTGTCTTCACTTGTGATGAGATCAATTTGACAATTGCTTGCTATCATTTTATTGCATGTCAAGACACTAGGTTACCTAGTGTCCTTACCTAGTGTCTTGAAATGCAATAAAATGATAGCAAGCAATTGTCAAAATGCTCTCATCTCAAGTGAAGACACTCAATTTCATTGCAATATCATGATATCGCTGACATGCCATCGGATCTTGCAATGATGCCAGAGATCAAATGTCACTTTTAAGCTGCCTACACACTAGGGAACATGGTTGAGGGAACAAAAAATATCAAAAAATTTTGTAAACACGAAATGCACGCTCTCAACACGCACACACACACAAACGCACTCACACATTCACAAAAAATGCTCTCTTTTTTTAAGTATGTTCCCTAGTGTGTAGGCAGCTTTAGTTTTCATTTTAATTTTGTAATAGAAAAATAACAAAAAATTTGGTGAAAAAGAATGGAAAAGTGTTTAGTTTTTTACTATTTTTCGGTAAACATTAATGTTTCATATAATTTGGTGTTTTTCGAAGAAAAATCTATAATATTTCTTATTCATGAAATGGTCAAGTGTTCTCCACCACTTTGCAATTGATATCATTTTGACGTTTCACTGAAATGTTTTTAACATTTCATATCATATAATTTATTGCATTTCAAGACACCGGGTTAAATGCAATGAAATGTGCAAAGAAATTTGAAAATAACACACAAAGCAACAACAAAATTATTTTCGTTGTTGTTGTTTTGTGTGTTATTTTAAAATTTCTTTGCATATTTCATTGCATTTGAAGACACTAGGTTACTATGTCAAAACGAAAATAGAATAGATTCTATTCCGCCGACAAATCGCCGGCCGACATGGCGACATTTTGCTTCCCATACAAAATATATGAAAAAGCACATGTCGTTGTCGAACCAGCTCTGTTTAATCTCTTTAGAGTTCTATGTAATCTATAGAGTTGTGAAATTTCTATACTTTTTGAGTACTCAATCTTACTCAATACTTTTCAATTAAGTACTCGATACTACTCAATACTTTTAAGGGTTTTTGGAATTTAAAAATAAAAATGTTATAAATTCGTTTTTATTAGAAAAAATAATAACAATTTACATAACTATTGTCACTTAAATTTTAATTAATTTAAAACAATTTAAAAATAAATTTATTAAATAATTTTTTCCAAAAATTCGTTACAATTTCTTTTCTTCACAAATAGAGTTGTATTCTCAGAGTTGTATTTTTAAAGTACTATTTTTAGAGATGTATTTTCATACGAAAAATACAAATTTTTACGGAAAATTGCATCTTAAAAAGTATTTAGTACCGTTTTAGTATTGAGTACTCAAAAAAACAGTCAGTATTGAGTACTCAGTACGGGAATACTCAATACTTTTACAACTCTAGTAATCTATGTGCGCAACACTGACAACACGCACAAAGATTTTAGCAAAAAAAAAAACTTATTTTAATAAAAATATAAATAATCGGTGAAAAAACCACACAATTTTAAAATAAATCAACAGAAGTAATTAAGAGTTGCAAAACAATTTAATATTATATTTGCAATCAGATGAGTAATGTGTATGTGTAATGAGTAAAATGGATGCTACAAGGCAGGGCATAGTACGAAACCAGAAAGACAATTCCAAGGAATGCAGGCTACACGTAAAATGTTATCTAGAGCATTTGTATACGTTTCATACAGAATTTCGAAAGTGCTCTCCTCCAATTTGAAGCTGTTTGGGCTTTAATTAATATTGTCTGGAACTTCTGAACAAACAAGTTGTGTTATTGAAAATAATTCTGTTCCCCACTTTGTTTCTCTCCGAAAAATATGAATTTAGCCGAACAAGCTGTATGTTTGTGGCTGGTAGCCACTGATAGTCGACAGACTGATGCCATAATTGCTGCTGCTGCTGGCGGTTTACCAAAGTTGGGTATTTTATTACAACTTTGATTATTCCATTTTAAAAGAAAAATTTTATTTAAGAATTAATAAAGTATATAAAATACAAATTTGGAAAAATGTTAAATTTTTTTAATTTGTAATTTGTAAGATAAATATAATATCTAAAGAACTTCGAAGTTTTTTAACCTATAAAATTGGTTTACCCAACATTTTAAAAGAAAAATTGTATTTAAGAATAAAGTAAAAATATAAAATACAAATTTGGAAAAATGTTAAATTTTTTTTTAATTTGTAAGATAAATATAATATCTCAAAACTGCATCTTTTATTCCATTGGGAGCATAAATTTCATCTTCCAGCGTTTCTCCTATACTGGACGATGGATTTCTTAGCACGGTAGTTCTAATGGATGAACTGGTCCATACCTTTTATTTGATGTGTATTTTGTCTTGCAACTCTCAAAACTGCATCTTTTATTCCATTGGGAGCATAAATTTCATCTTCCAGCGTTTCTCCTATACTGGACGATGGATTTCTTAGCACGGTAGTTCTAATGGATGAACTGGTCCATACCTTTTATTTGATGTGTATTTTGTCTTGCAACTCTCAAAACTGCATCTTTTATTCCATTGGGACCATAAATTTCATCTTCCAGCGTTTCTCCTATACTGGACGATGGATTTCTTAGCACGGTAGTTCTAATGGATGAACTGGTCCATACCTTTTATTTGATGTGTATTTTGTCTTGTAACTCTCAAAACTGCATCTTTTATTCCATTGGGAGCATAAATTTCATCTTCCAGCGTTTCTCCTATACTGGACGATGGATTACTTAGCACGGTAGTTCTAATGGATGAACTGGTCCACACCTTTTATTTGATGTGTATTTTGTCTTGCAACTCTCAAAACTGCATCTTTTATTCCATTGGGAGCATAAATTTCATCTTCCAGCGTTTCTCCTATACTGGACGATGGATTTCTTAGCACGGTAGTTCTAATGGATGAACTGGTCCACACCTTTGATTTGATGTGTATTTTGTCTTGCAACTCTCAAAACTGCATCTTTTATTCCATTGGGAGCATAAATTTCATCTTCCAGCGTTTCTCCTATATTAGACGATGGATTTCTTAGCACGGTAGTTCTAATGGATGACCTGGTCCATACCTTTGATTTGATGTGTATTTTGTCTTGCAACTCTCAAAACTGCATCTTTTATTCCATTGGGACCATAAATTTCATCTTCCAGGGTTTCTCCTATACTAGACGATGGATTTCTTAGCACGGTAGTTTTAATAGATCAACTGGTCCATACCTTTGATTTGATGTGTATTTTGTCTTGCAACTCTCAAAACTGCATCTTTTATTCCATTGGGAGCATAAATTTCATCTTCCAGCGTTTCTCCTATACTGGACGATGGATTTCTTAGCACGGTAGTTCTAATGGATGAACTGGTCCATACCTTTTATTTGATGTGTATTTTGTCTTGTAACTCTCAAAACTGCATCTTTTATTCCATTGGGAGCATAAATTTCATCTTCCAGCGTTTCTCCTATACTGGACGATGGATTTCTTAGCACGGTAGTTCTAATGGATGAACTGGTCCATACCTTTGATTTGATGTGTATTTTGTCTTGCAACTCTCAAAACTGCATGTTTTATTCCATTGGGACCATAAATTTCATCTTCCAGGGTTTCTCCTATACTGGACGATGGATTTCTTAGCACGGTTGTTCTAATGGATGAACTGGTCCATATCTTTGATTTGATGTGTATTTTGTCTTGCAACTCTCAAAACTGCATCTTTTATTCCATTGGGAGCATAAATTTCATCTTCCAGCGTTTCTCCTATACTGGACGATGGATTTCTTAGCACGGTAGTTCTAATGGATGAACTGGTCCATATCTTTGATTTGATGTGTATTTTGTCTTGCAACTCTCAAAACTGCATCTTTTATTCCATTGGGAGCATAAATTTCATCTTCCAGCGTTTCTCCTATACTGGACGATGGATTTCTTAGCACGGTAGTTCTAATGGATGAACTGGTCCATACCTTTGATTTGATGTGTATTTTGTCTTGCAACTCTCAAAACTGCATCTTTTATTCCATTGGGACCATAAATTTCATCTTCCAGGGTTTCTCCTATACTGGGCGATGGATTTCTTAGCACGGTAGTTTTAATGGATGAACTGGTCCATATCTTTGATTTGATGTGTATTTTGTCTTGCAACTCTCAAAACTGCATCTTTTATTCCATTGGGAGCATAAATTTCATCTTCCAGCGTTTCTCCTATACTGGACGATGGATTTCTTAGCACGGTAGTTTTAATAGATCAACTGGTCCATATCTTTGATTTGATGTGTATTTTGTCTTGCAACTCTCAAAACTGCATCTTTTATTCCATTGGGAGCATAAATTTCATCTTCCAGCGTTTCTCCTATACTGGACGATGGATTTCTTAGCACGGTAGTTCTAATGGATGAACTGGTCCATATCTTTGATTTGATGTGTATTTTGTCTTGCAACTCTCAAAACTGCATCTTTTATTCCATTGGGAGCATAAATTTCATCTTCCAGCGTTTCTCCTATACTGGACGATGGATTTCTTAGCACGGTAGTTCTAATGGATGAACTGGTCCATACCTTTGATTTGATGTGTATTTTGTCTTGCAACTCTCAAAACTGCATCTTTTATTCCATTGGGACCATAAATTTCATCTTCCAGGGTTTCTCCTATACTGGACGATGGATTTCTTAGCACGGTTGTTCTAATGGATGAACTGGTCCATATCTTTGATTTGATGTGTATTTTGTCTTGCAACTCTCAAAACTGCATCTTTTATTCCATTGGGAGCATAAATTTCATCTTCCACCGTTTCTCCTATACTGGACGATGGATTTCTTAGCACGGTAGTTCTAATGGATGAACTGGTCCATACCTTTGATTTGATGTGTATTTTGTCTTGCAACTCTCAAAACTGCATCTTTTATTCCATTGGGAGCATAAATTTCATCTTCCAGCGTTTCTCCTATACTGGACGATGGATTTCTTAGCACGGTAGTTTTAATAGATCAACTGGTCCATATCTTTGATTTGATGTGTATTTTGTCTTGCAACTCTCAAAACTGCATCTTTTATTCCATTCGGACCATAAATTTCATCTTCCAGGGTTTCTCCTATACTAGACGATAGATTTCTTAGCACGGTAGTTCTAGTGGACCAACTGGTGCATATCTTTCATTTGATATGTAGTTCGCTTTGCAACTCTCAAAACTGCATCTTTTATTCCATTGGGAGCATAAATTTCATCTTCCAGCGTTTCTCCTATACTGGACGATGGATTTCTTAGCACGGTAGTTCTAATGGATGAACTGGTCCATACCTTTGATTTGATGTGTATTTTGTCTTGCAACTCTCAAAACTGCATGTTTTATTCCATTGGGACCATAAATTTCATCTTCCAGGGTTTCTCCTATACTGGACGATGGATTTCTTAGCACGGTAGTTCTAATGGATGAACTGGTCCATATCTTTGATTTGATGTGTATTTTGTCTTGCAACTCTCAAAACTGCATCTTTTATTCCATTGGGAGCATAAATTTCATCTTCCAGCGTTTCTCCTATACTGGACGATGGATTTCTTAGCACGGTAGTTCTAATGGATGAACTGGTCCATACCTTTGATTTGATGTGTATTTTGTCTTGCAACTCTCAAAACTGCATCTTTTATTCCATTGGGACCATAAATTTCATCTTCCAGGGTTTCTCCTATACTGGACGATGGATTTCTTAGCACGGTAGTTTTAATGGATGAACTGGTCCATATCTTTGATTTGATGTGTATTTTGTCTTGCAACTCTCAAAACTGCATCTTTTATTCCATTGGGAGCATAAATTTCATCTTCCAGCGTTTCTCCTATACTGGACGATGGATTTCTTAGCACGGTAGTTCTAATGGATGAACTGGTCCATACCTTTGATTTGATGTGTATTTTGTCTTGCAACTCTCAAAACTGCATGTTTTATTCCATTGGGACCATAAATTTCATCTTCCAGGGTTTCTCCTATACTGGACGATGGATTTCTTAGCACGGTAGTTCTAATGGATGAACTGGTCCATATCTTTGATTTGATGTGTATTTTGTCTTGCAACTCTCAAAACTGCATCTTTTATTCCATTGGGAGCATAAATTTCATCTTCCAGCGTTTCTCCTATACTGGACGATGGATTTCTTAGCACGGTAGTTCTAATGGATGAACTGGTCCATACCTTTGATTTGATGTGTATTTTGTCTTGCAACTCTCAAAACTGCATCTTTTATTCCATTGGGACCATAAATTTCATCTTCCAGGGTTTCTCCTATACTGGACGATGGATTTCTTAGCACGGTAGTTCTAATGGATGAACTGGTCCATATCTTTGATTTGATGTGTATTTTGTCTTGCAACTCTCAAAACTGCATCTTTTATTCCATTGGGACCATAAATTTCATCTTCCACCGTTTCTCCTATACTGGACGATGGATTTCTTAGCACGGTAGTTCTAATGGATGAACTGGTCCATACCTTTGATTTGATGTGTATTTTGTCTTGCAACTCTCAAAACTGCATCTTTTATTCCATTGGGAGCATAAATTTCATCTTCCAGCGTTTATCCTATACTGGACGATGGATTTCTTAGCACGGTAGTTTTAATAGATCAACTGGTCCATATCTTTGATTTGATGTGTATTTTGTCTTGCAACTCTCAAAACTGCATCTTTTATTCCATTCGGACCATAAATTTCATCTTCCAGGGTTTCTCCTATACTAGACGATAGATTTCTTAGCACGGTAGTTCTAGTGGACCAACTGGTGCATATCTTTCATTTGATATGTAGTTCGCTTTGCAACTCTCAAAACTGCATCTTTTATTCCATTGGGAGCATAAATTTCATCTTCCAGCGTTTCTCCTATACTGGACGATGGATTTCTTAGCACGGTAGTTCTAATGGATGAACTGGTCCATACCTTTGATTTGATGTGTATTTTGTCTTGCAACTCTCAAAACTGCATCTTTTATTCCATTGGGAGCGTAAATTTCATCTTCCAGCGTTTCTCCTATACTGGACGATGGATTTCTTAGCACGGTAGTTCTAATGGATGAACTGGTCCATACCTTTGATTTGATGTGTATTTTGTCTTGCAACTCTGAAAACTGCATCTTTTATTCCATTGGGACCATAATTGCATCTTCCAGCGTTTCTCCTATACTAGATGATAGATTTCTTAGCACGGTAGTTCTAATGGATGAACTGATCAATATCTTTGATTTGATATGCAGTTCGCCTTGCAACTCTCAAAACTGCATATTTTATTCCATTCGGACCATAAATTTCATCTTCCGGCGTTTCTCCTATACTAGACGATAAATTTCTTAACACGGCAGACTTTTGGCTCGTCTTGGATGTACTTATTATTTGAGACTTATTTCGTTCTGCAACTCTTTCTGGTTTCATATTAGAAGATACTGGAATCTTTCATTGAAATTTATTGATAATTAAAAGACTTAAAAACCTTATATTTTTTCTCTATTTATTTATTTTTTAATTCATTTACATTGTAATTCATACTTATTGAATAAATGTGTGCAATAGAAATGTTCCAACAATACTGCGCCGTAATTTGTAATAGTTGTGGGAGGGAATACGGCACTAAAATTTGTTTCGCGTTGCCAACTTAAAAAAAATTCGATGCTAAATATTCGATGCTAACGGCACGTACGTCTCATTTTACCGAACTTTACCCAAAAAGTAAAGAAACACACCTAATGTTATCATTTCCTGCAAAAATTTTTAAAATCACGATATTTTCGTTATATTATGTCTGTTCCCGTATTTTACCGAAGTTACACAAACTAGCCCAAAGGCGCTCCCGTACTGGAAGCTGATTTGTTGTTTCAGTTGTTATTGTTGTAGTAACGGTTTTAAAAATGTATTTATTTTATGTATTTCAAAAAATACATATAGTTAATAATTCTCTTTGGAGCCGGAGTGGCAAACCTTGCTCGGATAAATTCAAAAAGATTCGAAACGTTCCGATTGCCTTAACAGCCGAGTTATACCGCGAGAATTGGGTTATACTTGGTCGTCAGCGTTAACAGTAGACACCATGTCCTAGGTGGATTGGGGGTGAGGTTGGCATTTGGAAATGATATCGCTTGAACCCCAGGGGTTCGCGAACCCTCTTTTAGGAACCGTTTTTCTAAAGAAAAATGGTTCCTTGTTTTCAATGATTATTCTTCTATAAAAAGCGATTTTTTCCATTTTTATAACAAATTTTATTAAACTAAATTTCTTTCATTAAAACTTCACCTTTTACTTTTCGCCACTGGTGCTGAAGGATTTTCACCCTTATAAAAATCCTTTAATAAATCCATAGCCTCTTTTGCTCTTACGCCACCTTTAATGGCTATTTGGTGTCCTATTACCTGCGGTACATCTACAACTGTCTTACCACCGAAACGATCATTAGCACAACCATATATGATTTCCTTTACTCGAAGATCATGTAAAGCTGCCGAACACATTATACATGGTTCTACTGTGACTACCACAGAGATGCCAGGGAAAACTTGCGAAGGTTGCAATTGCTGACTTATACAATATTCGAAGACTTGATCTAAACATATAAATTCAGCATGGCGTGTAGCATTTTTGGTGGTATTTACTTGATTACTGCCACGGGCTATAATAGTGTCATTGTAAATGAAAACGCAACCAACGGGAACTTCACCGGCTGATAAAGCTAGACGTGCTTCTCTGAACGCATCACTCATAAAGGCTTCGGTGTTCATTTTTTTCCTTATCAAAATATATAAGTTTTTTTAAGGACAATAATAGTTTTAAAAAAAAATAAAAGCTTTTTTTGTTTGGTTTGTTTACGAAATATTTGCTACGGACTGTTAACAGTGATGTCAATAAATGCTATTTTTATTATAACTTTTTATATTAGGTCCATTCGATTACTGGGTAATTTGTACAAATTTTTACTGGATGGCGTTCGTTAACAGAAATACTCAGTAAATAGAAAGAAAAAAGAGAAAATAAAGTGACAGTTCTATGATGAAAGTTTATAAGTCTATATGTTTGTTTATTAAAAAAATATTTTACAATTATGTTATTTCATGGAAATTCAAAGCAATCAAACTTTCAAAATAAATTATGGGAAATATAAAAAAGCCTTCTAAAAAGTTTCTGCTTAAGATTTAACATAAAAAATATCGTCTTTCATAGCACCACCTAAAATTTATTTGTATATTTGGTGTTGTAATCAGCTTTGTCTACAAACTTGCATATTTTCTGTTCGCGTACATGTTTGGGAAAATTTTATTTTGAGAGTAAATCTTCCCAACAAACAATTCGTTCCGTTTACGCACCGTTTTCGTGCCGTCATAAACGGAATCCAACTCCGTATACGTACCGTTTTCTGGATCCGTATACGGACCAGAAAACGGAACGTAAGGAACATCGAAACTGATTCGAATCCGTTGAAAATCCGTCAATGACGGACCGTTTACGGACCGTTATGTCGCGTTAAAAACGGACAAGTCCGTTTAAAGTCCGGACCGTTATGTCATGTAAAAAAAGGACTATTCCGCTGAAAGTCCGTCAATGCCGGACCGTTTTCGGACCGTTATGTTGTGTGAAAAACTGAGTATTTCCTTGTTCGTATCCTACCGATTTTTTCCACAAAAATAGACCATATGTTTATTATTTTCAATACACAATACTTTTTTCCTTTTTTATAAATTCACCAATTCACCATAACTAATTTATTGTCTCTTTTCCATATAGATGTTGAATTTTACTCTGGGTCCCTAAGCGCTGGATACACAGGTAAACCGAGCCGGATGTGGTAAATATTGTAATTGTATTAATTAGAAATTTATTAATAGTAATAATTATTGTTTACAATTACTAATTGTAATAGTAATAATTATTGTTTACAATTAGTAATTGTAAATTTCTAATTAATACAATTACAATATTTACCACATCCGGCTCGGTTTACCTGTGTATCCAGCGCTTAGGGACCCAGAGTAAAATCCAACATCTATATGGAAAAGAGACAATAAATTAGTTATGGTTTAATTGACTGTGTACACGATGCAAATTTTCACATATATATTTAATCCTTTAATTCCCAGTGGAACATAGGGCCGCAAAATTTTCACATGTTATACACAAAACAATAAGTTTCATAAATCTTACTTTGTTACTTGATGTTGTTTGATTAATGGTGTGATAGAAAGAATTCCCTCTATTGCATATTCTCCATACATTCCCGTTATAATAATATTTTCACCGACTTTTCAATAATATAATTTTTTATTTTGTAAACAAACTGCAACCGATGAAATCCCTATTTAAAGTTACAGAAACGGATACACCAAAACGGAGTTAAAATGTATTGTGTTCGAAAATCCATTTATACGGTCCGTTAATGTTCCGTATACGTACAAGCATTGACGTATACGTACATTACGGACAGTTAACGTGCCGTAAAAGCCGGATTCATGAATCCGTACGTGCCGGAGAGTCCGTAAAAATGTTTCTTGGGTTGTCTTACTCTCTGTAAGTTTGTACTGACTAATTCTTACTGGACTTGACTGAGAAAAGTAATCGAATGGAATTACGAAACGGCAAAAATAGTCTTTTTTATCAAGAGAAAACAAACTCGATCAAACAAAATCGAATTTTATACATATAGGTTGTTCATAACGTGTGTGCTATCTGTTGTATCGTCCTAACAAAAAACAGAGTTGTTAAAATTTTTATTTGTGTTTAACAACGATTTTCTATTCAGTTTTCTATCTGTTAGCACACTCAAACATAGGACAATAAACATACGTAAAAATGTTGTATTGTGCTATTCTCAAATGTTGTATTTCTTCTATTTAATTTTTAACAACTCTGTTTTTTGTTAGGACGATACAACAAATAGTACACCCCTTGTGAAAACCCTTATAGTTTTTCTACACTCAGAAAAGTTCTGCAGTTACTACATGACAGTTATTTGTGTAGTAATGCGGTTGTAGTTATTTTAACTACAATTGTAGTTAATTTACTTAGAGCAAAATATTTCAATGTTTTTGACAGTTATTTTTTCAAACTAACTACAAAAACTACCACATTGTAGTAACATTTATTTTATGCAGTTATTTTGAATTTTTTTTACAAATACTTATATTTTCAAGTGTGTGTGCACACACACGAAGCAATCAGCAGCATGTGTATGACGCACTTGTTTCGAAATTTCTAGTGAAAGAATATGAGTAGAACATGTTTTCTCTTGTCTTAGTCATAAAACAACGCCAAAGAGTGAGGACGCGTAATACGGAAAAGTTTATATATTTTTTATTAAGTTATTAAAATAATAAGGTAAGTTTTATAATATAAATTTATTTACGGGATTATTAAAAATTATTGTATTTATTTTCTTTCAGTTCTTTTATATTCTCATCTCCTTCTACCTGGAGAAAAAAAGGAAGCCAAACAACGCCATATTTCATCCCTCACAGACGGACATCTACAACAATATCTTACTAGTGAAAAATAAAAGTGACAGTGTAAATTATGATTTCTCAATTTTAAATAGAATAAAATTAAGTTAGGAGTGTTTACATAAATTTGTTTTTTAATAAATTAATAATTTTTAAAATAATTTTTATTTATGTTTTTTAACTACATTTGCAGTTGTTTGTACAGTTTTACAATAATTTGCATGTACGTTGTTTCAATTGCATTTGTAGTTGTTTTTACTACATTTGTCAGTTGATTTTTAACAGTTAAAAATAACTTCATATTGCAGTTAATTTAACTGCAAATGTAGTCTACACCTTTTTAAGTGCAAATGCAGTTATTTTAACTGTCATTTGCAGTTGATTTTACCTACATAAATCCCTGAGTGTACAGAACTTTCCCTTATTACACTATTCTACAAATTTTAATTTTTTTTGAAGCAGTTCCTACTGCAATGCATATTTTATAAAGTAAACTATTGTACACTGATTCCGATTCTGGTACATAATAAAACGTTTTTTCAATGGAGAGTTTTGAGAAATCGCTGTTTTAAAATTTGGACTATAAAATCATATCTACTATTTCTTTTCAAACTATTAGTATTAGTGTTTCCAATTCGGTTAATTGATAAACCGATTCCTCGATTAATCGCCTCTTTTTCGGTTAATGTCGAAACAAAGAATTATTCGACCCAAATAATCGGTTAAAATGGTTCGATAAAATAATTATTTTCATAGAAAAGTTCACCGTTAGCTGCCTCTTGTGTTTTGTTTTATTTTGCAATTCTAGGGGAAAAATACACACTGTAAATAAATGTGTTGTCAATTTTTTGTGACAAAAATATCCTACTTTAGTCGTTTTTTAATCATAAAAATAGCAAGATCTAGTGCAAAGCACAAAGTTGTAATCATTAGGTCCATTCGATTACTGGATAATTTGTACAAATTTTTACTGGATGGCGTTCGTTTACATAAATACTCAGTAAACAGAAAGAAAAAAGAGAGAATTATTGATGTTAATGATTATTTTATGTTAATATGTTAAGATAAGTTACCACTGGTTACAATTATGTACTGTGTTAAAACTCTGTATTGGGAACTCTGTATGGAATCAAGTTTTGTTTTTGTATTTAGTTTTTCAATACTGACATTTTGTATATTTTAACTTTCAATAAAACATTTACAATAATAGGTTGTGAGCCCAGGAAGCTCTTGAAAAATAAAGTCAAAATCAAGAAAGAAGAAATCCCAGCGAATAATCAAGATTTTCAAGCAATTATTTCAAGATAATCAAGAGAAAATGGATTTTGCAAAGAATATTAAAGTTCTTCAAGGTGAGATTGACTGGCCTATTTGGAAGCGCAAAATTAGAGATCTGTTGGATTACCATGAAGGTGCATTGGATGCAATTGACAGAAAATTGCATAAGCCATTACCTCTTGATCCATCTGCTTCAACAGAACAAAAACGGCTATTTAAGGAAGAAAGCGGTTTGTATAGAAAGGCAAACAGTTATGCAAAATCAGTGCTGTGCAGTTCCATAAGTGACGATATATACCAGAAAGTTATGGACAAAGAAACTGCAGCAGATGTGTGGGATGCTCTCAAGAATCTTTTTGAAGCTACAGCAAAAGACCAATTGTTCAAAATATGTGTGGATTTTTTCTCATTCAATTGGAATAATAATCAAGATGTTACCATGCATATAGCCAAATTGAAAAGTTTATGGCTGGAATTTAATAGTGGTCTTAAGGCAAAGAATTTGAACGAGTTGCCAGATTTATTGCTAGTGGGTAAGATTCTACACATTTTGCCATCAAGTTTTGAAAATTTCAAATCAAGCTGGATGATGCTAAGTAAAAATGAAGATAAGACATTTGAAGAATTATCTATTCAACTATCGATGTATCAACGTAATTTTGGAAAAGGAAATAGTAATGATGAACAAGAAGCGCTTTTGGTAAAAGGAAAATCTAAGGTGCGAGATTCCAAAAATATTTTCAAAAAGAAGGATGATGTCTGCAACTACTGTAAGAAGAAAGGACATTGGGTACGAGATTGCCGTAAATGGGCAGCCGATGGTAAGCCTAATAGAGAAGTAAATGAGGCAAAAGCTGTGTCTCAAAAGTGTTTGCCATTATTTTGTGAAGAAGCTAATGCGGTTCAAGATGCCGATGCCGCAGGATGGTGGATTGATAATGGAGCAACACGTCATGTGACAAATAATATAAATTTTTTCAAGAATTTTGAATCATTTTCAAACTCGAAATATATAAAAGCTGCTGGTAAGGAAGTTCTACAAGCTGTTGGTAAAGGAACAATAGATATAGAATCAAAATGCCACAATAAAATCGAGATATTAAGTTTAACAGATGTCTGGTATGTACCTAACATATCAAGGAATTTGTTCTCAGTTCTGGCTGCACAGGATAAGCAACGTAATAGTAAATTCATATCCACTACAACAAATTGTAAGCTTATTGTTGATGGTGAAGTACTTTTATGTGGATCAAGGTCAGTATATGGAACATTATATAAAGCAAATATTAGGCCCATAATACAAGATAACAAGGAACAGATAAATGCAGTTCAAGATTCTAATTTACTGCAACTTTATCATGAACGATGGGGTCACCAAGACAAACGACACATTCAGAAGATGCTGAAAATAGAAATGGGTATTGCTACAAGAGATGATAAAACCATTTGTGAGCCGTGTATCTATGGAAAGGCTCATCGATTGCCGTTTGGTCATAGAGTAAAAGCCACAAGTCCAGGTGAACTTATGACTACAGATCTGTGTGGTCCATTTAGTGAATCGTTTGGTAAAATGAAGTACATGTTGATATTTAAAGATGCCTACACCAAGTACCGTTTTGGGTTTGTTATAAAACAAAAATCTGATGTCAAGGAATGCCTAGAAGAAGTATTAATGACAGCAAAAACCCATGGTTACCCGATTAAGGAATTGTTAAGCGATAACGGTGGTGAGTTCGAAAATAATAATGTTAAGATAATTTTGAAGAAGTATGGCGTTGTACAGAGGTTAACAGCACCATACACCCCACAACAAAATGGTGCCAGTGAAAGAGAAAATCGCACAGTTGTTGAGATGGCTCGTACATTCAAGTACTCCAATGATGAAGCAAAGTTTCCAGATGCGATATGGGCTGAATTAGTAAGAACAGCTATATACGTACTAAACAGGACTGGAAAATCATCAGTTGAAGGTAAAACTCCCTATGAATTATGGATTGGAAAGAAGCCTAGGATACATCATTTAAGAATAATAGCCAGTGAATGCTATGTCCATATTCCTAGACAAAAGAGAAAGAAAATGGATGCCAAAGCTACAAAAGGCTATCTCATTGGGTATGATAATGATGAACGTTACCGAGTTTACATTAAAGAAAAACGTAACGTTATTCTTTCACGTGATGTTAAATTTGTTGAGAAAACAAAATCGTGCGTGACTAATAGTACTAGTAGTGAAGATGAAAACAGAAACAACATGAGTGATGAAGACAACAACTTAGAAGAAGAAGTTAAGCTAAAGTTTGAAGATTTTAAGCGACGTATTACAGAAGATGACTGTAGTATACGTGATGATGAACAACATTCAAGAAATCAAGATGCCGTAGATAATAATAATCAGCCAAGTTCAGAAGAACAAAATCAAGATGCCTTAGAAGATGAATTGTATGAAGAGTCTATTCAAAATGGATCTTCAAATGATTTTCTTGGATTTGAATCAAACAAGCGTGCTAGAGATGAAGATGATAATAGTGATGACTGCGATATGCCATTGGTTAAACGATTAAGAGATCGTACTTTGTTATAAAATTCCAAGTATGATGACTTTGTAATGGAAGTTCAAGATTTCCTAAGTAAAATTGAAACTCCTATGACGTATGTGGAAGCAATTAATAGTAAAGAGTCTAAGCAGTGGAAGGTGGCCATGAATTCCGAAATAAATTCTTTGAAGGAGAATGAAACATGGGAGATGGCAGAACTTCCTAAAGGTGGCAAAGCTCTACCGTCAAAGTGGGTATTTCGTGTAAAGATGAATCCTGATGAAACCGTTGATAAGTTTAAAGCCAGGTTAGTCATTAAAGGATTTAAGCAACGAGAAGGCATTGACTACAAAGAAACTTTTAGTACAGTTGCGAAATTGGGAACGATTCGTGCAGTATTAAGTATAGCAGCTAGTAATAACATGCACTTATCCCAATTTGATATTTCAACAGCTTTCTTGTATGGTGAATTAGAAGAAGAAATATTTATGAAACAACCAGAAGGCTATAGTGATGGTACAAGACGAGTTTGCAAATTGAAAAGAAGTTTGTATGGCTTAAAGCAAGCGCCTCGTTGTTGGAATAAACGTTTAGTAAATTATCTATTAAAAATTGGTTTTAAAGTCAGTAAAGCTGATCCGTGTCTTTTTATAAGAATCAAAGATGAAAAGAAATTAATTTTGGTCCTATATGTAGATGATGGACTTATAGCAGGAACAAATGCAAATGATCTTAAGGTACTGTTAAATGAATTAAGATCTGAGTTTAAAATAGTTGCAAAAGATGCAAATTATTTTTTGGGGCTGGAGATAAAAAAGGAAAAAGGTGCAATCAAAATTTCTCAAGGTGCGTATGTTAGAAAGATTTTGGAGAGGTTCAACTTTCAAGATTGCAGACCTGTGTCTACTCCAATGACCAAGGTGGTGGAAAGCTCTGAAGCAGGGAAAGTAGAGGATGTTTCCAAATTTCCCTATCGACAAGCAGTGGGGGCAATAATGTACTTAATGCTCGGTACTAGACCAGACCTTGCATTCAGTATTGGTTACTTGTCTAGAACTTTAGAAAATCCTACCAAAAAAGATATTGTCAGAGTCAAGAGAGTTTTTCGATACATAGCTGGTACGAAAGACTATGGGATAACATACAAAGCTGGCAATAATTTAAATTTCGAATGCTATAGTGATGCTGATTTCGGAGGTTGTATAAAGACTGGTAGATCAACATCTGGAATCATAATAAAATATGGTGGTGCTGTTATTTCGTGGATGAGTCAAAGGCAACCCATAGTAGCAACATCTACAACAGAAGCAGAAATAGTTGCTGCTACCGAAGCTACAAAAGAAATAATGTGGTTAAAAATGCTCTATTCTGAATTGATTTGTTATAAAGAAATGCCGATGTTACAAGTAGACAACAATGCAGCAATAAGATTAGCTCAGAATCCAGAGTTTCATCGAAGAACAAAGCATATAGCTTTAAAACACTTTTTTGTTCGAGAGAAAGTCTCTGAAAAAGAACTAGATGTTCAACGTATATCAACACAAGATCAACTAGCTGATATAATGACGAAGCCGTTACAACCCTTAAGATTGAAGTATCTTATAAACCAAATAGGACTTTCAAGTGTTAACTAAATTTCTTAACAAGGGAAAGTATTGATGTTAATGATTATTTTATGTTAATATGTTAAGATAAGTTACCACTGGTTACAATTATGTACTGTGTTAAAACTCTGTATTGGGAACTCTGTATGGAATCAAGTTTTGTTTTTGTATTTAGTTTTTCAATACTGACATTTTGTATATTTTAACTTTCAATAAAACATTTACAATAATAAGAATAAAGTGACAGTTCTATGCAAGGTTGCCAACACTTGAACTGAAAAAATGGCTAGATTACAGCGAAAAAATGGCTAGAAATGGCTAAAATTGGAAAATAATGCTAAAACTTTATAATTTTAAAATAAATAAGTGATAATAAAGAGTTTTAACACGACTTTCATAAAAGTGGCCTTTAAATTTTAATGTTTTCCGAATTTCTAAAATATGTTCATTAAAATTTTACAAAAAATATGATTTTAAATCGAATGTAAAAATTACATGTGTCTGTAAACCCAAATAAATGTTTCAAAAATTGAAAATTTTGCACTAAAATTTTTAAAATCGTAAAAATTCAAGCATTTTTGTATGAAATTAACTGTGAAACATTAATATAAAAAATGGCTAGGGGAAAATAAAATGGCTAAATCTTCCGGCTAGATCCAATCTAGCCATTTTTTATGGCTAGATGAAATTAAAACGGCTAGATCTAGCCGAAAAATGGCTAAATTGGCAACCTTGGTTCTATGTTGAGACCACAGATTAATACCAGATGTGAAACCAATGACAGGTGTCAAAAAAGTATTCTCGAACCGTATGGTTTTGTTTACATGGAAGTCAAGTCAAGAGGGAGATAACCATATATAATCTTCATACATTTTGTATTGCGCATTTTTGGTATATATCTGTCTCTTTTTAGATTATTGTGCTTTATCTTTTGTTTTTCTTAAATTTTTGCGTTTTGCTTTGCTCATTTTCTGTCGGCCATATTGCCCAAATCAGCTGATTCATATCTGGTATAATTTGTGGTTGAGACTTTCTAAGTCTTCTTCTTTTTCTTTCAAATTTTTACTAGATAAATTTTTGCCAGTAAAGGGCGGATTATGGGACCGTAAACGTATATGTGATGTAACTGTACCGTGCCGTAGCTAAAAAGTACACTTATAAATTATCGTAAACGACATTACTATTTAGCATCTATTTCATGTGGTTTTATATTTTATTCTAAATTTTTCCATTTATTTGTTAATTTTTATTCCTTATTTGTTGTTTGAATCATTTTTCTTCATTCATTTCATATTTTTTCCGACTAAAATCAGTCAGCTGTTTCGATGCCGGATAGAAAATTCTGATTTCAACAGAATGATCCGGCAAGTTCGTTTACATTTACGTGTTAGTAACCATTCGTATACATTTCTTCTTGTGGTATCGGAACAGCTGATTCGTTACAGATACGTTTACGGTTGGGTAACTCAGCCTTAAGAATTTGCAAGCAGAAAAAAATCATATGTTTCGAAAACATATGATTGTTTATGGTAAATAAAAAAAATTGTTTTCCAATTATATTATTTTATGGAAATGCATAGCAGTAAAACTTTCAAAATAAATTATGGAAAAGATAAGAAAACCTTCTAAAAATTATCTGCTTAAGGTTTAACATCAAAAATTGTCTTCTTTCATAACGACGAGTTAAAATTTATTTGTATATTTTTGTAATCAGCTGTGTGTACAAACTTGCAAATTGTTGCAAATTTTCTGTTCGCGTACATGTTTGGGAAAATTTTATTTTGAGAGTAAATCTTGTCTTACTCTCTGAAAGTTTATACTGAGTAATTCTTACTGGACTTGACTGAGAAAAGTAATCGAATGGACCTATTAGCTTCATTTGTTTTCAGTCTGTATGAAACCGTTAAATGTTGTTGTTGTATATCTGCACATTAAAGCAGGTAAACAATTTGACATATCAACGTTTTTGGCTTATCTGCACAAAAATTTGTGCAAAAGTTGGTTGTGTAACTATGTCAAAACTACTGTACCAGCGTGGTGAATTAATTCAGTAAGGAATTAATTCACTTTTTTTCCGTTCGATTTATAAAATTGAACGCGTTCATCAGTGAATTAATTTATTTGATTTAATAAAAAGAACTATAGCAATTGAATTAATTCGTAACAAAATAAATCGAACGAAAACAACTATGAATTAATTCCATTCAATATATGGTGCTTTGTGAATTAATTCATCGAATTTTTAATTCAGATTTGAAAAATTGAATTAAGGAATTAATTCTTGAAAGCTCTGATGTAGATTTACGTATCTAAATATCATTTAGAATAGAGCGATATTTCAGAAATTATTGCACGATTTTTCTCAGCTTGATATACTTTTTGATTGTGGGAATTAAAACAGCTAATTTTACATGTTTTTAATAATTTTTGTCTGCTCTATTCTTTTTGGCGCTTTTAGAAGCGAGGGGGAAAATGCTCATGACATTTTTTTTTTAATCAAATGGCAACGATATGTAGACTTGCAATATACGCTATTGTTTTTATTGTGTAGGATCAAGAACCCAAAATCAAAATTTTTAACCACTTCCAAGGAGTTGAAATTTTCTCAAAAAAATTTCACCATTAATTTTTTTATATTTAAATAGATTTCTAAGAGTGAATCTATTTGAAGAACTGACTCTACATATTCTATCAGTGGTAAACATTTGGAATCAATTGGTGAGACTCCCTTAGGGCAATGCTACACGTTCAATATATATTGACCGCGATATTTATTGAACGTATAGCATGAAGTATTGATGGACCGCGACCTCCATATCGCAGAATAGCCCAATATTCTGAAATCCATATCGCGGATCACGCGATAAATATTGAACATGTAGCATATTTCGTGATATCAATTCGAGATACAATAGTAAAAAGTGAAAGAATAAAGAAAATAAAACAAATAAAATACGCAGTGCAAACAAAAAAGATAAAACATTTATAACACATTTCTTCAATAAAAAAGTAAGCAAAATAGCTAAACAGGTTTTTTTGTTTTTTGTTTTCTCGCGACATTTTTTAATAAACGACCAGCACAGCACAAAAATAATGTAAATACTGACGCGATAAATATTGAACATGTAGCATACACGCGCGATCCATCAATCCATTAAAATGGATCCCGATCCAAATATCACAATATATATTGAACGTGTGACACTGCCCTTAAACACCTCGATTTTTTACTTTGAATTTTTGTTGTTTCACAATTATCATCACTGTCTGCAGCCGTTTTCGAAGCGACCTCTTTATGAAATTCACAGTTTGCAAAAACAAAATTTTTATTTTTTTTTTATTAAAAATTATAAAAAAGTTTATTTTACTCTAAACTATATATAAATTAACTCTAAATTATGCACATTTGGAATTACTTCTCCGATAAATACTTTTCCAATTCCGTTGAAGTTAAAATCGTAAAACGTGTTTTAACAGCATTCATGTTTTTCATCAATTTATTTTTAACCACTGCCGAGAAAATGTTCAAAAATTCTTCCACCTAAAATAAGAGAAAAAAGTATATAATTTTCTACATTCGATTTAAAAAATTTGTGAAATTAACAATTATGTTATTTTATTACAGTAAAATTAAAGGAAAAAAATTACTGGATTCACAGTTAAAATTAAAATTTGGGAACAAGTTGAGTTTAGGGGCACAGTACTTTCTGGGCTGAATAGAAAAAACAAAAATTTTTTTGTCGGAGACCCCTATTTTGGGTGTTATTTGGGGTCAAAGTTGAAACATGGAATTGCCCGTATCTTCGCTATTTATCGGATTTGGACCCATTAGTGCGAGTTTTTCGGAAGAAAATCCTTTGTATATCAAAAATGTGCTTATATAATGGTATGATTTGTTTACATGAGATTGTATGTAAGATTACAAGGTTTAATTTGAGGTACAACTTTTGCTTTTAACCCTTATACGGGCAAAGTTGTAAGGGGTTAAAGTTAATTTTTTTTGTTAAATAAAAATTGAAAGAAAAAAAGTAGTTAAATCGGAAAATAATTTTGTGTTTTTTCTTTTATTATAAAAGTAATAGTTTTATTTTCCTTTTGTTTTTTTTTTTTTTAGCCAATAATATGGCTGAAGATGAAGCTATAATAGGCCCTCTTTATATTTAGGTTTTAAATTTTAAGTGGGGCATAGAAATTCACTAGGACCAAAAATAAGACCGATTAGTTAACCTTAGTTTCTTCTTGATTGAGAATCAAGAAGAAACTTTTCAAGAGACTTTTATATGGTGAGACTTTAGAATTTCGTAAACAAATAGCCATTTTTGGAAGAAAACAAAAAAAAAATGGTCACTAGGACCAAAAATAAGACCGAGTAGTTAACCCATTGAGAAAAAAGAAAGTTTTCAAGAGACTTTTTCACGATTTTTTTTTAACTTTGACCTCCAATAATTTTGTTGTTTGATGGGTTACCAATAAAAAGTTTTACCTGTGGTAAAAATTTTGACCTGATCGGAGATTTGCCACTAAACTCAACTTTAACCAAATTGGTTAATGTTGAGTTTATGTCGTATACAAGATATTTTAAATACCTTTTCAATAATGTGCGTTTTGTACGATCATAAATCACGGGGTTATATAAGCAAGTCCAAATTAGAAATATAATATCTCCCGAGATAGGTCCCCATGAAAAGTTTACCTATCGTTAAAATTTGGACCCGATCGGAGAGTTCCCCTTAACTTTAAACGATGCGTGATTTTAAAAGAATCACAAATGTTTTTGTATTTCTTCAACTCTTTCCGGCACACAGTGTACCAATGAACCTTCTATGGTGCCGCAAATCCCATCACTGACACACATACACAAAATGTATTACAAAAACTCACCGTCAATTCAGATTCTTTGTGACCATATTTTACAAATTGACATTGGGGTGCGTGTTTAATATGCTCCTTCCAAGGATCATCGGTGGGATCCCAACCATGTAATTGTTTGCCGCATACAAAACAAGTTGCAGCATCATCTTCGTCTGTATTTTTATTGCCCGTCCAATAGAAACCAGCCTCAGCCATTTTTGTAATGCTGCATGAAGAGTTTTCATCATAGGGCCATTTTTCAAAACTATCAATGCGATGTTTTTCCATGAGAAATACCTCTTTGAATTTATGAAATTTATCAGATATACATTCAGCCATCTTTTTATCAATTTTGTTAGTTATATTTTAAACAAATAACAGAATTTTATTTCAAGATTTCTTCTTTGAGCGTCACTTTCGCGGTACGTTTATTGTTGTTGCTGATTAGAATTGTGTCATTAGTGAACGAACTAGTTCAATTGAACTAGTCACTTAATTGAATGAAAACTATTAATGGCTCTTTTAGTTCAATCGTCCATCAATCTATTGGGCGGGCATAACCAGAGCTTCAAATAACTTTATTCCCTGATTTTATTTTCAATTCTCATTGAGTGCGTTTGCCAGACGCTCAACTGTTGCTAATCCCCTACTCAACAATCTAGTGAACGATTTGATTAGCTACCGCTAAGTCAACATGTTGTGGTAGCGCTACCTTGTTTTGGTAGCGTAAAATTTTACGCTATACGCAGAAAAAAAACAGGTGGAACTTTATCTAAGTGCTATGTAATTATACAACTACATAAGTTCGAAGTAAGTTTTACAATTTTCTAGCAAAATATATGTAATTTTTCGGATATTTTCCGCTACACATGTATATATTTTGCAAGGATTGTATATATTTTACAATAAAATTTACATATTTTACTAGAACTTTGTAAAACTAACTAGAAAATTATGTAGTTGTATAATTACATAGCTCTTAGATAATATTCCTCCTGTTTTTTTCTGTGTGTACTTGTGAGCAGTTAATGATACATCAGCTGTCGTTTGTTTTTTTGTATATTTTTTTTTTAAATTTTTGTCGTTTATTTAACCTTCTTTTTCAATTTTTAATTTCACAATTTTCTTGAGCGTAAATTAAAAAAAAAAAAACAAATCAACAAAATTGTCAAGAATTTTATAGATGCTACACAATGGAGTAGCGAAATATCGAAAATAAAGAATTTTTATATATAAAAAACAAACCTTACGCTCAAGAAAATTGTGAAATTAAATATTTTTTTTTAAAGAATAATAAACATATACAAATATGATCATAAAGGAATAAAAAATTTCGAAAAAATCTACAAATATTTTTATTAAAAAAAAAAACACACATCGTTCGTAACATCGTTCACCAGATTAAGTTAATCATAAAGCGCTACATATCATTTGTAGCGGTAGCGGGTTTCTCTTATAAACTTGCCCATTGTTTATGGAATGATTGAAACTGGAATTTTACACATCGAATGACGTCTTAATTAGTCTCATTCTAATAATAAATTAAACTAATAAATTAAATTATTAGGCTTCAATAATTTTTTAATCGTTCGATTTGTTCAGTCACTGAATTTAATTGTTGGAATTCAATAAATTTTTGATCAATCTATTGAAAAGTTTGGGAATTCAATCCATTTCTAGTGCTGTCGATTGAGTAATTTAGGAATAACATTTTATTTTCTTCATTCGATTTTATTATTTTATAAACAAACCAGCAAATAAAGATGATCATTAATGACTCAGAAACAGAGAGTCGAAGAACTTAATTTAATTTGAGCTTAAATCAACAAAAATTGAATTCAGAATATAAAAATCTTCATATAGCATTCCATTTAACCATTCGCAGAGAATTCATTCATAAGCTTCATTCCCAAAGCTTTAATAACCCAACAAACAATTCGTTCCGGTTACGCACCGTTTTCGGTCCGTCATAAACGGAATCCGACTCCGTTTAAGTACCGTTTTCTGGATCCGTATGCGGACCAGAAAACGGAAGTTAAGGAACATCGAAACTGATTCGAATCCGTTGAAAGTCCGTCAATGACGGACCGTTTACGGACCATTATGTCATGTAAAAAACGGACTAGTCCGTTGAAAGTCCGTCAATGCCGGACCGTTATGTCGTGTGAATAACGTTCCGTATTCGTACTGTTTTTTGAAACAAAAACGGATTTGCATGTCTACCTATATTGAACCTATTTTTATTAATTATAAGTAATAGTTTTTAAGTTTTTTTTTATAGATTTATTAGAAATAGAATTTATTTTTTATATTTACACTATATTTACATTTGGTGCAGCTTACGTCTCTATCCAGCATCAGAGGTTAATCACAACTGTGTCGATTGTCGACCGACGACAGCAAAAGTCGTCGCGAATAATTTAAATTCAGCGACAATCGATTGTCGACATTTTTTGACATTTAGAAAAAAATTAAAGCAAAACAAGAATATGGTTGTATTTTTTTCGCCACAATTCTTCACCAATTCACTTGGTTTTCGATTAATTCTTGTTGTTTTATATTTTTTTGTATTTAATTTTGCTTTTTTGCGGTAAATTATGCATTTTTATTTCCAATTATATTTCTTCTGTCAAAAAAATAATTTTTTTGTAAACAAAGTACGAATTTTTGCAACTCTAATACGAATTTCTGCAACTCTGTTCCATTAATTAGTAAAAAATATGGCAACTATTTGACAAATATTTTGAGTGTGTATTAGTGTGTCGTCACGAAAATAGAATAGATTCTATTACGACGACAAATCGCCAGACGACATGGCGACATTTTGCTTCCCATACAAAATATATGAAAAAGCACATGTCGTTGTCGTTGTCGACCCAGTTCTGATTAATCTCTCAATTTACAACATCAACACACAATAGAATTCAATACCTGCATTGAAAAGAAGAAATAAATTAGATAAATTTTAAGTAACTGTAATCACGATGGTTTTTTGCATACGATGTAAATTCGCAGTTTAGGAGCATAGCCCCGATTTTTTTTGAGCTGATTTCAAAAATATAAATTTTCTTTGTCGGAAACGCCTACTTTCGAGTGGGCGTGTTTTTAAAGTTGAACATTGAAATTGAAATAAGTCCGCAGATACTTATCCGATCAGGACAAAATGCACATCAACTGAAAGGTCTGTAAAATGCCTTTTACATACCCAAATGTTAACCCATTGTGGAGTAAATTAACATTTTTTTTCATTGACTTTTTGCATAAAAAGCCAATTTCTTCAAAATATGACCCATGTACCTGTAAGCATACTTTATGTTAGCTAAAACTCAAGACTTTAGGCTTTCATTTCAGATGTGATATGACTCATTATCTTTTTAAATGAAAATGTTATTTAAAGTTAAAGTTGGACATTTCCCTTTTTTTAGTTTTTTTTTTGTTACGAGTTTTTTTAAGGCACATCTACACGGCATAGAAATCTCGTAGATCGTCCGCTAAATTTTTCATCCCTAATATAGTTGGCACTAATTTTTATCGTAAAAGTATCACCTCTAGTTGTCAAGTATCTGCTGTTATTAAAGTTGTTGTATTTTAAAGAATAATTTTTTCTCCAAATACCAAAAGGTGCATTTAATAAACTGAAATGTTCAATAATGTTACAAGACATCTTAAAAAGTATTACTAATTGAAGAAATTTTGTATGACAGCAATTGTCAATGGTCTAGAGATTACATTTCGTAGACCTATATAGACAGTGTTGCCAAAACTTATTTAGGAAAAAATGCTAGATTTTTTTCATAAAAATGCTAAAAAATGCTAAAAACTAAAAAAATATGCTAGAAAAAATATGCTAAAAAAATTTTATAAAAATATGTTTCAATTAGTTTAAAAAAATACTATTTTAGTGACTTTTTACAATTAGACTGCAAATAAGTCATCTCTAATTATGAATTCAGTTTATTTTATTAACTAAAATTATATAAAAGAAAAATTAAAAACAAATCAAAAGTTAATTCTTGCAAAAATGTTCAAAAATCCTTTAAAATAAATTTATTATTATTTGATTTCCCAACTGTGTCACTGAAAATATGTTATCTCAAAAAGTTATATGTGGATAAACAAAAGTACCTCAAAATGTTTTATTTCTAAAATAGGTGGTAATGTGGAATACTTTGGCGTGTAATATGAATTTCCCATTCAGCCCTAATTTATCTACTCCAAATTAATTTAATGGATTTAATTGCACGCTCTGTTTACCATTTTCAAATTTCTGCATCTTTGGGCTTACCTGCATGAAATTCTTTAAAAAAATTATTTTCGGGATCAGGGTTAATACTTTTTGTGGTGTTGGTTGACGTTGTAAGATTTTTGGTATGATTAAATGAAAAATATACAGGTTTTACAGTAAAAAAAATCAAAATTCACTGAAATTCTTAAAAGATAGGAATTTATCACAAACGCTATCCACATTACCCTCTATGACCCAAACCCAAAAAAAAAAAAAATCAATAAAAATTGCAAAGATTAAAAACATACCTTATCAACATTTTGCAATTCTATTAATTCTATATTAAACTCTATTCTTTAAATTATTATTTATTTTTTTTTTACCAAAAATTGGAGTATTTTTGTGCAAAATACTCCTTCACCATAACAAAAAAAAAGTAAAACGAGTAAAAAAGTTAAAGCCGGTCATGCCGATTTAAAATTTTAATATTAAAGTACCATAAAGCAATATTTTTATACTTTTCGGCTCATTTTTGAATTTCAATCAATCCAAGCCTGTTAAATACAATTTTTCGCTATTTTTTCCCCCAGAAACATTTTTTTCGCGATTTTTGTTTTTTTTTTTGAAAGAATTTTTTTTTCTTAACTCTATTAAATATTTTTCTAAACTCTATTGAATATACACAAAATAACATAACACATACTTTTTATTTGCAGAAAAAAATGTTTTTGCAAAATTTTTGCGAAAAAAATCTATAAAAAAATTTCGTGAAAAAAATGACAGCTTCCTTAATGTTTTACATATTTAATCAAATTTGATAAATTTATAATTAAAAATGATCCCAGAAATATAAAATACGGTTCCCAGCTTGGTAAAATTTGCGACTGCACAGTGTAATTAATGTGTACGTATAAAAATAGTTCCCAGTACTTACTCTAAAAGTAAAAAAATATTTCTTATTCATATTAGGTACATTTAAATTCAAATTAATGTAGAATATTCTAAAAAAAACAGAAAATAAAACTGTAAAAACTGCTAAAAATATGCTAAATTTTGTTGGAAAAATGCTGAGAAAATGCCATATGCTAGATACATTTTATTAAAAAAATGAATTAAAAAAATGCTAAATCTAGCATTAAATATGCTAAATTGGCAACACTGTATATAGAGCTGCATTTTCATAAAGTCTAGCGAGTTTTCTATCCCATGTAGACGTGGCTTTAAGAATATTTAAGAAACAAATCGATCTTAATTCTAAATGTAAAACAGGCTCTAAAGGCACATCTACATGGGATAGAAAACTCGCTAGACTTTATGAAAATGTAGCTCTGTATAAGTCTACGAAATGTAATCTCCAGGCCTTTGACAATTGCTGTCATTCACAATTTCTTTAATTAGTAACAATTCTTAAGATGTCTTGTAACTTTATTGAACATTTCAGTTTATTAAATGCACCTTTTGGTATTTGGAGAAAAAAATATTCTAAAATACAATTTTAATAAAAACAAATACTTGACAACTAGAGATGTTACTTTTACGATAAAAATTAGGGCCAACTTTATTAGAGATGACAAATTTAGCGCAAAATATACGAGATTTCTATCCCGTGTAAATGTGCCTTAAAGAGTTTTTCCTTAAGAAAAATTATAAGAATCACAGAGTTTTCAATAAGCATCTGAAGGCATTTGAAAAGAAAATGCAAAAGGATTCTTAATAGGAAAATATCGCAGAATATTTTTTGTTCAGATAAATATCTTAGATTTAATAGTTTTTTAAGAAATAATTAGTTAATATTCGAAACTAAACACTGCAATTTTGATGAAATTTCAATATGTTGTAGAAACAAAAATTCTAAAGATGAACATTCCACGGTTTTTGAATACCTCGGTAATTTAAGTGGTCAAAATATGGTGTTAGAATGGGTTCGTCCGAGGTGGACGAAAAAATGAGACAGGTTAATCTTAGATTTCTTTTCTTTATCAAATATCCAAATTTCATACTAATCTGAGAGTATAGCTTGGAATACATTCCTTGTACGAGGTTTTCTTCAGAAAAATAGATGCACTTTTCAGAGTTTTCTATAAAAACATTTGCTATGATAAGCTACCAGGATTATTCAAAATTGAAAATTATGATAATTTTATGAGAAGGTACACTCAAAATAGATTGTAGTTTAAATTAACTGAAAATGTAATTTAAAATAAATGAAAAATCACTTGAAAACCGGTGTACTGACTTTTCATTTAAATCAAAAGAACTTTTCATTTATTTTTAAATGTTAATAAATAAACTACAAAGTCCTTAAAAAAATAATGATTTTTCATTTATTCCGTTTTTTAAATTTCAAAAAATTAACTACAAAATCCGCAAGAATAAATGATATTTAGTTTATTTCGTATTTTTAACTGACCTAGAAATCGAAAAGGAATTATTTTTTTAACAAAACATTTTAAACGAAAATATTAATTGTAACGGAAAATCCGTATTTATATGTAATTTATTTTTTAAATAAACGACAAAAACAGTTACGGTGAGTCTCATACTGTAGGTTTAGCTTTAACTTAACTATAAACACAAGAAAATGTCAAAAAAATTTACACAAAACAACAATTTTTTTGGGTTAACTATTAACTAAAGTTTAAACCTGAAGTATGAGACCCACCGTTAAAAAATACATTTCTTTGTATTTTAACTGTATAATCATTTAAAAATCAATGTACAGGTAACATTTTAAATAAACTATAGTCTGTTACTGTAATAATATTTTCAGTGTAGGGTAATTTTTAAGTTTTTTTTTATGAAAAACTGTTAAGCATAATGCCGAGTGTTTTTTAAGATTAGAGTCTGAAAATGGGCAAATTAATAGCTGAGCACAAATGGATCCCTTGCCCACCCCAGAAAAATGGTCTAGGTACGCCTATGCAATAAATACATTTTTTACTAAGGTTAGTATCGTTCTAAAGACATTTTAAAACACTAAAGTGTGTTTAGTACGATACTAACCTTAGTAAAAAATGTATTTAATGCGATAACAGTGCTCTAAATATGTAGGATCAATTGTCGGTATTCTTTTTTTCGATTTTGAGTGTCCGATTTGCAAACCGCTGTTAATTTTGCTAATAAAAATCCTTTCATATAATCGTTACTTGTTAGTCATCATAATCCCAGCACTTACATAAAATTGTAAATATATTTTGAATCAAAAGTAACTGATATTTTATTAAAAAAAATTTTAAATAATAAAACAGTTAAGAAAAAACAAAGATAATACAAATTAAATTAATTCAAGAGATCATTTTAAGGATAAGCCAGCTTGTCCATGTATGCCAAAAAGAAACTTAAACTACAATTTTTATTTTTTTTTAAATCAAGTTTTTTGCATTTATAAAATACTTTAGTAAATCCTCTTCTCTTAAAAATTTCTCTGCTTTTTCTGGCCAATTTGTATTGTTGAGGGACCTTGGGCTAGGATGTGCTAGACGTAAAAGACGTTTATCTTTACAATAAAGAGATTTTTGTAAACTTTTAAAAACATAATCTCCTACAGCTACAATAATCTCTGGCTGTACTAGTTGGAGTAAATTTTCAGTCGTACGTAAACATTCATCACGTATTTGTAATTTATATGGTCCCTTTAATTCACTCGGTGTTATATTTTTACCATTTCGATCAAAAAATGCCAATGGACAAAAGTTGTGCACAAAACATTGTTGAAAAAATAAATCGAGTGATCCATTAGATAATTGCTGAAATAATGTCCATAGACGTTTACCACTAGGTTCTTCTTTAGTACATTCTAAACCCTCTATGGGCCTTTTAGGATGAATTGATGGTGGGTCTTGTACTATGCCGTGCAATTGCAGTGTATCTTTTACTGTTGTAATGTTTCCAAAGGGTACCTGAAAGTGTTGAATATGATATTATATTGTAACACGCATTTTGTCTAGACTAACCCCAGTTTGACCCATACCATCAGGTCCTGGATTCATACCAATAAATAATAGCTTTTTACTTCCTTTCAAATAATGCCTTAAATATTCGCAATGTATTTGCGCCGCATATTCGATGGGATTATAAATATGTGTAATTTCCGGTCCTGGACATAACCGACGAAGCCCTTCATTTAATTGACACTCAAAATTATAGAAATTCTGCCACAATGGTGTAGCAAAAAATCTAGATGTCTTTATTGAATTATTCTTTTCATTTGTTATCATATTACTGTTATTTGCAATCGTACATATTTTTGCGGTTAATTTTTTCTTTAACATTTTTGTTAAATTTATTTAAATAAATGTTTTGTTTTACAAAAGTTTTTAATATTTGTTTGTAAAGCTTTCTAAAGTTGTTTATACAAAATCACATATGATTTCTATCATCTATCACGGAGTGGTAACACTAGTTTACATAACGGCGATAAATTTTATACTTCTAACCAGTGTTGCCAGCAACGTTTTAGCTCATCTCACCATTTTGTAAGCTGAAGTTCCCAACAATCCTTGCAAAAAATTGGCCCCAAATTGATTATTAACTTATAGTCTTGACTAGCCATGGATTTGTGCGAACATGAAACAAATCACACGTGAAACAACAACAAATTTTATTTGTTGTTTTTGTTTTGCATGTAATTCGTTTCATGTTCGCACAAATCCATGGCTAGTTACTCTGAGTCTTGACGAGACATCGATTTGTTTGCACAAGAACTAATCGTCGGCACAATAACGGGAAAAAATTTGTTCATTTGTTTTGGGTGGAGAATACGTAATGTCAGACAATTCATTATTTTTTGTTTTTTGTTGGAGTAGGTCACAATCGAAACTATTTATTTTCATGTTTTCAATGCGTTTTCCACTAATTTTTTAACAATAATAAAAAGCAAATTGCTTTAAATTTAATAATAATACAAATTCTTTACTTTTTTTTAGCATTTTATTAATTTTCTAATATTTTCTTTTGTTTATAGTAATGCCACTAAGTAAAAATAAGATCTGGCATGGTGGTTGATGTTGCACATAGTTGTGAGAACAATTGTGCTGACAACGTTGTCTGAACAAGAACAAAACATGAACAAGAGTGGTCTACACGAGACAAATTCATGGGTGAACAAGAAATTGTTCGTTGGTTGCACAAATCGATGTCTCGTAAAGACGCTAAGTCAAGACTATAAGTTAATTTAAACAAAAACTCATTTTTAAAGAAAAGTAGATTAACCAGACAACCAATTTTAGAGCGCTATGAAATTATGATTCATAAAGCCACATTCACAATGATAGAGTACTCCACTCCGCAGAGTACTAAAATCAGAGCTTTGAAGAACTAATTCTTTTTTGAATGAATTCACTACCAATCGAATTCAATTTTCTCCAGAATTGAATGAATTCCTTTTCTTAAGTAATGCACTGAATTCGTTCAACTGAACGCGTTCATCAAACAATAAATTCAAAGAATTAATTCCTTTGCAATAGTTCTCTTTATTAAATCAAATGAATTAATTCACTGGTGAACGCGTTAAATTTTATAAATCGAACGGAAAAAAAAGTGAATTAATTCCTTACTGAATTAATTCACCACAGAATTCGTTCAATTTCATTTTCGTTCAGTGAATTAAAAAAAATAAAATTACGTTCAGTGAATTAAAAAAAAATAAAATTACGTTCAGTGAATTAAAAAAAATTAAATTACATTCAGTGAATTAAAAAAGAAAAGAAAAATACGTTCACTGAATTGAAAAAAAAAATACATTCATTTGATCGAAAAAAAAAATTACGTTCGCTGAATTCAAAGCCTGTTTTCTGCCGTTCAGTAGAAGAGAACATTGTATTGTAAAAACGTATAAATGAAATACGTCATAGTCAAGCATCTACATTTTACTGGGAAGCATAAGTTTTTGAAATTAATAGTTATATTTTTTCCAAATTCATCTATATGTGTAAAGTTTTTATTTTTAATAGTAAAAGGCTTTATTTTTTAATCATGTAGGTTAATAAAGTGCATCGGGTTTCTCTAACACTTAATATATATATGTAATTTGTTTATTTTTACTAGCAAACGCTGTAAAATTGCTTAGTTGCAAATTTTATTTGTAAATAAATGTTTTCTTCTACTGAACGGAAGAAAACAGGCTTTAATTCACTGAACGTAATTTTATTTTTTTTAATTCACTGAATTTTAATTTTATTTTTTTTAATTCACTGAACGAAAATGAAATTGAACGAATTCAGTGGTGAATTAATTCAGTAAGGAATTAATTCACCACTGAATTTGAATTAATTCAGTAAGGAATTAATTCACTTTTTTCCGTTCGATTTATAAAATTGAACGCGTTAATCAGTGAATTAATTCATTCACTCAAAATAGTTTGTAGTTTAAATTAACTGAAAATGTAATTTAAAATAAATGAAAAATCACTTGAAACCCTGTCTACTGACTTTTCATTTAAATCAAAAGAACTTTTCATTTATTTTTAAATGTTAATAAATAAACTACAAAATCCTTAAAAAATAATGATTTTTCATTTATTTCGTTTTTTTAAATTTCAAAAAATTAACTACAAAATCCGTAAGAATAAATGATATTTAGTTTATTTCATTTCTTTAACTGACCTAGAAATCGAAAAGGATTTTTTTTTTTTAACAAAACATTTTAAATGAAAATATTAACTGTAACAGAAAATCCGTATTTATATGTAATTTATTTTTTAAATAAACGGCAAAAAGATTTAAAAAATATATTTCTTTGTATTTTAACTAAATAATCATTTAAAAATAAATGTACGGATAACTTTTTAAATAAACTACAGTCAGTTACTGTAATAATATTTTCAGTGTTTGATTTAATAAAAACAACTATAGCAATTGAATTAATTCGTAACAAAATAAATCGAACGAAAACAAATATGAATTAATTCCATTCAATATATGGTGCTTTGTGAATTAATTCATCGAATTTTTAATTCAGAATTGAAAAATTGAATTAAGGAATTAATTCTTCAAAGCTCTGACTAAAATAGAGATGGCATGATACAAAAAATATGTACGTGCGAAAAAGAAAGCAACAAAATTCACTTTGCAGAGTGTAATACTCCATTATTGTGAATGTGGCTTAATGGTCATCAAATATAAGAATTTAGAGGATACTTATTGGATTCTTGTAAAATGGGGATACAAACTAAAATTTTGTGGCAGCACTGAAAATAGGGACCAAATCGAGCTTTTCATATCATAATTATGTAAAAATACCAAGCAAGTTATAAAAACATCGTTATCAATAGGTGGCGCTTTGTTCAAAAAATTGACAATTTCCTTTTTTTATTTAAATTTAAATAATAACAAACAACAAAGAAAGAAAAAACAAACGGATATATCAAATTTTATTATTTGAATATATTCCGCGCTTGTTTTTTCCTTATTTGGAGCCGTTTTCAATAGTTGCTCATGTAATACTACCCAAGGAACATTTTTACGGACTCTCCGGCATGTACGGAATCATGAATACGGCTTTTACAGCACGTTTACTGTCCGTAATGTACGTATCCATCAATGCTTGTACGTATACGGAATATTAACGGACCGTATAAATGGATTTTCGAACTGATACTAAAGTGATACTAAATAGTTGCTCAGGTGATTCTAAATTTCACCTACCGTTGAGTAGTGTAAGTTTTGATTTCCTATCTCTATAATTAATTGTTTCTGATGCCATACCCCTGATTTTAACAAAAACGAATTTAAAGAAAATATAAATTACCCAGCCAACAAATTTCAGAGCGCTCTGAAATAATGAATCATAGGGCAGGTTTACCGGAGAAACCCGCTACCGCTACAATTGATATGTAGCGCTTTATGATTAACTTAATCTGGTGAACGATTCTACACTCATAAAAAAAAGCCCGTACAAATAGTTCAAAATTCTGCTAAAATAACAGGAAATAGTACCTGAATTTGAGCCAGCAGAATTTTCAATGAAGTTAAAAACATGGTCTGCTAAATTTAGGTAAGCTAAATTTTACATACTGTTAAATATACGAACAATTTTAGTTAAATTAGATAGGAAATTTGAGCTGAATTCAGCAGAAATTTTACTTGATTTAACTACAAATTTCTGTTAAAATGTCGCTTAAAATTTCGACCCCCTTGACGGGCCCATATTTATTATTGGGAGTATATGTGACTGATAAGGGTTACTTTATAGGTACAGAGTGACGAATTTTTGTCCATTTTGCTATATCTCGTTTAGTTTCCGAGAAACAAACTATTTTACGATCTTATAATAAAAAAAATTAAAATATAGCGCCATCTCTATGTGATATTGATAGCAGAGACACAAAAATATAATAAGTAGAAAATAATCGTGGTTTAAATTAGCTGAAAAATTTGTAAAGTTAAGAAACACAAATTACTAAAAGTTAGCATGCAAAATGTGTGTTCCCGTACGTTACCGCGGGTACCCGCGGGAACCCAAAACAGCCCAAACAACAACAATTTACACGCAATTTTGAGTACGGGAACGCCTTTGGGCTAGTTTGGGTAACTTCGGTAAAGTACGGGAACAGACATAATGTTAGTTCAAATACGGCTTAAAGTAGTTGTAATGCTAAATTAGATTTATAAAAAATATTAGTTCAATCCTTAATTTTAAGACAAAATAACAGGAAAATTAGTTCAATAGAATCAGAACGCGTTTAACAGACTTTTGTACTAACTTTTTTTATGAGTGTACTTTTGTTTTTGTTTTAAAATAAAAATATTTGTAGATGTTTCACTGATTTTTTCGAAATTTCTACCACAACAAGTTGACTTAGCGGTAGCTAATCAAATCGATCACCAGATTGTTGATTAGCGGATTAGCAACAGTTGAGCGTCTGGTAAACGCACTCATAGACTTTCAAATAGAATGATTTAGAGCAGGGGTGGCAAGACTTTTTTCGCTGCGTGTCAGAAACGGACAAATTTTTTTTGCAAAAGTTTTCCGCGTGCCACCTTAATTTTAGTTGTCTTTTAAAAGTCCTTTTTTGAAAATTATTAAAATTTGGAAAATTTCTTTTAAAAATATAGCAGATGTACATATTTATCAGCGCTACGGATAACCCCCATGAAATAACTCCGAAGGGGAAAAATTAAATAACATCCAAGAAATGACGTAAAAATGTTTGAGGGTTATTTAATTTTTTGGGTTTAGGTAATTGAGATTATTTCATTATGAAAAAATCCCCAATGAAATAACATTAAAATATTTTGGACATTATTGGCTTTTAATTTTTTGGGGGGTTATTCCATTTTTGGTGGTTATTGATTTTGTTAAGTTAAATTTTTGGGCGCAATCAATTATTTAGGTACGTAAGAAACTAGTTGAAAATGTACCTCAGGGAAAAATTTAATTTATTTAAAATAAATCGAACGATTTTTATTTATAGCGAACATTATGGATTTGAACAGAGATATTTCTATTTCAGATGAAATGGCTATGCAAAACATGATCAAAACCCAATTTCAAATTCCAGCAAAGGGAGTTATTTCATTATGAAACTTATTTTCAGCCTAAATTTCACTGAGGGTTATTTCGTACACTCAGGGAATTATGTAGGTAAAATCAACTACAAATGACAGTTAAAATAACTGCATTTGAAGTTAAAAAGGTGAAGACTACATTTGCATTTAAATCAACTGCAATATAAAGTTATTTTTAACTGTTAAAAATCAACTGAAAAATGTAGTAAAAACAACTACAAATGCAATTAAAACAACATACATGCAAATTATTGTAAAACAACTGCAAATGTAGTTAAAATATCATAAACAAAAATTATTGTAAAATTTATTAATTCAATAAAAACAAATTTATGTAAATACTCTTAATTTTATTCTCAAATAAATTTGAAATTGCGAAAACAAAATTTACACTTATCACTTTTATTGTTCACTATTAAGATATTGTTCTAGATGTCCGTCTGTGAGGGATGAAATATTGTTTGTTTAGCTTAATTTTTTTTTACAGGTAGAAAGTGATGAACATATTAAAGAGCTGAAAGAAAATAAATACAATATTTTTTAATATTCCCACAAATAAATATATATTCTATATTATAAAAATTACCTTATTATTTTAATTATTTAATAAAATAACCTTTTTCCTTATTACGCGTCTTCACTCTTTAGCGTTGTTTTATAATTAAAGATACAAGAGAAAACATGTTCTTCTCATATTCTTTTACTAGAAATTTCTAAACAAGCGCCATATTATTTTTGTGTGCTTCGTACACACATACTTGAAAATTTAAGTATTTGTAACAAAATTTAAAACAACTGTTAGTACAATGTAGTAGTTTTTGTAGTTTTTTTTTAAATAACTGTCAAAAACATTTAAAAACTTTTCTCTAAGTAAATTAACAGCAATTGTAGTTAAAATAACTACAACCGCATTACTACACAAATAACTGTCATGTAGTAACTGCAGAACTTTTCTGAGTGTAGAACCTATTTTCCCTCTAAAAGAAAATTAATTCTTTAGATCCAATTTTATTACAAGTTGTTTTCCATTTTTGTGCAATTTTCTGGTACTTTTTATCTCTCCGATTATGAGCAAGGTTGGTTACCGAAACGAATAACGGTAAGGATAACGGTAACGGTATCGAATTTCTATTGTTTCGGTAACGGTAAAGGTAACGGTATTTAAGACTGAATCGGTAACGGTATACCGTTATCGAAACAGCAATACCGGTACGTACCGGTATTAAAAATTACGTTAAAAACATGTAAAAACAAGTAAAAACATAGAATATTCTTGTTTCGAAGTCTTAGAAATACAGATTATAACCTATAAAGTCAATGCTGGTAGTTTTAATAATTAAAATTATTGTCTATAAATTTTTTTGTAAAAATAACCCAAGATTATAAAATAAAAAAGTTAAAAAATTGGCATTTTTATATAAATTAATAAATACCGGTAAAATACCGGTAACTGCCCATAAAAATAACGGTATCGGTAACGATAACGGTATTGGGAAATTTTTTTAGAGGTATTGGTAACGGTAACGGTATTCAATTTGAAACGGTATTTTAGCGATAACGGTAATATAACGATAACGGTAACCAACCTTGATTATGAGGCATTTTCTCATGGAAATATTTAAACTTCTTTTAATCTAGAATTTTAGAAATTTTCCCAGAATTTTCAATGCAGAGTTATTTTATAAATCATTACGTATTCGTGATTGATTTTTACGTTATCACTTGAACTGTCAAATACATTCATTTAAGAGTTGCCATCTTTATGCAAAAATAGACAAATTTTAACCGTTTTTTGTTGGAATTCATATAATTTATTATTGGTATCCCTTAAAATAGACTAAAAATCTAAACAAAAAAGAAAAATGTGGAAAATATCTTAAAAAAATGGTTGAAAAAATTAATCGAAAAACTCAATCAGCAATTAACAAACCAATTTAATGACGCAAAAAATTTCCATTTTGCAAAATTTTTTTCCCGATTGTTTTTTAGTTTTTTTTTTTTGCAAACTAAGCATCAAACTTTGGTGTATGAAATTGGTATTATAGTCCCTAGATTATGAATTTAAAAAAACCACACTTAAAAAATTGTAAAATAATCGCGGAACTCGAAAAAAGCTTTGTGGTACAAAAAATTAATTAAAATACTTAATCAACGAAAAAACGGAAATTTTTCTACCAATATATTTGTTTGCGGAATGTAATTCGCTGGTTAAGTTTTTTAATTCATTTTTTGTACCATAAATAGGGTGACCATTTTTTTCTGACTTCAAATCAGTACAAATTTTAAAAAATGTTATCATCATCATAAAAATGATTATGCAACCAACCTAATTTGTTGTCAACCGAATGGTTTGGTTAAGGCAACAAAATTTTTCGGTTAACCATCATACCATCCTAAAAAACCTTACACATTTCTCCCTATACAGGCCCCAAAACAAAAAAAAAACATTTTTCCATGAAAAGATCCAGTTTTTTAAGTACAGGAAACGGACCCAATATTTAGAAATTTCAATGATCTGTTACCATTCCTTTTCTAGTTTTTTTTGGAACATATTGATGAAATATAGCCATGCTAGTCAGGCCAACGAATTTCTGTCGTCACGATGAAATTGCATTGTCTAAACTAATTTTCTGTAGATACAAATTAACCAATCGAATGGCTACAAATTTAGTTGTCAGAACAAATCTTTTTTCTCTTTGCTAATTTCTGCATGATTTCTGAAATAGAAAACCTTCACATTTTGGCTACGTGTTTCTCCAAAACACGTAACATTTTTAAAAATGATTCGAAAATTTTTTAGTAGAAATACCCACATATATTTCTTCAAATTTTAAGGATTTTTGTACGAAAAAATCTTCAGCTTTTGAGGTCGTTTCCTACACTCAGAAAACAGAATCATTGTGACAGTAGCTCTGACAACCGGATGATTAAAATATTTTTATCACAGTCAAATAACTGTTGTATCAACTGATTTTCTATTATCGAAATGGAACCATTTAATGGATTCGGTTGTCACCACGAATCTTCTCTGTGTATGAAACTACATATTAGATTAAGAAATTTACATATAGAAAAATCATTTTGAATGCTTTCTGGTAGAGAAAACCGCTCACATTCATAAAAATGTATCCTATAAAAAAACTACATTGTACTTGTATTTTGGCTTTTTTTACTAAAAAAAATTTTATATTTTTTTAAATGCCAAAAATCAGTACAATCAGTACGAATTTTAAAAATCAGTACACGACTTTTTCATCAGTACACGTTTCCAAAAATGAGTACATGTACTGATCAAATCAGTACGAATGGTCACCCTAACCATAAAGCCATTTTTATCGTTGCGAGATTATTTTGCAATTTTTTAAGTGGTTTTTTTAAATTCATAATCTAGGGACTATAATACCAGTTTCATACACCAAAGTTTGGTGATTAGTTTGCAAAAAAAAAATCGCGAAAAAATTTTTACAAAATTGAAAATTTTTGCATCATTATATTTGTTTGCAGAATATTAATCGCTGATTGTGTGTTTTAATTAATTTTTTCTACCATAAAGTCTTTTTTAGCGTTCCGCTATTATTTCGCCAATTTTTTAAGGGCTGTTTTTTTAAATTTGTAATCTAGGGACTAAAATACCCATTTCATACAACAAAGTTTGGCGGCTAGTTGCAAAAAAAAATCGCGAGAAAAATTTCAAATAGGAAAATTATTCCATCAACATATTTGTTTGCAGAATGTAAATCGCTGATTAAGTTTTTAAATTAATTTTTAGTGCCATAAAGCCTTTTTTCGCGTGCCGCCATTATTTTGCAATTTTTTAAGTGCGGTTTTTTAAATTTATAATCTAGGGACTATAATACCCATTTCATACAACAAAGTTTGGTGGTGAGTTGCAAAAAGAATTCGCGAAAAAAAATTGTCGGAAAAGAAAAATTTTTGTAGTAATATATTCGGTTGCAGAATGTTAATCGCTGATTAGGTCTACTTATTCATTTTCTACACTGTACTTTTTCAATAAAATTTTTGAAAAATAAATTCGTATTATAATTGTTTTTATTCCATATGTTTTTCAGCGTAATTATCGTTAATTACTTTTTTCTAGTGTTTTTTTCTTAAGTTGGTGATTTATTGTATTATTTTTCATTTAACACCTAAAAAATACAAGCGATAATACCTGACAATTGAAGTGATCAAAATAACAGTCTGGTGATTTCCAAAATTTGCTTTTTCATATAATTTTTCTTAAAAACTACGTAAGTCAGCACGGACGATCACCGCATTTATCACCGGGATTTACAAAATACAAAATTCTCAAAAACTAGGTGATGTGAAGTGTAGTGTTTTAAAAAATTCGGGTATTAAATTTTTTTGAAAATATTTAACAAAACGTCGCGTGCCACCTAAAATCTACTCGCGTGCCACTACTGACACGCGTGCCATAGTTTTGCCAGCCCTGATTTAGGGGATTCTTACTGAATTCTTGTAAAATCGGCATACCATTTAAAACTTTGTGGCAACACTGAAAACAGGGCCCAAATATTTTTATACAACATTTTAGAGTTGTAAAATTTCGGTAATTTTTGAGTACTACTCAATACTTTTAACGGATTTTTTTAATTTAAAAATAAAAATGTTATGAATTTGTATTTATTAGGGAAAATAATAACAATTCACATACACGTGTTAAATAACTATTGTAATTTACATTTTAATTAATTTAAAACATTTTAAATAAATTAATTAAATAATTTTTCCTAAAAATTCGTTAAAAATTTCTTTCCTTCACAAATAGAGTTGTATTTTCAGAGTACTAATTTTAGAGTTGTATTTTCATTAGAAAAATACACATTTCTACGGAAAATTGCATCTTTAAAAGTATTGAGTAGTACCGTTTTAGTATTGAGTAGAGATGAGCGATATTTTCATACCGGTGATTTAAGGCTCAATTAGACGTGCCATAACCATAACCATATAAAACAGCTGTTCAAACCAATCTTATGGGCTACAATGTATTCGGTTATTGGTGACATGCCATAACGCCATAACCGTAACCATAGATACCAATTGAATTTTTGTTTTCTGCTATGGCGTTATGGTTACGGCTATGGCGATATGGCACGTCTAATTGAATCTTTAATCACAGTTATTGATAAATCACTGGTAACGGCAGTGATCATATATTTCAAGTCGCAGTTACTCGGAATGTCGTTCTTTTAATATTTTTGTACTATTCTTTCTTGCAAACTTCATTGTGCACAGTAATACATGTTTTTTTTCAATAACAGTGACTTGCTTTTCACTCTTCTGAATAAAATGTCTCCTTCTATCATGTCTTTGTTACCGGTCACAACTATTCTTCTTTTAAGGCCCAGTTTTTAGGAAGTGGATTATCTTTAAACTTAGTTTAACGCAGTTTGTAACTGGAATACTGCTTTTAAAATGTGGTTTATTTTGTTTTATTTCAATAAAGAAATAAATTATACTCGACAAAAAGTTTTTCCGGCAAATTTTTGTTAATAAACTTTGAAATGGCTGACAAAATTCGTTTTCGGTTTAACTAAACCAAGTTTAACTGACATCTTAAAAACTCGCCATAAAAATGATTTCGTTTATTTATCAGAAAATCGCAGTCTTTTCCATAGAAAAACCGTGATCACGATCACAGTTTAAAAGAACAACGATTTACAAATCACATTCACTGAGAACAATGTTACTGAAAAATCGCCCATCTCTATTACAAACCCGTGATCACGGTCTAGAGTTGTGAAATTTTGATACTTTTTGAGTACTCAATACTACTCAATACTTTTCAATTGAGTACTCGATACTACTCAATACTTTTAACGGTTTTTTTGAATTTAAAAATAAAAATGTTACGATTATTATTTTTCTTTATTATTATAAAGAAAAATAATAACAATTCACATACACGTATTAAATAACTATTGTTACTTACATTTTAATAAATTTAAAACATTTTAAATAAATTAATTAAATAATTTTTCCCAAAAATTCATTACAAATTTCTTTGCTTCACAAATAGAGAAGTATTTCCAGAGTTGTATTTTTAAAGTAGTATTTTTAGAGTTGTATTTTCATACGAAAAATACTCATTTCTACGGAAAATTGCATCTTTAAAAGTATTGAGTAGTACCGTTTTAGTATTGAGTACTCAAAAAAACAGGCGGCATTGAGTACTCAGTACCGGAATACTCAATACTTTTACAACTCTATCACGGTCACTGTTTAAAAGAACGGTGATTTGAAAATCACGATCACTGGTAGCAGCGTTATTCAAAAATCACCGGATCGCTCATCTCTAGTATTGAGTACTCAGAAAAACAGTCAGTACCAGAATTAGAAGCATTTGCTTGATGCGTCCTGCTGAATTGCTTGAAACCAGCACGCCCTTCCTGTATCGAATGTGTGAAACTTTCGCATCGAGAAATGCATGGTCATCCTGCTTAACTATTTACAGTCAAAAAAATAAGTTAGTAGAAAAATTAGTAAAACGTTTTGTATATTAAGAGTACTAGTTTTCAGCAATTTTTTTGCTGAAATTCCGTTTCCGGCAAAAGTTTAAGTTATATTTTTTTAGCACTGAACTAATTTTGAACTAATGTTTTACTAATTTATTTTGCTACAAAAATTGTTCTGATATCGGCATTTATAACGTGGACAACAACCAGATAGACAAGATGTCGGAGCTTGCTTGATGTAGAAGCACGCTCCTGACTAAAAATTTGCTGACACAGCAACATTTTTTGCTGACTTTGCTAACTTTTTTTTTTGAGTTTGAGAAAATACACCAACAACATGTAGAGCATTATTGCTCTACATGTTGTTGTTGTATTTTCGTTGTTGTTGCTTTGTTTGTTATTTTTAAATTTCTTTGCACATTTCATTGCATTTGTACACACTAGGTAAAATAGAGTAGCGTTGAATTTTAAATGATTTTTGCAAAAACTTTTTCGATCCGAACGGGGAACTGCTCCCTTAACGTTCAAGCACGCGAATCAATCAAAAAAATAAAAGCGCCGGTGTATTAAAACGTACTGCTTATAGAAAGTACCGTTTATAAAGTGTACCGTAAAGACAACAAAAAAGAAAAATAAGTGACAATTCATATCTTGTTAACCAGGGTTGGCAGGCAATACCGCTAAAATACCGTTATCGATTCAAAACCCTTTCAACTGACTACCTACCAGAGAAACAAGCCAGCCGCCGTAAGCCGTTTAAGCCGCCGCCGCCGGTCATTTTTGCCTCAGCCGCCGCCGCCGATTTTTTTCGGCTCATTTCGGCTGGAAGTATCAATTTTCCAAAATAAAAAATTTAAAAGCAAATGTCATTTTTAAAACAAATTTTCTACTTCATCATTTCCTGAACCATCAAGAGTATTTTTTTGTAGTTAAAAAAAAATGAAAAGAACCAGTTTTATAGTCAGAGCTAAGAAGGATTTTTGTCATAAATATTTCTTAAGTTGGAAGTTTTGCTTGAAAACTTCTGACAGATTTCGCTGAAATTTGGATATGCAATAGAGGAGAGAATCCAAATGAACAATATACATATATACTTTTCAAATGACCAAGTGTAGATTGTACGCAGAGCTTCGAAAGAATTAATTCAATTTTAGGTTAATTCGCACAAAACCGAATTCAGCTTTAGAAATTGAATATATATCATTCCATCAAAACATTCCTTTATAATTAATTCATAGGTTTCATTCCCAAATTTTAATATTAAATAGAATGCATTCTTATGTTGAATACATTCCTTATAGAATTACAATCAATTTAAATAATTAATTTTTTCATTAATTCTAATCTTTTACAAAATGGCTTATCAAAATTGTCATTTTATTAAATCAGTAAAAGATCTAAGGGATGAATATACTAATGATTCTGACAACACTTTAGTTTATAATTACAAATTAAATAAAAATGTGGCTTATTTTAGGGATTTAATATTGATATCATATACACAACCCATAAAAATAATTAAAAACGCAACATTTGTTTTAAACTTTTACAAACCGAATGAAACGTGAAAGATCATTATAAAAAGAATGAATTCATGAAAGAATTCATTCATTATGCATGAAAATTAAAAGAATGAAGCCAGTGAATGAATTCATAAGGAATGGTATAATCGTAAGATATATTAGTAAATTTTAATTTAAAGTCCAAAAGTGAATTAAAGAATTAATTCATTCGAATTTATGGTGGTAGGTTTGGTTAAGTAGATCACATCACATTTTTCAGAAATTTCAGTACACCTGAAATTATTATCAAAAGACACATTTTTAAGACATTGCGGACGAAGATATTTACAATAATCGACGCTGTTCTGAGTTTCGCATCCACAAAAAAATTCTAAAGTGAAACATTCCGAATTTTTTTGCTGTTCCGTGATCCACATCCGAATTTTTTTTTCGTTTTATTTCGTGTAGAAAAAGCTTGATGGTAGTGAAACGAATACATATTTTTTAACAACAATTATTATATAATAATTTATTTTAAAATTAGTCTATGAATATTAAAATTTGGTAGAAACAACAAATTTTCGAAATTTTTAATTCCGTGTGATTTTACAAATCAACTCTAATAAAAAGTTTCGGAACTAAGAACAGGGGTGAATATTTGAATTTTTTAACTTTTCTTCTAAGTTTTCAACTTTGACATCTTTTCGAGCATAATTTTTTTCGAACCATATTTTTTTCTAGTTTATTCTAAAACCACATTTAATTTTGAGTGAAAATAGAGTTTGTTTATTTCTAAGTTCCGAATCCACATAAAAAATTCTAAAGTGAAACATTCCGAATTTTTTTGCTGTTCTGTGATCCACATCCGAATTATTTTCTTCGTTTTATTTCGTGTTGAAAAAGCTTGGTGAAAGTAAAAGGAATATTTTGTTGCAAAAATTAATATCCCGGTGAAAAATGTACATATATGAACATTTATGGTTCAACCATATATGTATGGATCCGAAAAATGAGGTAACACCTAAATATATGTTCATATATGGACATATATGAACATATACATTTATTAAAAATATGCGAATACATGCGGTCGTTGCTGTCCTTTATTATAAGGTTGTACTATAGATATAAATTTATGTATGACATTCGAATTAGGCACTACATATGTTCCTTTTTTATTGATGGCATTAAATATAATTCCATATTTATCCATATATGAGCTCCTTTTACACATATGGAAAAATGTATTCTTGCAAATATTTTCATATACAAGTCACTTTTGCATAAATTGACTAACATATACTTTCATATTTGTCCATATATGAGTGCCATTTCCATATATGAAATAACAGATGCTTCCATCTATGTCTGTATATGAAATTTTTTCCATATATGGAATCACATATACTTCCATATGTGTTCATATAAAATCAATATATGTTCATAAAAAATCCATATTTGTTCATATGTGTCCATACATAAACCATATATGAACATGTTTGAGCGTATATGAACATTTTTCACCGGGATGTTAAAATTTATTTTAAAATTTGTTGAAACAGTCAATTTCCGACTTTTGAATTTTGTGTGATTTTACAAAACCACTCTAATTAAAAAGTTTCGGAATTCAGAACAGGGGTGATAATGTCAAAACTCTGTTTATGAGCGACTTCAAGCACTTAACAATTTGAAATTCAGCAATTTTTCAACCGATTTTGAATATTGTAACGTTTTTGGAAAGACAAAAAATTTAGCTTTCCAAATATATATAGAATTATTTATTTGTAACTGAAATATGTTGACAAATTTTTTTTTAAATATTAAAATTAATTTTTTTTTAATTTGTATACTTTGACGGCTTTTTTACAGTATTAAACAATTCTTTACTATTGTAATTAATGGGTTTAGTTCTTAGCAAAATCAGATTCTTTTGTTTAAATTAATTGAAAATTGAAAAAGTTATCGTAATTTTTCTAAACATTTAATTTCAGCAACTCGAGGTTCTTGTTTGCACAATCATTAAGGTTAATATTTTCAATTTTCTTATAAATGCAGAGATTACATGTTTATAAAAAAATGTATAACTTTGACAATTTTACAGCGATTAAAATAGAACTTCATTTTGCCCTGAATAAAGAATAAATTAGATAAAAATTTGTTTTTTTTTAAACAAAATATTGCAATTAAAAGCCGTCAAAATTAAACAAAATAAGAAAAAATTTAGAAAATCAGTTTTATTTGAAAATATTTCCACACAATTTTGTTGAATATATAAACATATGTATATATTTGGAAAGCCCAACTATCTCTCCTTCTAGCTCCGTTCAAAAACTAAAAATCCTAAATTTGTAATTTTTATCGATGAATTTAACTTAAAATTATTTTTTATTTGATAATTCCAAATTTTTTTGCACAATTTTCTACTGCTATATTTTGGAAAAAACCTTAAACTAAACATCTTTAAAACACGTGTATAATGTTCTATCAAGCCGATCAAGCCGCCGCCGCCGCCGATTATTTGGGTGCGCCGCCGCCGCTAATTTTTATCCGGCTCAACCTTAATCAGCGCCGCCGCCGCCGATTTTTTGTTTGCGCCGCCGCCGCCGATTATTTTGATCGGCTTGTTTCCCTGCTACCTACCCCTAAAATACCGTTACCGAAATACCGCTATCTGTAAAATACCGTTACCGAAATAACTGAAATTCCGTTACCCTTAAAATACCGATACCGAAATAACTAGAGATAAAAGTATATAAGTAAAATTATTTTCTGCTTGATGATGAAACGATGATAATGATGTTGAAGTGATGATGATGATGATGATGAATATATATATTTGTTCCTTTTACTCCTGCAAGTAGCATGGGCCGTTGATGATGATGAAAACAAGCAGAAAATAATTTTCCTTATATACTTTTACCTCTAGTTGCCACATTTTATATCCGATTTTCATAAGTAATACCTTTATGGAAAGGTTGTAATGTTATATTGTTTACAACTTCATTAGTTGTTTCAAAAAGCCACCGCAAGATGGCGCAAATCTAGCATTTATTAGAAAATTGCATAAAATTGAAATTTGGGCGCCTCGAAAATGATTTTTTTGATATGTCGTAGTGGAACTTTTTTTTTCTCATGCCAAAAGCTATCGAAAAATCGATGGCACAATATCGATTGCTAAATCGACCACCCTAACCGATATCCTTAAAATACCGTTACCGAAATAACCGAAATACAGCTAACCTTAAAATACCGTTACCGAAATAATCAAAAACACCGTAATTCTTAAAATACCGTTACCGAAATAACTAAAAAACCCTTATCCTTAAAATACCGATACCGAAATAAATGAAATAACGTTACCCTTAAAATACCGTTACCGAAATAATCCAAAATAGCGTTAACCTTACCGATAACCGCATCGTTTCGGTTACCATCCATGTTGTTAACCATACATGAGCAAATGCGGCCCGTCAACCATTTTCGTGCGGCCCTTCACTAATTTTAAAACAATCAAAATAATTTTTTTTAAATTTTAAACAAAATTAAAAAAATTTAAATTAAATAAAAAAAAAAAATTTAAATCAGAATTAAAAAAAAATACAGAATATAGAAAACAGCGATAGCAAAATAAACATTGTTAACAAATATCGACTTTTTTGCACAGACTTCTTCTAAACTTTTTAAAGAAAATATTTTCGCCTCCTACATACGAATATTTAGTGAAAAAGTCCTTCTTCTTTATTTAAGCCTTAAGCCTGAGAAAAATACTTTATGGCTCAATATGACGTAGAAGTACTTAGGAATCCCTTAGTTTTTTATGGGTTTGAATTCAAAAAATTACCTTTCATTTTAGGAAATGTTTAAGGCTGTTGTTCTACGGACTCCGTAAGGATCTCTAAAATCTACTTATGGGAATTGCCCTTGCAGCACTTAAATTTGGTAAAACAGTTAGGCACAATAAAATTTTATTCATAAACTTATAGAAATAAACCTGTGAAAATAGCAAAACAATTAGTAGGTTTTTCTGCTATTTTTACAGGTTAATTATTTAAAAGTGAGTGCAGAAATTTTTTTCCGATTTTCGCTAAATATTAGTAAGGTTAGATGAGCAAAAATAAATTGTTAAATATAATAATAGTCATCCTGCCAAAATCAACAGAAATGTATGACGAAAAATAGTAGACTGCTAATTTCACAAAAATAGATTTTTATTCTCTCAAAACAATTAAAAATTTTTTTTAGTTTGTTAATTATACAAATATACAGCAAAATTTGTTGATGATTCTAGCAGAGTAATTTTTTTATTTCAATTAACTAAAATTTAGCTCAAATATAACTAAAATTCTGTATATTTAACAGCTCTATTTTGTATATTTAACAGCTATAAAATTCTTTAGCCTAAAAAATTAATTTTTTTTGAGTCATTTTTGAATTCCTCACAAAATGTTCAAATTAATTTACATTTCTGAATCACCTTTGGATTTAAAAATTTGCCTCAACTGTTTGTGCCTTTTATTATTCAGTTTACTAGGACTGACTAATGCGCAATTTTTGACAAACAAGTTTAAAATTTAAAAAATATGTGCTTTTTTGAATAATTTTTGATTTACAGAATAAGAACCCTCATAAAAGTATCCAAATTTTTAGGCTAGGTTATAAGTCTTGTGATTGAAGTTTTAATATTTAAGAATTAGCCCTGGTTTATGTATCACTAAAATGGTCTAAACGAAAGCAAAATAAAGAATTTTTGTTTTTGTTTCCCATATAATTTTGTCGAAAGTAATTGTCAATTTGCGGCCCTATGCTCCTTGCAGGAGTAAAAGGAACAAATATATATAATTGTCAATTTCTAGCGTTTCTACTTAGACAAGGCCTTAATTTAACTCTACCACTACCCTTGTACACTACAGTGTACAAATCTTTAAAAGAATATATAAAATTTAACAGTGCAAAAAAAAACTTTATAGTTTTTACAAATAAGTTTATTAGGATCTTGGACTTCAAATAAAAATCATTTTATGTATAAGCAGTCCAACATGGCAATATGATCGCGATATTTGTTAATGAAGTCTAATTTTTTGAAGATATCATAATCTCCGTGAAAAGGGGGTTTTGGTGTTTCTCCTAAACTAATGAAAATAGATAATTGAAATTTGGCATATAGCTTCGTTTTATGACGAGAAGAAAACCAACCAAAGGATTTTTGGCTACTCAAATGCTTAAGGGCTAAAACGCGTTTCAGAAGTTTGAAAAAATCGATTTTCGAACGTCATTTTTGGTGGGTACACTCAAAAAAATAAGTTAGTAGAAATATTAGTAAAACGTATTGTATATCAAGTGTACTAGTTTTCAGCAATTTTTTTGCTGAAATTCCGTTTTCAGCAAAAATTTTAGTTATATTTTTTTAGCACTAAACTAATTTTGAACTAATGTTTTACTAATTTATTTTGCTACAAAAATTGTGCTTATAACAGCATTCATAGCGTCGACGACAACCAGATAGACTAGATGTAGATGTCGCAGCTTGTCTGGAAACGGAAATGACAAAAAAAGGAAAACAACTCTACACATATTCTATATTTAAATTTTCAGCAAATAAATTAACTAAAGTAAAATTTCGCTACAAGTTTTTTGAGTTTTTTTCAGTCTAATAATATTCAGCAAAAAGTTTAGTGATTTTAGCAAGGATTTTTTTCATTTGCAGTCGACTAAATGTTAGCAAAATTTTTGCTGAAGATTACTATTTTTTTGGTAAAAATCAGCTCGCTGAAATTACCAACTTTTTTGCAAGCACGCTCCTGACTAAAAATTTGCTGACACAGCAACAGGGGGAGGGGGCAAAATATGTTACATATTTTTTCTAATTTGAGGATCCTTAACCAGAATCTGAAGTCAAAATAACGATACATCCGCAAACAAAAAGTCGTTAGTGAAAGGGTTAATGCAATCACACTCATAAAAAAAAGTTAGTACAAAACTTCTTAATTTAGCTTTAAAACATGACTTTGCTAAAGCATTCATTATCTCTATTAAACCTTTATTAAAAAATTGTATTCAAAAACGTACAATAAAAGTTTATTAATTTTGTTTTTAATTCTGGCAACACTTTGTATATTCTCTCTTTTTATTGTTAGTGATACATGAATTTTGTGAAGGATTGACTCGGTAATTGTGGGTAAATATGTTGTTTTGTAAATTAAAATGTTTTATTATAAACCAAAACATATTAAAAAACGATTTTTAGGGGGTAATTTTCTAAAACACTTCGGTGAAGTGTTGTGTTATTTCTATAGAAATTGTTTTTATTACAAAAACAATTTACATTGAAAGTTCCCTTCACTTCACCCAAGTGTTTTACGAAATTAGGTACTTAAACATTACTGAGAAGTATTAATGTGAAAAAATTATGTTAAAGAATTTTTTATATTACGAATACTGAAAGTAGTCGAATATCGAGTATGGTTTTATAATAAATGCATCAATATTTTATTGAATTTGTTTTTATTTTATTTTCATGAAAATTTGGGAAATTTTTCGAAAAAAAAGAGTTTAGTCTTGGAATTTTTTCAGTTTTTTGTTTTGGTTGGATACATAATGTTCTATTCCATCTATTCTTGGGTGGATGACAAACACAATAAACAATTCATTTAATTATTGTAAATTCACGTTTTTCAGTTTTTACAGTGGTTTTCTTTTTCCAAACTTTATTAAACGGATATTTTAGGCTATACCCTGCTTTAAGCGTTTAATAAATTTTTCTTTATTAATCATTTGTGAATATTCTTTTTGCCAAATTAGCCTAAAAATCTGTAATTAGGCTATTTTACAAGTTTTTGAATAACACAGCTAAAATTTATGATTGAACTAATATTTTTTGTAAATCTAATTTAGCATTAAAACTACTAGCCGTATTTGAACTAACTTTGCATGCTAATTTTTAGTAATTTATGTTTCTTAACTTTACAAAATTTTCAGCTAATTTAAACCACAAATATTTTCTAATTTTTATATTTTTGTGTCTCTGCTATCAATATCACATAGTGATGGCGCTATATTTAAAATTTTTTTATTATAAGATCGTAAAATAGTTTGTATCTCGGAAACTAAGCCAGATAGAGCAAAATCGACTAAAATTAGTCACTCTGTACCTATAAAGTAACCTTTATCAGACACATATACTCCCAATAATAAATATGGGCCCATCTAGGGTCAGATCCCGGAAGTCGAAATTTTAAGCGACATTTTAACAGAAATTTTTAGGTAAATCAGGTAAAATTTCTGCTGAATTTAGCTCAAATTTCCTAGCTAATTTAACTGAAAATGTCCGTATATTTAGCAGTATGTAAAATTTAGCTTACCTAAATTTAGCAGACCATGATTTTTAACTTCAATGAAAATTCTGCTGGCGCAAATTCAGGTACTATTTCCTGTTATTTTAGCAGAATTTTGAACTATTTGTACGAGTTTTTTTTATGAGTGCAGAGCCTGAGAGGTTTGATATTTGTTATAAATTTTCGATACGAAAATTTTGTAGACCTACGAGTTTTAAATTTCCATTACATTCAGATTTTCTATAAAAATTATATTTTTTCACGTTTTGTATCAAAATTATGTTCGTCACGTAATTCATGTTACACATTTCAATAAATAAAACAAAGGATCAAAATCCATTAAGTAAATTTAAAAATATTTAAAAATTGGTGAAATCTTAAACCAAATTTTTTTAGATAACGAAAACTATATTTTCAAAGATTAATTCGAAAAAGTTTTTTTACTTCACATTCGTATTAAGGGTAATATATTTTCAAAAAATCATAATAATATAAAAGATTTTGATGTACCTCTCCGCAATATGTACTCATAAAGTATTTCCCTGGGTGAGGGTATAAAAAAAAAGAAAGACCCACAACTCGAAGGCTATTCAGTGAATCTTGTTTGACTTTAGCAGAAGGCTGTGCAAAAAAATAATTTTTGTCGGGAATGTATTGGTGCGGCCCTCCGTAAGTTTGTGAAATCCCAAATTTGGCCCTTCAAGCCATTTATGTGCCCATACCTGTTGTTAACTGTTTATTACACTGTACAACAATTCCCAACTTTTTCCAAAATTACGGTGTTCTGACAATGGATTCTGGTAGATGAGACAAAAAATAAAAATATACGTGTGTCGGCGTTTTCAAAGATCACATCGGAATTTTATTTTAGGCCCTTTTGGCCTGTGCATTTGTAGTGTACACTTCATTTGCAGTTAATTTTACCGACATAATTCTCTTAGTGATTATGATCACAAAGCACTTTTTGTGAACAAAATTAATTTAGTATTTTATGGATTACTCCAGTATTGTAAATAGAGCTTAAATAATATGAAATAAAAGTACACTCAAAAATAAAAGTCAGTAAAGTCAGCAAAAAATGTTGTTGTGTCAGCAAATTTTTAGTCAGGAGCGTGCTTGCAAAAAAGTTGGTAATTTCAGCAAAAGTGTTTGCTGAAAATCAGCGAGCTGATTTTTAACACAAAAAATAGTAATCTTAGCAAAAGTTTTGCTAACATTTAGTCGATTGCAAATGAAAAAAATCCTTGCTAAAATCACTAAACTTTTTGCTGAATATTAGTAGACTGAAAAAAAACTCAAAAAATTTGTAGAGAAATTTTACTTTAGTTAATTTATTTGCTGAAAATTTAAATATAGAAATTGTGTAGAGTTGTTTTTTAAATTATCATTTCCGTTATCTGTATTAAATCCAGACAAGGTGCGATATCTACATCTCGTCTACCTGGTTGTCGTCCACGCTATAATTGCGGTTATCAGCACAATTTTTTTAGCAAATAAATTAGTAAAACATTAGTTCAAAATTAGTTTAGTGCTAAAAAAATATAACTAAAACTTTAGCTGAAAACGGAATTTCAGGAAAAAAATTGCTGAAAACTAGTAAACTTGTTATACAAGACGTTTTACTAATTTTTCTAGTAACTTCTTTTTTTGAGTGTAATAAAGAACTGTTGACATAAACAAAAACTAAATAATGAAACATTTGTTTTTAATTTTAAATATTAAATTTTTATTGTATCCATTCGTTTACTTAAAAACTACATAATTATTATGGCATTTATAATTTAATTAAAACTTTAATTATATGGATTTTTAATACATTTCATATATGTATGCTTAATATATTAAACTTACAACTTAGTTGAAATAAAATTGGCAATTTATGAATTCATTTCGAATAACTTAATAGCATAATTAAAATATATTTCTTAGAAACCAACACCGAAACCCATTTTTTATATACTACTTACTAATATATCCGTATATTTTTTCCTAAAATAAATAATGCTTTAATCCATCGTTTGTTATGCCTGCATAAATCCAAAAAAAAAAAAATTGACTATAACTAAATAAATCAGTTCTGTTTTTGTTTTCTTTAGGGGAGCTGAGTAATATGATTTTGCAAGCATAGCAAACAATTGTGTACTTACAAACTAACTACTATTTAAAACTAGAATTAATGGGGACTGGAGATTCTTTTACCTAAATTTTAAGATTTCTACGTCTATTGCCAATATTTGACCATTCTACAGGTATTGAGGGAGAGACATCATATCTTGTTGTAGCACAATTTTGCAATTTTTGAGCACGTTCACAACGGCGACTTACAGACCAATAAGTAAAACCTTTGGGACATCTGAAAATTTGTCCCTCCAAACGTTCAGTTTGCATTGAATATTGACACTTAACAAATAGCTGTCCACATTCATCATCATTCAAGGCAAAATGTCCCTCATTCGGACATAACGGAGTCGTGGAGCGAATTTGAATCTGTGGGGGTTAAGAAATTTAAGTCGATTATATAAAAAGTGAATTTTTAAACTACTTAGCTGTCAATTTAACTTACCATATGATTATGTTTGTATTCATCTTCAAATCCATTTTGAGTTCTTGCTGTCAAATCACAATTATCGTTCGATTTAGGAGAATCACATCTATTCAAATTCTCATGATATACAGTACCCTTGGGACATTCAAATACTACTATATTCTGATCATAACTATCTGCCTTTTCAGTACATTGATAGAACATATTGCAGTTTTTGGGATGTCGTTTAAAGCCTGTAGGACATATAAATAGATTTTGACCTTGTCCGGTTTGTGGACAGGGAGCTGTCATATTGCCCGGAGATTCTGGTTTAATGGTAGTTTGTACAGTTATCGGTTTTTGTGTGATGGTAGCATCTGTTGTCGTGGTCGTAGTTTCCATAGTTGACGTTTCTTGTATTGCAGTAGTTTCCATTGGTTTAGTGGTAGTAGTTTCCTTTGGGACTTCTGTGGTGGTATCAGGCTTAGCCATTGTAGTAGTTTCCTCGGTTGTTGTGGACTCTGGCTTACCAGTGATTACAGTTTCCTTGGAACTTTCTGTGGTAGTTGGCTCCGGCTTATCAGTAGTCGTCGTATCCTTTGGCTTGTCAGTTGTGTTAGTCTCTGGTCTGCCAGTAGTACTTATTTCGCTAGCTGGAGGATATTCTGTGCTTGTAGAACCTGATGAACAATTACCATATACTTTATCAGCATAATTGCAGGTCTCTAGTGAAGTATCCCAAACTGTACCTTTAGGACAACGGAAACTATATACTTCATAATTTCCACTCTTTTCCGAATCTACACAACGATAGTAACGATTACAATCTTCCGTATCGGGGAAAAATCCTTCACCAGTACAATTATGATTAATGGGTTCCATAGTAGTGTTTTCATACTGCTCGGTTGTTGTGGTCATTGTAGAAGATTCTGGAGCAGTTCCCTCCTCTGTGGTAGGTACATAACCTGGCTTGTCACTCGATTGAATGGTCGTTGGAGGAAGCGTTGAAGTTTCTGATGTGGTCGAAACTTCTGTAGTCGTTGGTACATATCCAGGCTTGTCAGTAGGCTTTATGGTTGTTGTTATTTCGGCAACTGTAGTTGGTTGGGTGGTAGTAGGTTTTGTTACAATCGCTGTAGTTGTTTCTATCGGTTTAGATGACGTTGTACCAGTGGGTTTTGCAGTCGTTTCATATCCACTGACAGTTGTTGTTTCAGGCTCCTCAGTTTGACCTTCACAACGTTCAATATTGCTGGCATGATCACAAGTCTGTTTATTTTCACTCCATCCGGTGCCTTTGCCGCACATAAACTCATGTTTCTCCAATTTACCGCCATTCATAGTACATCTGTAGAATTTCCGACAATTATTTGGATCAGCCATGAATCCCTCACCTACACACTTGGTGCCGGCAGGAAGATTAGGCACAGGAGTTGTTGAGGTTGGTGGCATGGTCGTAGTATAATCTGTCGTAGTCGTTGAAGTTTCAGTAGTACTGGTAGTAATTGTTGTGGGCTTATCATATCCAGCTGTTGTTGTTTGACTGGAAGAAGTAGATGTAGGTTTACTCGTTGTTGTATATTCCATAGTGGTAGATTCCGGTTCTGGTTGTTCAGTTTGTCCCTGACAACGATCAATATTATCTCTATGATCACAGGTTTGTTTCTCTTCACTCCATCCAGTACCTTTGGCGCACATAAATTCATGTTTAGAGTAACCATTGTCACTCTTTTCACAGCGATAGAATTTACGACAAATATCAGGGTCAGCCATGAAACCTTCACCTTTGCACTTGTTGCCAGGTGGCAAGTTTGGTACTGGTGTTGTTGAAGTTGGTTGCATTGTAGTGCTGTAATCTGCAGTTGTTGAAGAAGGTGTTGTGTATTCCGGTAGCATGGTTGAAGTAGGATATGATGTGGTGGGTTTATAAGTAGTAGTTGTTGTAATAGGCTTCTCATAATCTACAGTCGTTGTGCTGGTTGGCTTTTCAAAAGCCGCAGTAGTTGTAGCCAATGTTGTAGATGAGTATTTTTCCGTTGTAGTGCTTTCATATTCCATTGTTGTTGTTTCGGGATCTGGTTCTTCAGTTTGACCCTGGCAACGATCTATATTATCGCGATGATCACAAGTTTGTTTCTCTGTGCTCCAGCCTGTACCTCTGGAGCATTTAAATTCATGTTTTTCATAGCCATCGCCAGATTGAGTACAACGATAGAATTTGCGGCAATTGTCTGGATCGGCCATAAAACCTTCACCTTGACATTTTGTACCAGCGGGTAGATTCGGTATGGCTGTGGTAGAAGTGGTTGGTACAGTAGTTGTAAACTCACCTCCAGTGGTAGATTGGGAGGTTGTCATTGTGGGCTTATAAGTTGTCCATTGCATTGTGGTAGTTTCATATTTGTTTGTGGTTGTACTCTCTACACGACATTTTGGATCTGCTATATCCGACGGATGATTACAACTTTCAATGTCAGCATCCCATACAGTATTATTTCCACATTTAAACGAATATTTATCAAAACCTCCTTTGCCATTGTCAGTACATCTATAGAACTTCTGGCAATCATTGCTGTCACCAAAGAATCCTTCCTTTACACATTTATCGTAAGATGAAATTGGTTCATTTGGCTCGGGTTTCATAGTAGTTGTAGTAGGCTGAGCTGAAGTTGGAGCATCCGGATATTTACCAGTAGGTGTAGTTTGAGGATATTCAGAAGTTGGCTGATATCCTGGCTTGGTAGTTGTTGTGTCCTGTGGCCTTTGAGTTATTGGTTGATAGCCTGGCTTAGTAGTTGTTATTTCTTGGGGTTTTTTTGTAGTAGGTTGGTAGCCCGGCTTAGTAGTTGTTGAAGGGTATTCGGAAGTTGGTTGATATCCTGGCTTAGTAGTGGTTTGGTCCTGTGGACTTTGAGTTATTGGTTGATAGCCTGGCTTAGTAGTTGTTATTTCTTGGGGTTTTTGTGAAGTAGTTTGATAGCCCGGCTTAGTAGTTGTTGAGGGGTATTCGGAAGTTGGTTGATATCCTGGCTTGGTAGTGGTCTGGTCTTGTGGCCCTTGAGTTGTACTCTCTATACGACATCTTGAATCTGCTATATCCGACGGATGATTACAACTTTCAATGTCAGCATCCCATACAGTATTATTTCCACATTTAAATGAATATTTATCAAAACCTCCTTTGCCATTGTCAGTACATCTATAGAAATTCTGGCAATCATTGCTGTCACCAAAGAATCCTTCCTTTACACATTTATCGTAAGATGAAATTGGTTCATTTGGCTCGGGTTTCATAGTAGTTGTAGTAGGCTGAGCTGAAGTTGGAGCATCCGGATATTTACCAGTAGGTGTAGTTTGAGGATATTCAGAAGTTGGCTGATATCCTGGCTTGGTAGTTGTTGTGTCCTGTGGCCTTTGAGTTATTGGTTGATAGCCTGGCTTAGTAGTTGTTATTTCTTGGGGTTTTTGTGTAGTAGGTTGGTAGCCCGGCTTAGTAGTTGTTGAAGGGTATTCGGAAGTTGGTTGATATCCTGGCTTAGTAGTGGTTTGGTCCTGTGGACTTTGAGTTATTGGTTGATAGCCTGGCTTAGTAGTTGTTATTTCTTGGGGTTTTTGTGAAGTAGTTTGATAGCCCGGCTTAGTAGTTGTTGAGGGGTATTCGGAAGTTGGTTGATATCCTGGCTTGGTAGTGGTCTGGTCTTGTGGCCCTTGAGTTGTACTCTCTACACGACATCTTAGATCTGCTATATCCGACGGATGATTACAACTTTCAATGTCAGCATCCCATACAGTATTATTTCCACATTTAAACGAATGTTTATCAAAACCTCCTTTGCCATTGTCAGTACATCTATAGAATTTCTGGCAATCATTACTGTCACCAAAAAATCCTTCCTTTACACATTTATCGTAAGATGAAATTGGTTCATTTGGCTCGGGTTTCATAGTACTTGTAGTAGGTTGAGTTGTAGTTGGAGCATCCGGATATTTACCAGTAGGTGTAGTTTGAGGATATTCAGGAGTTGGTTGATATCCTGGCTTAGTAGTGGTTTGGTCCTGTGGACTTTGAGTTATTGGTTGATAGCCTGGCATAGTAGTTGTTATTTCTTGGGGTTTTTGTGAAGTAGGTGGGTAGCCTGGCTTAGTAGTTGTTGAAGGGAGTTCGGAAGTGGTTATGTCCTGTGGCCTTTGAGTTGTTGGTTGATGTTCTGGTTTACTTGTTGTCTCTTGAGGTTTTTGGGTCGTTGGCTGATAACCTGGTTTGATAGTTGTCTCTTGAGGTTTTTGAGTTGATGGTTGATAACCTGGTTGACCTTGGCCTCCAACATTGGGATTACATTTATTTAAATCATGATTACAAGTGTGCAAATCACTATCCCAGACAGTACCGTCACCACATCTAAACGAATATTGAGTAAATCCTCCCCGTCCATTGCTTACACAACGATAGAAACGGCTGCAATCATTTGGATCTCCTATAAAACCTTCAGTTCTGCAAATTCCATCTGATACGTGAGGTGGAGTTGTTGCTTCACCTGCGGCAGGTTTTTGAGTGGATATTGGTTTAGTTGTACTTGGTCGTATTGTAGATGGTTTTGATGTAGCTATAGACTGAGTTGGTTTTTGTTCTATTGGTTCTTGTGTAGTTGTTGCAGGTTTTGATGGCTGAGTCGCAGATTGTGATCCTGTACCACAATTTTTGTCTTTAACTGCCCAAGCATGATTACAACCTTCAATTTGAGGATCCCATACAGTACCAGGACCACAAGTAAATGCTACCTTATCGTAACTCCCTTTGCTGTTCTTTACACACCGATAGAATTTGGCACAGTCTTTGGAATCTTCCAAATACTGATTGTTACTATTACAATTACCAACAGGATTTTGATGTATTGAAGTTGATGTGGAACCTTGACTGCCAGATTGTTCAGAGGGAGAGCCAGATTGTTGGGAGGAAGACGAAGAACTACCAGATTGTTGGGATTGCGTTGAGCTTGAACCATGGCTACTACTTTGTGAATTGGAGGATTCCTGTGAAGATGATGAACCTTGGGATGAAGAACCCGATTGTGAAGAACTACTTGAAGATTCTTGAGTTGAAGATTGACTAGTACTAGATTCTTGTGATGTCGATGAGCCAGATTGTTGGCCACTAGTTGTACCTGAGGTTGAACTTGAGCCTGAAGATTGATTGTTAGATGAGGTGGATGATGATGAACCACTAGACTCAGTGGATGTAGAAGATGATGAAGAACCTTGATTATTACTTGCGGGCATTTTACAATTTTTATTATGAACTTTTGCGGGATGATCACAACTATTGGCTTGAGGATGCCATACAGTATTTGGAGGACATTTAAATGATACTTTACTAAAACCCCCTTTACCGTTATCTGTACACCTGTAAAATTTGCTACAATCTTCTTTGTCTTCCAAAAATGTTTCTTCACTTTCACAATGTGTTGCTGGTTTGAATGGCTTTTGGGTTGTAGTAGTTTGATTGGTATTGCTTGATTGAGATGAAGATGAGCCTTGATTGCTTGAGGAACTTGAAGATTCTTGATTACTTGAGGAAGATGTAGAGGATTGTGACGAACTGTTGGACTCACTTGTAGACGTCGATGATTCACTTTGGTTATTATTTGATGAGGAAGAAGATCCTGAACTTTGATTATTGTTTGAACCTTGATTTTGATTATTTGTAGTTTGTTGTGATCCAGTTTGTGAGCCGGATGATGACTGATTAGATCCAGAACTTGATTCTGATTGTTGATTTCCGGACGACTGATTGTTTTCAGCGGTTGTCGAAGAACCTTGAGAATGTTGTGAGCCTGATGACGACTGATTTTCTGATGAGGTTTGAGTACTTGAACTGGATGACTGATTGGATTCGTTAGTTGTCGAAGAACTTTGAGAACCTTGGGTATTAGATGAAGATTCTTGGTTGTGCGAACTTGATTCAGATGACGACGAAGAAGACGATCCAGAACTGCCTCCACCACTACTGGCCATTACCCTACATTGTTCCTTTTGTACATCGGTAGGATGATTACAACCCTTAGAATTAGGATCCCAAACTGTAGCGGGAGCACAATCAAAAGCTATATTCTCAAATCTACCATTTCCATTGTCTACACAACGATAAAAACGTGTACAATCGGATTTATCTGGTAGATACGTTTCAGAATCTTTACATTTGCCATCGGGATTTGAAGGCTTTGTGGGTTTTGCAGTTTGTTGTTCTTCATTGTTCGACGAGCCTGATTGATTATTTGAAGAACTTTGCTGATTATTTGATGAGGTAGATTGATTAGTAGATGACTGAGATTGATTGCTCGAAGAACTGCTTTGATTATTTGATGCATTTGACTGGTTATGGGAGGAACTAGTTTCGTTACTCGATGACTGGTTAGATTGATTATTTGATGAACTTGATTGGTTGTTGCTGTTTGATGATTCTGATTGATTAGATGAACCCGATTGATTGTTTGACGATGCCGACTGGTTATTAGAAGAACCCTGCTGTCCACCCGTTGAAGACGATGATGTGATTTTACATTTTTCCCGCTGTGTCTCTGTGGGCAAATCACACACTTTGTCTTTCTGATTCCATACCGTACCTGGACCACAAGTAAATGACACTGTTTCTAAATTACCATTTCCATCCGCACGACAACGATAAAATTTGGCACAATCTTCTTTGTCCTGTATATAAGTATTCTCATCTTCACATTCTGTAGGAGACGGCTTGTCAGCAGTATAAGTTGAATTAGAGGCTTGATTTGAGTTAGAAGAAGATTCCTGATTATTGGAACTTTGACTGTTATTGTTGTTTTGAGAATTAGAGCTTGAAGCTTGGTTACTTGAATTTTGAGAATTTGAACCGGAAGAGCTTTGGTTATTATTTGAATTATTAATTGAAGAACCTTCATTGTTTGAGTTTTCGGAATTTGAATTTTGATTGTTGGATCCTGAATTTTGACTGTTTGAGTTGTTATTTTGATTACTGTTAGAGTTTGTGTTTTGCGAACTGGAACTTGAAGAGCTTTGGTTATTATTTGAATTCTGAGAATTAGAGTTTGAAGAACCTTGATTGTTTGAGTTTTCGGAATTTGAATTTAGACTGTTTGACGCCGAGTTTTGAGAGTTCGAGTTGTTACTTTGATTACTGTTAGAGTTTGAATTTTGAGAATTTGACCCTGCAGAGTTTTGCGAAATAGAATTTGAAGAACCTTGGTTGTTTGAATTTTGGGAATTATTGTTTGAGTTTTCGGAATTTGAATTATGACTGTTTATTGCTGAGTTTTGAGAGTTCGAGTTGTTATTTTGATTACTGTTAGAGTTTGAATTTTGAGAATTTGACCCAGAAGAGTTTTGTGAATTAGAATTTGAGGAACCTTGGTTGTTTGAATTTTGGGAATTATTGTTAGAATTTTGGGAATTGGAGTTTTGATTGTTAGATTCCGAATTTTGAGAGTTTGAGTTGTTGTTTGAAGATGACTCGTTATTAGAATTTTGTGTTGTTGCCGAATTTGAAGAACCTTCTGTACTGCTGGAATGTGAACTCGATTGTTGAGATGATGATGATGAATTTGAAGAGGATGATGACGATGAAGTTGATGACGATGTTTGAGATGAGGAACTAGTAGAACTTTGCTGATGCGATGATGACGATGTACTATTTTGATAACTTGTTTGTGATGATTGTGTTGCTGTCTGTTGATTATTATACTCATCCATTTGTATGCCTTGATTACCTTGACATCCACCATTAGCACGTACATTAAACAAGTGATTACATGATTGCAATGATTCATCCCATGCTGTACCATCTGAGCACCGGAAGCCAATTTTATTAAACGTACGACCATTTGAAATACAACGATAAAATACTGTGCAATCATCTGCATCGCTCATAAATCCATCATCTTTGCATGGTGGCCCTTGGTCATTATCTGTGCTGCTGCCGCCGATGCTAGCTGAGCGAGCCGATGAAGTTGAAAAGGAAATTACCGAAACACCACTTAATCCTGTGAGGCCATAATTGTGCCATTGATTGTATGCGCCCTCCATAGCATTGCCATTATTCGCAATGCCACCCTTAATGTTGGCTGCGGCAAGAACATGCATCAAACGACTATCAATACTATCATCAATTGCACTATTAATAACATCACCACCATAATACCCAGCACCATCTCCATCTCCGCCATCACCACTTGTCATTGTATCAATTTCATTTATATATTGTTGACATTCTTCGCGATTGGCTAGCATGGGTGGCATACACAATTTCAAATCACGTGAAAATATTGTACCCTTTTTACAGCTTAACAAATATGCTTTAATGTTGCCATTTGTTTGGGTTTCGCAACGATAGTACAATTGACATTCATAATTGTGTGCATATAAACCTTCCGTTGGACAGGAGAATACTTCTGGCATTTCAATATTGCTTGTGCTGCTACTGCTGATGTCATCGTTTTCCTCGTTATGGTATACGGAGTTTTCATTTTCATTGTAGTTTAGTAATGAAGGTGATACTTGTGTATCTGTAATAAAAAAAAAAAGTGTACGATAAGTTAGTTGTTAGATGCCATAGGATGTTGATGTAATGGTATTTTTCGTTTCGTTTAGTTCTGTAAAAGCAATGCGGAAATAAGATAAAGAATTGTCGAATAGAAACTAAGATTTAAATGGAGTGTTTGGATAGAAAATGCTCTTTAAATTTGTAGAATGTTATGTATTTAACTAAACTAAGGTTAATATAATTTAAAATTACAGGTGACCTTGAAATAAAATCATTTGCATTTAACAGAGCTTCATTCCAATTAAGAAAATGTACTTTCCCATAACGGACTATGCTAACAATTAAACATTCTCAGACTCCACGATAGTCTGTGAAACACTGTGTAAAATTTCTTTTATAAAATGTCCTTATCTCTGGTTAAAATCTCTTTAAGAAACTGTAAAATTTCATAGAAACTTGTGGCCAGTATTAAAGCTGTCACTCAGTAGATATTTTTATTAAAAAGTAGAACATTTTGTTTGCAAATTTATTCCGTAAGTAAAATTTAAGTCAAAAATTCCTGGCCCTTATAAACCGGAATTTAATTAAAATTTAGTCAACCCAATTTAGGTGACACTCAATATCAACTAAAGTATAAACTTCTATAATTAAATATATGTAGTTTATTTCATAAAGCTAAAAAACTATAAAATTTCATTATCCGTAGATTATTTATTATAGAAAAATGACACTAATCTATGTTTTCCCCTATATATGTATTTTATATCTTTGCAAAAATTTAATTTACTGTAGGCTTCCTGTAATTACGAAAGTAAAAGAAATGTATACTCACTCGTATACACTTTATGGAGGTTTTGCCTATTACTAACTCAATTTATATCAATTTCCTTCCGTTAACAATTATTTACAATTTAAAAACTCGTTTTTACAAACTCGTTGGGGTGCCGTTGTATAATACATATTTTTTTATATTTAAAAGGATCACATTTAATTTAATAGCTATTAAATAAAAATAAAATATATTTGATAAATTACAAGATTACATAAAATTGTAAAAAAAGGGAATACAGTCATTTAAAAAGTTAAGGGTACACCTAGAAAAAAATTCTACTTATTTTGAAAATGCGACAACAAAATTTAAACTGTTGAAATATTAATTTAAATTTAAACGAGTAAAAAGGTTAAAGTCGGGCATGCCGACTATACAATACCCTACACCAGTCTGGTGTATTGTTTGGATCCGAAATTCGAATTGGTTAAAATGGGGCTTGTGTCAAAATTTTCTATAATGTGAGTCAGCGCACCAAATTTCATTAAAATATCTTAATATTTGCGACCTGCAGTTTGTAACCAAGCCAATTTTGGGGGGACCCTTATATGGGCACTAGGTCTTAACATGGACCGATGTTCACCAAAATCAATAGGCTGCGTTATTGGGCCAATATAGGTCTGTGTACCAAATTTCATCAAAATATCTTAATATTTACGACCTGCAGCGTATAAACAGTATAATTTTGGTAGGACCCTTATATGGGCACTAGGTCTAAACATGGACCGATGTTCACCAAAATTAACAGGCTGCGTTATTGGGCCAATATAGGTCTGTGTGCCAAATTTCATCAAAATATCTTAATATTTACGACCTGCAGCGTGTAAACAGTATAATTTTGGTAGGACCCTTATATGGGCACTAGGTCTAAACATGGACCGATATTCACCAAAATCAATAGGCTGCGTTATTGGGCCAATATAGGTTGTGTACCAAATTTCGTCAAAATATCTTAATATTTACGACCTGCAGCGTATAAACAATATAATTTTGGTAGGACCCTTATATGGGCACTAGGTCTAAAAATGGACCGATGTTCACCAAAATCAAACTTGTTCGTCCTTGGGCCAACATAGGTCTGCATACCAAATTTCATCAAAATATCTTAATATTTGCGACCTGTAGAGTGCGCACAAGATTGCATAGACAGACAGACGGACGGACGGACAGACGGACATCGTTAAATCGAAATAAAAAAAAATTCTGAGCCGATCGGTATACTATAAGGTGGGTCTACGACCAATATTTTTTGGTGTTACAAACATCAGCACAAACTTATAATACCCTGACCACATAGTGGTGTAGGGTATAAAAAGTTTATTTTAACTAGAATCATATTTGCTCTAATAATACACTCACAATATTTTATCGTTAAAAACAACCTAAAATCCATATTAAATTAATTGAAAACACAATTAAAAAAAGTACTACCGAGTTTTCATTATATTCAAACCATTTTGCTATTTATTTTCAAACATTGCTTAAACAATCCATAAAAGAAATAAAAATAATTGAAAAGTCTGTTAAAACAATCATAAATTTTTAACTGACAAAACGTAAAAAAAAACGATTTTGTGGTTTGTGTTTTCATATTTGAAATTTTTTGTTTTGTTTGAATTTTCAAAACACTCATACACAACACACACGTTCATATTTTTATTGGCTATGTTTATGTGTATGAGTAAAGAATTTCTTGTAATTTGAATTGAAATAAGTTTGTATATAAAAAAAACCATTTTAACAAAAAAGAAAACCGAAAATATTAAAATTTTTTGTTTTAAAACAGAAAACAACGAAATTTTTAAAATTATTTTTTCTAAAAATAGAATATTTGACTGAAAATATCAACTCCTATAGTTTGTTTTTTATTGACTTTACCTATGTACCTAATTTCGTAAAACACTTGGGTGAAGTGAAGGGAACTTTCAATGTAAATTGTTTTTGTAACAAAAACAATTTCTACAGAAATAACGCAACACTTCACCGAAGTCATTTAGAAAATTACCCCCTATGTATTACTTTTTAAATAAACCTCAATCAGTTATGGAAAATATATTGTGACTGTATTCATACTTAATTTAAAAATATTCTTAAAATATAAGATGTTAATTTAAATAAGATATAACTGGTTCAATTAGGATTAATATTGGAAATGTATAAACAATTCAACTGTCATTATTACTATATTTGTTAATTTTCAAAATACTTACTCCTCAATTCATAAATGCTTTATAAAGTTATAGCAGGTTTACAAAACGTAATTTTCATACAAAATTTGTTTATTAAACCTCCTATAATTTTACAAAGCGTTTATGAATTTAGGAGTTAAAATCTAGATATCAAAATATTTGTACCTACGGCAGTACTTCTGCTAATGATAAAAAATTTTATATACAGTACCCTCCAGAAAATTGTCTCACTACTACACGGAATATAATCGACTTTGTGCTCTTCCTCGTGTATGTAACTACGATATGGATAGCACACCATGTCGATTATATTAAATGATATCGCACGCAGAGAAAATATATGGTGGAAATATGATTACGGCTACAGAACTATGTTGCCTACTGCCATACATGGTGGTTGCAACCAAATTATTAATGTATTAATTATGCTTTACAAATTATATGGTCACCTCTAATCATTTTAGTTAAAATTTCTCTTTTTTCTCGTTATTATGTTATTATATTTTCTCGTCTATAATCATATATTATCTGGACAATCATATTTCTCTCTTCGAATTGCAGGCATATTATTATCTGAATTGAGAGAGATCATATTCACAATCATTGCTATTGTCTCGACAAAGATGGTCAGTATATCTTTTATGAGCGTCATCGATCAGTTAGCGTTATTTTTGTTTGAAATTTTGTGTGAAGAAGTTGTAACAAGCAGTCAAATAAAATAAAATATATTAAACAAACAGATATTAAAATATAGAAAAGCAGTTTATTGGTACATATTTATTTTAATAGTGACATTTTTTGTGTGAGACTTAAGCACAAATTAGTTTGGAAGTGTCGTAAAAAAAGTAACGTAGCACTCTGATAATGAATAAAAAGAGTATAAAAAATAAAAATATTGTTCTTTTTATCTTTTTCTTGTGCACAGAATTAAATATCAAGTAATAAAATAGAAAATATCTATTTTCAATAGAACTTATTTACGATATTACCGCATTAGTTATTTTACTGTTTTAGTGCATAGAAAACAGACAGAGATATTATCTATATTATTTAAACATATTGAATTGATTACAGATACGTTTTTTTTACTTTACGATTAGACTAATGAAGCCTTTAATTCGGTCTTCCGATGAAGTCCGTGCAAAAAAAAATGTAAAGCAACCTTCAAATAAAATTAGTGTAGATTGTCAAGAAATCTTCAAATAAAATTATTGTGTATTGTGCAAAGTGTTTAGTGTTATAAAATAAGTAAAAAGTAATTTATCTTTTACCCACGTAGAAAAAATATTATTCAAGAGCATTTATGATAGATTTTAGCTTTGTGCGAAAGTAATATTGAAAAAGAGCACAAAACTGAAAAAAATATAAAAAGTGCACGAAATGATCATAATATATTCCTAATAATCAAAATATTGTCCGATATGATTACAATATTTTCTAAATTTATTATAATCAGGGCAAGTTTTTTTTGGCATTTGCCATTAAATGCCATTTTTTCCATTTTTTCACTTATTTTGTGAAAATGTAATTTTTACAAATCCTTGCCAAAAAAGCCATTTTGTCTAATTTTTTTATAGACTTTTCATTATAAAAATGCTATAAAATTCAGTAAAAACTCAATCTATGTAAATAATTTTAGGAAAAAATTAAAAAAACGATATTTTTTTAGAGTTGATTTATAGGAAGAAGAAGAAAACATTTTTATTGAAAAATTTAACAGACACAAGGGAATCATATTTAATATTTAATAAAATTCCAGATTTTTTTTATTAAATAAATATGATTTTTGCCTGCCAATTTCAACTTTTTTTGTGCCATTTTAAACTTGCCCTGATTATAATATAATAACTGGGATATAATTATGATCATTAAAAACATATTATGATAATTTCGGATGCATTACATTGCATTTTTAACAATATTTTTTTCACATGTAACCATAACTTATTTTTATTTATATATAAATGATAACTAAAATTAATTTTAATTATTTAAATGTGTAATTTAGTCATTGACTAAATATAAATATGCACTATTCAAGAGAATGCTGGAATACTGCAGGACTATAATATGATAATATTGGGATAATTTTGGAATCATAATTTAAGGATCATATTATGATAAAAAATGTATTTCATAGTATGATTGCCGCAATCATAAACTCAAAAATATATGTTGCTCTTCGAATATGGTCATTCCAAGCATGTTGTTTTCATTGCGTGAGGACAAATTTTCTGAAGATTATTGATCTTCTTAAACATTTCTTTGTGCCTTAATTAAACTGTGCTACATTGTTGACTTCTACAAACAAGGATATTACGCTTAGCTAAATTTGAAGAGCACATATGGTTTTCCCTGTGTAGAAGTAACTTTTAAAATGACATTTTCCTTAATATCTTCGATGTCATAGCAATTAAAAACATAAATATAGTATCAGATACGATGTACCTTTCATACATTCATTTTATATGTAGCCTAACAAAAGCTAATCTGACTCCGATTAGTTATAGAAGAGACAAAACTCCCCAGCAAAAACAGGGTTTCAACTACTTTCCAGCCAATTTACTCGCTTAATTACTTTTGTTCGCGATGTCCGAAAAGTAATGGTCATTATCTTCTTACTTACAAAAACACAAAGTAATTAGTACTCGTTACCCTTTCATTTACAAGAAGCCAAAAAACAATGAAATCGCGCAATTGTATGGGAAATTGTCGTTGGTTTGAGTTCAAAATTATATTTTGAACTCATTTCTTAGCTTTTTTGGATATTCGTAATCGTTCATCTATTAGACGACTTTAAAGTAGAACTTTTTTAACCATATTTCAAATTAGTTTAAACCCTGGGTCTTTTTCTTCTTTAGTTACCAACCGAAAGGATACAGTTATCCGCGGCGTTTTTCCGCATTTTGGATTATTTCGATAACAGTATTTTAAGAGTAACGCAGTTTAATTTTTTTTTTGATAATGATGATCTAACTATAACGGAAAAGGTATTTGAAGTATAACGGTATAACAGTTGTCAACAGAATTTTTTGATATCGGAGACACGGAGGAGATTAGAATATAAATAAAAGATCTAAAGTAGAATGTTTGTATGTGTCTGTTTGATCACTTCTGAAAGTAAAAAACAATAACAGAAGCTGAATAGGAAAGAAAACTATGAATTAGCTACACTACCTTACTTGGCTTTGATGGCTAAGCTGCCTTACTTGTGTTAGATGGCTAAGCTGTCGAATTTTAGTATAATTATGTTTGTAATGTAGGAATAGGCACAGGTTCGATTCCTGCACCCGACGCGTTGTTGAAAAATTTTCATATACATATATACAATCTGACAATAAAATATAAACAATAATACAATTTCACTGATGAAGCCTGTCCATAGAAAAAGCAGAAACTAGTTCTAGTCGGATTTGCAAATTAATGTGAATATAACTTTAAGATAAAAAAGGTTTATTCTTCTTCTTAACTTCAAACCTACTCAATTATTTTGTTACCGGTATTTCTGTTATTTCGGAAGCGGAATTTTTGTGGTAACGTTAGTAAATTGAAATGAGTTTAAATCGGAAATGATTTTGACTGCTAATATAACTTAAATTAATCTATAAATTGTTATTCAAATAAATGTGTTTAATTAATTTTGTGAGTAACTTTCTATGCAATACTATTATACATGCGAAAAGGGAAATCACTACAGTGTTGCCATACTGGCTGCTAGGAATTTAAATGCAAAAAAGGCAATAAAACGTATACGATTTTTATAGCGAAAATAATTTATGTTTTGTAGGGATTTAAAAACAAGTGTCAGATACATAAAAAAAATTCAAACGAACACATACAAACATGCTCAATGTTGGATAATCATAGGTTTTTTGGGGACGTTTTTTATGTCGCTTTGTTCTTTTTTTTTCAAGTAAAACAAAACCAAAAGATTTTTTTCATATAATTTCCATATCGCAAACCATGTGTTATACATGTTACATATTACGTATTAAACACCATTCATCAAAACGGTGGTATACTAAGTTTGTCAATCCGTTGGAAAAAGTTTTACGCTGAAGAAATAATTTTCTGCAAGACTAAATAAAGTTTCACTTTAGTTAAAATTTTGGGTCGTAGCGTGTTTGGTTTGTTTTTAAGGGTATGTTTACTGATTTTTTTTAGAAGTCATTCGGGATAATGCTTTCAAAATATTTATTAGCATAATTTTACAGATTTTTTAGAATTAATTCCAAAAAATATCACAAAAATCATTTAATTAATGCAGCCAAAACATTGCTCTAAAGGTGCTCCTGAAAAGTGATTTGCATACAGTTTATTTCCAAACAGATGAACTCGGGTTTGAATCTTGGCGGAATAATAGTTTTTAATGTTTTTCTTAAATTTGTTTAATATTTAAGCACCGTAAGTTGTTTTTGACGTGGAAAATTTTCACTCGAAATTAAAATGCCTCAAAAGTTACTTTAACTTCGAAAAATAATTAATTTTTTTATTTTATTAGAAAGATCCAATCACAATAACCACAAAATGACACTCTTTCACAAGAAAAATAATAGTCTTGAACATTAAATTTGCGTGAAAACAAAGTCTACACAATGTTCACGTGAAACTCATTGTCGTGAAAAATTATTTTTTTTATATGGAGTACAATAGTTTTTTCACGTGAAACTCAAACAACTTACGGTGCTTTATAATTAAAAAATTGATGTTTTTGGTTCGAATTTAGATCATATATATTAACCCAGGAAAATTTTCTGTTCCAAAGAATCGGTTGTAGAATAGCTACTTTTCATTTACAACCCCTTCTACTGTCGATTCTAAAACCGATTCTTTTTGTTTGAAATTGTCCCAAAAGCAACCACTTCTATACCTCCAAAGTGGAACCGGTTGCCCTAGAATCAGTTCTGGAATTGATTCTACGTCAATCACACCTTCCATACGGGATCCCAGGAACTGGTTCTGGAACCAGTTCCATGGAATCGGTTGCAGTGGAACCAGTTGTAGAATAGGTGTGGTTGGCTACCGATTGTAAAAAATTTTCCTGGGAATATCTCTTTTTGTTTAAATTATTTTTCAAATTAAAGAAAGATTATACAATTTTCAGAAGTAAATTAAAAAGAATAAAAAATTATTTTGCAAGAAATCGATAAGGCCAGTAGGACAGAATACGTATTTTCGGCTTTCGCTACAAAGCCATCGTAAATGTCATTTGCCTTGATGGGTTAATAATTGATAATAATCTACTTATGCTAAGCGGAAAACAAATTATAACATGTAAACAACTTAATTAGACTAACATCAATGAAATCTAACAATGCTATTTTTTCCTTTGTTATTACTGTTTTTGCCTTGAACTTTAATTCTTAAAGTATCGCAGCTGGTTCCATTCAACTCTGTGTATGATAACACAGATTTATGAACGACAACGAACCGTTAAATTTAAATGTATATTATTTAAATTATATTTTTTACCGTACCTTGTGTGTTAAGATAAATAAGGGATATGTATAGTTGATCTTTTTTTTGGTACAAGAAAGTAGGAAAAGTTAATTGTGCTATATAGGTATCATGATTTCCTGCTCTCCAGAGTAATCTTTAGTAGAATTTCATTATCATTAGTTGTGTAGTTAAAGGCCAAACGGATTGACTAAAATTTTGCAAAAAATCCTCTTTGTGTAATAACACTAAAAGTCGACTTAATGTAATTTGAGGCTAAAAAATAAATCAATGTTTCAGATTTGCAAATGTGTAAACAACGAATAAAAAAATGTTAAAAATTTTGTTTATGTATCTTATATGGCAAAAAAAAAAATAAATAAATTTTTATTTTTGTTGCACAATTTATATTTAACACAACAGTGTCCTAACAATATTTTGAATAACAATAAATTATCAGTTTATAGTGAATGCCTTCAAATATCATTTGAAAAAAAAATGAACGGATGTTACGCTATTTCATTTTTGACAAAATCAATGGTGGCTTGTCGATTTCCTTTGGGCCAAAAAATTATTATTACTGTATTTTATGGAATATGCAAAAAAAACTCTAACACCAAACCAAAAAAAAAGTACAAGCACCGACCTTTCGCCCGAAAATATCATAAAAATTGTTATAGTTGAACAGTTTGTTACGCTGATGAATTTTTGTATGATTTTTTTTTATCAATTTCGAGGACGACTGACTATATTTTGTACATTTGGCGCCTAAACATTTGGTAATTACATTACCTACTCATATATTTTTTTTGTTTGTAGTCGCTGTGGTTATTTATATATATGTATAACTGGAGGATATAAAATACTGTTTACAGTAAAAATTTTTATAAATTTTTTTGTTTTTTGTAAAAAATGTAATTTAATATAGACAAAAAACATTTTTAAAATAATTTCCAGTAGGAAGTTATGAAATTTAAATTCTATAGAACAATTTTTAAAACGGAAATATATTTATAATTGCTTGGAAAATCTATACTACGAGTACCCAGGTGGAAAAATACGATCGTGAAAACGTTTTAAAAGCATTTTAAAAGGTGGTACAAACGTTTTCAGAATATATCGATTTACAAGTTTAAAGCGTTTTGACAACACCCCAAATGATAACCATGATTTACGGTGTGAGGGTGGTATTTTATAACGTTTTCAAAGCGTTGCAGAAAAAAAAACTTTAAAATGCTTTTTCAACCGTCAAACTAGCGTATGTAGAACATTCTGGTTTACAATTTCAGAGCATTATGAAAACGGCCCAAATGATAACCATGATTTATGGTCTCAGGGTGGTATTTTATATCGTTGTCAAACGGTTCCAAAAACAAATTTCAAAGTACTATCTCGACGGTCAATAAACGTTATTGCATCATACCAATTTTAACGCTGTCATATCGTTAGAAAATAAACAAATGAAGTACTTTGCCATCGTTTTAAATACAAATATGGGAATCATTTTTTAAAACATCTTTATATATCGTCACCTAAAATGCAAAAGGGCGTAACAACAAAAAAATTTAAGCCGATTTTCTGATCGATTATGATGCACAAGACTAAATTACATTTCCCTACAAAATTTTAAACTTATATGTAGAAATAAGTCTATAGTCGTGTTTTAAACAAGAGAAGAAAATATAGAATATCTTTAATTCTACGTTTTTTTTTGGTTCTCGTAAAAAAATAAAAAGTGTTGTTACGCCCTTTTGCATTTTAGGTGACGATATTAACATTTTTTAATAAATTATATTTTTTTAAATTTATTGTAAAGTTATGAAAAATACACTTAAATTGATAAACTTAAACATAAAAAGTATTTTATTCAGGATTTTGAATTATTTAAAATATTACACAGAAAAAAATGCTTGTACTGTTGGGTTATTCTCGACTAAAATTGTATCATATTAACAAACAAATCGGTTGTTTTGAAATCTCAATTTATAAATACAATGAAATTGTATTTATAAGTTGTATTATATTGTAAACTAATATTTATACCAATTGAAATTGCGGAAACTACGTGGAAAATTAAACATTTCAAAATGATATTGAAAAAATTATCAATTAAATTGTTATTTTTTTTTTAATTCACTTCATCTCACCCTGACAACGTGTGCCTACTCAGTAATGGAAATATTCTAGTAATTAAAGATTTTTTAACAGCAAACATTGTAAACACAATTGTGATGATATCTTTTTAAATGGCCAAATTTATAATGAAACAACTGATGTTTTTAAATATCCACTTTCATCAAAAGAAATTGGATTGTATAATGTAAAAAAATTTAATGAAAATTATGCTGATATTAGTATACAATTAGTGCAAGTTACGTGTATTCTTACAAATTTTCATAATGAGACAATTGCTATAACTATTTTACATAAATAATGATTGCTATTATGATCAAACACTTTAAAAAGGGGACTCTGACATTGGAATGCACTTTTTCGAACATTTTGAAGGCGCTTTAAATCAATGTTTTGACAGTGTTTTTTAAATAATCGGTTATATATTCTTTAAAAGTACTGCTAAAGTACTTTTTGCAAACGTTAGAAAAACGCTTTAAAGCAATGTTTTAACAGTGTTTTTAATTCACAAACGGTTGTAAATTTGGTATGAAAAGCGCTCCTAAAATACTGTTTTTGAACGTTCGAAAAGCAATCCAAAATAATGTTTTTCAACGCTGTGAAAACGCTTTTGTTTGTACCATTGACAACAAACGCTATCACAGCGCTTTGTTTTTTGTACCGTTTTCAATTTCCACCTGGGTAGTAACAAATAAAATTTGTGCCATTTCAACTGGAAACTTTTTTCCTTGTCGGTAAAACTGATGCCGCTACGAAAATGGTGGAAACTGTGATACTGCTCAGAAAGAAACTATTCATTCCTACAAGGTTCATTTGGCCTTAACCATACACCCAAAAAACAGATTCGGTGCTGACAGCCCAATTTGATACCAATCGAATAGTGCAGCTGCATAAAATGAATTTTTTGGTTGCCACTACCGAATTATATTTGATACAACTGAAATTATATTGTTGTAGTCATATCTCAATTGGTTTTCTGTTGTCACATCTGAAAATCTCGGCTACCATAACCGAACCATTCGATTGGCTACAAATGCGGTTGTCGGCATCGAATCTGAGACTAATTAATTATTTGGACAAATTAATTGACCATTTTTGGCATTATCATTATTTCGACTAATGCTAATGCTTTGAAATACATCGATTTCATTACTAATGCCAATGGTATAGTAAATTTATTACGATTACTTATGTATGTCACTTTATATATTTCGCAACCATTGCCGAGCTTGCAAATGGCCATTTTAAAACAACAGAAACAAGCTGACATTTCTAATTTTTGTTTTTGACAATTAACGTAATAATACAAATTAACACACTCCGACGGTGCAAATCGGAACGCTATGGAATGAAATGGAGAACGAGTGAAATTGGAACATATGCCGCAGGGTACGAAATGGAATCAAACGGGGATCGAAATTCTTAAGGCTGAGTTACCCAACCGTAAACGTATCTGTAACGAATCAGCTGTTTCGAAACCACAAGAAGAAATGTAGACGAATGGTTACTAACACGTAAATGTAAACGTACTTGCCGGATCATTCTGTTGAAATCAGAATTTTCTATCCGGCATCGAAACAGCTGAATGATTTTAGTTGGAAAAAATATGAAATGATAAAGAAAATTGATTCAAACAACAAATAAGAAATAAGAATTAACAAATGGAAAAATTTAGAATAAAATATAAAACCACATGAAATAGATGCTAAATAGTAATGTCGTTTACGGTAATCTATAAGTGTACTTTTTAGCTACGACACGGTACAGTTACATCACATTTACGTTTACGGTCCCATAATCCGCCCTTTATTATCTTAGTGTATTAATTTCTGTTATCCTATAAATGGAAAAAATGGGTCACCCTGTGGCTGTTTCATAAAAATTGATTCCCGGGAATCGCTCTCGGCGATTGAAAATTGTTCCAAATCGTTTTGCTCGGTTAGAGTATTAACACACTCCGATAATACAAATAGGCCAGGTCCGGGAGAGATCCCGAGGGATCCATATTTATAAAACAGACAATGTAAAGCAATTTAACCATCCCCGTCTTTTAGTAAACAAATAATTTTTTTGCTCCATTGTAATTAGTTTTTAAGGAATTATTGCGATTTCTTAAGTATTAGTAGGACAAATTCTAATGCCAAAAAATTTCAGTAGCATTAATTGGCAATGAAATTTTTTGGCATTAGTCAACTAATGCTAATGAAATTTCAATGCCAATGAAAAAATCCCAAGTATGAATTGAATGAATTCACTTGATTGATTACAAAAATTGATTTTGATTTAAGGGGGATTCAATAAAAAAAGAATTAATTTTTCAAAGCTTTGGACATGAAAAGTTTTTTGCAAACAACGTCTTTGTGCTGAATTCCCTTCTGACACTCTCAAAACAATTCCGTTGTGACAACCGAATTTTTTCCAACCGAATTGATTCGGTTGCCCCAACCGAATTCAGTTGCAGCAACCGATAATTCGGTTGTCGTAACCGAATTGAAATCGAATTAGTTTGTCACAACTGAATTCGGTTGCGGTAACCGAATTACGAGGTTGCAGCAACCGAATCCATTCGGTTGGCAAAAAATTCCGTTGCCACAACGGAATTGTTCTGAGAGCGTATCTCGTGTCTGAGATGTTTGCAATTTATTTTTGCCGAAAAACAATCAACCACTGCCCGATCTCGATATTGTATCGTACACTATGCTCTGTGCTCCCGCAGGAGATGGTTATTTGCCATTTAGAGAAAACAGATTCTCGTTGGCAACCGAATTTATTTAGTTCCAGGTACAATCACTTTTATTTATTTTTAATACCGTTGTAATTACCGAAATTTATTTTCAATTTTTGAATTTTTGTTGTGTCAATAGATTACTTTAATGTTTGTGGATTATAAATTCTATAAATAGAATAACACGTTCCACAAAATTTACTTAAAAATTAAAATTTTTATATCACTAACTGGGATAGAACCGGCGACCTTCCGCTTGTCAGCCCATTGATGAAATTTCAAATTTGAATTTCTTTAGGTTTGAATATTATGTCTATAAATAAAATTATATCAACAACAGAAAATCAATTGAGTCTCTTAATTTGAATAAAAAAATTAAAAAAAATTTTATGTCGCGAACCGGGATAGAACCGGCGACCTTCCGTTCGTCAGCCCATTGCTTTTCCTCTAGGCTAAACTCGATATAAATTTTTTTTTGTCAAATTTCAAATTTGAATTTTTTAGGTTGAAAATTTGAATATTTTGTTTTTGAATAAAATTATATTAACAACAGAAGATCAATTGTATCTTTTAATTTCAATCAATAAAACAATTATTTAATAAAAAAAAAAATATAATGCTTTGGTTGAGGTTTGAACTCAGATCACCAAGGCTATAAGGCTGTGTCTCTACCTCCTGCGCCACAGATACTTACATTTAGTTGTTGTCTAACTTCGAATTTAAATATGCATTTGTATGAAACGAAAAAATATGATTTTTCCAAAATTTTGTTATGATAAATAAAATTTCTGTCCCCAGTCTCAATATATTATTTTAATTGCCAAAATAATGGAAATTAGTGGTTAAAGCTACTAAAGTTGAAAAAAAATTTTAAATTGATTGGAAAAACTAATATTTTTTATAGAGTGATAGATTTCATTGAAACACAACTGATACTAGATTTTTGCTGACGATATTTTATTCAAATGAACAAATATATTATTTATTTTGTGTGTGTAATGAATTCGCCGTATTTATATCGGACTTTCTCAGAGGGAATTACCGGTACGAATTTACAAGAATCAATTAAATGTGGAAATTTGTCAATGAAAAACGGTATGATGAAAGACTTTTACATAAATAAGGTGTTTCTGGATTATTTATTATCCTATTTACCACGCCCTCTAGTGAATATACATATATTCATCCAAAGTCGAAAAGTTGACCGGTTGCCTTGCCTAAATTGATCCATGTTCTGTCAACATTGAGTGTTTAATTAGTTCTCTTAATTTTCTTAATTCTGTTATATTTATGTATGTAAATAATAGGGTATTCAAATTACTCGGGTTTTGCTTTGTTCGAGTAATCGAGTACTCGATTTTGAGGTTTTGAAATTACTCGATTAATCGTGTAAGATTTTAAAATTACTCGAGTAACTCGATTAATCGTCTAAGGTTTAAAATTACTCGAGTAACAATTTTATTTCATTATTTTTTCGTAAAAATTATCCATTTTTTGAAGGTTTTATAGCTTATTAGTAACAAAACACAACAAATTAACAATTAAAATGAGTCCATAAGTAGAAGTATAAACTAATGTTTATATCATTTATTTATGTTAACTTTGAAATCTAAACTAAACGCAATCAGTTCCTGGGATCCTATATGGAAGGTGTGATTGACCTAGAATCAGTTTCAGAAATAATTCTACGGCAACCGGTTTCACTTTGGAGCTACAGAAGTGGTTGCTTTTGGGACAATTTCAAACAAAAATAATCGGTATTAAAATCGACAGTAGAAGGGGTTGTAAATGAAAAGTAGCTATTCTACAACCGATTCTTTGGAACAGAAAATTTTCCTGGGCAGTTTAGCATAATTCTTTTGACAACAAATTCAGATTTTAAAATTTTGCGTAAAGTAATATTGGTGATTTTTAATTAAATTTTTAATTGACATAATTAAATGTTTAATTGGTCCAAATTTAATTAAATTTTTAATTCTATTTGCAAATATTTTAGTTGAAATTGGATTTTAATTATTTTTGTATATGTGACAGCGCATAGAGAAAGGGACCTAAGGGTAAAAAATCAATTTTTTTTTTATGGAAAACATCTGAGCATCGAATGAGACCGATTTCATGCTCTCCTGACCTTAGGTCCCTTTCTATCCTTAGGTCCCTTTCTATTTTGCGCGTCACATATGCTTCATACTGCTCTATATTATAAGTTTTCTACACTTTAAAAAGTTTGACATTTACTACAAGACAGTTGTTTGTGTAGTAATCAATAGTTGTTGTTTTTAACTGTAATTACAGTTGCTTTTCCATGGAAAAAAACCTAAACAACTAATATGACAGTTATTTAAGAAAACAACTAACGAAAAGTATTGTAATTTCGAAAGAGTCGTTTAAATCAGTTATTTTTAGCAGCAAAATAAACAACTACAAAAACATTAGGTTTATAGTAAACGGCTATTTTTGTTTGTTGTTTAAAAATAAAAAATTTCCTTGAATTTTTGCAATTCTTGTTTGGTTTATATTTGTTATTATTGATTAGTTTGCAAATAAAAATCAGAAAATTGTATTGTATCTCCAATGCATAAAAACCAGTAACTGGAGAATCGGATTTTTTCCTCCAAATTTTAAGTACAAAGAAGTAATTATACATTTTTTATAAACATTTTTTTATTTAAATATACTTTTATAACATCAAGAAAATTAACTATAATAAAGCAGTAGTTTTTACCTATTTTGTGAGTTGTTTAAAATTTTTGTAGTAAAAATTTGTCAGATTATTTTACGAAATTGTTAGATATTTTTAATATTTTTAATTAGTTATTTTTCAACAGCTAAAAATAACAACATTTTTAGTTATTTTAAAGGTAAATACCTTTGTCGCCTTTTTAACTTCATATATTTACCATCGTTTTAACTGTAATTTTCTGTAGATTCTACTGACAAACTTTTTTGAGTGCATGTGTATATATCGGTCCTTAAAGTAGTGTCGTGAATGCTTACACTAGGATAATACGGGCTAAAGAACTTGTATCTAATTCGAAATCGAGTTGATTGATTTTAGTACATTTTACTACAGTTCAGAATCACTTAAAATTCCTAAGGATTATATATATATTTTTTTAAATTGTCTTTAAAAATCTTCTAAAATGTTCTTTAATAAGTTCTTAATTGCCTAATTGCTTTCAATGTAATAGTAAATATTTTAAATATTTCAACAATTCCCATTAGATTAATTTCGAACGACAATTTGTATCCAAATGTTTTTAGTACCTAAATTTTATATATATGTAGGTATTTATTTACCTAAGTACTTCATTAAAACGATTTTATTTGAAAAAAATTGTAATTCAATAAAATGTTACACAGTTAGTAGTGGTGGTTTTTTGTTTTTTTTTCTTATGACCTGGTTCTGTTGTGTTTCATACCGAAAAACATAATAAAATTAAATTTTCTGAACATTATATTAAATTGTTGGTTATATTCGATCCAGCTAACAACAACAGAAAAAAAGCACTTGGGATATTGTCTAACTAAACAAGGACAAAATACCAATTTGTACATACTAAATATACAGACACTACATTTAAAACCTTTAGATTCAACATGAAATCTATGCTCAATAAATATTTAATTTTAAATTTTAGAATAAATGGGTAGGGCCATGGTTGTTTGCCCAGTAAATTGGTTGGCAGATTGGTTACAGTTACTAAAATGCAATTTAGTTAAAAGTATCAAAAATAAAAACATCAACTATTTTTTTTTTTAGAAAATTATTATTTAAACAGTGGAAGGGATTAAATTAAATAAATTTGTAGAAAGTATTAAAAAAAAATGTGCCTAACTTTAAAACAAAATTTAAAGTCGACCTTATTTAAAAACGTATGGTTTTGTTCATTTTGCGCCTGAAAACTCTACAAAAATATTTTTTTTTTTCAAACATTTTGATTGACTAAAATTGACTAAAAGCTAAAAACTAATTATAATACTCTAACATAGTGCTGGTAAAAATATGAGTAGTGGGTATCGAGTATCGAGTATTTGTCTTTTTTTTTTGGGTACTCGATATTCAAAACTACTACTAGATATTTTCAGAGTTGCATTTTGGACAGAATATATAAAAATATGACTCCGCTAAAATATTTGCCACAAAAATGTGACTCTGCTAAAATATTTTTCACAAAATTACAACTCTGCTTAAAGAAAAAATCAGAAATAAAATATTTAAAATAATATGTTAAAAAACTATGAAAAACGCAATGAATAGTTGGTGAAAAAGTTTAAAAATATGTTTATAAATTAAAATATTGAATTACCATAAACATTTTCAAAGAATTTTACCAAAAAATTTTAAAAAATTTCAAATTTAAAAACCGTTAAAAGTATCGAGTAGTATCGAGTATCCAAATCAAAAATATCGAGTAGTATCGAGTATTGAAAAGTAACCGAATTTACCAGCACTACTCTAATAGTGATTTTAGACTGAGAAAAAACTACCTAGATTTTGCTTGTTTTTTATATATGCGTTTTGATAATTAAAAACTAACAAGAGGCAAAAGCTAGGTATTTTTCCTCATTCTAAATGCCGTATAAAAATAAACGTATTCAAAAAATCTAAAATAAAATATTGTTTTCAATTTTTGTATAGTAAGGCTGATTGATTTTCGATAAAATTTTCTTAAATTGACAAATGTTTGTAAATCATTTAATCCACAAATCATGAGCTATTACCCAGCCGGAAAATGTGTCTTAATGACTATGTCAGCAGCCCGGTTTAAGTGACAAATCAGCCGCGCAAAGTCTGTTAAACGCGTTCTGGCGCAAATGAACTGATTTTTTCTGTTATTTTGTCATAAAATTTAGGATTGAACTAATATTTTTGTAAATCCCATTTAGCATAACAATTACTTTTATCCATATTTGAACTAACTTTGCATCCTAATTTTTAGTAATTTATGTTTCTTAGTTTTACAAATTTTTCAGCTAATTTAAACCACAATTATTTTCCAAACCCAGTGTAGAAACGGTAATGACATATCATTATTTTTTGATTTTTGTAGAAACGGTAACGACATATCATTAATTTTTGATTTTTCGTATGCGGTGTGTAACGACAACTCATTATTTTTCGCGACATCGCCATATAAAAGTAATAAGAAATGTAATAACAAAAGTAACTAGTTACCATTACCAAGTATGTAGTTACATAACCACTAATGATTTTCTACACTGGGAAGTTTATATTTTTGTGTCTCTGCTATCAATATCACATAGAGATGGCGCTATATTTTCATAATTTTTTATTATATAATCACAAAATGGCTTATATCTCGGAAACTAAGCGATATAGAACAAAATGGACAAAAATTCGATACTATGAACTTATCAATCTTTATGAGCCACCTATACTCCCAAAAATAAATATGGGCCTGTCTCGGGACAGATCCTTATAGCCCAAAAACCAAGACTGTAAGCGCCATTTTAGCAGAAATTTTCAGTTAAATCAGGTAATGTTTCTGTTGAATTTTGCTCAAATTTCTTAGTTAAGTTAACTAGAACTGTCTGTGTATTAAGCAGTGTGTAAAATTTAGCTTACCTAAATTTAGCATACCATAATTCTCAACTTCATTGAAAATTCTGCTGGCGCAAATACAGCTACTATTGACTGTTATTTTAGCAGAATTTTGAACTATTTGTACGGGCTTTTTTTTATGAGTGTACCATTCAGAATTAACTGTTCTACGTTGTTCAAACAGCTCTGGTACCACATAAACCGTCAAAAAAAATACAGGCGACCATTTGCTTCAAGTGCTTCGAGAGCGAACAATTTTTGCTGAATTTCGTTCATCATGAAACGCTCATACACTAATAAAAAAGTCTGTAAAAAATTTAGTTAAAACATCTAAAAATTAGTTAAAAATAATGCTGCAGAAAAAAACTGTTAAATTAACAGATTATTTTTCATATATATTAGAAGATATGAACAGCAAAAATAAAACTGTTAAATATACAAAATTTTAGTTATATTTGAGTTAAATTTTTGTTAATAGAAAATAATAAATTAACGTGCTAAAATCGGCAAAAAATTTTGCTAAATAATTTTTTCGATTTTGTTTTAAATGCAAATAAGAATTGAGCCTTTTGAAAACAGTAGTTTACAATTTTTTTTAGCAAATATTTCTGTTAATTTAACAGGATATACTGCCAATTGCATTCAACTAAATTGAGCTTAAAAACAACAAAAATTTTGTAGATATAACAGTTTCTTTATGCCATTTTTATTTTACTAATATCTAGCAAAATTTTCTGCAGATCTTACAGTACAATCTATAAAATTCTATAAATTTAACAGTAGCTGTGTTTTCGACTTAACTATATCCGTTAACTCATGAAAAAACTCAAAGTACATAAAAACGCGTTTAAGACGAAAACTAACAAATTACTTTTCGTATGCACGTTAACTTTCAACACGGGTAATTATCAACGTTGAGAACTCATCAACGTTTATACATTTTCACATCTAACGTAACTTGTTCGCGTTACTTCCTAAACACTTTTGTTGACATACGTTCGATTACAACGGAATAATTATGAACATAACCTGTTTAAAATTTTTTTATACTACAATCGGTTTAACATATATTTGCTTTAAATACTTAACGCTGATAGGCATGGGACAAAATACAGCTAGTTTTATTTTTGCTGTTCTTATTTTACTACACCTTTTGCAATTGTAATTCAGAAAATATCAATTGAAATTCAGAAAATATCATTTGAAATTCAGAAAATATCAATTAAAATTCAGAAAATATCATTTGAAATTCAGAAAATGTCAATTGAAATTCAGAAAATATCAATTGAAATTCAGAAATTATCATTTGAAATTCAGAAAATGTCAATTGAAATTCAGAAAATATCAATTGAAATTCAGAAACCGTCATTTGAAATTCAGAAAATATCAATTGAAATTCAGAAAATATCATTTGAAATTCAGAAAATGTCAATTGAAATTCAGAAAATATCATTTGAAATTCAGAAAATATCATTTGAAATTCAGAAAATATCAATTGAAATTCAGAAAACATCAACTGAAATTCAGAAAATATCAATTGAAATTCAGAAATCGTCATTTGAAATTCAGAAAATATCAATAGAATTTCAATTGATATTTTCTGAATTTCAATTGATGTTTTCTGAATATCAATTGATATTTTCTGAATTTCAATTGACATTTTCTGAATTTCAAATGATATTTTCTGAATTTCAAATGATATTTTCTGAATTTCAATTGACATTTTCTGAATTTCAAATGATATTTTCTGAATTTCAATTGATATTTTCTGAATTTCAAATGACGGTTTCTGAATTTCAATTGATATTTTCTGAATTTCAAATGACGATTTCTGAATTTCAATTGATATTTTCTGAATTTCAATTGATATTTTCTGAATTTCAATTGATGTTTTCTGAATAATAATTGATATTTTCTGAATTTCAAATGATATTTTCTAAATTTCAAATGATATTTTCTGAATTTCAATTGATATTTTCTGAATTTCAAATGATATTTTCTGAATTTCAATTGATATTTTCTGAATATCAAATGGAAAATCTGAATTTCAATTGATGTTTTCTGAATTTCAAATGGAAATTCTGAATTTCAATTGATGTTTTCTGAATTTCAAATGGAAATTCTGAATTTCAATTGATATTTTCTGAATTTCAAATGGAAATTCTGAATTTCAATTGATATTTTCTGAATTATAGTTGCAAAAGGTGTAGTATTTTGCAAAAATAATCTGCTAATTTAACAGTGTTTTCTGCAGCATCATTTTTAACAAATTTTTGGTTGCTTTTTGCGCTATTTTTAGAGATTTATTTCTATGCGTGTACACTCGACTGCTGTTTAGATTCAGGCCTATTTAAATAGATCTATGATTCGTCACCTGTAACGATCGCATACATGTCATTTGAAGCACCGCTATTGTATTTCTTGAGTATTTGTTTGCACCAATCGACGCGAACATCTTTTTGAGCTGTTGTTAAGTTATGAGGAATTCAACGAGAATAATTGTTTTTACGGCTAAATTTTGATGCAATATTTTATTTATGCTAGTGAAAATTATGTCTAAGGTAGCCTAAATCTCAGAGTATGTCACATGACGATCATGCATTATCAGTTTTTACACAGCATCAATATTTTCTGGCACAACAAATGATTTTGGATGACCTTCTCGAAGTTCATCCTGGAGCGAAGGACATCTACGATTAAATTCATTATACTACAGTTGCAAATGTGGAGCTTCATTACCAAAAGTAGAACTAAATTTGTCCGCTCACTCTTGTCTAGATAATCCACTTCGAAAATCATAATAAATCACTACTTTTTTGTAAACAACACAAATAATGCTCAAATGACAAAAAATTCTATGGGCTGGTATCTTATCTCCAATGCTTAGTTTACTTTAATAATTGATTTAGAAATCACTGATTAGTCCTTAAACTTACTTAAAATAATATCGGTAACTTACAAAAATTTAATCAATGATTTGTTAATTTTAGATATTTTCATTTGACAATACGAATAAGAAATAAAAGAAAATAAAAAAAAGTTTGGAAACTCTCGAAATATTGAATTTATTTATTTATTTATTGAATTTTTCGCATGATACGGGGTCATAAAATTATAAAATAGATGCTCAAATTGTTGTTTTAAAAATCATCAATCGCTAAATGCCCCAAATAAGAAGTTTCTTTTTGCATGCTACATGCATATCTTAATTTTTTTCATTTTGTAAGTGTGTAGAATTATATATTTGTTTTTAGTCCAGGAAGGTGTTATTAAAAATATTTATGAAGGACAAGATGATTTTTGATGTTTTTGATACATTCAATACAAATTTTGTAGTCAGAATTTATTAGAAAACTAGGTTCAAAGGAAAAGTATAATAACTATGCCTCTATATTTATTGTTATTCGTTTAGGTAAATATATCTGGATCAAATTTAATATACACATACAGTGACATCTCCCAAAGCAGTAAATTTTTACAAACCGCGAAACTTAAACGCTTGATTTTCTTGATTCTATCTTCCAACAATTTTGTGTAAAAAGCTAAAATCTTCTGAAGAGTCATGTCTGTGAAATTTTGTGTTAATTAAAAAAATTAGAGTTTTCTAATTTTGTGGAAAATAAAAAATATGAATCCAAAAATATTCCTCGGTGGAAAAAATATACGGCGTACATAAAAATTGTACTGCAGGAAATATTTAACTGGTCTAAACAACTACAATAGAATCTAAGCATTGTGCATAAATCTTAACCTCTGTTAACTGACTTTTATGGGCGCGTGAAGTATGTCTTATATCTTTATATAGCTCATATTTTTCCAGAAAATTATAAAATTTAAATTATTTGTTATTAAAAACGGCACAATTAAAAAAATTATTGTGAGACACCTTAAACACATTTTTTGGTTAAATTTTCCTTTCACGAATCATGGTTTATTTGTGCTAAATAAAGATCAAAATTATGATCGATTCTAACAAACAATTCGTACAGAATCCAATATTATGTCATATTATTAAAATTTCCCCCAAATATTTTCTTAATTCCAATTGGTATTTTTAGAGAAGTTATATGTGCAAGTTACTAAAGATGTTCATTATTTAGATGGAAAATAAAGATGTTGTACGGTGTTTATTTCCTAATTAATTGGTCTACGTAAACCGTTTTCAAAAGTTACCAACATTAGAAAAAAATGTTAATACTAACATGAATTGTAGGGTGGAAAATCTACGTTTAAGGTCTTAATCACAGAAATTTCTGTAATTAAATTTAAGCAATGTTTAGAGTAAAATCAGAGATTAAAATATGATGAGTTACTGTAATTAAGTGCTAAACAATGATTTTCTTTTTAATCATTGTTTAATTTCACATAAGATACCAGGGCTACACTCAGATAAAAAAGTTTGTAAAAAAATTTGTAAACAGTTTCCAATCGCACTATACTATTTTTATACTGATTATTAATACAATTTTTATTTTTAGTAATCATTTTTGCTATTCTCTTATTACAAATTACGGATTTTTTTTACTAATTTTCGCTACTGATTTCAGCAAAACATTTTACTAATTTCTCAAAACCTAAAGTGCTAAAAATTTTTTTTTTTGATTTTTTACAATTCTTGTTTAGTTTATATTTGTTACTATTGATATATTCTTAGTTTGGAAATAACACCCAGAAAAATTTATTGCATCTCCAATGCATAAAACGGCAATAACTGGAGAACCGTTTGCAATTTTGACTCCAAATTTCAAGTACGATGAAGTAATTATACGCTTATTACAATCGAAAGAAAAAACATTTTTTTTTTTAGATTTTACAGTTTTTTTATTTTTTAGTATAATTTTTTGCTAATTTCAGCAGATTGATTTTAAATTACAGTTTACAGCAATTTACTGAAATTCAGTAGCTGCAACTAATTATTTATACTAATTTCATTGTACTAAAATTATGATATTTAGTAAGTTTTTTAACTGATTTTAGCAAATCGATTTTGAATTGCATTTAAGAAATATTTTATTCACTTATGCCCGTAATTTCAAGCATTAGATACCTACCAGTGCTTAGATACCTACCAGTTTTTGTTTGCTTACACGATAGGTATCTAAGCAGTGTTGCCAGTTTTTTCAGACCTTATCCCCAATTTACAATTTGTAATCCCCAAAAATCCCCAGTTTTTATTTTCTGTAAAAAATTCATATTCGTTAACTTTTTAAAAAAATTAATGTAAAAATACTATATTTATTTAATTTTTTTCGGTAAGTTATAGGTACACTCAAACTCAATAAATTTTGTAATTGTAACAAATTATAAAAAGGATAAATAAATTTAAATAACAGCAAAAAAAAAATGTGAACCAAAATTTTTCATTTTAAATATTGCAGAAACAACATTTTGCGATTCATCAGCTTCAGACATTTTGTTGCGTAAGGTACTGTATTAACCCTCTAACCGGCAAGCCCGCCTCCAGGCGGGGTATATTAAATTGACCAGAAATGCGCCAAAGGTGTATTTTATAATAAGAAATTATGCTTTTTCAACAGAAAACTAAATTTATTAAATTTTTTGTGAAGAATTTTTTTGTATACAATGCACGGTTTGGAAGCAAGAAAGTGTCAAAGATAAAATTTCGTAAAATTTCAAAAATTAAATATTTTAAAACAACCAAGATTTTCAAAAATCTTAAAAACGTATTTAAATTGACTAAAACAATTGATAGTGATCACGAAGTAAGATTAGAGCTTAAGCTATTCAAAAAGTTCCTTACTTTGGTCCAAGGACGCACAGGATTCCATAAGGATACCTTTAAAGGACATCGCCTTAACTTCAAAACGAATGACGGATTTTTCTGAAATTTGGTAAAACGATAATACTTCGTATAGGTAGCAAAGTTTATAAGTTTGAATAATACACATTGAAGTTTTGGTACGTTTTCGCTCAATTTCGCGTTTTTCTAAAAACGAAAATCGCTACATCCTCTTAAGTAACAGCACAAAAAATGTAATTTTTTATTGCAATTACATCTTGGTAAGAGAAGTAATTTTTGCCTAAACCTAGTAATTTTTATGTGCTAGTTTTCGAGATTCACCCTTAAACTATCTTGGCCCATATCGCCTAAAGTAGGCAACGAAAAAAAATTTTGTAGAAGAACTTATCGTTTATTTTTCGTTAGGAACACATGGTATAAATTTCATTGCAAAAAAGCTTAGGCCGATTAGAGGGTTAAAAAGTTTTAAAATTTCAGCAGATGGATTGAATTTTTGACAATTGAATAACATGTAAAGTATATATTTAATTTAAGAAGAGCTTTTTATAACTCATTTACATTCGAATAATCTTAAATATTTTGGAATCAAAAGCAATTCAAATTTTCACCAAAAGGAATTACGGTTTTTACGCACATTAACGTGCCAGACACAAATTGTGTAGCTTAAAATCATGCACTATTATCATCATTCTTTAAAGAAATATATAAATATTTAGAATTATCAGAATTAAATTCATAAAAATATAAAAAGCAATAATATGTTATCCCCAAAAAATCCCCTAAAATTTCGTGTCATCCCCAGATCCTCAAACTGAAATTTTTATCCCCATTGACGAAAAAAATCCCCAATTTGGGGATAAATCCCCTAAACTGACGACACTGTGCTTGAAATTACGGGCATAAGCAAACAAAATCTAGTAGATATCTAAGCAGTGATAGTTATCTAATGCTTGAAATTACGGGTTTTAGTAAAGTAAACTTTATTACTTAAGTGAAAAATTTCATTAAAACTCGTCGAAGAAAACTCTCCCTGTGTAAATTTAACAGCCTTTATCAAATATCTCACCTCAAAGGTTTAAAAAATCTATGATTGGAAGAACGTAAATAATGTATGTAAATAGTAGTGTTAGTTTTGTAATTTCATAATAAATATTTAAAGAAATTACAGTATTAAAATTTTATAACTTAAAATAAAAGGCAAAGAAAATAATATGAAAACCTTCCCAATAAGCAATTTCGCTGGAATTCAAGTTGAAATGAAGTGTAATTCCAGTCATTTTTTCAAGTTTCAAGCCTTGATTTGAACTTTAATTACACTGTAATTCAATAGCATATTCCAGCAAAATGGATACTTGAATTCAAGTCGAACATAACAGCGCATATCTACTTTAATTCAAGCCTTGAATCACAGTTGAATTCAAGTTCAAACACGCTGTTAATCGGCTTGTTTTCAAGCCCTAATTTCAAACTCAAATCAAGCCTTAAAAAATCGCTAAATTTAAGTCATTAAGAAATGGTAATAATAAATTTTAATTTTTCTTTAATTTTTTCAAATAAATAAATGCTAAAATTGGCTAAAAAATTTCATAAAAACAGATAATTCCACTGTGACAAATCAGGATATTATTGTTCAGCTATTTAACTTGGTTTCATTTTTATTTTGAACTGTGTTTCCATAAAAATTTTTGGATCGCTGTAAATTTGTTATACAAGATTTCTCAAATTCTGCATCAGCACTTTTAGTTAATTTTTGAAGATAAGCCACTAATCTAAAATGAAATATTAAAACTGATGAAAATAAAACTATAATAAAATTATAATCAAAAGCTTACATTTAATCAGATGCGTCATCAAAAAGTGTTAATGGTAAAATCAAGTGCAAAAAGTGCGTTCACATTTTATCCGAAATTTCGCTCCATTCATCTATCCACTTACATATTGTATATGTTTTTTTTTTTTATTCAAGCAGTGCTCTAACATTCAATTACCCGTATTGAACTCAGCGCTCGATTTTTTATTTAGGAAGCTAGATTAGATTGGATAAGCAAAGGAATTTGATAAATTAAAGATTTCATTAGATTTTATACCAATGCAACAATTTTGTGTGCATTTATTTAGCATTTTTTTTTGACATATTACTTACTTTTTAGAATAATCCAATGTTTGAAGAAATGTGAGGCTGACAGCTATTGCGCGCTTATTTTTATATACCCACGATTTAAGACAGTTTTAATAACAAATATTTTTTTCTATTTTTTTATTTATGACAATGTGTTCTGGCAATATTCTCAAATAAAATAACTTGAAACATTTTTTTTGTATGAACTTGAATTTCACTGGAAAATTGGGCTATAAATAAAGTGAAATTCCAGTAAGAAGTAAAGCACTTGAATTTTCAGTTTTTGATTGCTTATTGGGTTACTATAAACCTCAACAAAAAGGGACAAACTCAAATCAAAGTGTTTTTTTTATGGTCATCCTTTTTGGGAACGACAAACATTGAAAAAATAAATTTACTATAGCAGTGTCAATACAAAGAAAATATATTTAATTTAAAAGCTTTGTGTAAAAGTAATTCATTAAAAATACTATCTACATCCAGTCATTCGCAAGATTTTTCCTAATAGAGCTGTTTTCCATTCAAACTTCATAGTCATACTATTTGCATGTGGCAAACAAATCTACATACTTTGCCCAGAAGTTATAAAGTACACACATTATACATAATTAAGATAATAAAACGGTCAATTGTACTTTATGTTATATGCTTGTATGCTTGTATGTACTTAAACTACATCCTTGTGTCGTCCTGTCATTAGTGTAGAATTTTTGGTTTTACTCTCATGCATTAAACACATAGACGACTGCGGCTACATGACTACACGACTACAAATGCTGCTGGCTGCAATTGTAGTCGCGTAGTCAGCTACTTAATTTTTTTGAAAACGACAGCAACATGTAAACAGATAATCCTAAATATTTGACATTTTGATAAATATTAATCTTTTTTGGTTTGTGCTTCTAAAATAATGGCTGAGGAATATTTTTTTAATTTTGTAAGATCCATTTTTTTTTACAAAACATCACAATAAAGTTATTTCCAAATATAAATTAATGAAACCTTCAAACAATTGTAAAATATAAACAGCTGTTTCTTCAGTGTTCCCAAAACGGTGATTTTCTAGTCAGAACTAGCGATTTTATTTCGCCTCTAGCGGGAAAAATTGTCCTGTTTTACATATTTTGTTATATTGTCAACACTATTTTTGTTTTGTAGCCAACAAAAATAGAAATTATCCTAAGTTGACTACAGCGGCAAAAGTAGTCGTGTAGCCGTGTAGCTGTGTTGGTGTCAAAATAATCGTTTTCATATAAACGTGTGTATTTTATTTTTGACAGGCTGTAGTCGTGTAGCTGCAGTCGTCTATGTGTTTAATGCTTCACTCTTATTCTGTCTATATAAACATAGTTAGTAGTATTATCCTCCCAAATCTTGGCGTCCCTTTTTTTGCGAATGTTGTAAACCGTAAAACTAACAAAAATTAAATACGATTATTTGTTATATTATAAAGCATTTTGTGGTTTTAATATACAGCATATGCAGCGCTGTGTATTTTTGTCTTCCGCTCTGTGTTAATTCTCGTATTATTTATATTTTAGGTAAACGATTTTAAGATTAATTATATTTATTTTAATAGGAAGAGGATACATGATGACAGTTTTCAACGTAGGCTTTAATGGAGATATATATTTTTTTTTAATTATGTGGCGCATACGAATGATCATTGGGTGCGTTCGGCAGATACACTCTAATAGTCAACAGTTCTACAACAGTTGTACAACTATCTGCTGAACGACCTGATCACTAACCGCGTAGTCTGAACGCTCAAGTAGCGCTGTCATATTTTGGTAGCGTAAAAAATGTTTGCTACTTTTGATCAATTAGTGATACATTTGTTGTTGTTGATTTTAAAACTATTTTTTTTTTTGTAAGAATGACAAATAAAAACATACAAATATAATTCGAAAACAAAAATATAAAGAAACTAAACGAAAATATATAAAAATTGTATTTAAAAACAAAACAAAGAAAACGTCGTTCAGCAGAGTTACTAATCACAAGGCGCTACAAGTCACCGGTATCAGTTTAAGGTTTCTCTGCTGAATGCTACCATTCATTATGGATTATTAACAGGGCAGCGACTTTCATGCACTTAAAAATTTAAAATATGCGCTTAAAATGTGCAGTAAAAAATACAAAATATGCACTTAAATGGAAATATGCACTAAAGATCCAAAGGTAAAAGCTTAAAACCAAAAACTGAGTTTTAAATTTATCGATATTTAAAAATCATGTTTAATACTCGAGAGCGTTTGGTTAAAAATTAAATCCAATATAAATATCTAAGTACACACAAAAAAATATTGTTCAACTTTTTTCAATTAAAACGATTTGTTAAATTATTTCAAAAGGTGTCAATTAAAAATTAATCCAATGGATTAAATAATTGCTCAAAACTGCAATTTGCTTGACATTTTTTTTATTCTACCACTCAAAAGCATTTCATAAAACAAGAGAAAAACATCATCATATTGTTGTTGTTTTTCGTTTGCTTTATTTATGTAGTTGTTTTTATAAATGTTAATGTATTAGTAACAGGGATGATAAAGTTGGTACTATATTACTTTTTATGGTACTATTAGAACCTCAAAAGTACTATGTTACTCCTTAGCATTATTTGATACCATTTTAAATTATTCAAAATAAATAGTAAAAAATCGTAAGAAACGTAATTCAAAGGAAAGGTTTCTAAAATTTTGCAAAAAATATTAAACATTTATTTGAATTTAAGAGAAAATCTTTAAATTGTTGTGTTTTTTGTTTAGTTTTATTTGATTTAGTTTTCTGAATTGATATTAGTTAATTTAAATTCTGCGGTAACTTAATTTTTAGTAAATTGGACATGTTCGGGCATGTTGTTTGTTTTAATACCCAATCCATATATAGTTTTTTTAATTATAAGAAATAAATTAAAAAAAGACTAAAATTTTATAATTTTTGACCCCGCTTTTTAAATATTAAAGATGAGACTGGGACGTCAAAATAATAGTCAACGCTGAAGATTGGATGCAAGAACAAAAGCGATAGAATAATATAAAAAAGGTAATTGGGAAGAAGAAAGAACGAAATACACTATACAGAGTGAAGTGGATCTATATTATATTTTGAACCTTGTTTTAATGTACAAAAAAAAAATTTAAAAGTTTTTTAAACAAAAAATCTAATTTTTGAAATTTTTTGTTTAAAAATTTAAAATTTTTTTAAACAAAAATTATTTTAAAACAAATATATTTTAATTTAGTTTTAAAAAAATTTTTTATAACAAATTCAAAAAAATTTTAAATTTGAAATTTTGTTTAAAAAATAAATAAATTAAAAATTATTTTAAATCAAATATATTTTTTTTAGTTTTCAAAAAATTTTAACAGAGGCCTTATGCTTTAGAAAAAAGAAGAAAACTAATTTCTACGAGAGAACTTTTCACATAAGTATAAATAAATCTATCAACTGAATGAAAATTTAATACAGCTTTTATTTTAATGACATACAAGCTAAAAATAAAGAAGTATATTTTTTATAGTTGGCATGGCAACTGCCACTTTATCCAGCTGATAGTTTATTTAGAAGTTCTACAATATTCATCAATTTTTAATCCAATGAATTAATTTTTAATCAAACTCATATAAAAAACCAATAAAAATCCTAATCAAATGTATCACTATTTTATTGAAAATTTATTCAATTAAAGTGCTACAAATTTTTAATTGAATGAACAATTTTCGTGATTGGAGGAATTTCAACGACAAAATTTATTGAATAGGCGGTTTTCATGATTGAAATTAGTTTTTATTTTTTTGTGTGTAGATGATAACTTGGTGTTTTCCTTCTAGTTAAGTACTGAGTTAAGGTTTGCAAATACTACCTTTTCTTTTTTCTTTAAAACTTATTTTTAGTTTTTAAAGAAATATGCAAAAATATGCAATAAAAAACATCAAATATTCAAAAAAAATATGCACTGAAAAGCAAAATATGCATAGTATGCATTTATAACAAAATATGCAAAAATATCCAACAACAAATCGATGCCATTTTGTTGCAAATTCTTTGATTTGGAAAAGTATTTGGTCAAAATCATTTTTGGATTAATAACTACAAACATGGATTTGCATGAAAGTCGCTGCCCTTATTATTAATGTACTCAAAATAAAACTTTAGTAGAGATAACTAAATAATCAATGGCTATAAGTAATATCATTTTAAATAACATAAAAATACAGTTAAATTTTAGTTAACAAATAGCTGATTTTAACTAACAATTTAGTAACCTCAAATTTATTCAATGCAAATTGATGATAGCTGCATTTTCGCTCATACCTATCAACGTTAAGTATTTAAAGCAAATATGCGAAGAAATTATGTTAGATATGAAAATGTATAAACGTGGAGTTTTCAACGTTGATAATTATCAGCGTTGAAAGTTAACGTGCATAGGAAAAGTTAGTTTTTGACTCAAACACGTTTTTGTTTACCTTGAGTTTTTTTCTGAGTTAACGGATATAGTTAAGTCGAAAACACATCGTTAATTGCGACTTCCTCAGTATATGAAAATATGAAAATCATAGATGGGCATCAAGTAAATTAAGTACAAGTACCAATTTTCAAATGTACTTTGTAATCAGTAACAATTACCAGGGAAGTAATTGATACTTAAGTACCTTAAAATTTACTAGGTATTTGCTAAGTACTATGTGTACTTGCAAAGTTCTTTGATACTGGTGATGTACTATAGGTAGGTACTTGCTGAGTTCTATGGTACTTGCTTAGCACTTATGTTACTTGATAAGATCTATGGTACTTGCTAAGTACTTGCTAAGTTCTATGATCCTTACTAAGAACTTTTGATACTTGCTAAGTACCTATAGTTCTTAACATGTACCATAGTCAGTGTTGCCAAAACTTATTTAGGGAAAAATGCTAGATTTTTTTGATAAAAATGCTAAAAAATTCTAAAAACGAAAAAAATATGCTAGAAAAAATATGCTAAAGAAATTTTATAAAAAAATTTTGAAATTTGTTAAAAAAAAGTATTTTAGTGACATTTTACAATTAAACTGGAAATTAGACATCTATGATTATGAATTCAGTTCATTTTATTAACTAAAATTATATATAATATAAATTAAAAACAATTCGAAAGTTGATTCTTTTAAAATAAAAATCAAAAATATTTTAAGGCAAACATACACGTTGAATGTTATTGATCAATGTTTTTAAAATCAACCAATCGGAACAAAATATTTAAAAATAAAATTTGCTGATTGATTGATTTTTGAAAAATTGATCAATAATATTTAACGTGTATGCCCCACTTTAAAATAAGTTTATTATTATGTATTTGATTTCTCAACTGTGTCATTGAATATATTTTATCTCACAAATTTACAGGCGATTAAACAAAAGTACCCCAAAATGTTTTATTTCTAAAATAGGTGGTAATGTGGAATACTTTGGCAGATAATATAAATTTCCCATTCTGCCTTAATTTAGATACTCCAAATTAATTTAATGATTTATATTCCATGCTTATCTTCATTAAATTCTTTAAAAAAATAATTTTCACGGTCAGGTTTATTACTTTTTGTGGTGACCCAGCAAAATCTCAGTAATGGGTGCACATTACCAATATCCAAATAATAAGCAGTAGAATTAGGGTCTATTGCTTACAATTCGGTGTCAAAACTCATTATTTCTGTTCGACAAGGTCGTTTTTGTAAGTAGTTGTCCATATTCGCTGCAGGAAAAAACACAAAATTTGTGCATCCGCTTACCTGCTGCATTATAAAAATATATAAAATAAGTAGTTACCAAAAGAAGTAGTTATTCGGGTGCTAATAAGTAGTTAAAAAATAAGTGGTTACAAGTTGTTAAAAATAAGGCTTACTCATATACTTATTAGTGGTTAAAAAATAAGTAGTTACCAATATCAAATTATTTTTGTAATTAAATAAGTAATAGCGCGTAAGCTAGACTGCTTATAAATACGTCTTCGTCTAACAAAAATAACTAGTACTGACGCCGAATTATAAGCAATAAAAAAATTTAGTTTCATTATATAACCACTTATTTAGTAATGAAAGATTTTGCTGGGGTTGGTTTACATCCCAGCAAAATGTTGGTAGTGACACCTCATTACTATCTGCATTACCAAAAATGATGTATCATTACCTTTTGCATTATTTAATAATATAAAATAATGACTTCCTAATAGCGCCCTATTGTATGCATTGTTTCTAAATATAAAATAATGACATACTCGTATTAGTTTAAATAAGTACTTTTTACACAGTTAAATTTTTTTATTATATGTAAATAAGTTTTATGTTTAAATTTTTATGACGAGTCCTAAAATTACACACTAGAGAAAACTTAAATTTTTCTGAATGTATTTCCTTAGGCTACACGCAGAAAAAAGAGATTGTTGGATATATTTACAGGCAATTATATATATGTTTATAAACTACTATACTTATGTTTGAGGTGTGTTTCCAATTATTTTATTTTTATCGTTATAATACGTATGTCTCCAGGCAAACGCTGTAATGCTTGAATGTTATTCATATTTTCCCACTTAAACAAAAATATATTTGCATTTTTATTTTATCGTTATTATGTTTGTGGAGTTCAAATATAATAATGATAAATATATATATGTTTGCCTGCAAACATTTATATATTTGCGAGTATATGTATTTCATATGATTCAAACATACATATGTTTACAGGCAAAAATATTATATTTGCTGGCAAACATATTATACTAAAAACACGGCAAATATATTTTGACAGTTCTTCCAAACATATATATATCACCAGCAAATATGTTTCCTGCAGGGCGATTTATTTCAGCATGTAATAGTATTTGCCTAACTCCTTATTTTTAAGAATCAAGTAAGCACTTATAATTGAACTTTTTGTAAGCATGTGTGCAACCACTTATTCAAAATCTCATAACTACTTATTTCTCATTTTTTCGTAAGCGAGCGGGTAAGCGTGACTACTTATAAAAACGACCACGCCAAACAAAAATAATGAGTTTAGACGCCAAAAAATAAGTTGCACGGAGCTATGAATTTCTATTATATAACCACTTATTTGGTAATGAAAGATTTTGCTGGATTTTGTAAGATTTTGGTATGATTAAATGAAAAAGTTTACAGGTGTTACAGGAAAAAAAAATCAAAATTCACTAAAATTCTTAAAAGATAAGGAAACGCTATTTATCACAAACGCTATCCACATTACCCTCTATGACCCAAACCTTAAAAAATCATTAAAAATTGTAGAGATTAAAAATGAACCTTATCAACATTTTGTAATTCTATTAATTCTATTTTAAACTCTGTTCTTTAAATTATTTTGTTTTATCAAAAATTGCGAATATCGCCAATACGAGCGCTAACTTTGAAAAACGGATATCACCATTGAATTCCCGAATTAGCTGTACCAGTAGGGTGCCCGGCGTGTTAAAATTTGCGACTAGCACAGTGTAGTTAAAGTGTACGTATAAAAATAGTTCCTAGTACTTACTCTAAAGGTAAAAAAATATTTCTTTTTCATATTCGGTTACATTTAAACTTAAATTGAAAAATAAGAGATAATTATTCAAAAACGAGGGTTTGAATAAAGATTATTCATGAGAGTTAGAATAAACTGTGATTTTGAAACTGGTAATAGTGACTTTTTAATGCTTTTATTTCAATATATCGTAAATAATAAAATTTGGTGTTAATTTAACAATATAATAAACAATACAATGGAAATGCAATATTTAATTAAAATAATTAAAAAAAAAAATAATAATAAATTAAAAGTACCACTTTTAACATGTTATTATAAAACTATAAAAATTCCAGTTCAATTGTTATACGAGAACCCTGGAAAAATGTTGATTTAATACGGTTTGTTGCGATTTTATATCGAAAACAACATCAGTAATATTTTTAAAGCAAAAATTCAAATTAATGCAAAATATTCTAAAAAACAAAAAATAAAACTGTAAAAAATGCTAAAAATATGCTAAATTTTTTTGCAAAAATGTTATATGCTAGATACATTTTTTTCATGCTAAATGCTTTAAAAAAATGCTAAATCTAGCATTAAATATGCTAAATTGGCAACACTGACCATAGTATAGAGCAAGTACCATAGACTTAGCAAGCACCTACATATGCATAGTTCTTAACAATATAGTACTTAACAAGTAACAAGGTACTCAATACTTCCCGACTATGATTCAAATAATACTGTCAAATTTGTCATGTGGTAATATTTCTTCCTTTTTTAACACTAAACGTTGGCTAATGCCATCGCTGATAGTTTGCCACACAAACACAGCTAATATCCCAGCAAAAAATACTGCTTGCTTGGAAGCAGGTTCCTCAGGGAAAGAAAATAGTGTAGCGCTTGCATTATTGATGATATAAGGCATGATTTTTGTTCGAGATAGCTCGCCTGAAAGTACTTGTTTCGATATCCGATATGCGCTTCTATCATAGCTTCAAATAATGGCATGAAATCACAGCTTTTAGCTAGTAAATTCGGTTATCATTGTCATTCTTTCGTGCTTTGTTAGAGCGATAAAGTGTGGTAAACAAAACTCTATTGCCTTTTTTAACACACTACTGCAAGCTATAAATTCTCAGAAGCAGTAAACGAAGCAGAAAAGAAGCACTAATCATTTCTACCGCTTCCGAATTTCTGCTGGGATATATCATATTATGAGAAATCGACGAAAAATCTCCAATCTAAAAACTCCTTATATTTTAATGAAAGAAGGGAAGAGTTTACTTAAAAAGGCTTTTTTATACAAAAATGTGGTCCAACAATTAGTCCTTTATTACTTTCCGTCCTTTTATACTGGCTTCTGTCGGTAGGGTAATGGTAAGTAAAGTGGAAAAACTGATGCTACACTCATACAAAAAAGTTAGTTCAAAAGTATGTTAAACGCGTTCTGATTAAATTGAACTAATTTTTCTGTTATTTTCTCTAGAAAAGCCCGTACAAATAAAAATTCGGCTAAAATAAATAAATAGTACATGTATTTGCGTCAGCACAATTTTGACCTATTTGTACGGGATTTTTTTTATTAGTGTACTAATTATCCGGAATTGAAACAGTAATTTACATGACAAAATATTTCACATTTATGTTTCATTCGGTCTAACATATTTAAATTTTTCCAAGAAAAACATTGAATTAGTAAAGTTCAAATTATCAGTGTCATTTCAAAATACTTGAAATTTTTTTTTAAAAATTTAAATTAAATTAAAAAAAAAGTTAATTAAAAACTAAAAAAAAAAAAATAAAACCAACTTCTTCAAGAAACACCCTTTAGAAAACCGTGTACGTCCTACAATGTATTCGATCATTTGATATTTTCCAAAAATTTTGTCTAACTTATATGCACTGAAAGAATTATCCTTCATGATATTAGGTAATGATATAATTTCATAGAATTTTTTTCGTAGAATCAATGAACTATTTCATTATGTATATAATATATAATTATTTTTATGAAATTTTTCATAACTTTTCTTTCATAAAATTTCATAACTTCATTAAAAAATTCATTGAATTTCATAAATTAGATCTTTATAAATTTAATTTTGAATCATTTTATTAATTTTTAAAAATTTTCATACACTTAGAATTTTATATTAAACATTTACACTGATAAAATTTTGTGCATAGTATTAATGAATTTGTTCATTAATCCAATGATTTTTTTCATTGAAAAGTCCCCAAAGAACGCGTTCATTAAATCAATGAAACGTATTCATTAAATGAAAACTAATTGAAAAAAATATATTTTTTTGCGTTACTTTTTTATTTATTGTTTATTTTTATTTTATTAATTTTTATTTGTACATATATTTCTTTTTTGTTTTTATAACGTTTTTGACATCTCCCAGAACTCGACTTGAACCCGCAGTCACCAGAATATAAACATTACCGCGTTACCGATTCATCTAAATAGCCAAAATAAAATGATGTAATTATTTGGACTTTTATATTTAAATAATTTCAGTTTGCATCCCTAGCGTTCATTACTGGAACATATATCTATTTTAGTAATTAGCAAATTCAAAACCCTTATAAAAATTATAGCATATCTTACGGGTTAGTTGAAAATATATAATGAAAAAATTCATGTAGTTAATGAATTTTTCATTAATTCAATGACAATTTTTCATTAACTCAATGAATTCAGAATAATGAAATCGATTCATTAATAGTATGTACGAAAATTCTATCAGTGTAGGTTTAACTTTAACTTAACTAGAAACAAAAGACTATGTCAAAAAATGTACACAAAACAACAACAAATTTTTGGGTTAACTATTAACTAAAGTTTAAACCTGCAGTATGAGACCCACCGTTACTTCTCAAATACAATAGCTTTATGTAATTTCCCTACTGATAGAATTATGTTTTATAATTTTTATTTTTTTTTATCAATTTTTTATTATTAATTTTGGACTATGAAATTTTTTTATAAATCATATTAATTTTTTCGAAACATTAATAAGGAGTTTCATTAATTGAATTAAGCTTATTATATAATGTTTTGAAACTTATGTCCTAATTTTGTAAATCACGTGCGTTCATCACATCACCTACACTTCACTTCACTCACCTAACGCGGGGAATAAAAAATGTTATTTTATAAATCACTACGTATTCGTGATTGATTTCTACGTTATCACTTGAATTGTCAAATACATACATTTAAGAGTTGCCATCTTTCTGCAAAAATAGACAAATTTTAACCGTTTTTTGTTGGAATTCATATATTGGTATCCTTTAAAATAGAATAAAAATCTAAACAAAAAAGAAAAATGTGCAAAATATCTTAAAAAAATGATAGAAAAAAAAATTTCCATTTTGCAAAAAATTTTTTTCCCGATTGTTTTTATTTTTTTTTTGCAAACTAAGCATCAAACTTTGGTGTGTGAAATTGGTATTATAGTCCCTAGATTATGAATTTAAAAAACCACACTTAAAAAATTGTAAAATAATCGCGGAACGCGAAAAAAAGCTTTATGGTAAAAAAATTAATTAAAAAACTTAATCAACGATTTACATTCTGCAAACAAATATATTGATGGAAAAATTTTCCTTTTTGCAAACTTTTTTTGCAAGTTTTTTTCGGGATTTTTTTCTTTTTTTTTTACACTAGCCGCCGAAGTTTGTTGTATGAAATGGGTATTATAGTCCCTAGATTATAAATTTAAAAAACCGCACTTAAAAAATTGCAAAATAATAGCGGAACGCGAAAAAAGACTTTATGGTAAAAAAATTGTACTGAAGAACCTTATCAACGATTTTCATTCTGCAAACAAATATACTGATGTAAGAATTTTCCTTTTTGCAAATTTTTTTCCGCGACTTTTTTCGCGATTTTTTTTCCGATTAGTTACCGAACTTTGTTCTATGAATTGGGCATCAGAGTCCCTAGATTATAAATTAAAAAAAAAACCGCATTTCAAAAATTGCAAACTAATAGCGGAATGCTAAAAAAGACTTTATGGTAAAAAAAATTAATTAAAACACACAATCAGCGATTAACATTTTGCAAATGAATATAATGATTGAAAAATTTTCCATTTTGTAAAAAAATTTTTTCGCGATTTTTTTTTTGCAAACTAAGCACCAAAATTTCGTCTATTAAATCGGTATTATAGTCCCTAGACCATGAATTTAAAAAAACCACACTTAAAAATTTGCAAAATAATCGCGAAACGCGAGAAAAGGCTTTATGGTACAAAAAATTAATTAAAAAACTTAATCAACGAAGAAACTGAAATTTTTCTACCAATATACATACATATTTGTTTGCGGAAAGTAATTCGCTGGTTAAGTTTTTTAGTTGCAACAAAAAAATCGCGAAAAGTGCAAATAGGAAAATTATTCCATCAACATATTTGTTTGCAGAATGTAAATCGCTTATTAAGATTTTAAATTTATTTTTAGTGCCGCCATTATTTTGCAATTTTTTAAGTGCGATTTTTTTTTTAATTTATAATCTAGGGACTGTAATACCCATTTCATACAACAAAGTTTGGTGGTGAGTTGCAAAAAGAATTCGAGAAAAAAAATTGTCGAAAAACAAAAATTTTTGAAATAATATATTCGGTTGCAGAATGTGAATCGCTGATTAGGTAAGAACTTCATTTTCTGCACTGTACTTTTGCAATAAAATTTTTTAAAAATAAAGTCGTGTTATAATTGTTTTTATTCCCCTGGATTATCTTATCCATATGTTTTTCAGCGTAATTATCGTTAATTAGTTTTTTTCTAGTGTTTTTTTCTTAAGTTTTTGGTGATTTATTGCATTATTTTTGATTCAACACCTAAAAAATGCAAGTGATAATATTTGACAATTCAAGTGACCAAAATAACAGTCTGGTGATTTACAAATTTTGCTTTTTCATATAATTTTGTTTAAAAACTACGTAAGTCAGCACGGACGATCACCGCGTTCATCACCGGGATTTACAAAATACGAAATTTTAAAAAACTAGGTGAAGTGAAGTGTAGTGTTTTAAGAAATTAGGCTATTAATTAGAAAAAACAATTTTTATTTTTTGAATAAAAATTAAAAACCAACATTTTGATGTTTTGAAACTTTTTAATTTAATGAATTCTTTCATTAGATATATTTTGTACATGCGTAAAATATGCTACAATTTTATTACGCTTTTTGGATTTACTAAATACTTTTTTTTTTATCCACTCCGGCTTAGTAACGACAACAACCAACTTTAATAAATAATAACACTGTGAGACAAATGGTAGGGGTCAGTGATCGGGAAGGGTTCAAACTACCGGGGAAAGTTATATCGGTAAAAAAGAAGTTATACATGTCCCGGCGTTTCGCTGGGTCACCCCTAGCAATCGAGATATATCGATTTGACCTTTGGTGGTCTTTTTTTTGACATAACTCGAGAATCACTAGTCCGATTTTGCTCAAACAATTTTAAAAAAATTAAAAATTACAATTCCTTTAATCTGTTCACATAATGTTTTTCTATATACTCAACAGTTTTGCCGGTAAAAATAAATGTATGAAGAAAAAAATATTTTTTGCCTAAAATATTAAAAAAAAAGTAATAAACAAAATGTTATTGATTTTTATGGTAGCGGTAACAAACATTTATTTTTACCGGCAAAACTGTTGAGTATATAGAAAAACGTTATATGAACAGATTAAAGGAATTGTAATTTTTAATTTTTTTAAAATTGTTTGAGCAAAATCGGACTAGTGGTTCTTGAGTTATGTCAAAAAAAAGATATATCTCGATTCCTAGGGGTGACCCAGCGAAACGCTGGGACACGTATAACTTGTTTTTGACCGATATAACATTTCCCGTTGGTTTCATCCCATCCCGATTTTGACTGTCGCATAGTGTAATAAATGAAATTGCTTCATAGATTTTATGAAGCTCTTCATTGGGTGAATGATTTATTCGTTGGAGGAGTGGTCTATTTATTTTATGAAGAGTTTCATTCATTTTATGAACTTCTCATAAACATTGACTTTAATTAAACCTGTTTCACAGATTCTATGAAAAGTTTCAATGAACGAGTTTCAGTGACAATTTTCATTGAAACTATGAAGAAATTCATTACTGAAGTGATGATAATTCTCTCAGTGTGCCACTATACGTGTGCGTAATTACGAAGTTTATTGGTAAAGTAAGCTATTGAAAAATACTGTATTTCGTAATAGTTGTTTAAAGCAGTTATTTTTAATATTATAGTAAACAACTACCGAAACAGTATTTTTGCAGTAAACAGTTTATGTTGCTGGTTAACTTATAATAACTGGAGAACTGTTTGGAATTTTGACTTCAAATATTAATTCGAATGAATTTGTTACCAATTTTGTCAGTTGTTTTAAAATTGTTGTAGTAGGAATTTGTTATTTATTTTGCGACGTTGTTAGTTGTTTTTATGCAAATTTTCAACTTTTAGAAATAACAACATTTTCAGTTATTTTGTCGCCTTTATTTTAACTGTAATTTTTAGTAGATTCTAGCAGCAAACTTATTTGAGTGTAGTTCATTCTAATAATGGGGCTTATTATTTAAAATTGATCAACATTTTGTATGCTTTTTATTTATTTGGTTAAAAATTTTTATCGGTTATTGTAAATATATTTCGTGGAATTGAAAATTGTGTGTTAAATCGAAATACATTAAATTTAATCAGATGGCTTACAACTACTTTTTATTTCCTCAACCATATCAGTTAAAACATTCAGTAACCTTCCTTTTTATAAGTTCGTTTCAATTCTTTGCTCATTGTTTTCCATATCCATATCCTGCAATTCTTTAATAGTTAAATCATACCAAGCATCTATTGAACAAAATAATTGTCGGTGAAAATTAGTTAAAAGTCTTCGTTCAAAATTTTGTATAATTCTTTCTAAAGTATTTTGTAAACCAAATAATTGAAATTCACAAGTAACCAATTTATAACAAGTCATAACGGGATAACAAGTCTGACGCCATGTAGCGCCTAATAATGGACCACGTCCTGTTAGAACCGATCGAAATATTGTAGGATCTTCCTTTAATTTATAATCTTTAGCTGCAATTACATCATTAGCAATGTCAATATAAATTATTTCACGTTTTGCTAATAACTCTTGTGATAATTCATGAACATTTTCCTGTTCTCCGCCATCGGCTAAATGCATTGATTCAATTTTTATATGAAATTTATCTTTAACATATTTCGGATTTGTTATGATAGTACGACAATATGGATAAGCATCCCAAACTTCTTCATGTACATCCAAGGCATCTGTTGGTGACATTATTTTTAGAAATGATGGAATTTTTGACGACCATTGATAGATTTTTGAAGTATATTGGCCCGAATGAAATTTGTTGCCACAAAGTAGAGGACAATTTGTAAACGGTTCATTTTTTAATATCACAGTTTTGCCACAGTTAGTTCCTTCTTGTAGTGTTGCATTAATTGTGTACAATTGAGCCACTTGATATTCTTCAACAGTTAGTGGTAAAGTTATGCGATATTCAATAATTTTCATTATACCAGAAAATTTTGAATTAATTTTTTTTTTTAGAAAATTTGGATGAACTTTTAAAACAAAATAAAAAAAAAAAAAAATACAAAATAGAGAAAAGTGGAACAAAATATTGGACGTTTTTAAATGCAGGGTTCAGAGTTTATACAACTCTCTATTGTTACACCTCAAAAAAAAAGGTTTAAGTATTAGCAACAAAAACTTTTCGTATTACTACACTCAAATAAAAAAGTTTGTAAAAAAATTTGTAAACAGTTTCCAATCGCACTATACTATTTTTATACTGATTATTAGTACAATTTTTATTTTTAGTAATCATTTTTGCTATTCTCTTATTACAAATTACGGATTTTTTTTAATTTTTTAATTTTCGCTGCTGATTTCAGAAAAACATTTTACTAATTTTTCAAAACCAAGTGCTAAATTTAGCAGAAAAATATTCTAATTTAAAAATATTTTTTTTTGGATTTTTTACAATTCTTGTTTAGTTTATATTTGTTACTATTGATATATTCTTAGTTTAGAAATAACACCCAGAAAATTTTATTGCATCTCCAATGCATAAAACGGCAATAACTGGAGAACCGTTTGCAATTTTGACTCCAAATTTCAAGTACGATGAAGTAATTATACGATTGTTACAATCGAAAGAAAAAAATTTTATTTTTTAGATTTTACAGTTTTTTTATTTTTTAGTACAATATTTTGCTAATTTCAGCAGATTGATTTTAAATTACAGTTTACAGCAATTTACTAAAATTTAGTAGCTGCAACTAATTATTTATACTAATTTTATTGTACTAAAATTATGATATTTAGTAAGTTTTTTAACTGATTTTAGCAAATCGATTTTGAATTGCATTTTACATAAATTTTACTAAAATTTAGTAGCGGCTACTAATTTTATTGTACTACAGATCAGCAGACATGTGTTGCTAAAATTGGCAAAAAATACCGCTGGCCTCAAAACAGTTAAATTTCCCGTAATAACAGCAAAATTTTCAGTAGCTATTACAGACTTTTTTGGTTGAGTGTACTACTAAAATATTAGTAGTAACTAATTTGAGCACTAACTACTAAATATTAGTTAGTAAACTTAGGCCGTAATTTTCTAAAACACTTCAGTGAAGTGTTGCGTTATTTCTATAGGAATTGTTTTTGTTACAAAAACAATTTACATTGAAACTTCCCTTCACTTCGCCCAAGTGTTTTATGAAATTAGGTACTTAATAAATTAAAAACTAGTAAACGTATAAATTTTTGTTAAAAACTGTCAACTTGTATATTGTTTTACACTTTATTAAGAAATATATTTTGCCACAATAACGCAAATTAAAATAAATTAAAGATTTCAAAAATTGTTAAAACTTAAACTAATAATTACTTTTGTTCTTTTGTTACTACAAACTTTTTTTACGTTACAACTATATTTACACAATTTAACTTCATTAAATTAAATTGCTGTTTTTGAAAGTAAAGTAAATGTTATAACATCTTCATCATGTTGACTGTTACAACTAAATGTTACCAAACACACAGCCTTAAAGGAAATAGAGTTCTAGTACGAAGTAGTCGTTGTTGTAAAATTCATTGTCATTGAAAAACTCAAGATAATTACCAAAAGTATACTTTGTAGACATTATAGAGACGACAATGTTCAAGAAATCTTCGAAGGATAGAACTTATTTCATACAAAGCCATAAGAAAGGAAGAAATCAACAACTATCCACTGTTAGAGCGAAATGAAAAAAGTTGTGTTTTTATACAAAATTATCGAGTGTTTCATTTAAAAAACTATAAGTCACTTTGAATCTGAGTATGTGTGTGTCACAGAGATGGTGAAGGTACAGTATATCCCAGTAAAGTTTTCAGTTGCAAAAATACTCTATTATTAACCTACATTGTATCCACTATTCCAATTTCAACCTATTACTCATTAATAGTAGAGTACACTCATAAAAAAAGCCCGTACAAATAGTTAAAAATTCTGCTAAAATAACAGGAAATAGTACCTGAATTTGCGGCAGCAGAAATTTCAATGATGTTGAGAATCATGGTTTGCTAAATTTAGGTGACCTAAATTTTAGGCAAAAAAGTTAGTTCACATACAATAATTTATAAGAAATGTTGTTTAATGGAAATGAAAATTACTCAGCTGAAATCAGCACATGTTTTCTGCTAAATTTTAGTTGGTTATAAACAGGTAAAAAATTTAGTTAACATTCAAAAATTTAGAAGAATTTTCGTTTAAAGAAATGAAAGTGGGTCAGTTGAAATCTGCAAAACATTCTGCTAAAATTACAATCACTTTTTGTTATTAATTGAATAAAAACAAATTAATGTAAATATTGTTAATTTTATTTTAAAATAAATTACACAATCGAAAAACACTATTTGCACTTTAGTTTTCTTGCCAATATGTTAAACTCCCGCTGGAGTTGTATTATTTGGTTATTTGGTTCCTTTTTTTCGTCTACCTGCGGGTCGAATTTAGATGAAAATGTTAAAGGGCTGAAATAAAAAAAAAAAATTTCATATTTAATAGTATTCCCTTAAATATAGTTTATATTATAAAACAAACCTTTATTATTTTATAAATACAATTTTAGCTGCGAAAGGTTAATGTCCAGTATACCTCCGTTTTCTTTTGCGTTCCTTTGCTGACTAACAGAAACAAAAGAAAACATGCTCTTATCATATTATTTTATTTACTAGAACTTTCTAAACAAGCGCATATTATTTTTATTTGTATTGGTAAGCGTCATCAGTGATGACTCATCACATACATTAAAATACACACACAAAAAAATAAAAATTAATTCAATCATGAAAACCGCCTTTTCAATCAATTTTATCGTTGAAATTCCTCCAATCACAAAAATTGTCCATTCAATTACAAATTTGTAACTCTTTAAGTGAATAAATTTTCAATAAAATAGTGATACATTTGATTAGGATTTTTATTGGTTTTTTTTTTAAATATTTGATTAAAAATTAATTCGTTGGATTAAAAATTGATCAATATCGTATACCTTCTAAATAGCATATTATATGCATTTGATTAAAAATTAATCCATTGAATTAAAAATTGATCAATATTGTATAAATTCTAAATAAGACTCTAATCTGCTGGATAAAGTGGTAGTTGTCATGCCAACTATAAAAAAATATATTTCTTTATTTTTAGCTTGATTTTCATAACATGAATGCAAATTGCAGGCAGGTTTTATGCCTGCAATTTGCATTCATTTGATAGATTTATTTATACTTATATGAAAAATTCTCTCGCAGAAATTAGTTTTCGTTTTTTTCTGAGGCACAAGGACTCTGTCAAAATTTTTTTGAAAATTAATAAAATAGTTTGTTTTTGTTGAAAACCAAATAAAATATATTTATAAAATATATTTATTTTATTAACTAATATTTTAGTTAATATTATTTAATAATAAATAATATTAACTAAAATATTGATTTTATTAAACAAAATTTCAAAAATTACATTATTTGTTTACAATAATGTTTTAGAATAAATAAATATTCAGATTTAAAATGCAAAATGAAATATATAACTAAATAAAATAATAAACTCAACGAGAATTTATAAAATTTTATAAAAATTAATTTAAAATATCTGTTACTAATATATAAACATTTATAAAAGCAACCACATAAATAAAACAAACGAAAAACAACAACAATATGCTGATGTTTTTCTCTTTTGTTATGAAATGCTTTTGAGCGATAGAATAAAAAAATGGCAAGCAAATTGCAGTTTTGAGCAATTATTTAATCTATTGGATTAATTTTTAATTGACACCTTTTGAAATAATTTAATAAATCGTTTTAATTCAAAAAAGTTTAACAATATTTTTTTGTGTGCACTTACTAGAAATTTTCTAATTTGTATTGGTCGGCAAACTTACCAATACACACTTCACCATCAAGCGCCATCAAGCACCATCAATCACTATACACTAGCGCCCCTATCGTTTTCTTTTGAAAACACAAATATTAAAAAAGTTGCCAATAAATTTATCTATATTAGCTGATAACATTGTCAAAATCATTTATAAAAAAATAACTAAATATCAGGAGGAAAAATTAGTTCAAGTACAGCAGAAATATGTTTTTGTGGTGAAATTTGATAACTAACAACTTTAGCTAAACAACGGATTTAAACGAAAACAACAGAAAAAATTAGTTCAATTGAATTAGAACGCGTTTAACAGACTTTTGTACTAACTTTTTTTTATGAGTGCAGTACAAAAAGTTATGAAGGCTGGAATGCGCGATCTTCACAATGTTGCCGCTAATGTTTAAAAACTGTCTGTGCCAAGTTTCAGCTAGCTCCGCGTTTACTTAGAGCTCGCAGTAGTAGTTATCTTTTAATATTTAGTAATTTGTCATTAGAGTAATTTATACAAAAAGTACACCCATAGAAACAAATCTGTAAAAATAGCAGAAAAAGTTACTAAAAATTAGTTAAAATGATGCTGCAGAAAAAACTGCTAAAATTAGCAGATTTATTTTACTAAATACTAGTAAAATGAGAACAGAAAAATTAAAACTGTTAAATTTACAGAATTTTAGTAATATTAGTTAACTTTCAGTTAATTGAAAATAGCAAATTGTACTGTAAAATCTGCAGAAAATTTTGCTAAATATTTCTACACTAAAAACAGGAGAAACAAACTGTTATATCTACAAAATTTTTGCTATTTTTAAGCTAAATTTAGTTAAATGCAAATAGCAGTATATTCTGCTAAAATCAGCAGAATTATTTGCTAAAAAATTGTAAAGGCTCGATTTTTATTTGCATTTAAAAAAAAAAATTCGAAGAAAAACTTCGAACATTTTTTGATGATTTTTTAGGCTACTAATTATTTAACAAAATTTTTTTCTGATTTTAGCAGGTTAATTTGCTATTCTCCATTTACAAAAATTTAACTCAAAAATAACTAAAATTCTGTACATTTAACAGTTTTATTTCTGCTGTTCCTAATATATACACTCAAAATAGTTTGTAGTTTAAATTAACTGAAAATGTAATTTAAAATAAATGAAAAATCACTTGAAAACCGGTCTACTAATTTTTAATTTAAATCAAAAGAACTTTTCATTATTCTTAAATGTTAATAAATTAACTACAAAATCCTTAAAAAATATTGATTTTTCATTTATTTCATTTTTTTTACTTTCAAAAAATTAACTACAAAATCCGTAAGAGTAATTTTTTGAACTGAACTACACTCAAAATAATACGTCTGTTGGCTAGACAGAAAAATTTGTTAATTTTAGCAAATTCTTTTAGTAGGTTTGAGGTTAAGAAGAAGAATAAACCCTCCTCAAAAGTTATAAACACATTAAATTTGCAAATCAGACTAGATCTAGTTTCTTTTGCTAAATTTAACAAATCTAAATTTAAGTAAGAAATTTGTAAAACTACAGTTTTATCTGTCATTGTACTGAGTCGTAGAATTTATCCAAATTTAGGGTCTCGGGACCCTCCCTGGGCCTAGTCCATATCATGTGCCGGCATATAAGGGCACTCCAATGGAGCAAACATTTTGTCCGTTTTGCTCTATCTCGCTTAGTTTTCGAGATATGGGCCATTTTATGAAGTGAAAAATTTTTACTAAAAATTTCTGAGGGTCCAAGGCCCCGCCAAGGTCAATTTTCGAGTAGAGATACCCCCTTTCGATGGGGTATTACGCGGTTAGGGGTAGTCGAAATTTTCATCAATTTTGCTCTATCTTAGTTTTCGAGATACGGGTCATTTTAAAAAATCGGGAGGAAACGAAATAGCGCCATCTTTAAAACTTCGGATACATTGGTGGCGCTATCTACTGGGTAATAACAGTAACATGAAAATATTATATTTTAACAATTAATTTTGTAAAATTTAACGAATGTGTTAGTTATAAATAGTTTTGAAAATTAACACGCAAAATTAGTTAAAGTACTGAGGATTTTTAGTATTGTGTTAAATGAAGATAACTAAAATCTTTGCTTAAATCAGTGTTTCAACTAAAAGTTTGTTAAAAATTAGTCAAATCGATCTGAAATCGATTTGACAGATTTTTATACTGATGTATTATTTTAAGTGTCCCCAAAAAAAGAGACAAATACTCGATACCCACTACTGATATTTTTAGCAGCACTATTGCCATCTTTTTGCCATCTCACCCACGTAAGGCCTTTCTTTGACACGGAAGACAAAGACCGCCCAGGTCAGCCAAAAAAGTTCGAAGACGATTAATTGGAGGCATTACCAGATGAAGATTGTTGCAAAACTCAAGAAGAACTTGCAAAATCATTGGGAATCACTCAAGCAGCAGTTTTAAAACGTTTGCAAGCAGCTGGATTCAATCAAAAGCAATGAAATTGGGTACCACACGAGTTGAAGCAGCGAGACGTTGAAAGACTATTTCGCATGTCTGAAATGCTGCTTGAATGCCATAAAAACTAGTAATTTTTGCCTCGAATCATTACCGGCGATGAAAAATGGATCCATTACAATAACCTGAAGCAGAAGAAATCGTATGTGAAGCCCGGCCAACGAGCCAAATCAACGCCAAAGCCAAATATCCACGGTGCCAAATTATTATGAGCTGCTGCAATCGGACCAGACGAGCACAGTGGACCTGTAGCAGACACAATTACTTCGTTTGAAGTGAGCATTGGCCGAAAAACGCCCGGAATATGTGACCAGACATGAAGCCGCAATATTCCAACATGACAACTCTCGGCCACATGTTGCAGGACCGGTTAAATACTTTTTAAAAAATAATGGTTTGGTAGTTTTGCCTCACTTCAGAACAGGGTGTCCAAAATAGCCTTGATTCGTTCTTGGTCTCAAAAAATGAGCAGTTCTTTTGGTGTGAAATCCACATGTTGCCAGAAAGATGGGAAAAGGTCATAGATAACGATGGCGATAAATTTATATTGTACCAATGTTTCACACTAAATGCCAAAAATTTGCAAAAATCCCGCATTTTTAAGTAATACACTCAATACGAGTGGTCACGCTGCGATTCAAACCTGGGATGCCTATTTGTTAGCCGTGAACTTCAGCCCTGAGCTATCGACACATATAACATTTTATTGCATAAAAAGTAAAGTAAATGAGTTGTTGTACTTCTTATTTGCATTCGTGATGTCGAAGAATATATATATGCTTATAAAAACACGAAGTTTTTTTTTTCAATTCATTTTTTATTAAAAAATAATTAATATACATTTTAAATTAATTCGGATCCTACGAAGCCATTTGGCTTATCTGTAGGATATATAAATTTTTTTTAAAAGACAAAAATATATTTTTAATAATGAGAGATTTATGAATTCACTAAATTTGTTTAATTTCATTGCGAAGCTATAAAATGTTTTTAGGGAGCGAAGATCGTTAAAAAATTCATTTATAAGTGTTGTGCAGTAAATGCTGTTCACGTTCAGTATTTGTAGTTCACTGGCTATGTTGTTGTTGGATGTTGTTCGTATATTGTTGGTTTTTGGTGTTCGATTGTTGCTATAATTTGGTGTATTGTATGTGTTGTTGCTTGACGAATTAGTGTTGTTGGACCAGTTGTTGTTTTTTGACGAATTAATGTTGTTTGCTGTGTTGTTGTTGTTTGGTGCGCTCTTGTTACTATTATTCACCGTGCTGATATCGTTGTTTGTCGTGATGTTGTTTGATGAGATGTTGGTGTTGCTGGGCGTGATGTTGTTGTATGTGCTAGGATTATTCAAATTGTTATTTAATGTTCCGTCAATGTTGTTTAGCGAGTTGTGTAGCATGTTGTTGGTTATATTATTGTTGTTTATACCGTTATTATTTGATGTATTATTATTATTGTTGTTGTTGTTGCTCATGTTGTTATTAAGCGTATTGTTGAGAATGTTGCTGTTGAGCGTGTTGGTCGGGATGTCGATGTAAATCAATGCATAATTTAGCGTATTCTTCCGTTTTAGGTTTTTTAACAGTATTTTTAATATTTGATTTTGTGTTTGTTGAATGGATCTGCAGTGCGTTGCACTTCGCCATGCTGTTATGCCATGTCTGATATAAGACTCGGATAGTGAAAAATAGGCTTGTTTAAGTACATTGAAGGTAGAGCAGTTACTTAGGTGATAAAGACTGTATGCTGTTTTACGTAGTTTTTTCCTTAGATGTTGTATATGTGGTAACCATTTAAAGTTATCGTCGATATATACTCCAAGGTATTTGTAAGTTTCTACCAGTGTTGCCAAAACTTATTTAGGAAAAAATGCTAGATTTTTTGCATAAAAATGCTAAAAAATGCTAAAAACTAAAAAAATATGCTAGAAAAAATATGCTAAAAAAATTTTATAAAAATATGTTTCAATTTGTTTAAAGAAATACTATTTTAGTGACTTTTTACAATTAGACTGAAAATAAGTTATCTCTAATTATGAATTTAGTTCATTTTATTAACTAAATTTATATAAAAGAAAAATTAAAAACAACTCAAAAGTTAATTCTTGTAAAAAAGTTCAAAAATCCTTTAAAATAAATTTATTATTTGATTTCCCAACTGTCAGGGGGTTTCCATCAGCTGCTTTTAAAAATGCTTTATGAGCCAAAAAATTTCAAGCAAGAAACAGAGGAATAACAGAAAGAATATGAAGAAAATTACCAGCGAATGAGATAAAATGAAGGAATTCGGGAAAACAAAAAAATAATAAAATCGTTTTTACAACAAAAAAAAAACAAAAGTTAAAAGCAAAAAAATTTATTTAAATTAATTAATTATTATTTATTACCTTATTAAAGTTGTTTTGTTAGTGTTTTTATCAGTAATCGCAAAAAAACAAAATATTAACTTTTTCACTTTTCTTTTGTTTTTCTCATTCTTCACTGAAATTAACAGGCCAGAGCATCCATACAAATAATTGAGCACGAGTTAACATAATTTCTTGCGAAGAAAACTCTTTCCTTTAGATCCTCTTTGCAACTGTGTCACTGAAAATATGTTATCTCGAAAAGTTAAAGGCGGATAAACAAAAGTACCTCAAAATGTTTTATTTCTAAAATAGGTGGTAATTTGGAATACTTTGGCGTGTAATATGAATTTCCCATTCAGCCTTAATTTATCTACTCCAAATTAATTTAATGGTTTTTATTGCACGCTCTGTTTGCCGTTTTCAAATTTCTGCATCTTTGGGCTTACCTGCATGAAATTCTTTAAAAAATTTATTTTCGCGATCAGGGTTAATACTTTTTGTGGTGTTGCTTGACGTTGTAAGATTTTTGGTATGATTAAATGAAAAATGTACAGGTGTTACAGTAAAAAAAAAATCAAAATTCACTGAAATTCTTAAAAGATAGGAATTTATCACAAACGCTATCCACATTACCCTCTATGACCCAAACCTAAAAAAACATCAATAAAAATTGCAAAGATTAAAAACGAATCTTATCAACATTTTGCAATTCTATTAATTCTATTTTAAACTCTATTCTTTAAATTTTTATTAATATTTCTTTTTTTTTACCAAAAATTGAAGTATTTTTGTGCAAAATCACTCCTTCACCATAACAACAACAAAAAGTAAAACGAGTAAAAAGTTAAAGCCGGGCATGCCGATTTAAAATTTTAATATTAAAGTACCATAAAGCAATATTTTTATACTTTTGGGATCATTTTTGAATTTCAATCAATCCAACCCTGTTAAATACAAGTTTTCGCTATTTTTTTCCCCCAGAAACATTTTTTTTTTCGCGATTTTTGTTTTTTTTTCGAAAGAAATTTTTTTTCTTTACTCTATTAAATATTTTTCTAAACCCTATTGAATATACACAAAATAACATAACACATACTTTTTATTTGCAGAAAAAAATGTTTTTGGAAAATTTTTGCGAAAAAAATCTATAAAAAAAAATTCGTGAAAAAAATGATAGCTTCCTTAATGTTTTACATATTTAATAAAATTTGATAAATTTATAATTAAAAATGATCCCAGAAATATAAAAATAAAATTTTTTTGGTACCCATCAAAATTTTTAATTGCGAATATCGCGAATACGAGAGCTAACTTTTAAAAACTGCTATCACCATTGAATACAGCGTACTCGAATTAGCTTTACCAGTAGGGTTTCCAGCTTGTTAAAATTTGCAACTGCACAGTGTAATGAATGTGTACGTATAAAAATAGTTCCTAGTACTTACTCTAAAAGTAAAAAAAAATATTTCTTTTTCATATTACATTTAAATTCAAATTAATGTAGAATATTCTAAAAAAAAAAAACAGAAAATAAAACTGTAAAAAACTGTAAAAAATGCTAAAAATATGCTAAATTTTGTTGGAAAAATGCTGAAAAAAATGCCATATGCTAGATACATTTTTTTCATGCTAAATGAATTAAAAAAATGCTAAATCTAGCATTAAATATGCTAAATTGGCAACACTGGTTTCTACCACCCCAATGAGAGTAGTACACGTATCAGTAATGGAAGAGTTGCTATGGTTAGCTGTGTTGTGCAGGCATTGAGAATCATGAAATTTTAGGCTGATATTGGTGGAATTACGGTAAGAGTAAAGTGTTTAAAAATAGATTTTCAAAAATGTGTTAATTATTACTTTGCGTTTATAAATCATCCAATACGTAATCAGTGGTCGCTAAGTCATTAATTTAAAATAATGTAGAAGATAACGAATTATCATTACAAGGTAATGCGTGAGTATATCTCACCCATTACCAAAGTTTTGCTGGGAATATAAAAATTAATTTTTTGACTTATTTTTTTTGAGCAAAAATAAAATTAATATTTTTCAAAAAAAATATATTAAAATATTAAATGTATTAAAATTTTAACAAATTCATTCACATTAAAAATATGAGAAATTATTTGCAAAAATGAGCTTCATGGGACTTTTTAATTGACATTGATTTTAAAAAAATAACCTTTATTTTTGCTAATACTGAATTTAGACTGAGCAAAAAATACCTAGTTTTTGTACAAAACTAGTTTTTCTTTGTTTTTTATGTATGCGTTTTGACAAGTAAAAACTAGCAACGGCCAAAAACTACGTAGTTTTTGCTCAGTCTAAATGCACTATAAAAAAAAAAATAAAAAAAAATAAAGTCAAAAACAACTTTTTTGACCTGAAAATTTCCTTAGGCAAGAATGAAATCGAAATTTGCCAAATAAGTTTTGGGATTTTAGCACATTTAATGCAAACTGCTGAAAAATTTAAAATCAAAAATTAACTTTTATATTTGCTCCAGAAAATCAAAGTAAACAATAACTTTTTGCGTCTGACTTTTCTGATAAAAGGAATAACAGCTGATGTCTCTGCTTTAAGCACCAGTTACGAAATACAGTACCTTTAGTCAGTTTATTAAATAACTATAATATTTGTTCTGTATTTTCCATAGAAAAACAACAGTAGTTAGAGTTAAAAACAACAAAGAAACAACTACTACACAAATAACTGTCATGCAGTAACTTTTCAACTTTTTGCCACCGTCAAGAAATTAGAATAATTTTTTAACGCTGGGTTTCATACTGACAGTTTATTAGATAAGTGTTAGTTAATCCAAAAATTTGTTGTTGTTTTTTGTATAATTTTTGACATTTTCTTTTGTTTCATAGTTAAGTTAAACCTGCAGTATGAGACCCACCATAAATAAACAAGAGCTGCCTTCAAACAAATAAAACTTGTTTTACCGACTAATTGTTTTGAGTGCTGCCTATGAACCAGCCGCATAATTTTAAACCACTTCTTGTATTTTTTTTGCTGGGTTGTATGTAAAGATTCTTTCAACATACATAACTTACAAAATACAATGAGTAACTGTAATCAAGTTAAATATTTAATTTAATTGCAACACTATTATTATATTTTGAAAAGGAAAAGAATACAGAAAAAATTTTGAAACAAAAGGAGTCGTCAAAGTTATTCTTTGCCACCAAGTGTCATTTGTAAGAAGAAAGTGAAGAAGAAGAATAATATTAAGAAAACCAGGAATATAACAAAGATGATTAAAAAAATGACTACATCAGCAATTATAAAATAAAGTTTAAATTTCATGTCATATAATTGCAAAAAAAGTTCGACTAGCCATAATCACTTTGTAACAATTTGTAAGTTAAACGAATATAGACATTTTACTCGGATACCGTAAAACACGTTCATACACTTTTTGTAATACATATTTAAAAATGTGACATTATTGACATTATAGGGTGAAGGTCGGGTTGGCAGAAAATCAAATAACAATTATGATAAAATAATAGCACATTTTGTAGAACATTGCAAATTGAGATTCTTTCATGTTCACTCAAAATTTATGGTTTTAAATATTCTATACAAAAAAAGAAACAAAAACATTTTATCAAAAGCTTTTTTAACTTGTAATGGAAATATTAAAAATTAACAGTTAACATACTGTAATTACACCTTTATTTTCCCAAACAAAAGACATTTTTAGAACTGCCAAACAATTTTTCTTAAAAAAATATCAAAGGCGTATACGTGTTATAAATTTATCATATTAATGTTACTTATACGTACACTAGTAGAAACAAGTCTGTAATACTACATTTATACGTGAAAAAAACCACCTAGTTTTTGTACAACACTACCCAGGTATAAAATTACAAAGGGGCCAGCACTGGCAAAGCACCGAAATGGGTGGTATGAGTGCTTGTTAACAGCGCTTTCCCAACGCCCAAATGATAACACCGTTACACGGTGGTGCCAATGCTTTACCAAGCCCTGGGAAAGCATCCATAAACATAAAAATCAAATGCTTTGCCAACGCTCAAATAAAAAAATTAAAGTGCTTTCCTGACACCCAAATGATAACACCGATCTTTTTAATGCTTTGCAAAGTATTGAGATAGCACTAAGAAACATAAAAATCAAGTGTTTTCCCTGCCACCAAATTATGAGCCCTCATCACTGAAGAATTTTATTTTACTCTAAAAATAGACGATTCTTGGAGTTATTGTATTGTGGAGTCAAAAATTATTTAAGTATTCACTCTTTTGGAGTTTCTTTTTCAAAAACAAAATAATGTTATAGGAAAACAAGTGCTGGGAATTCACCCTTTTAAAGCGTAGGGAAGGCGTCCAAATTTAGTGCTTTGTCAGTACTTCTTTTTGTAAGACCGCGGTCTACTTGCGCTTTGCCAGTGCTTCTTTTTTGTGACCACACATAATTTTTACCTGGGTATTATCAAAGTTATGTGTAAATTGTTGTTGCTTCGGGTATTAACTTCTTTCATAAAAAGAATCGGACGAATTCATTAGAAGATTTGTATGAATTTTTCTTTAAATTTATTGCACGAAACTGTTCTACGCAGATGTCCTGACAATTTCATTTGTAACTCATGAAATACTGGTCTGGTAGTCTTAACCATACTATAGTAGCCCCACTCATTAAAAAATTGAGAGCTTGTACCTACCCAGGTAGAAAATTACAAAGGGGCCAGCACTGGCAAAGCACCGAAATAGGTGGTATGAGTGCTTGTTAACAGCGCTTTAACAACGCCCAAATGATAACACCGTTCCACGGTGGTTCCAATGCTTTACCAAGCCCTGGGAAAGCACCCATAAACATAAAAATCAAATGATTTGCCAACGCTCAAATAAAAAAATGAAAGTGCTCTCCTGACACCCAAATAATAGCAACAAAAACATAAAAATCAAGTGTTTTTTTTCTTGCCACCAAATTATGAGCCCTCATCACTGAAGAATTTTAAATTACTCTAAAAATCGACGATTCTTGGAGTTATTGTATTGTGGAGTCAAAAATTATTTAAATATTCACTCTTAGAGTTTCTTTTTCAAAAACAAAATAATGTTATAGGAAAACAAGCGCTGGGAACCTTTTCAAGTATTGGGAAAGCGTCCAAATTTAGTGCTTTGCCACTACTTCTTTTTGTAAGACCGCGGTCTACTTGCGCTTTGCCAGTGGTTCTTTTTTGTTACCACACATAATTTCCACCTGGGTAGTGATTGTTTGTTTTTTTATGCCTTTTGACAAGTTTAAAACTACAAAAACCAAAAACCAGGTAGTTCTTGCTCAGGTATAAATGTAGTATAACAGAGAACTGCAAAATCAACTTTTTTCTTGATTTAATCATACACTAAAATTCTTATTCACATTTAATCAATCAACAATACTCAATGTTGAATAAAATCACTATCATGCATAGGGTTGCCAGATACAAAAAGTCAAATAACTGGACAAAGGAAAAAATTCACCTGGATTTCAAAAAAATAACTGCAATCAGCAGTTGCAGTTCTATGGTCTGTATGCAGTTTGGTAAAAACTATTGTACTAAAAATTCGTTAAAAATGACCTTGCGGAAAAAACTGCTGAACTTAGAATTACTAAGATAGGAACAGCAAAAACAAAACAGTTAAATATACAAAATTTTAGTTATAAATATTTGAGTTAAATTTTTATTAATAGAAATTCACAACTTAACTTGCTAAAATCAGCAAAAAATTTTGCTAAATAATTAGTAGGCTAAAAAAAAAAAATAATATTTTCAAATAAAATAAAAACTGAGCCTTCTGAAATCAGCAGTTTACTAATTTTTTAGCAAATATTTCTGTTGATTGAGTGCTATTTGCACTCAACTAAATTTAACCGAAAAATAGCAAAGTCTTGTAGATATAAAAGATTACATCTGATCCGATCTGCTCCGATGTACACAGAGAGAATATTGCTGGGCGAGTTTTAATGAAATTTTTTAGTGAACTTACGAAGTTTTCTTCACAAAGTAAATAAACTTTTGTCTAGTTATCATGTAAACTTTTGTCTACACTCAAAAAAAAAAAGTCAGTAAAGTCAGCAAAAAATGTTGCTGTGTCAGCAAATTTTTATTCAGGAGCGTGCTTGCAAAAAAGTTGGTAATTTCAGCAAAAAAAAAAAATAGTAATCTTCAGCAAAAGTTTTGCTAACACTTAGTCGACTGCAAATGAAAAAAATCCTTGCTAAAATCACTAAACTTTTTGCTGAATATTAGTAGACTGAAAAAAACTCAAAAAACTTGTAGCGGCATTTTACTTTAGTTAATTTATTTGCTGAAAATTAAAATATAGAATATGTGTAGAGTTGTTTTTTAGCATTTCTAGTATTTCAGCAAAAAAATTGCTGAAAACTAGTACACTTGATATACAAGGCGTTTTACTAATTTTTCTACTAACTTATTCTTTTTAAGTGTAGTTATCTTTAGAACAAGGACAAGGATAATAGAAATATAATGAGAATGTTCCAAATACGAATGGCTTTTTGTAACTCGATTGCATTATATTGGATGTATAATTTAAAAATGCGGTATTCACTAAAGATGGCGTATCTTTTACACATGGTTTGTGTCTTTAATAGCTCATATGACATTTTGGAGGATAAAAATCTGTCATTTACTCTCACTTAGTCATTGAACGAAAAAGTGTAAGCAAGAAATTTTTTCTTCTACGGCAACATTTTTTGCTGATTTTACTGACTTTTTTGAGCACACTCAAAAAAACAAGTTAGTAGAAAAATTAGTAAAACATCTTGTATATCAAGTCTACTAGTTTTCAGATTTTGTTACATTTTTTCAGCGCTAAACTAATTTTGAACTAATGTTTTACAAATCTGAGTGGCGTTGTAGTGTAATGGTTAGCGCGATGGACTGTTACACATAAGATTGTGGGTTCGATCCCCAGACATCAATTTAGAAAAAATATGTATGAGTTTTCTATCTTTCATACATATAGCAGCGTCCTACTTCGGTGTTCCCATATCACTTAACCATGCCGAAGGAAAATAATATAACAGGGTTATGAACTAAAAAGGGATACGAACTACTAATACGAGTATTATGCAAAAATATTATTGATTTTACTATTTAATTTTTAATTTTTAATTTAATTTATTCACCATTTTGTAATTTGAAAGCCTAGTGGCCAATTAATAAATTACAATATTCCACTCACTTAAGATAATCTTAATTTAGAATTTATAAAAACCCTGATAAGAAAATATATTTATTTGCTACTCTAAAAAATATTATAATTATTATTTTTGATATCCCAATTTAAACGAGAAAGAAATAACTATTGCCATTATGAACTATGTTGTAATAAAAATTATCAGAAAGATAAGAAGATTGTAGTTATTGAAAATTATTCAAAAGCCTCCCTTTATAAGTATGATCAGTACAATTGAAACGCCTTAAGGACGCTGGCAGTGCATTAAACAACAAGACCACACGCCTTTGAAAAGATCGACTTATCAAGGAGTATTGAATGGAACAATTAGACGATTAGACCTAGTGGATCTGGTAAATCTAAAGAAATTAAATATAAACAACGGGCAATTTGTACTAATAACACGATAAAAATATAGCAGGAGACGTATTTTAATAAAGTCATTAAATGACGTTCCAAGAAAACAATTAACGTGTTGTGTAATATGTTCACGAATTCGCACTGAATATATATATCTTATCACTCTGTTAAAGAGCAACTGAATATCCCTAATGTTATAACCCCAAGTACCAGAAAATACCTCGACACAAGGATAATTTTCATTTGCTAAGATTACTATTTTCTTTTTTGTAAAAATCAGATTGCTGATTTTAAGCAAACCGCTTTGGTTGAAATTTCGCACATATTTGCACGCACCCTAATAACTAAAAATTTGCTGAAACACCAACATTTTTTCCCCACTATACTTTTTGTTTTGAGTGTATAAATACCAAAAAGTTTATACATAAAATAGGTGCATACACCGATAAAGTTTCTCAGTTGCTCAGTTAAAGAATTTCTCAGTTAGAACTGAAAAAATTCAAGTTAACTGAAGTTATCATTATCAACTAATATTTCATTTAAATATAAAGTTTTCTGTTACCCTGTTAACAAAAATTTTGAATATTTTATTGATTTTTAACAAAGTCTAAAACAACGGAAACAAATTTCAATTTAATTTTCTTCATTTTGTGCAAAGAAACGTACATTTGGTCCACCAAGGGTAATTGTTCAGTGAAAAGCAGTGGAATTTCAAACATAATTATTTCAGAACCGTCAAGATGGGCAGAAAATATTTGAAGATAAGTTCTTATTGTTTCAATATATTTTCTATAAAAAAATTCCAAATTTTTTATTTGTTTTTAAAAGAAATAAAAACGCACAGAACCAAAGACGGATTACCATAAACTGATCTACATTAATTGGAACTTGACATCATTTGTCTGTTTGTGACTCACATAATGAGGGTTGAACGAAGATTTCCATTAAATGGTTATAAAATTAAAGGTTTGAGTGTTATTATCTCATGTTCTTTGAAATATTAATAAAAACTTTATACAATTCATGCACAATTCTTATTATTTGTCAAAATTGCAGTAAATTTTAGTATTTCAAAAATCTTAGTTACTAAATAGGTACTATATGAAAAAATCTAACCCCTTAATTCATAAATGCTTTGTAAAGTTATATCAGGTTTACAAAACGTCATTTTCATACAAAATTTGTTCAATAAACCTCCTATAATTTAACAAAGCGTTTATGAATTTAGGGGAAAAATTGTAACTCAAAAATCGTTCTTATTAACTGAATTTATTGCAACATTTTCAACTAACCATTTAGTTACTTACAATTAATTTTTTCAACTGATGCTCAGTTAGGGGTATTTCACCTGAGCCTCAGTTGAAAATTTGGTTGCCAGTAACTGAGAAATTTTTTCGGTGTACGTTTAGTAAAATAAAATAGGTGCATACGCTAGTAAACTATTGTTAATATTTATTGTGTACAAATACAACGTTTACACATTTTTTGAAATCTCCTGATATATATATATATATCAAAATTGGGTTAATTTTGTGTACTTACTTCAATCAAAAAAATCATTCAATTGTCAAAATGTTTAATAACTCTTGGCAATTTAATAATAACAACCAATTTATCAAGTTTTGCCAATAACAAGCAAAAGATCCAATACAATGTAATAGTGCACAAAATTCACTTAACTTTTATTGTTAGGAATAAAAATAACCCCGTATGTAAACTTCATACAACATTTAAAGACCCATAAATCAAAACTATAGAAATTTCTACATACGGGAGGAGTATTGTGTATATAAACTCTTCATCAGCAATAACGCCAGCCGCATCATCAACATCATCGTCGTAATAATACCTACTCTCTCTCGCTCGCTCTCTCTCTAGCATGTATTAATATTTAAATACCATTGAAAACAATGAAACACAATCATCCTGATATAAGAACAAACATTGGTAGAAAACAAACTATAAAATACATCATAGAAGAAAGGCAAACATCACCGTCATTATCAGAAACTGTAGTTAAAACAATAGTTTTGCAATGAAACAAACATTCAATATTGTTTACATTTAATATGCTGTTACTTTTACTCATACATGTATACAATCATATTTGATTCTAGCAACTCATTCTTCCTTTATTCGCTCCTGTATTGTTAGTTTTACCATAGTACGTACGATGCATGTATGCTCATGTTCATATTACGGTTTATTCCATATATTGTAAAGAATAAAAGTAATTGATATAGCAAAAGAAAAAGTTCTAATACACACATATAAAGGAGCATACATGCTGACTTTAAAACATCCTTAAAACTCTCATCATTTAACTAAGTAGTGTAGAGTTGCCTGCAAGTTTGCGTACATATCAAGTGACTGTATTAGGGAAGTAATTTTACTATTTAGCATTAAAATACGACTTGAACTAAAATTTAAATTTTATTACACCGATAATGTAGGAATTTTTGTTTGAAATAAGCCATGTGTTAGGCATGAAAAATAAGATGTTTTTTGTTTTCTTGTTTAATCCTAGAAACAGTCTGCGTTCTTTTGCAGTGAAATTTATACCATGTTATCGGCAAGAAATGTAAATAATAAGTAAATACGTTTATCAAATGTCGTAGAATTGCCTACACTAATAGATATATGTCTATAAAATTGTTTAGGCAAAGCTACGATACTTAAAACTACCCAGTCAGAAAAATACAAGGTACTTAAACAAGATACTTCCCAAAATGATAACATTATAAGGACACTTGGGAAACGAAATTTTCAACATTGGCAAAAAGCTGACAAAACCAAAAAATAGATGTTCTGAAAATAGATTTTGCAAAATAAAATTAAAAAAAATTCATATGCATTTTTTTGGTTCTGCCGTGATTTGAACCAGGCCGCCAGATTGTCAGACGACAGCTCTACCCACTCAGCTAACGAGACATATAATACTTGGCAGCTAAAAACATAAATGAATGATAACAGCTGGACAACTACTGACTGTAATTTTTTGAAACTAATATTCCCCCGTTGGGAAAACAGAAAGAGTTGGTCTTACAGGAGCTTTTTAACATACAAAAATATTAATATTGGTTTTATAAAGCAAACAAATTTTCAAATTAAAAAAAAATTATTTAGTTACGCAGCAAAATTTTTTTGAACTGGTTACCTCTGAATCTGTTCTAGAACAGGTGTTTTTACCACCGGGTCCGTGGAACAGGTTCAAGAACCGATTCCTGGGAGTCAAAATGGAAGGTTTCACTGACGCAGAACCAGTTCTATAACTGGTTCTAGAACCGGTTCCAAAGCAACCTGTTCTAGTTTGGAGGAAAGAACCTGTTGCTTTTGGGGCAAACTCAAACAAAAATCACCGACGATAGAACATAAATTAGAACAGGTTGCATGCAAGTACAAGTTGTTCTACAATCGGTTCTTTGCATGCGACAATTTCGCTGGGTATAATATTGTTCTACCTGAAGTCCAAATTCTAATATGATATTGTCATATTAGATTTTATTTGTAGTTAAAAAAAAAAATCAAAAAAAATTTTTTTCCTTGCAACCGGATTTGAACTCGGAACCTTCTGACTACAAACTCTTTTTTAACCAGAGCATTGATTTTGTAACGTTGGCAATTTCTGACTTTATAATACTGGATAATCACATTTTGCAAACGTTGGCATAGCACTCTAAGTCAATACTTTGCCATAGCACTCTAAGCCAATACTGGCAAAATGCTTTTTGCAAAAGCTGGCAAAGCGTTCAAAACAAGTGTTCTCCCAGTCATTTATTTTTAACACCACACTCAAAATAATAATAATATTTTCGAGTTATGCGCCATTTTATGAAATTAACAATTTTTATTAAAAATTTCTGAGGTTCAAAGTTCCCACCAAGGTCCATTTTTGGATAGAGATAATCTTTTCAAGTAGGTGTAATTTGAACAGGCGTAGTCGACATTTTCGCCAAGTTTGCTCACTCTTTTTATTTTTTTTTATTTTTATTTTTATCGGGACATACATTAATTGCATTAAAGGAATTAAATACTTATGCTAAAATCCCAAACGTATTTTACAAATTGTGAAAAATAATCTGTTGGAGGCATGTCCCTATCCGCATTTCATTCTTGCCTAAGGAACTCGTCAGGGGACGATGTTTTTAGAACTTCTGGAAATATTTGTTAAATTAAATTACAAACTCAATGTGAATTTCTTGTTCACTTTTAGTTTTCGATATATGCGCCATTTTAAAAAATCGGGAGGGGAAGAAACAGCGCCATCGGAATGTTTTATTTGATATCTTATTTAATTTCAAAAATTTTTATTCTTTGTAATTTACTTGTAAAAACTGTATCATCTTTCTTTGATTTGTAAATAATTTGAACAGAAAGTGATATTAATTTATGATTTAGAGTCAAACTAAAGAACATTCATTTAAAAATATTTTTTTGTAAATTTTTTTAAATAAAATTTGTTAATGCCGGGAATCGAACCTGGGACTCCAGATTGCCAGTCGTTAGCTCAACTATGTGAACTATCTCGACATGTTATACTTAATAGATAAAAACATATAGACCCGCTGCGCACAAGTATGCCTACACGCCAACATACTGTTAATGCCATGTTAATGGCAACATAATGTTAATGCCATACGAGGGGTACTATTTAAATTTCGGGAATAGCAAATAATAACAAACATTTTCAAATAAAAATGTCTTTATTGTTTTTCAAAATATTCACCTCGATGATCAATATAATTTTGCATTCGTTCATTCCATTCGTTCCATTTGTCATAGCAGTTTTTCCATTCCTCTTGAGACACCTCCAAAAAATGGTTTTTGAACGCTTCAACTGCTTCTTCGGCGCTCGTAAATCGTTGACCACGCAGTTTACCTTTGATATTCGGGAACAAGAAGAAGTCATTGGGTGCCTAGTCAGGATTGTATGGAGGATGAGTCATCAATTCGATGTTTTGACTGCTTAAAAATTCACCTGTTTGACGAGATGTGTGAAAGCACGCATTGTCATGATGGAGAATCATTCGTCTTTAGGGGTTAGTTTTAGGAATTTTTCCGTAGACTTCTGGCAAACAAATGGTCGTGTACCACTCAGAACTGACCGTCCGACGTTGCTCAAGCGGAACAGTGGTCACAGGACCCATTCGGCTGAAGAAATAGACGACCATTTGCTTCGCTGTGCTTCTTCCACTAACAACTTTTGTTGGATTCCGCTCGTCTTGGAATACCCACACTGTCGATTGCTGTTTTGTTTCCGGCTCATACGCATATATCCACGATTCGTCACCTGTCACGATTTTGAAGCACCACGGTCGAACTTTTTAATCATTCCCTTACACAAATCGACGCGAGCCTTTTTTTGAGAGATTGATAAATTATGGGGTATCCAACGAGAGCAAATTTTTTTACAACTAAGTGTTCATGTAAAATCGAATCTATTGAAGTGGAACTAATGTGCAAGGATGCTCTACCTCACGATGTGTCACATAACGATTATGCAATATCAGTTCACGCGCTGCATCGATGTTTTGTGGCACAACAACCGATTTTGGACGACCTTCATGGAATTCGACGGCGACCGAACTACGACTACGATTGAATTGACTATACCAGCGATATACTGTGGGTTTTGATGCTGCTTTATCGCCATACAAAGAACTGAGTTCATCGACACATTCTTGTTGAGATAATCCACGTCGAAAGTTGTGAAAAATATAATAAATCCAACGAAAACCTTCTCTTGAAATTTATATTTTTTGGCCAAACTGAATTTTTTAACTCACTGTAAACAAAACAAATAGCACTTGTACATCAAAACATTGTGAGTACGTTTATGCTAGAAAATGTCAAATTTTGTTATGGTGTTCCCAGATTTTAGCTATTAACATTAGTGTTGCCAGTTCCCGAAATATAAATAGTACCCCTCGTATATTGATCTTTGGATTGAAAAATAATTTATTGTGTTATTTTTTACAATTTAGAGCCTAAAAAATATTGAGCCTAAAAATGGAAAAATTTACAAAAAAGCCTAGAATATTACTTAATATTTGAAATAATGATGGCAACGCATTATTTTTTTTTTTTTTTTGAAATAATGGAAAACGTAAATGGTTATTAGTAACTTATTATTATATGTTTTAAAATAATACAGAAAATAAGTCGGCGCCATTACTGGTAGTCCAAAAAATAATGACATCCCATTACCGTTTCTAAACTGGGAGTAGACGAAAAACATCATATTTAGATTTTTTTTTATTGCAAATAACAATCTACCCTTCTAAAACCAGCAGTATGCTAATAAGCAACAAATATTTCTGTTGATTTTAGCAGATTTTGCAAACAGATTCTGTTGATTTCAGCAGGTTTTTCTATAGAGTCATTTTAAACAAATTTTAAGTTAAGTTTTAAGTTACTTCTTAAATAGTTAGTCGAACTTGGCCCAGCCTATATTTATATCTTGCTTCAACAACAGTATTGTTTTTCTACACAAATTTTAAACTTCTTCGCGTTTTATAACCTAAAAATTAAAACATGGTTTGATTTTTGTTTGAAGTTGGTACCACTGAAAGTTTGGCCTTGAAGGCTTATTGTATTGTAACAATAAAATAAATAAAAATAAATTTATTATACAAAATTCAACACAATTGTAAGTAAAATTAAGTGCCACTTTAATGTAACATATTGTACTGAAATTTCTTCACTGTTATACTATTTGTTATTATTATAGTATTAGAACCGCGGGTGTTTATTGCAAATTGTTTATATCTTAACAAGATATTTATACAAATTTTGCAATTTCATGCAGATGAAGTACACCCATAGAATAAAGTTTGTAAAAATTTATGCAATTTTAGTTAAAAATTAGTTACAACATTTTTTTTTGTTGAAAAAAGCTGACCAAATCAACAGAATTTGTTTCCTAAATATTAGTAAGATAAAAACAGCAAGCCAATTCTGAAATTAACAAAATTTTTTGCTGAATATTATTTCATTAAACATCACAAAAAAAAAAATTAAAATCGGGCGAATATGTGATTATGTGTGCCGCCGTGAAGGGAACTTCAATTAACGATTAAATAAATATGGTGAAATATATAAAATAAGTGTAATAAAAAGTTGGTCTGCGTCAAATATTTTAAGTACACTCATAGAAATAAATCTGTAAAAATAGCAGAAAAATAAATAAAAATTAGTTAAAAATGATGTTGCAGAAAAAACTGCTGAAATTAGCAGATTTTTTTTGCTAAATACTACACCTTTTGCAACTGTAATTCAGAAAATATCAATTGAAATTCAGAATTTCCATTTGAAATTCAGAAAATATCAATTGAAATTCAGAATTTCCATTTGAAATTCAGAAAACATCAATTGAAATTCAGAATTTCCATTTGAAATTCAGAAAACATCAATTGAAATTCAGATTTTCCATTTGAAATTCAGAAAATATCAATTGAAATCCAGAAAATATCATTTGAAATTCAGAAAATATCAATTGAAATTCAGAAAATATCATTTGAAATTCAGAAAATATCATTTGAAATTCAGAAAATATCAATTATTATTCAGAAAACATCAATTGAAATTCAGAAAATATCAGTTGAAATTCCGAAAATATCAATTGAAATTCAGAAATCGTCATTTGAAATTCAGAAAATATCAATTGAAATTCAGAAACCGTCATTTGAAATTCAGAAAATATCAATTGAAATTCAGAAAATATCATTTGAAATTCAGAAAATGTCAATTGAAATTCAGAAAATATCATTTGAAATTCTATTGATATTTTCTGAATATCAAATGACGATTTCTGAATTTCAATTGATATTTTCTGAATTTCAATTGATGTTTTCTGAATTTCAATTGATATTTTCTGAATCTCAAATGATATTTTCTGAATTCCAAATGATGATTTCTGAATTTCAATTGACATTTTCTGAATTTCAGATGATATTTTCTGAATTTCAATTGATATTTTCTGAATTTCAAATGACGGTTTCTGAATTGCAATTGATATTTTCTGAATTTCAAATGCCGATTTCTGAATTTCAATTGATATTTTCTGAATTTCAATTGATATTTTCTGAATTTCAAATGATATTTTCTGAATTTCAATTGACATTTTCCGAATTTCAAATGATATTTTCTGAATTTCAATTGATATTTTCTGAATTTCAAATGGAAAATCTGAATTTCAATTGATGTTTTCTGAATTTCAAATGGAAATTCTGAATTTCAATTGATATTTTCTGAATTTCAATTGATATTTTCTGAATTACAATTGCAAAAGGTGTAGTAAAATAAGAACAGGAAAAATAAAACTGTTAAATTTACAGAATTTTAGTTAAGTTTTAGATAAATGAAATTAGCAAATTGTACTGTAAAATCTGCATAAAATTTTGTTAATTAATAGTGAACTAAAAATAGCAAAAACGAACTATTATATCAATAGTTTTTGTTATTGATAAGCTAAATTTAGTTGAATGCAAATATTTGTTATATTGCTAAAATCGACAGAAATATTTGCTAAAAAAATTGTAAACTGCTGTAAACAAAAGGTTCAATTTTTATTTGCATTTACAAAAAAATTGAAAAAAAAAACTTTGGAAATTTTAAATTTTTTGGTGATTTTTTAGGCTACTAATTATTTAGCAAAATTTTTTGCTGATTTTAGCAGGTTCATATGCTATTTTCCATTAACAAAAAATTAACTCAAATATAACTAAAATTCTGTATATTTAACAGTTTTTTTGCTGTTCCTATCTTACTAATATATAGCAAAAATAATCTGCTAATTTAGCAGTTTTTTCTGCAGCATCATTTTTAACTAATTTTTAGTAGTTTTAACTAAATTTTTTACAGACTTTTTACTATTAGTGTACATATGAAATGTATTTCAGATAAACCAACACATACTTTTGCCTTTTTCAGAATATTTTTATTAGTCCATTCCATTAAAGATAACAGAAACATTTTAATTTTTCAAGATTCCATCAATACCTCTCCTAAACACCAACATACCACACAGACACAGACATTATCCACAGACACTTATTAACCTAATTAAGATAACCATGCAGTTTTAAAATTTATTATTTAAATTAAAAGTTGTGAATGTAAACTTGTTTCATTCATTTAAATACAATAATGTTCAGTGTCAAGATCAAAGTTGCTGTACAGTAAAATGAAATCCAGTATTGAGAAAACATTCGAAATAATATAAATAAACACAAGCTCTTGGTAATGCTTTTAATTAAAATAATGACGTTATAGCGTAAACAAAAATTAAACCTTTAAATGCCAAATGAGTGCAAACAGGCTTAAGTTTTTATAGTAATATTTTGACAGAAATTTTGAAACACACTGATAGAAATCAACATGTAGAAATAGCAGCAAAATCTACTAAAACTGCAGGGATAAAAACAGCTGACACAAACAATTAAACTTTTTGTAAATACAATTAAGCTTTTAATTGAAATTGAGCCTGCAATTGCTGTTGTAAATAGAAACAACATGTTTGTTCCTTGATTGCTAAATTTATTTCAATTAAATAGTTTGTTGAAATTCAAACCAAACTTTAACAATCGAATTTGTTGATTTTTTTATTTTTTAATTAAAAAACACCCTTTAATTAAAAATACATGTTTTTTTAAATTTTTTTTATTTCTGAAAAAAATTTTTTTCCTATAAATTTCAGTCATATTTTAATCTAAATATACAAAACATTTAAATTTTTTTTTTATTTAATTTCGGCACTTTTATATTTTTTTGTAAGCGTTTATGCATATGTATAATAGAGTTGTGTCGTTCATAAACGAACTTGTTCAATTGAACGATTTAGTCTTTTGATTGATATGAACCAGTTCATCATTATTCGGTTGTTTTGGTTCAATCGTTCATTCTTTTATTCATAGGACAAATTATGTATTGTATATAGGGTTTTTCTTTTCCCGGACTTTTTCATTTCCCGGGACAGCGGGATTTTTTCTTATAATTTCTCGGGATCCCGAGAATTCCCGCTCGTTAGGAAATAAATATATCCGGCGTATGTTGACCTGAAAAACTCGATTTCTATTAAAACAACTTACGACAAAGTTTATCTTTTGGTTGTAGTCATGAGAAAATCTACTTAATATATTCTGAAATAAGGGCTTATTATAAAATATCCATGTCTTCTACTTTTCGTCTAAATCTTTTTATAAAAATAGACACTAAAATATTATTAAATAGTTTTTTAAGTTTAGTTGGTATTTTTTGGACAGAAATTTTTTATGCCACAACTACTTAAAAAATTATTTAATTTTCATTGCTGAATTTTAAATTAATATATAAAAAATCCAAAGTAATTTGAAAAAGCATCTGATGCATTATTTCAAAAATAATAGTAAGCTTTAAGAGCAGCGAGAAGTTTTCAACTCAGTGATGCTCAAAAATATATTTTTTTAAATATCCCAGAGGATGATTTGCGATGGAAATCGAAATATCGGAAGAAAATAAAAAATAAAATATTGAAAAATAAAATTCAAAATATTTGGATTTTTTTTTTTAATTTATGACCTAAATCCAAACAATACTACAAATATAACAACATCAAAGGTCAACAATATTTAATGTAACAAATAAATAAAATTTAGAAAATACAACTAAAATAAAGGAATAGCAATTGAAATTTAAATTAAATTATTTGAAGTAATAAAAACTCAAAAAACATTAATTGAAAATACTAAAATATCAGTAATTTTTTTTTTAAATTTTAATGTCGTGTTTTTTTTTGGAGGTTTTTGGAACTCAAATACTGATGGTGAAATATTGTATATATTGCTTTATTTGAACAAAGATCATCATTAAAAAAAGAAAATTTCCGAGGTACGAGTATTTTTGTTGGTATTTAAACTTTATAATGACTAATAAAATTTGTTTTCGGTTTAACTAAACCAAATTCAACTGACATCTCAAAAAACTAGGCCTAAATAATTTTTTTTATACCTACTAATTCATTTTATTAAATTTTAAATCGCATCTTTTAATTTTAAATATATTTTATTTAAATTATTTTCAAAACAATCAAATGTAATTCAAAATTTATTTTACAAATAAATAGAGAAAAAACTTATGAAAAAAACTTTCCTAGAACCAGTGGTTGACAATAAATGCATTTTCAAGTACTACCGAGCACTATCCATCAGACTGTCTTTATGGGGTTTTCTCTAGGTTATAATCTAGATTTTTAGTTTTTGTAAAGGGTGGTCCAACCATAATACCTTAACGTCAAGTTTTTTGCCCAACTTAAATTGACATTTCTTTGTTTCAGTGTTTGACAAATTCAACTATAGAGAGGTACACAATTGAGCAGCGCCTTAAGATTGTTGAAGCCTTTTACGAAAATGGGCATTCAAATCAAAATGCATTTCGTGCACTTCTTTGGTCAGCATAATCGACTAAATATATCCACAATCGGGAGAATTCGGCGCAAATTTCAACAAACCGGGTCTGTACGAAATGTGAAAACACCTGTGCGTTCTCGCCCAGTTGTTTCTGCGGAAAACATTGCTGTTGTTCGCGATAGTGTGGCAGAAGAGTCGTCAACCTCGACTCGTCGTCGGTGTTCGCTATCGCGAGATGATAACGGACTTCTTGTGACAAGAAATTGAGGATATGGACCTGGACGATATGTGTTTTCAACAGGATGGTGCCATTTGCCATAGAGCCAACGAAACAATGGCTCTTTTGCGCGTGAAATACAATGGCCGTGTTATTTCACGTCGTTGGCGATGTTAATTGGCCGCCACGATCCTGTGATTTGACACCGTTGGACTTCTTTCTTTGGGGATATTTAAAAGAAAAAATGTACGTCAATAAGTAAAGAACAATTTAATAGCTAAAGGATGAGATAATTTGGCACATTAACGACATTGAACCTTATTTATGTCTCAGAGTCATTGAAAATATGGATCATCGGATAAAAGGTATGCCACTGAAGCCGTAGCTAGCATTTGGCCGATATTTTATTTCACACATAATTGTCATAGATCCTTCTATCATAATAAAAAATATTAAGATAACTCTCTGAAAACTTTTTGTTTCATTTACAAATAACATCGTGTGTTTTGGTTGGACCACCCTTTTGTTTGTTTTTTCATATTTAAACGTTTTTTGTTTGAATTTTCGAAACACTACACACACACACACAACACACACGTTCATATTTTATTGGCTATGTTTGTGTGTATGAGTAAAGAATTTCTTGTAATTTGAATTGAATATTTTTTTGTTTTAAAACAGAAAACAACGAAATTATTTAAATAATTTTTTATAAAAATAGAATACACAAAAAGTTAAACAATATGTTTCCATGTATTTTAATTGATTTTTGAATTGAAAACAAACTCTTCCTATTACTTTTAAAATAAACCTCAATCGGTTATGGAAAAGATATTGCGAGTGTACCCAGCAAAAACATGGTAATGACAGGTCATTACCATACGGATTACCAAGTAATGATGGGTCATTACCTTTTTCATAACTTTAAAATACAAAATAATGACTTACCGATAATAAGTTATAGAAGTACTTACATATTCGTGCAAAGTAATCACTTACTGGTAATTGATTAAATAAGTACTGGTTAAGTCTTATTTATATTAATATTTTATTTTATTTATATATTTGTTTTGAACTAAATAGGAAATTTTCCTAGGTAAAAAGTTTTTTTTTTCCAATATTACCAACTATTTTGCAATGTAGGGTAACCACTTATTTCCTAACTTCTGAGTAACCACTTATTCTATCTTTGTGAGTAACTACTTATTCTTTCACTATGCGTAACTCGTTATTTGCACTTTTTTTGTAAGCGAGAGGGTAATGACCACCCATGAATTTTTGGACATCGCGAACAAAAGTAATGTTGCGAGTAAATAGCCTGGGAAGTAGTGAAACCCTTTGTGTGCTACTTACTCGCTTAATTATTCGGTAATGTCTGTTTTTGCTGGGTATGTATATATAATTTGGGTAGCCCATATAAGACTATATATTGTACCACTTAATCCAAAAATGTTATATATAATTAGAGAAAATTAATCTTAACCCATTTTTTACCAACGTTTCTTTAAAGACGTTTCTTTAAGGGCCTATAAGTTTTGATAAGAAGGCGATATAACAACGTAAATAAAAGCATTTGAAAGTTTGATGCCTAGGCCTAAAATGCAATTCAAATAATTATAAAAACCGTAATGTCAGAGTTGCCATATAACGATTTGAAAAAAAAAAAATATAACGATTTGAAAAAAAAAAAAAAATGTATCAGATCAAAAATCAGATACGATTTCATCTGATTAAAACATAATTTAATCAGGTCAGATCTAAACTGATACAATTAGATAAAAACTGATAAACAACTGATACAATTTTATCGGGCCATTTTTCGGATAAAATGGTACATGGATCACTCTAAGTTATATATTACCATATAAAGCTCCAAATTATTTTTTTTAATAGGGAGTTCGTGATTTTTATAACCAAATATAGGCCCATAGGGTTATACATAATCATATCTAGTGAATGTTCTGTTCATATCTGAAAACATATACTAAATTTCTTAATCTCTTTTTCCTATTTTGGTACAAAATATTAGCCAACTACACCGGTTTAAATATTACCAAAAAAAGTGTATAAACAAATTTTTGCTGATTACTCTTACTGAATTTGATGCGCTTCGCGAAATATGACGCAAATCGTAGATAATTTTTTTTTTTTAACATTATAGGGTTAAAGTTATCTTAATTTTACATTAAAACTTTACAAATATATCAACCCATCATATTAATATATCCAAAAATAACTGTCAAAACAAAATAGAAAAAAAAAACTTCAAGAATTATTTGAATTTTCTTTTCAATAATTTTTATAAAGTCATAAATTTCGGAAAAAAACCTAAAGTTCTTAAATGAATTATATTCTTACTTTTTAAAATGAGAAAAACTATTTTAGTTATGAACTTTTGATGCATCAATATTTGGATAGAAAAATTTACTATTCTACAACTGCTACTGTCAGACATCATAATATATTATGTGCCTTCAATTTCAGTAAAAACAAAAATAATAAAAAAGAAATTCTATGAAAATTCTAAACTTTATGATACCAACTGGTATTCTTTGTAACAAATTGTTAAAAATTCTCTTTTAACAACTTTCATTTTGTATTTCTGCACTTCTTTCTTACTTATTTTTTTTTTCTCTGTCAGTATTATTTTCTTACAGAAGAATTGTGCAACATTTTGTTAAATATCTTTACGAGTTCAATAATAAAGTTTGAAATTCATTGTATGAACAAACAGGGGAAAAAGAACTTAAAATAATGTGAAAAAAATTATATCAACATTTTGGTATTTACTCCTTTCTAAATACGGTATGAATGAAAGCAATATGCCTTTTTCCTTTTTTAAGTAATCGAAAATTTTTGTTTCAATGAGAACTTAAATTTGATGAATTTTTTAATTTAACAATTTTCTACATATGAACAAATATTGTAATTATAAAGTTAAACCATATTCTTCTAGCCTAACAACTGCTGCCAGAACAGATATGTTCAAATGCAGAGGATGGCATCACAAAAAAATAAGTTATAGCGTCATCGTTATCACCAGGTGGCACTTTGTTTAGTAAACTGACACTTTTCTTTTTTATTCAAAGCTTATAAGCTTAGCTAATACCAGACTGATACTAAATACAGGGTGGCGCAAAATTACCTAAGGGGTTTGAATTCCTTATAACTTTTTTATTATAATTAAAAAAAAAAATTTTTTTAGTATTTTGTAAAGAAGACTTGGGGAATTTAAAATGGAACAGTACACAGTTGAACAACGTGCCCAAATCGTTTCCGACAAAAAGCTGAAGAAAATCATGATTTTGTTCATAATTTAATTATAACCGACGAAGCCCATTTCCAATTAAATGGGTTCGTTAATAGGCAAAACTGCAGGATATGGGCTACGAAAATCCAAGAGTAGTTTAACAACGGCAATTACACCTACTTCAGTGTACTGTTTGGTGGGGTGTTTCGTCGGAAAGCATAATTGGCCCATATTTTTTTGAAAATGAACACGGTGTTCGATATCGGACAATGTTGGAAAAAATTTTAGATGCAGCCGTGGAAAACCATCCGCTAGTGTGGTTGCAAGAGGATGGATCCACAGCGCACACTCCGAGGGACACAATGGCTCTTTTAACTCAAACCCCTTCGGTAATTTTGCGCCACCCTGTAGTTGCTCAGGTAGTATTAAGTTTTAGCTCCCACTACCGCTGAGTAGTGTAAGTTCTGATCTTTATAATTCACCTAGTGCCAAATTAGACAAAAATAACATGTGAAACAACAACAATTTTGTAATGTTTAGAAAAAAACATAATTGCAATTTATATGATTTTAATTAAATTAGATTTACTGAACTGAAACTTGTATTTTTTATTAAAGAGGTGTTTTCTAATTAAAAAATAAATAAAAATCAATAAATTCGATTGTTGAATTTTACTTTAAATTTCAACAAAATATTTGGTGGAACCAGAAGGGTCTCATCTATTATGAGCTGCCGAAATCGGATCAGGCTATCACAGGGGATGCGTTTGAAGCGAACATTGTCCGAAAAATGCCCGGAATATGCGACCAAACATGAAGCCGTAATATTCCATCATGAAAACGCACGGACACATGTTGCAAGATTGGTTCAAAACTATTTAGAAATCAGTGTTTGGGAAGTTCTGCCTCACCCGCCTAATAATCCAGACCGTACCCTATCCGAATACCATTTGTTTCGATCGATGCAGAGCGCTCTCACTGGAATACGATTCACTGCAGAACAGGGTATCCGAAATAGGCTTGATTCGTTCTTGGCCTCAAAAAATGAGCAGTTCTTTTGGCGCGGAATCCATTTGTTTCCAGAAAGATGGGAAAAGGCCATATATAACGATGGCCAATACTTTGAATAAATTTATATTGCATCAATATTTTTTTTTTTTTTAAAGAGAAGCAAGACTCTGGAAATTCTTCCTATTAATTAACGTGTAGCTTCCTTTGGAAAGGGGATAGAGAAGAAGTGAAAGGTAGTGAAAGATGAAGGGCTTCAAATATGGCAACACTGTAATTGAGCGAGATGATGAATTTTAGAACAGTTGTTGCGCGCCATCTGATGTTGAGTTGGCGAACTTTGTTGAAGCTTTTTAGTTCATAGTCCTGTTATATTATTTTACTTCGGTGGGGTTAAGTGCTATGGGAACACCGAAGGAGGACGCTGCGATATGTATGAGGGATAGAAAAAACTCATACATATTACTATTTATACCCACTACATGGAGAGGGTATTATAAGTTTGTGCTGATGTTTGTAACACCAAAAAATATTGTTCCTAGACCCACCTTATAGTATACCGATCGGCTCAGAATTTTTTTAATTTCGATTTAACGATATCCGTCTGTCGGTCCGTCCGTCTGTCTGTCCATGCATTCTTGTGCGCACTCTACAGTTCGCAAATCTTAAGATATTTTGACGAAATTTGGTACACCGACTTGCGTCGGCCCAAGGACGACGCCTATTGGTTCAAATCGGTCCATGTTCAGACCTAGTGCTCATATAAGGGTACCCCCCAAAATTGTCTTTTTTACACGCTGCAGGTCGCAAATACGAAGATATTTCAATGAAATTTGGTGCACAGACCTATGTCGGCCCAGGGACGAAGCCTATTAATTTTGGTTAAAATCGGTCCATGTTTAGACCTAGTGGTTTTAAGGGTCCCCCTAAAATTGGCTTGGTTACACGCTGCAGGTCGCAAATACGAAGATATTTCAATGAAATTTGGTTCGCTGACTTACATGGTCCGAAGGAAAAAAAAGCCTTTGATTCTAGATAGGATCGGTCCATATTTGAACCTATCGCCCATATGGGCTATATTTTCGATTTTCTCTTCTTCTATGATTTTATAGAAAATTTTGACACAAATCTGTTTTAACCCATTCAAATTTCGGATCCAAACATTAGTTGGCTTTAAGTCAGACTGCTGTAGGGTTTTATATAGTCGGCATGCCCGATTTTAACCTTTTTACTCGTTATCATAAATTGATGTTGCCTTAGTTGGGGCTCGAACCCGCAACCTCAAGTGTAACAGTCCAACGCGCTGACCATTACACCACAGCGCCCACAAATAAAAGCCCAAAATTTTTCAAAAATTCCGCATTTTTAAGCTATACACCGATAGCATAAATTTTAAACAAATATTTAATTGTATCTACAATGTAATTCATTGATATTTGACCTATTAATGTCGCTAGGTAGGCCAGAAAAGTACAAATAGGAAAGCGATGGCAAGGTACTTTAACAGGTGTTACAAGTCCTAGCAAAAAGTGCTTTAGAATTCTCAAAATGATAACATTACTAGAAAAAAGGACCGGCTATTCAAAAAGCGCCGGAAAAGCACTGGGGAAACAAAATGTTCAAAGTTGGAAAAACGCTGGCAAAATTAACAAATAAGTAGGTGGTCTGGAAATACATTTTTCAAAATAAAATTAAAAAGAATTCATATGTATTTTTTTTTTTTTTTTTGGTCCTGCCGTGATTTGAACCCAGGCCGTCAGATTGGCAGACAACAGCTTTACACTCATAGAAATAAATCCGTAAAAATAGCAGAAAAAGTTACTAAAAGTTAGTTAAAAATTATGCTGAAGAAAAAACTGCTAAAATTAGCAGAGTTTTTTTACGAAATACTAGTAGAATGAGAACAGTAAAATTAAAACTGTTAAATTTACAGAATTTTAGTTATATTTAGGCTAACTTCTAGTTAATTAAAAATAGCAAATTGTACTGTAAAATCTGCAGAAAATTTTTATAAATATTTGTTGACTAAAAATAGCAAAAATAAAGTGTTAAATCTACAAAAGCAAAAATAAATATCAAAAATAAACTGTTAAATTACAAAATTTTTGCTGTTTTTAAGTTAAATTTAGTTGAATGCAAATAGCAGTCTATTCTGCTAAAATCAGCAGAAATATTTGCTAAAAAAATTTTAAACTGCTGTTTTCAAAAGGCTCGATTTTTATTTTCATTTAAAAAAAATCGAAAAAAAAACTTCGAAGATTTTAAATTTTTTGGTGATTTTTTAGGCTACTAATTATTTAGCAAACTTTTTTTTGCTGATTTTAGCAGGTTAATTTGCTATTCTCCATTTACAAAACTTTAGCTCAAATATAACTAAAATTCTGTATATTTAACAGTTTTATTTTTGCTGTTGCTATATTACTAATATATAGGAAAAATAATCTGCTAATTTAGCAGTTTTTTTCTGCAGCATCATTTTAAACTAATTTTTAGTAGTTTTAACTAAATTTTTTACGGACTTTTTTCTATTAGTGTACCCACTAAGCTAACAAGACATATAATACTTAATGCTTTAAAATAATGCTAAAGGTAAAAACATGTAACTTCTCTTCCTACACTCTCAAAACTATTCCGTTGTGACAACCGAATTTTTTTCAACCGAATTGGCTCGGTTGGTGCAACCTCGTAATTCGGTTGCCTCAACCGAATTCAGTTGTGGCAACCGATAATTCGGTTGTTGCAACCGAATTGAAATCGAATTCGGTTGTCGCAACCGAATTGAAATCTAATACGGTTGCCACAACTGAATTCGGTTGCTGCAACCGAAGTACGAGGTTGCAGCAACCGAATCAATTCGGATGGCAAAAAATTCCGTTGCCACAACGGAATTGTTCTGAGAGTGTAAGTGAAACATCTGTAATTGCAGCAAAACTTTTCTGAGTGTAGGCATCAAAAAGTTGTAGTGACATTTACAATATCCTTTGTAGAGTACATTCTAACCCCTAAATTCATAAACGCTTTTTAAAATTATAGGAGGTTTATTGAACAAATTTTGTATGAAAATGACGTTTTGTAAACCTGCTATAACTTTAAAAAGCATTTATGAATTGAGGGGTAAGTAAACAAACATTTAATTCTATCTGCAATATAATTAATTAATATTTGACTTCTTCGCCAATATTTTATGACAAAGATAACCGGATTTAATAATAACTTTTAACAAGTTCTCACAACCCTTAAACTTAATAAACACTTTTACATTATTAACCCACATTATATGTAACTAATTTAACTACTTATTGTTAGTTCATTATAATACTAATTTAAAATTTATAGTTAATAAAAAAAAAGTGAATATTTTTCATCTGCTGCATGCAACCCTTTCGTGATTTCTGCACTTGGTTTATGGTGTATTTTTTACAGACAATATTACAATTATCATTTGCCATAAATTTATCATTTTTAGTGACTTTTTAACTACATTTTCCTCTAGTTTTTTTTCTCTTTTTTTGAGTCTCAAGTTAAAATCTTGGCTAACATTTAAATCTGTTCCTTCCCCATGAAATAAAAAAAAAAAATACGAAAAAAAGAGCTGGATGAGTAAAACAAATTTCTACGCACGACTAAACTGAACTGTTTTATTTCTCACTTTTTTATTGCGGTAGTTTTCAAATATTTGTAAGTTAATTTTCAGTTTGCCAACATGAGTACGAATACATTTAGAAATAGTTGTATGAATGAATGAGTTTTTCCTCATAAATCTAGGTTTGTTGGTAGAAATGCTCCATGCATTTGTGTATATTTTTTGTTGGTCAAATGTAATAATTGTGTTAACATGCGATTTTGAAAAAAAGTAGACAAAAAAAGAAATGGAAAAACGTTATAGAAAATTGCATTTTCTATTAGGTTTTCTTTTTTTTATTATTTCATTTTTTGTTTCCACCATTTTGTGTTTGCTCCTTTTTAGATTTCGTGTACAACTTGCTAACAGCATCTTCTATATTGGTCATGCATAATAATGTGTTGGCCTGACTCTTAAGGGTCAAATAGAGCACAAACATATGATTACCAGTTTAAGTTACTTATAAGCTTTATGATTTTATATTGTATAATAATGATACTTGTTAAGATAAGTATGACGATGATGATGATGATGATGATGATTACATTGGTTTCCATACAAGCGTTTAACCATGAAAATGACTTTATTTAACTAATGCCTGACAAAAGGTTTTAAGTAGAATTCAAAATGTGTTTAATTTGCGAAGGAAATTTCTTGTGAAAACTAATGAATCTGTTGTATTAAAATTGTTAAATAGTTGTTTTTTGGTACGTTTTCATACAAAGTACGGGTGGTAGTATTTTCTACATTTTTGGCTTTCTTCTTAGCCATACAATAACAACTTCTTGGCCAAAAGATATACAGTATGCATATCAACATTTTTCTTTTTTCGAGTATATGAATAATTTTTTTTTTTTTATATTTGCAAACTTTAATTTTAATTTTGCAAATATAAAAAAAAACATAAACTCTTGCTTTGAATTATGGTCCTAAATAAAAAAGAAACTTATTCTCTTTATGATGTTTGACTGTTTTTTCTAAAAACCCATCTCAATTTCAATGAGATACAAAAAATTGATTTATCGAACGAACGAAAGAACGAATGAGGTGTATGTATAGTTGATCTTTTTTATTTGGTTAATGAATGTTTTTTAGTTTGACCCTAGATCATAAATTAAAATCTCTTTCTGTTTTTAATTATTTTTCAAATTAAAGAAAGATGATACAATTTTCACAAGTAAATTACAAAGAATAAACATTTTTTTGAAAGAATTCGATAAGGCCAGCAAGACAGAATACAGAATACGTATTTTCGGCTTTCGCTATAAAAATTGAACAAAAAGACCGAATAATGATGAACTAGTTCATATCCATCAAAAAAGTTAGTCGTTCAACTGAACTAGTTTGTTCATGAACGATACAACTCTGTTATACTATACACACGCATAAACGCTTATGAAAGTGCCGAAAATTACTCTGAGTCTTGACGAGACATCGATTTGTTTGCCTAAGAACTAATCGTCGGCAAAATAAAGGAAAAAAATTTGTTCATTTATTTCAGGTGGGGAATACGTAATGTCAGACAAGTCGCAAATTAAACAATTTATTTTAATTTTTTAATAAATTGTATCGACATTTTTTCGATTAATCAATTAGTGGTTTTAGACATGTCTTAAATAGCCTTTCAAGGTCTTAAGTTTTTTAAATGTAAATAAAAGACTATTTATCCGTCAGTCCATCTCCAATATATACAAATTGCCTGCACTTGTACGTAAAAACCATACGTCAATGTGGCAACATTTGCGAAAAGGTGACACGGAGGAAATAAGAACATAAACAAAAAAATCTAAAGTAGAATGTTTGTATATGTACAGTCTGACAATAAAAATATAAACAATAATACAATTTAATGGAAAATCACTGCTGAGGCCTGTCCATAAAAAAGGCAGAAACTGGATCTAGTCTGATTTGCAAATTTTATGTGTTTATAACTTTTGAAGAAAAGGTTTATTCTTCTTCTTAACCTCAAACCTACTAGACTATTTATTTCATTTATTTTTTTATCCGACGTTTCGCTGGGGATTTTCTAGCATCTTCAGGGATCATTTTTATTCAATAAATAATATCTTAATTACATATCTATTAAATATATTAAAAGTTTTAATACGCGACACAAACGGTACGACATAAAAACACAGATTTAATAAATAAAATTGCAAATATAAATAAAATATCACAGGAGTATAATTTTTTCCTTAACGCTAAGTATCACAGTTTGAATACAACTCATGTTTTAATGTGTTTTTCACAAATTTTTTTTTACAATAATAAGAAGTAAATTGCATTAAATTTAATAATAATGCAAATTATTTACTTTTTCTTAGCATTTTATTCACTTTATTATATTTTCTTTAGTTTTTAGTAATGCCACTAAGTAAAAAATAGATCTAATATCGTTTTTGGTGTTGCACATAGTTGTGAGAACAATTAAGCAGACAACGTTGTTTGAACAATAACAGAATATGAACAAGAGCGGTCCACACGGGACAAATTCATGGGCGAACAAGAAATTGTTCGCTGAATGAACAAATCGATGTCTCGTGAAAACACCATGTAAATAAAGAATAAGAAAATATTTTATCTTTAGATAAAAATATAATTTAAATTTATATAATTTTATTTTAATTGTATTTTTTTCTGATTGAAATAAAAAAAAAATGAAAAAATTTTGTAAAATATGTATTTTTTTGTTTAAAGTATATTTTGTGTGGGAAATTTTCACTCGAACTTTAAGGGCCTCAAACGTTAGTTTAGATTTTAAAAGTGAACAATTTTTTTTATTTTTTGCTGTTCTCTGACCCACATGAAAACAAAATGAATATGGGTGATATCAAAAAATGTGATAAAAACCGTGTAACCACCTAATTTCTAATGCATGGATTACATTTGAGTTACATATTTCGATATATATCAGCGCATTGTAACCTGTTTTACAAAATTTATAACAATCTGACCAATTTTTGGTTACTACATAAAATTTGTGACCAATTTTATAGGCCAAATGTAAACTCCGTAACAAGTAACCCATAAGGTTTTTTAACTTTAATAGCTTATATTTTAATAACCAATGAAGCTAAACACTAAGTGTAAGAATTTTTATGAAGAGGAAAAGTGCCGTTTTTAATAAAAATTAATACATTTTACAAACTTTTTCGTATATCTTAGCTACCACGACTTCAACTCTGTAACGATTTTTCGTCATAATTTTTGATAAAAATGCATATACCAGAATTTTGGAGTTATCTATTATTTATATTGCGAAAAGTATAATGTTATTTATACTCAAATGATCGTTGGACTGTAAGTAATCATCCAGTATAACAGACTTGAAGCTTTTCTGCAGCATGTAACATTCTCGAGATGAAAAAAGATGTCTTTAATAAGATTTGAAAAAATGTTGCAAACTCCGTTCCTAATTTTTACACCAAACTATTTAACGAGTAAGAACAACAATGTCATATTTGGATTCACCTTGTAGGCATCATGCGATTTTGTTTCGGAAAAAAATTCTGACAAAGCGTTTCTGAAAGAAAACGAAAAAAGTAACCAAATGTAAACTCCGTAACCACAATTGTTTGTATCAGGTTTCATTCAAATAAATGTAGATAAATGTTTAAAATATTTGAAAATAACCGTAAACAGAGATGATTCAACTAATATTTATGCGTCAAAAGACGATTCAACTATTAATTTTTTTTCAAAAACAGTTATCAGTTTTTTACCCTAAGCTGCTGGAGCGAAAAACGATTGATTTTGCATTTCATTGGTTTTGAATCGATATTTCGAGTCGTTACTGACATTAGTTTGCAAATTAAATTTGTTTCACACAATTAAAGAATTTTTTGATCGCGAAATGTTATTTTTTTAATATATTATTTTGTAACAGCGCAACCGCTGTTTGGATTTTAAAAAATTTTATATTTTTGAAAAGCATTTAAAAGGGACAAAAATACAGTATTAAGAAAAAAATAAATTTTTTTTTCGCGGAATGAATTGTATTTTTATTCGCGAAACCGCCAATTTGATAAACACAAATTATATATCATTGGAAAGCAAGTTGAAAACCCAAATACGAAAAACTAATAAATTGAAGAAAATTCGTACGCAATTTTTTTTCTTATATCTTTTGCTTGCAGAAATGTAAACTCCGTTACAACAAAAAAAATTAAAATTGTGCAAAAAACGTTATTGCGACAACTTGTAGAAGAGATTTTTTGCAATTAGGTTTATAATGACTAAACTTACTGATTCCATTAAGAAAAAACCGAAATATTAACACTTTTTGCTTTTCACAAATTTGGCCCAAAAATTTATCACATTTTTTGATTTCACCCATATATTTTTGCGACAATCAAGGTCTAAAAATTTATTTAAAAATTTGTCTATAAATTCAGAAATTTGTTCGAAATAGGAAATTTCGGACATTTTTAATTCCGCGAGATTTTAAAATCCACTCTAGTTAAAACGTTTCCAAACAGGGGTTATAGTCTTGTATATTAAATTTGAGTGAAAACGAGGTTTACACAAATTTCACGTGAAACTCATTATCGTGAAAAATCATTTTTTTTATATGTTTTTCATGTGAAATAAAAACATCCTACTGCGCTTAAGGGATAATTGTTAATTAAAAAATAAATAAAAATCAACAAATTCTATTGTTAGATTTTGCTTTGAATTTCAACGAACTCGCTTGTTGCTATGACAAACTATTTAATTGAAAAAAATTAACAATCAACAAACTAACAACATGGTTTGTTAAAATGTGTTTTAAATTTCAACAAATGCGTTTGTTTTTTATTTAATTGAAATAAATGCAACAAACAAGTAACAAGTATGTTGTTTGGTTTTACAAAATCCGTTGTAGGCCTAATTTCAATTAAATTTTTAATTGTATTTATAAAAAGTTCAATTGTATTTACAAACTATTTTTTTCTGTATATAAAGACTGTTTTTAACAAATTTAATAATTTTCCCCAAATTTACTACGTCATCGTTTGGTTGTCCACTTTTTGAGGTATATCTTAATTATATAAGGGTCAACTACCATTCCAAGTTTGGTCCAATTCAGATAGGGTACGGAAATTTCAATTGTTGATTTTATATATTTTCAGCCCATAGTTACTGAGCTAGTTAAACCTTATTCACCTAACGTCGTCATATGACGACACTATTTCAAGATTCAATATTTTCGAAATGGCATTTGATATATCAATGCAGTAAAAAGGATAAGATAGTGTAAGAGTTTGGCTATATCCGCAAATAAAAAAAAAAGATTTGGATTATTATTACGGAATTACCACACATTGATTTGAAATGTCGTAATTTCGTAATGTCGGATTTTTTTTAAAAACCTTAAGAAATCACAAAACAAATATTCTAAAAAATCTCAAAAAATTGTATACTAATTTTTTTTAAATCTTGATTATTTACGTACACTGAAAATATTATTACAGTAACTGACTGTAGTTTATTTAAAAAGTTATCCGTACATTTATTTTTAAATGATTATACAGTTAAAATACAAAGAAATATATTTTTTAACTGATTTTGTCGTTTATTTAAAAAATAAACTACAAATAAATACTGATTTTCTGTTACAGTTAATATTTTCATTTAAAATGTTTTGTAAAAAAAGGAATTCCTTTTCGATTTCTAGGTCAGTTAAAAAAACGAAATAAACTAAATATCATTTATTCTTACGGATTTTGTAGTTCATTTTTTTAAATTTAAAAAATGGAAATAAATGAAAAATCAATATTTTTTAAAGATTTTGTAGTTTATATATTAACATTTAAAAATAAATGAAAAGTTCTTTTGATTTAAATGAAAAGTCAGTAGACCGGTTTTCAAGTGATTTTTCATTTATTTTAAATTACATTTTCAGTTAATTTAAACTACAAACTATTTTGAGTGTAGATTTTTATTGAGAGAACAAATGAAAAGTATAATTTTGAAAAAACCTGGATCCATTGAAGGATGTCAGCGAGTTAACATTTCGACTTTGGTAGCAAATATCTCCGCTAGAAGGCGTGTTGCAATAATGAAAAATGCAGAAAAATCTCATTTGGGTTCTGGTCATTGGCCATACAAATTTCCCCGAAAAATTCGCATGATTTCTTAATTCAGGAGAATATGGGTTAATATTGTTACGTTTTTATCTTTTAAAAACGTTGGTTTAAACCGGATTCATTTCTATTGCAATCAAAATAACCAATTCCAGGTGCTGACACCAGTTGTTACGTTTTACCTTCAAAAACGTACGTTGATCTCCGTTAGATAAACCGGGTTGGTGGTCTTTGTAAATAAATAACACACACACTCTTTTGTGCAACTAACTAAATAACTTAGCGCAACTTAACTCGGTCTTTTATAGCTTAATGGGCGTGGTTGTAGAACATGTTGGAATATCCCATACATACACCAAAATTATAACACTTATTTTATTCATAGCACTTAATATTATAGTATATGCTGTGGTGTATACTTAAATGTAGTGTTAACAGATTACACGTTTTGTAAATTCCGTCTCTTGGAATATTTTTCTTCCAAAAATTCCAGAACCTTCTATACTAGGTTAATCCAATCTCGCAACAATATAAACTTTTTTGGGCGTTGCTAATCCATGCCTTTGGGGGTTAAATATGTATAAAAAATTAAAATTGAACTTTCGAAATAAATTTTAATGAAAAATATAACAAATTGATTATTTTGTTGTCAAAGAAAACAAAAATTGTTTGTTCGAACTTTTTAACTTTAAAATTTCCGTTGGACTTTATATTGTCTTTCATATCTATCTACGAAAGAGTATCAAAAATAAAATAAATAATAAAATAATTTGGTGTCTCCACGACACATTAGGTTTAATATTTTTTTTTATCAATTAACTTCAAAATCAATCGCAGAGAAAATTATTTTACGTGGAGAGTACATATATAATTCATACACAAAAAATTCCTGTAGGGAAAATGATAAAAGCATACCCAGTCAGAAAAATACAAACGGGAAAGCGGTGGCAAAGAACTTTAACAGGTGGTACAAGTACTTGCAAAAAGTGCTTTTCCATTCCCAAAATGATAACATCATTAGACAAAAGGACCGGCTGTTCAAAAAGCGCCGGAAAAGCACTGGAGGAACAAAATTTTTAAACGTTGGCAAAACGCTGGCAAAACCAATAAATAGGTGGTCTAGAAATATATTTTCCAAAATAAAATTTAAAAAAAGTTCATATGTATTTTTTTTGGTCCTGCCGTGATTTGAACCCAGGCCATCAAATTGGCAGACGATTGCTCTACCCACTGAGCTAACGAGACATATAATATTTAATGGCTAAACACATAAATGAGTGATAATAGCTGGACAACTACTGGCTGTGCCAAAATGCTAGTACTGGCAAACAATTTTTTGTAACTAGTATGCCAGTGTTGGGTGGGCAAAAAAAAAGTTGGTCTTGAAGGAGCTTTCCTACAATCAAAAAAATTGATTTTATAAAACAAAAAAAATTTTAAATTAAAAAAAATCGAAAAAAAATTTTTTGCTTGCAACCGGATTTGAACTCGGAACCTTCCGACTACAAACATTTTTTAACGAAGCGTCAGCATTTTTATAAAATCATTGGTTTTCCAGTGAATTGATTTTTGTACGCCTGGTAGCATTGGCTAGGTAGCACTGGATAACCACTGGTTGCAAACTTTGGCATATCACTCTAAGCCAATTCTTTGCCAGTGGTTTTTTTTATAAACCACCGAAATTTTTGTAAAACAAATACTGGTAAAATGCTTTTCGCAAACGCTGGCAAAGCGTTCCAAATGAGTGTTCTGCCAGTCATTTATTTTTAATACCGTGGTTACCCAGTAGTATGCCAGTGCTTGTTTTTTGTACCACTGGCGATTTCTGACTGGGTACTTATTAAAAATTTGTTCATTAAAATTCGTGGATTTTATCAAGTTTTGTATAAATTGTGTACTTCATTGTTTTAATGATGTTGTGTTAGAAGTTGACAACACTCATTTCAAAGAAGAATAATGAAAAAGGAAATTTTACGTCATCACATTTTTCCCCTTACAGTACTCACAGCATCTTTTGTGTGCGCAAACTGTTTTCACCCGGTTTTTATTTGTTCGCCCGAGTTCGCTAAAAATATAAGAGAGTCATAGGAAGGATCGTATCTCTCTATATCAGTGGTCGGCACAAAGAGAGAATGTGAATGTATTGTGTTTCTTCACTGTGAGAAATTAGTTTATCATTTTTAAATTTATATTTGTATATTAAGAACATGAATTAATGAAGAAATGTAATAATGAATGCATGAATGAATTAAAGAAATAAAAAAAAATAATTTATAGTAATTTAATTTTTTTAAATAATTCATAATAAATTTTATTATACACATTATTTAAAAAATATGTATTTTTTTTGTATATAAATTATTTATTCTTAAAAAGTATTCCATTAGTTAGTAAATTTTAATGAACTAAAGAAATAAAATAATTCATAATAAATTTCCTGTTCTTGTAAAATTTTAAGAGTGTAATATTTTTCTAAAAATTCTTAAACAAAGCGACGTCAACCTGCTTTGTTGAAAGCTACCATGCTACTAAACAAATTTTACGCTTTTAGTTGATAGTTTTGTTGCCATTCGTGTTGAGTGCGTGTGAAAAGCCGATTATGATCGGCCACTGGTGGCTATGGATCAGTGGTGTTCAAAACTAAAAATGTAGTTGTGTTGGTGAGAAAATGAGAATTGCACTGTAAGAAATGTTGAATGGGTTAATAGAATCTGTATGCATTTATTTTTTATTAAAAATATGAAAATGTTTTGTGTAAAAAGCGAAGTCGGTACTTTCGGAAAATATAAATAAATACTACACTATTTTAAAGAAATAAAAATAAACAAAATACAATTTTTGAAAGAAAAAAAAAAATACATACATACATAAGGGTGGCTTCTTTCATTCTATGTAAAAGAAAAGTTTTTCGATTTTTTTAAATCAATATCAATGATTTCATTGTATTTACATATTTATAAAATATCTTTAATCTGTATTTATAATCATACCATATTTGTCGTACACTGTTATTATTTTTTTTTTTTTCAGTACATTAAAAAAAAATCAGTATATATACGCACTCATGTTCATTCGTCGCTGTTTCAGTGACGACTAGAGTTGTGTCGTTCATGAACGAACTAGTTCATTTGAACGGTTCATTTAATTGAACGATATGACATCGTTCACCATTATTCGTTCTTTTCGTTCGATCGTTCATTTCGTTTTTTTTTTTTAGTCATAGAAAATTTGTATCCCTCTCTTATTAATTTTATTACAGAATTAAATGTTTTTCTTAATAATTTAAAATTTTTAATGAAATTGTAATTTTCTGACGCTATTAGTCTATGCACAATAAAATTAATATAAAATGCACAATAAAATTAATGTAAAATGTGCGCCAATAAATTGTCGAACGAAGGACACCGTTCACGAATCACTGTTCAGACACAGCTCATGACAAAAAAGAACGATACCAAAAAAGAACGATTTGAACGAACTAGTTCAATGAATATTATTGAACGATAAGACCGAGTCACCAAAAAGAACGATTAAGCCCAACTCTAGTGACGACTAAAAGCAAGAGCGTAAGAATACATGTTCAGCCCTTAGGGCAATTGTCCTATGGGCTGAACATCACTGCTATGGATGCCGACCACTGCTCTATATGTATACTCTTTGGTTAAACAAAAAAAAAAAAAAATTGTAACAAAGCACACGTTGCAGAACACCTTATACAGCATTAGCATAGATTCTAATTTATGTTCTACGACCGGTTCTTTTTATATGGAGTTTGACCTGCAAGCAATTGCTTTAGAACCGGTTACAGAACTGGCTTTAAAATAGATATTTTTCTATTTAAAATACATGTTTTTGCGTTGTTTTGAAAAATTATTAGTTTTTAATTTTGCCAACAAAAATCTACAGGGTTGCCACTTCATTATTGGCTTACATTAAATATCGGAAAATAAAAATGTACAGTGATTCTTAATACCAAATACTCTAGTCCTTATCGTGGACCGATTTTTAATTAAAAAAAATTTTTTTAACAAAGTTGCTACACAAACTTTAATTTCCAATTCTCGGTATTATAACATTTATTTGACTAAAATTCAAAAAAGGGCCACGATAAGGACTAAAGTTTTTTATTGCCTACGAAAGAAAAAAACCGGATCGAAATCGGTTAACCCGCCTTGGCTGTGCAGTGGCAGCCGATTTTGAACTAAGGATTATGGGAAAACGCGTTTAAAGTTTAAAATTAATTTTACGCTAAGAAAACAGTAAAATTTCAAAAAATCGTGAATGAAAAAAATTTATATCACGCAGTTTTCTACATGTATTTTTAATTCTTGCATCATTGGATGTAGTTCACATCTTTTTAATAAATAAAATATTTAAATAAAAATAAAATAATAAAAAAAAGTTAAATAAAAATGCCAAAAATGTTATACACAAGTTTAAAGCTCAAGAAACATGTAGAAATTTCATTTCTCCGAATTTTTTATAGAAATTTTCAGAGCATTTAGGAGAGTATGCTCCACCAAAATAAAAAAAAAAATATATAAAAAATCGAAAAAAAATTTATTTTATAGTCGACAAAGAAAAAAAAAATATATTTCAAAATGATTTTTATAATTATTTTTTTTATTTGGTTTTAAAGTAATGCAGAAAGAAAGTATCATAATTGGTGGGGCAAAATAAACTGATACTCCATTACTGTTTCTACACTGGGGAGTTTTTATGAGAACCTCTAAAAACATTTGTTACCAGAAAGTCAGTTGTTATTAAGTCAATGAAATTTTATTTTAGACATAAAAAATAACAACACAAATTTAGTCATATTAAAAAAATAAAAAAGTAAATTGAATTTTTATTTTAAAATAAAATCTCTATAGCTTTATTTCTTCTTTAAACCTCAAATATTTAACTTCGTTAACCAGTAAATTCAATCTTGCCAAAATTATCTAGTTTTTGTAATCTACTACAACCAGGCTAGCGCTTACCTTTATTCTTTAAACACATAAATTCAAAGAATTGTTCTTTTTTTATGTTTAAATTTCAGTTTAATTTTACAAATTATACGAATTATAAAAAACCTAAGCCATACAAAAACATAGAAGCAAAGAAATCGCATGTTAGTAACTAAACTATATTTAGATTTAACCAATACTGCTAGTTAGTAACTTGTTAACAAAAAATCTATATTTAATAGTAGTACCTATTAACTTTCGGAAAAATAACCATTCCCAGCAAAAAACGAGTAAAAAGGTTAAAGTCGGGCATGCCGACTATACAATACCCTACACCAGTCTGGGTAAAAGCCAACTAATGTTAGGATCCGAAATTCGAATGGGTTAAAATGGGGCTTGTGTCAAAATTTTCTATAATGTGAGTCAGCGCACCAAATTTCATTAAAATATCTTAATATTTGCGACCTGCAGTTTGTAACCAAGCCAATTTTGGGGGGACCCTTATATGGGCACAAGGTCTAAACATGCACCGATGTTCACCAAAATCAATAGGCTTCTTACTTGGGCCAACATAGGTCTGTGTAACAAATTTCATCAAAATATCTTAATATTTGCGACCAGCAGCGTATAAACAATATAATTTTGGGGGGCCCTTATATGGGCACTAGGTCTAAACATGGACCGGTGTTAACAAAAATCAATAGGCTTCGTCCTTGGGTTGACATAGGTCGGTTCACCAAATTTCATCAAAATATCTTAATATTTGCGACCTGCAGCGTATAAACAATATAATTTTGGGGGGACCATTATATGGGCACTAGGTCTAATCATGGACCGATGTTCACCAAAATCAATAGGCCGCGTTGTTGGACCAACATAGGTATGTGTATCAAATTTCATCAAAATATCTTAATATTTGCGACCTGCAGCGTATAAACAATATAATTTTGGTAGGACCCTTATATGGGCACTAGGTCTAAACATTAATTTTTTCAACTTCAATTTTTTTTGGTTTTTAAAAATATTTAAAATAAAAAAAAAATTATGGAAAAGTACGGAAAATAATACTGAATTGGAGTGCACCTTTTGCACTTGTTTAAAAAGTACTTTTATTGAAGAGAATAAAGCAATTGTGATATTGATCTCTCGGTGTTTTTATGCCAGTCATTTTCATATCAAAGATTAGCTCTGGGGTAGAGAGCTAGACTAGCAATCAGGAGGTCGCAAGTTCGATACCCGGTGGCGGCAATAAAAAACTTTTGTAAGATAGAAAATATATACTTCTTTTGCGAAGAATTTTTCTTAACTTTTAATAAAGGGCTTCCTTTGCACTCGTTCAAAAAGTACTAAAAAAAATGTTGAAGTGGTAGTACTCCTCTCCTATGACAACTCAATGTTAAAACCATTAGTGTTTATGCTAAAAAAGAAGTACATCTAGATTATCAATTATAGTGCTTTTCCTACACTCAAAATAGTTTGTAGTTTAAATTAACTGAAAATGTAATTTAAAATAAATGAAAAATCACTTAAAAACCGGTCTACTGACTTTTCATTTAAATCAAAAGAACTTTTCATTTATTTTTAAATGTTAATAAATAAACTACAAAATCCTTAAAAAAATAATGATTTTTCATTTATTTCATTTTTTTAAATTTCAAAAAATTAACTACAAAATCCGTAAGAATAAATGATATTTAGTTTATTTCGTTTTCTTAACTGACCTAGAAATCGAAAAGGAATTATTTTTTTAACAAAAAATTTTAAATGAAAATATTAACTGTAACAGAAAATCCGTATTTGTATGTAGTTTATTTTTTAAATAAACGACAAAAACAGTTAAAAAATATATTTCTTTGTATTTTAACTGAATAATCATTTAAAAATAAATGTACGGTTAACTTTTTAAATAAACTACAGTCAGTTACTGTAATAATATTTTCAGTGTACTGTCTCGGCATCTCTTTTTTTTTGCTGGGTTATAGTACATACCACAATGTCTATTTGTTTAACACCATGTTTTCTGCCACTTTGCCACAACATGCACAATAACACACATCATTTGTAAGCTTCATCCTGCAGTTGAAATCCCTTAATTTGTTTAACTTTTAAAGGAGCTTACGCATGCGTTTAACTTTATTATAAGTTTTCAACATGCTGTCACGCTATCCATAACAGTGTTTGCTAATAATACATCTTTGATTACAGAGAGATGTCTTATGTCTTGGCTTTGAGTTTACTACAAACAAGTTGCTTGTAAAATTTAACTAGACTAGACAGTCAACCACAAGGAGCAGTACACCATACATACTGTAATATATCATCCTCTATGGATAATAGTTTGGCTACCATTTGTTTAGACAAGTTTTTTTTTGTCTCCATATTTACATGTAATTGTCTTAATTCGTTTGCTTGAACCTATAATTTGTTTGCACTTTTAGTTTTTTGTTTTTAACTGATTTATGTATTTAGGTATTTTACTGGGAGATTTTATCAGTTAACATGCCTGAAGGAATTTACGTCAAAGAGGTGTAATTTATTTTGTAATATTAGTCTGAAATATGCTCAGCTAATAAAGATGAATGAGTTTTTGTAGTTTAGTCTTTTTTTATTGAGAATAAAAAAAATTTGTGGAATTTTTCTTTATAAATATAATAAAATGAAATTATGTTTTGGTATTATTCTTCTCAGACTTCTTTATAACACTGGTCAATAATCGACAATAGCCAGCAAAAACAACAAAAAAAAAAAAACGAAAGGGATGCAAAAGCAGTAGAAAAGGCACTACAATTAATGATCTAGATGCACTTCTTTTTTAATAGAAACACAAATGATTTCAGCACTGAGTTGTGGGTGATAGTGCCCCCATTTCAATATTTTTTCAGTACTTTTTGAACGAGTGCCAAAGGTGCCCTGCAATTCAGTATTTCACAAGTGCATAAATACCAATTTTTTATAACTTTTATTATATGTGACCTTCTCCGAGAAAAGGGACCTAGTGTGTTAAAAAACGGGTTTCGATAAAAATAAGAAAAACATTAAAATTTTATTTTTAATTTAACTTTAAATGCGTTCTTCTCAAAACTTCATTTTCACACACTAAGTCCCTTTTCTCAGAGAAGGTCACATATGTATTTATTTTTAAAAATTAAAAAAAATTTAATTTAAAAAAATTAATTATAAATATTAAAAAACAAATAAAACAAAATTTTTAGAATATTGGTTCCGCCAGGACTTAAAACCGCGACCATCTGTTTGAAAAAAAAAACTATATGCATGTCACTTCTTAGGATCACTTTTAGCGCAATAATGCTTTAGCAGCAGTGATTAAGCGATTTTTTTGATGTTGCTCAGAATTATTGATGGCGTATATTTTACACATGGTTTGTATCTTTAATAACTTATACGGCATTTTGGAAGGTAAACATCTATCATTTATTCTCAGTCATTGAACGAAATAGTGTAAACAACAAAGTTTTTGTTTTTGCTTCGAAAATGTCGAATATTGTGCCAAGAAAGCATCATTTACAAGAAGTTTTGCTTTACTTCTTCAATTTGAAAAAAAAGTGGAGCTGAAGCACATCGATTGCTCACCGAAGCTTATTCTGAATATGTTCCATCGTTTTCAACGTGCGAGAGATGCTTTGCAAGGTTCAGAAGTGGTGATTTTGACAGATTTTGCAAGACAAAGACCGCCTAGGTCAGCCAAAAAAGTTAGAAGATGATGGGTTGGAGGCACTACTCGATGAAGATTATTGTCAAACTCAAGGAGAACTTGTAAAATCATTGGGAGTCACTCAAGCAGCAATTTAAAAACGTTTGCATGTAGCAGGATTCATCCAAAATGGAGGAAATTGGGTACCACACGAGTTGAAGTCGAGAGACGTTGAAAGACGTACTTGCATGTGCGAAATGCTGCTTGAACGCCATAAAAACAAGTAATTTTTGCATCGAATCATTACTGGGATGAAAAGTGGATCTGTACCGAACACAATTGATACGTTTGAAGCGAGCATTGGCCGTAAAATGCCCGGAATATGCGACCAGACATGAAGCCGCAATATTCCATTATGAAAACTTTCGGCCACATGTTGCTTAAAAACTAGTCCAGACCTTGCCCCGCCCGATTACCATTTGTCTTGATCGATGCAGAACGCTCTAACTTAAATACACTTCACTTCGAAACAGTGCAGCCCAAATGGGCTTGATTCGTTCTTGGCCTCAAAAAATGAGCAGTTATTTTGGCGCGGAATCCATATGTTGCTAGAAAGAAGAGAAAATGTCATAGCTAACGACGGTTAATACTTTGAATATATTTATATTGTTGCAATGTTTCACAATAAACTCCCAAAATTTGCCAAAAATCTCGCAATTTTAAGTTATACACCAATATTTAGGTAAGTACATCCATTACTGTGATGTAACTGGGTATAGGGTGTGGGAGTAATAATAAGGAATATAATATATGATAAAACAAAAAAATAGAAGTTCGATGGTATCAACTTTTCCTTCTCTGAACATCGCCAAATAATGGGAGTATTTTTTTAAAATATGGCAACATTAAAGAGAGTGTATGCGTAGAAATACGCGAGTATGATAGAAAAGGTAGAGAAATTAAATTAAGTTTTAATTTAGAGTGAATCCGCACACTGAGAGAATTATCCTTCATGATATTAATGATATAATTTCATAGAATTTTTTTTGTAGAACCAATGAAGAATTTCATTATGTATATAATATTTAATTAATATTATGAAATTTTTAATAACTTTTCTTTCATAAAATTTCATAATTTCATTAAAAAAATTCATTGAATTTCATAAATTAGATCTCCATAAATTTAATGAAAATGTTCTTTGAACATATATATATATAAAATTGTTCAATAGTATTTAATTTTTTTTAATTTTTTTATAAAATATCGTCATTTCCTGAGAGAATAATCTTTTATAATTTTTATTTTTTTTACCCAGCAAACAAAGATGATCATTAATGACTCAGAAATGAGCTCCAAAAACATAAATATTTTTCCACTTTTTCCTATGAAAGAGCCCCCCCCCCTCAGAAATGACTCAGAAAAAAGAACGTATAAAATCGAAATTTTCTTCATAAATTTAAATAATTTTGGAATCTTCTTTGAGTCCGAAAAATGAACCCTCGTTTTGAGACAGCTTTTTAGATTGTAGAGACAACTTTTTGGAATGTTTTCTGAGGGTTCGTATTTGCTATCAAAAAAGAGTGTTTTTAAAAAAACAATAATCATTTCTATGAGCCATTTAAAAATCTTATTTATGAGCGCTCCTAAATTGCTGGCAGGGTAATTAATTTTTTATTATTAATTTTGGACTATGAAATTTTTTTATAAATCATATTAATTTTTTCGAAATTTTTTTTATGACCCTTGTTTATTTAATGAATTCTTTCTTTAGATATATTTTGTACATCCGTAAAATATGCTACGATTTTATTACGCCTTTTGCATTTGCTAAGTACTTTTTATTTATCCACTCCAGCTTACCAACAACAACAACCAACTATAATAAATAATAGTAAATGAAATTGCTTCATAGATTTTATGAAGCTCTTCACTGGCTGAATGATTTTTTCATTGGACGAGTGGCCTATTAATTTTATGAAGAGTTTCATTAATCTTATTAACTTTTCATAAACATTGACTTTAATGAAACCTGTTTCATAGATTCTGTGAAAAGTTTCATTGGACGAGTTCCAGTGACAATTTTCATTGAAACTATGAAGAAATTTATTACTGAAGTGATGATAATTCTCTCAGTGCAGTGCATTTTTAAGTGTCAAATCTACATATGTGACGCGCAAAATAGAAAGGGACCTAAGGATAGAAAAGGACCTAAGGTCAGGAGAGCATGGGATCGGTCTCATTCGATGCTCAGATGTTGTCCACAAAAAAAAAATAACTGATTTTTTTACCCTTAGGTCCCTTTCTCTATAAAAAAAAAGAAACGCAGCCGAGCCCTCTAATCGGCAAGCCCGCCTCTAGGCGGGGTATATTAAATTTAGAACAAATGCGCCCAATGAGAATTTTACTGTAAGAAATTAAGCTATTTTGAAAATTTTTTGTAAAGATTTTTTTCGTGTACAGTACCACGGTTTGGAAGCGAGAAAATGTCAAAATTAAAATTTCCTAATACTTCAGAAATAAATATCTTAAAATAAGCACAATTTTCAAAAATTTTAAAAGAATATTTAAGTTGACTAAAACCCGTTGGTAATGACTACAAAGTACCCATTGTAAAAAATCTTTACCAGATATGTGGTTATGTAACTACATACTTGGTAATGGTAACTAGTTACTTTCGTTATTACCTTTATATAGCGATGTTTCGAAAAATAATGAGTTATGGTTACACACCAGCATACAAAAAATCAAAAAATATGTCGTTACCTATGTGCTTACCAGTACCGACAAAAATAATTAGTCTAAAAGTAGATTTTCAAAAAAATAAATTATATAAAAAAAATATATTTCATTGTATTTTTTTTTTAAATAAAATTTGCTGCTGCAGGAATCGAACCTAGGACTCCAGACTGCCAGTCAATAGCTATACCATCTGAGCTATATCGACATGTAATATTTAATGGATAAAAACATAATTGACCTGCTGCACACAAGTAAGCTTACTCGCCAACATCAAAAAAATCAAAAAATATGTGGTTACATATATCCTTACCAGTGTTTAAAAAATATTGAGTCTAAAAATAGATTTCAAAATATTTTAAAAAAAATCTAGGAAATTATTTTCTATTTGAAATAATGATAAAAACGAGTAAAAAGGTTAAAGTCGGGCATGCCGACTATACAATACCCTACACCACTCTGGTGTATTGTTTGGATCCGAAATTCGAATGGGTTAAAATGGGGCTTGTGTCAAAATTTTCTATAATGTGAGTCAGCGCACCAAATTTCATTAAAATATCTTAATATTTGCGACCTGCAGTTTGTAACCAAGCCAATTTTGGGGGGACCCTTGTATGGGCACTAGTTCTAAACATGGACCGATGTTCACCAAAATCAAACTTGTTCGTCCTTGGGCCAACATAGGTCTGCGTACCAAATTTCTCCAAAATATCTTAATATTTGCGACCTGTAGAGTGCGCACAAGATTGCATGGACAGACAGACGGACGGACGGACGGACAAACGGACATCGTTAAATCGAAATAAAAAAAAATTCTGAACCGATCGGTATACTATAAGGTGGGTCTACGACCAATATTTTTTGGTGTTACAAACATCAGCACAAACTTATAATACCCTGACCACATAGTGGTGTAGGGTATAATAAGTCACTATCAATAACTCATTATTATATATTTTAAAATAATGCAGAAGGTAAATGGGTGTCATTACTGGTAGCCCAAAAAATAATGATATGTCATTACCGTTTCTACACTGGGTATGATCGAACCTTTACTTTGCAACAATGTCCTTACCTTGGACAAAGGACATCAGAATTCTATTAGGATACCCTTAAAGGATATTGTCTTAACTTGCAAACGAATAGACGGATTTTATTTTTGAATTTTGCAGAAAAAACATGTTAAGTTTTAATAGCAAAGCTTCTAAGTTTCAAAAATTTACACATATTGAAGTGGAGGTGCGTTTTCGCTCAATTTCGCATTTTGCGAAAAACGAAAATCGCTACATCCTTTTAAGTAACGGTACAAAATATTTAATTTTTGTATTGTAGTTATATTTTTGAAAAGGTACATTTACACGCGAAAAAAAACTGCTAGAGATATAGCAAAAAATACCACTAAATCAGGGGTATGGCATCAGGGGTATGGCATCACCAAAAACAAAGGTTATAACGACATCGTTATCACTAGGTGGCACTTTGTTCAAAAAATTGACAATTTTATTTTTTTATTTAAATTGAAATAATAACAAAACAGAAAATAAAAAAACAAACGGATACCTCAAATTTTATTATTTAAATATATTTCTCGCTTTGTTTCTTCTTATTTTGCGCAGTTTTCAGCAATTTTTGAGTTTTCAAATATACTTATGATCAGCTGATACTAAAGTGATACTAAATATTTAGTTTCTTATGTAATACTAAATTTCAGCGCCACCTACCGGTAAGTAGTGTAAGTTCTGATTTCCTATCTCTATAAAGAGCAGAGACTAGCTCTAAATGCATGGGTATGGCATCACCAAAAAAATAAGTTATAAATGCATCATTATCACTAGATGGCGCTTTGTTCAAAAAATTGACAATTTTCTTTTTTTATTTAAATTTAAATAATAATAAACAACAAAGCAAAAAAATAAACGCATATCTCAAATTTTATTATTTGAATATATGTATTCAGTGCTTGTTTTTTCCTTATTTTGAGCAGTTTTCAGTAGTTTTTGAGTTTTTAAATATAGGCTCAGCTGATACTAAATAGTTGCTCAGGTAATACTAAACTACAGCGCCCTCTATCGGTGAGTAGTGTAAATTTTTTTCAGATTAATGAAAAGGTTCATAATACTTACTTACGAATTTAGTTTTTCAAGGAACTTCAAAGACTTTTCATAAATAGAATGATTTTTTTTCAAAAAATTTTATGGAAAGGAGTTCCAGTGCAACTCCATTGTTTTTATGCCTAATGTCATAAATATCAAGAAAATAATTCTCTCTGAGTGGTTCAAAAGCTATATTGCTATTAATAATGCATTGCAGATCTACCAGAGAACTGCAAAATCAACTTTTTTCTTGATTTAATCATACACTAAAATTCTTATTCATATTTAATCGCTCGACAATATTCAATGTTGAATAAAATCACTATCATGCAGCTGAACGCGGAGTTCGGATCAGTTTGAGTCGTCTATCGAACATGTTTTATTCACAGTTAATCGCTCAAAAAAACTCACTGTTGAATAAAATCATACTGTTGAATAAAATCATACTGTTGAATAAAATCAGACTGTTGAATAAACTCAAACTGATCGAACATTTGAACTCACATGAATAAATCAAAGTATTATGTAGTTGTTTTATAATAAATAAATCTTATTGTTTTAAAATGGGAATGTATGTGTATTAAATGTGCTTCTACAAAATATAATCGTTGCTGATACTGTAAACCCCCTCTCTCTTATTATGAAATTATTTTTCTTTTATTTGGTTGCAATCATGAATATACTCAACGCGTTCATTTTTGTTTTTTCTGATTTTATTCTACATCAACATAATCATCGTTGATCCGAACGAATATGAACGAAATGAATGGTATGAAAGCAACAAATGATTAAATCAACGATGCAAAAAAAAAATCACTTGGGTTGATTGATTTAAAATCAGCAATGAATATGTGTATTTGAGTATATTCGGCGCTTGAACAAAAACCAATGTTTATTCGGGTGTTGAGTACGTATGATGGTTTTGCAATCAGCAGTTTTAGTTCGCTGGTAGCTACTTCTGCAGTAACTCTTTGGCACCAGAATTGTACCAGTTCATTTGCAGCCCAATTCGATTCATAAATAAAGAATTTAAATGTTTATTTATTTTGTTATTATTAACAATAAATAAAAACAAAATGGGAATTTCAAACCTTGTGTTATAATTAAGGTAATTTTTCAAAGTAGTTTTTTTTTGAAAACTTGCTATATAATTACTAGTCCAAAAACTAGTACTATTTATCGACCACTTGCTCGATATTTAAATGTTTCCATATTTCTTATTTAGGTATTTATAATAAGACCTCCAATTAAATATTTTTATATTTGTTTTAATCCAAGCAAATAGTTTTACATCCATTATATAGAAAACTAAAGCGAATTATACATATGCATAATGTTATGGTCATAGAAATAATTTTTATCTCATTTAATTTAAATACATTTGTTTAATTAAATTCAAAAATATGTTGGAAATACATACCGGTGATGCGCCAGCAAAGCTTGTTAAGTGTTTTCGAAAAGTTAAAAAAAACACCTTTATGTTACCATTTGGCGATATTATTTTAAAGTGAACTTTTTACAACTAGAAAGTCACAACATTTTGTTATAATATTTCTGAAAAAAATGTCATTAAAACCATGTATTGCTAAAAGATAAAACAAGGTCGTTGTTTAGGAGTCTCTTAAAACACAAGGTGTGTTTCACTGGCGCAGCGTCGACTCATATTTGAAAATAAAAATTTTAAATTAAAAGGAATATTTATATAATTTGGGAAAACCCATAAAATAATAATAAATGAAATTTTCTTATTTAATAGTGAAAAAGTCAAAGAATAAATTGAAATTAAATTAGCAAATATACATATCATTTTCCAATACGAATACTTAGACTTTAAATATTTGAAACCAATGACAAAAAAAACCATATTCACTAATTATCCTTTTTGGGAAATAGAATGAGAAAAAAAGAAAACTCAATTTACAACTCATTGCAGTAAAATCGTTATTATTATCATTTGTAAATACCCTCCAACAGTGAACGAACGAACAGTCACTGGCATATGACATTGCTAAACGTTGATAAAGAAAAAAAAGCAGATTAGAATATCACTTTTTTTCTTCTTTTGATTGTTTTTTTTTCGTCAAACGTTTTTTTAAGTACCTACACTTAAAAAAATGCATTAAAACTCTAGACAGCTATAGAAAGCGGTTACTTTTTAATGTAATTAAAAACTATGTGGGCTAGCTATTATTTGGCAAACAACTACACAGAGAACAAAAAATATAAATAAATCAATAACGATATTTTCATTTAATTTAACATGTTATTTTTTTTGTACATTTTTAAATTAAATATGAATCTTATTAAAATAAATATCATTCTGGTTAAAATAAACATTTTCATTTTTAAATTAGTATTTCAACAAATTAGATTTCGTTTTCGCACTTCAGAAATAAGTAGAATATACATTTAGAAAAATTATGCAGTTACTACATGACAGTGTATTAATGCGGTTATAGTTTTTTCAACTGCAATTTTTGTTTTAGTTAGAGAAAAAATTTCAAATAATTTTGACAGTTGATTTTTTAGACAACCCACATAAACTACTGCATTGTAGTTTTATTTACTCAAAGCATTTGTTTAGATTTTTTTTTTTTACAAAAAAAAAAAAAAAAAATCTGATGATAGTGCTTGGTAGTACTTGAAAATGCATTAATTGTCAAGCACTGGTTCTAGGAACGTTTTTTTTTTCTCTATATGTTGTAAAATAAATTGTGAATTCTATTTGGAATTTGTCATATTTGATCTTAAAATCAAACAAAAATAAAATTCATTGTAATATTAATTATATTTATTTGCATGAATAATATTAATTGAAAATAAATTTAATTTTATTTACATGAACAATATTAAATATTATATTTCATGTCCTTCAACTGTTTAATATTTTTCACACCTATTTTAGATGCACAAAAATGGAGATCAAACAAACAAGCGAAAAATAAAAGTATTACTTAGTGTCAATATTGTTTCCCAATTATGAAAATTATTCGAAAATAAAGTCAACTTAAGAGTATTTACAAAAATATGTTAATATTAAAGTAATAATTGGTGTTGTCAACTTGTATGTTTCAAACTGCGACAAGCGGGGCCATGAAGTTGCAAAGAACTTCAGGCCGATCAGTCTCTCATCTTTTCTGTTTAAGACACTGGAACAGTGTTGCCATTTCAGTGCTTTTCGGGTATTTTTTGGTGCTTTTTTCCTTCCCGTACCCGGTGATTTTTTACAAATACCCGTTTAAAAAAAGCGGGTATTTACGGTGATTTTTCAGATTTTTGGCAGTGCTTTTAGTGCTTTTTTACAGTTTATATTTTTGGTATATGTTCTCGTGTTTTTACATTGTTCTTAGCGGAGAGATCTCTAGAATTCGTACAATAGACTTTGGCTGATTTCTTGGATACAGAAGGTACTTTCAACAATATCAGAATAAATACGATACAGAGCGGCCCTTTTGCATCTGGGCGTGGAGACTTATTTTAGCGACTGGCTGGTAACCATGTTGGACTCCCGAATTGTCAACGCTCATCTGGGTAATAGCAAGAACTCTAAGCAAGTCGGGAGTGACCAAGAAAGCGACCCTTTGGAAAATTGTGTAGTTATTTTTAAATTTCATGTAAACTTTATTGTTTTGTTAGTTGTTTTTATTATTGTGAATTACTGTAAACGTCATTTTACGAAATTTTCCTTTTATATATTTCTACCGCTGTTTTCTTCAAATTCTTCGCACAAAATTTTTTGAGTGTACTCTCCCTGGCATACAGGTGTTAATAGTGACATACTATAGATATAGAAGTTATTCAAATTGGTGATGGTGGGTAAATGTAAATTTATCTTAAACTGCTGTTGAAATTGATGCTTTTAAGCTTGTCAGTTTGAGTATCTAGGTAATACGTATGTCTGGTTGGGATGGTTTTGGATGCTATTTGACTAAGACTTTATCATAGCAAATACTGCATATAGCAAATGTATAATTTATGAAGATAAATGATAGCAAGTTAACATGGAAAAAATTAAATTTAAAAAACGAAGAAATAAAGGAAAAATGTTAGACAAACTTTTTTTCCTTAGATTATTTAATTTGAGAAGAGGAAGTATTAAGGATTATTCAATCATTCGTTCAATACGAATTTAAAGTTGATTATTCAATAAAATTTATTTTTTACATATAATATTGTTAAAATGTTGAACATAAAAGAACAGCACTGGAAATCGAAATGGAGTTTTAAAATGCACCTAAATATATATTTTTAAGCAATCTGATTCCTGAGAACTCTTGTTGAAACTGTGAATAAATAAAACAAAAATTTTCATAAAATTTATTAAAAATTTATATTTCAATTGCTGCCTTCCAATGAAACTTCATCGTTTTTACAAATAACATTCAGTAATATTTTAAAGATATTATACCCCAGCAAAGAAAATTAGAGGAAATGCTTTAAAAACTACTTTTTTCACTACTTAACAAGTATTCGTTAATATCTTTTTACTGATTTTTTAGAAGTAATTATGAACAACTTCCAAAAATAACTTCTTTCAGTACTTCCAAAGTATCTGTTATTATATTTTTACAGCGTTTCTAGAATTACTTCTGAACAACATCCAAAACATCACTTAAATATTGCACATCTGTTTTAAAAGTGATCCTAAAAAGTGATTTTGGTTTGATTCCCAGCGGGACCAACATTTTTTTTATTTTTTTTATTTTTTTAAATTTTTTTAAATTTTATTTTGTTAATTTTTTTTTTTTTAAATTATATGTATGTGACCTTCTCCGAGAAAAGGGACCTAGTGACTAAGAGAGAGAGAACAGACAAGAGAAGGAAACGGAGAGAGACATGCAAGAGCAAGGAAACAAAGAGATACAACAGGCAAGAGAAATAACCAGGAATGGGAACAGGGGGGATGGGAACAAGGAGAAAAAAAGCGAGAAGTTAAATAGCGGCCTTTAGTATAAAGCAATTGTTTAGGAACTACAAGCGTGTAACCAAGCCAATTTTGGGGTGGACCCTTATATGGACACTAGGTCTAAACATAGACCGATTTTAACCATAATCAATAGGCTTCGTTCTTAGGCCAACATAGGTCGGTGTACTAAATTGATCAAAATATCTTAATATTTGCGACAAAAGAATGCATGGACAGACAGACGGACGGACGGACAGACGGACATCGTTAAATCGAAATAAAAAGTGATTCTGAGTCAATCGGTATACTATAAGATGGGTCTATTTCCAATACTTTTTGGTGTTACAAACATCAGCAGAAGCTTATTATACCCTCTCCACTAAGTGGTGTAGGGTGTAATGATGCTGCAGAAAGAACTACTGAAATTAGAATATTTTTTTGCTAAATACTAGTACACTCACAATATATTTTCCATAACCGATTGAAGTTTAATTGAAAAGTAATAGGTAAAGTTTGTTTTCAATTGAAGAATCAAAATACATGGAAACATATTGTTTAACTTTTTGTATAAGTTAATAAAAAACAAACTACAAAAAAATACGTATTGTCTGTAGGACGAAGGTAAAGTAAAGTTTGTTTTCAATTGAAGAATCAAAATACATGGAAACATATTGTTTAACTTTTTGTATAAGTTAATAAAAAACAAACTACAAAAAAAAATACGTATCGTCTGTAGGAGTTGATATTTTCAGTCAAATGTAGTCAAATGTTCTATTTTTAATTTTCTATTTGTATAAAAAATAATTTAAATAATTTCGTTGTTTTCTGTTTTAAAACATAAAATTCAAATATTTTCAATTTTCTTTTTTGTTAAAATATTTTGTTTCTATACAAAATTAATTCAATTCAAATTACAAGAAATTCTTTATTCAAACACACAAACATAGCCAATAAAAATATGAACGTGTGTGTTGTTGTGTGTGTAGTGTTTTGAAATTTGAAAAAAAAATAAACTTTCAAATATGAAAAAAAACAAACCTCAAAATCGTTTTTTTAACGTTTTGTCAGTTAAAATTGAAGATCGTTTTAACAGACTTTTCAATTATTTTTATTTCTTTTATGAATTCTTTAAACAATTTTTGAAAATATATAGCAAAATGGTTTAAAAATAATGAAAAATCAGTAGTCCTTTTTTTAATTGTGTTTTCAATTAATTTAATATGTATTTTAGGTTGTTTTTTACGATAAAATATTGTGAGTGTAAGAACATCAAAATTAAAACGGATAAATTTACAGAATTTTAGTTATATTCAAGTTAACTTTTAGTTAATTGAAAATAACAAATTGTACTTTAGAATCTGCAGAAAATTTTGCTTAATATAGGTTAGGTTAGGTTGAATGGGAGCCCGCCAGAACGGCGAGTTCACTCGGAGGCCATAGGGCCCATTGTGATTCCCTTAGTTTTCCCCACATGGAAAGAAATACCACGACCCGAGAAATCTAGAACCATCCCGATCCCCTTAAAAAGTTCGCAAAACCAGACAGAGAAACATAGCGTAGACTGTCCAGGTCGTCGAAGAACCTGCACCCCAGATATCTGAGTCGCCGTTCCTTCAGTCCCGGACATTCACAAAGCAGATGATGCACTGTCTCCTCCTCCTCGTCCCCACAGCCCCTGCAGTAGTCCGCCTGGGTGTAACCCTAACGCGCAGCCATTCGGCCTATCGCGGAGTGTCCCGTTAGAACTCCCACAAGCATCCCGACCGTCCGCTTGCCAAATCCAAGAAGAATCTTTGTCCTCCCCGGATCTGGCAGTGGCCATAGGGTCCGAGATATCCTACAATTGGTTAAGGTTGTCCACCTTGCCCTCGTCTCCCTATCCGATATATCCCCTATCACACCGAATAGCTCCACCAGAGGAACCAGGACCTCCGTCTGTATAGGGTCCTCAACCGACTCGGAGCCATTCCTCGCACACTCGTCAGCCCGCTCGTTCCCCGCAATCCCAGCGTGTCCAGGGACCCACGCCAGCCTTACCGAGTGCCGACGAATACGGTCGAGGGATTCAATACAGTGCCGCACACACCCCGATCTGACAGTATCGGATTCCAGGGCTTTCAAAGCAGCAAGACTGTCCGCAAAAATGCTAATGGACGATGGATCCAATTCCCGTTCCATTATCATCCATGCGGCCACGTCAATTGCATACACTTCCGCCTGGAACGCGCTACAATCGCCCGAGAGTCGTATGGAGATTCGAAGTTCCAGTTCGCCGAAGTAAACTCCCGACCCTGTCCCCATGTCCGTCTTCGAACCGTCCGTGAACACTGAGATATCACCACTCCGAATAACGGAGTCGGCTGCTCAGTCTTCCCTGGTCGGTACAATCACCTTAAAAGTCCTCTGGAAATTCGTGACCGGTACAATAGAGTCCGTTTCACGATCCAGTAGTGCACCACCAATCCCATGCAGAATGGTACTGTGCCCCCAAGTGCGTTGCCTCAGCTCCTGCATCTCCCTGATTCTGAGAGCTGCCTTTGCCGCCGTGCCCCTGATATAAATATCCAGTGGTGGGATGCCAAGCATCACCTCGAAACTTGCCTGGGGTGTAGAACGAGCCGCCCCCGTAATACCCAGACAAGCCAGTCGTTGCACCTTTGCGAGAGTGGAGAGATATGAACCCGTGGCCACCGCCCTCCACCACAACAGTGCCCCGTAGGTCAAGATTGGTCTGATAATCGCCGCATACATCCAGTGAATGATATACGGCTGTAGACCCCATCTCTTCCCAAAGGTCCTTCTACAGGTGTAAAAAGCACATAAGGCTTTTCTCATTCTCTCCTCGGTATTCCTCTTCCAGGAAAGTTTAGAGTCAAGAATGACACCCAGATACTTTGCCTCCCCCGAGAGTTGAAGAGTAACTCCGTCCAATCTAGGGAGATCAAACCTCTCCGGTTTGTACTTCCTTGTGAACAAAACAAGTTCGGTTTTAGATGGATTGACTCCCAGACCGTTCTCCCTTGCCCACCTGGATAGCATCGTAAGCGCCGACTCCATGAGATCACTGACCGTCTGGAGAAATTTCCCCCTGATCAGTAGTACAACGTCATCGGCGTATGCCACAACCTTCGTCCCCGTTCTCCCCAATGAGTCAAGGATTCCATTGATCACAAGATTCCACATAAGAGGAGAAATGACCCTTGTGGAGTACCCCTTGTGACCACCTTCCGCGCCCCATCACCGCCTATGTCCGAGTTCATAGCCCTGCTCCTGAGCATATTGCCCGTCCACAGGGTTATCTGCGGGTCAGTGCCAATACCCTCCAAGGCATTTGCACTACAAATTATTTAGCAAAATTCTTTTCTGATTTAGCAGGTTCCTCAGACTGGAGTGTTTTTCTATAGACAAAGTTGAGAGGCTTTTCTACTAGAAAACGTCATGAGAATCTGAGTGTTTTTGTATAGGAAAGTTTACAGAATGGAAGTGTTCTTTTTAATATGTAGTACTTCGATTATGAGAGGATTTCTATCGGAAAAATTCTTCAGAATCTGAGGGTTTTTCTATCAGAAACCCCTTTAGAACCTGAGTGTTCATCCATAGGATAAAGTTGTCAGAATCTAAGGGTGCAGCACCGAATCTGAGAGTTTCTTATCGGAAAACTTCCTCAGAATTTTAGGGTTCTTTTATACAGAAAATCCTTTATATTTTAGTGGTTTTCTATGGCACAAAAACACTCCGAAAGTGATTACTTTTCAACATAATCTGAGTTTTTAATTATAAAAAAGTGTCTAGAACATGAGGGTTTTCCCATTATAAAATATCGTATCGCGAAGTTCAAGCGGGGACCTTTATTTTCACCTAGAATAAGGAAAATCTGAGCAAAATCAGTCCAACGGTTTAAACAAATGAAATTTCACTTGACAACAGAACCACTAATATTTCATTAAACTCAACTAATATTTTCTTTTGTTTTTGACTATTAATAAAATGATGTGGTTCATTAGTCAAAACAACTAACAAAATTTACATTTTTTGTGGTTTATTTTTTTTTAAACAAAATGACTGCATTAAATGAATGTTACGAATTTTCTATTATTTTTTGTTGTTTGTTTTTTTTTATGACTAAAGAATGTAGCTAAAATTTTCATTTCTTCTACAAATGAATGTTATTTTCATTTAAAACAACTTCACTGAAATACTACGTGAATAACTAACAAATTCTGACTGCAAAAGTTCTCTGAATTGACATTCATATTGGTGCCTGTTAGAACAATTTCGTAGTAGTGTCCGCGGAATATAATATTTCGTCATATTTTTTTATCAGAAACCTGGAAGTGAATAATATTTCATATCCACCTAAACTTTTTTCACATCCAAAAAAAACTTTTCACCTCAATTTTTTTTTTTATTTTTACCTCTATAATATTTTCTCATTTATTTATTTTTATATTACTATAACAAAAAGTACTATGGAGGGGTATAGAAAAAATTGGTAAAACTGAATTTAATGCTTTTACCTGGTATTTTGATTTTCTAGTGATTTTTTTTTTTTTTTTTTTTTTTTTTCAATAATTGTTTCATTATTTTTATCAGGTGATATATTAAATTCATTACGATATATTTTTGTGAGTTTTTTTAACCAGGTATGTGTTGTGTTGCTAAAAAAAATTTTCATTTCAGAAAGAATTTTCGGCAATTAAATTAATAAAATTTTCGCCAAAAAGTGAACATCACTGAAGAGCTTTTTAAATTTTACGAAATATTTATATTTACTCGTATTTAATGAAAGTTTTAATAAATAAAATTAAGTTTTCATAACAGTTTATACTAAAATGCTTTAATTTAATAATAAGCAAAACTGGCGGAAATCCAACTAAACTTTATTGATTTATGAAAAAATCATTAATATACACTGATAGAATTTTCGTTCATAGCATTAATGAATCGATTTCATTAAAATGGATTCATTGATTTCATGAAAAAATTTATTAACTGAATGAAAATTCATTGTTGTTATGAATTTTTTCATTAGATTTTTTTTTTATTTTTTCATAATTTCATAAAAAAAATTCATTAAATTAATGAAAATTTCATAAAGAAAAAATTTTACTTAAAAAAATGGTTTCAGGTATAATTTTAACTCTAAAAAAAAAAAAAATATCGGCTTTAAGGGAACAAGTTGATTTTAGGGGCACAGCCACGATTTTTCCCCAGATAGTACTTTTTGGGCTGAATAGGAAAAAAAGTACCCCTATTTCGGTCCGTATCTCCGCTATTTATTATCGGATCAATATGACAATATGAGCATCATTGGAAAGGTAATTGAAATGAGTTTAATATAACATATTTACTAACCCATTACGAGCCGATTCCAGTTTTTTTTTTATTTTAAAGCTAGTTTTTTGTGAAAAGCCTTTGAATATCAAAAAAGTGGTTACATGATGGTATGATTTGTTTACACATAATTGCATCTTACTTTTGCTTTTAACCCTTAGGCCCGGTATTTTGTTCATACTTTTGCGAAAAAAGCTGTCAAACTCAATATAAAAAAAATTATTTTTCACTTACGTGGAATTGTTGCGAAATCTATAAAACGCTTCATTAAAAATATGAACTATAATTATACTAATAATTTCATGCCTTATTGAAATAATTTCATTAAGTCTATGCTAAAATGAAAAATATTAATGAAATTATTTCATAAAAGTAATGAATTTAATTCATTAAACACATGAAACTTTCATAATGTTTATCTTAAAATTAATGAAAAAAATTCATATATTCAATGAAACTTTCATTAGATCAATGAATCCATTCATTAAAATTCATTTAATGAAACAAATTCATTAATACTATGTACATTCTATCTATCAGTGTAATAAAGATAATTTCTCTGTGTATATTACAGAATTGTGTTTATTTCTGGGAAAATAGGTTTTACGTATCTAATACATAATAATATCTAAACACGTATAATTGACATTTTTGTTCAATAATTACATATTACTCATACGTAAAATTCGTTGAAATTTTGAATTTACAAAGCAACTCCTAGCTAATAAATTTTTATGGTCATTCTATTAGATACAGCAAAGTATCGAATACAGTATTCATTGATCTGTAAAAACATAAGTGCCAAAAAAAAAAAATATTCCAAAAACAAGAATTTCCATATTCATTTCAACTGAACAGTCTATGTTTGTTGATGTTGTATATAATTTGTAGTGGCAATCATGATTTTTTTTTGATGTTTTCAACATTTTTATTCACTTTGTATGCAACAAAAAACTTCAAACGCAAAAAATAAAAACAATTAACTTAAAAGGGTTAAAAATAACACATACAGTAATAAATTTTTGGAATTTTTTCGGCAAAAGCTAAAAATTGCAATACTTTTTTAAGTACTCTACTATCGCATATGCGTATTAGAGTGGCTCAAATATGAAAAATTTTCGTTTTTTAAATGCAATAGTGCGGAAAAAAAATAATTGCAGAATAAAACAGTGTTTTAGATTGGTTTAGAATTACATAACTTTTTCAAAACATAATTCAAATAAATTAAATTATGACATAAATTTTAATTCATGCTCTGGGGGGTGGATAATGCCAACGTTTATCAAAAGTGCTCGGTTGATGTAGAAAAACCCCTAAAGCATTTGACGCTGGTAGGCAAAAACAAAGTCTACACATAAATCGAAAAAAGGTGTAAATATACTTTTAAGATAGATTTTATATTTGGGCGCTTCTTACAACACAATTTAACTGTGATATTTTTGTATTTTTAACCCTTTGTTTCATTGGTCCTTTGAGTGTTTTTTTTTTAAAAAGAGTGACATATGTGACTATATCACATATACACAAAACAAAAACTAAAAACGAGTTTTAATTACGAAATTGATTATATTAATTAAAATTTTAATTGATTTTGCACCTATCACTCAAGTGATACTATTAATTATTAAAAATTGTATTAATTGATTCAACTAAATATTTGATTAAAAACAGTTTTTATTTTTATCATATGTTTAATTCGATATTCTAGGTTAATTATTTTTTCTGTGTAGGATTTTAAATCTTTCCTTCAACGTATCTTAGATTTTAACTTATTTCTGGCATTGAAGACAAATTTTTAAATTTGATGTTTTCATATTCTTATAGTAGAATTTTATGATAATTACCTTTGTTGAAACGTTGTAACCCTTTAACTTTTTAACTTGCGGGTCTTTTTTGTTCCTTTATAAAAAGGAGCCAAAAAATATCCCTTTAATTGAAGATTCAGAAAATTAAAATGTTCCACAAAAATGTTGCTCATAGTATTTTACATAAGTTCTCTGAACACATCCTATACCTAAAATGGAAAATTCACGTCGTTTCCTATGCCGATTAACATTTGCTAAAGGAGGCAAACTTTAATCTACCGAAAAAGTCAGGGCCAGACATAAACTTTTAAAACGCCGATACACGTATATTTTTTTTATCCCCTCTGGCAGAATCAGTTGTCAGAACGTTGTAATTTTTTTTGTGTTGTACAGCGTAATTGATTATACACCTACCAAAAACTGTTTTTGTCCCAACCGAATTTGGTTCCATACGAATGATTCGGCTGGAATCAAATTCGGTTAGGACAACAATTTTTTTTGTAGGTGTAGTTTCACATTTCATTCTTTATAAAATAAGGACTCAAATGACCCATAAAAATCATCAATTGAATTTCAGAAAATATCAATTAAATTTCAGAAAACATAATATAGATTTTAATGCATGGTTTCTGAATTTCAGTTGATATTTTCTGAATTTTTATTGATATTTACTGATTTGTAATTGATGTTTTTCTGATTTTCAATTGATATTTTCTGAATTACAATTGATATACTCAGATTTTAAAATGAAATATCTGAATTTCAATTGCTATTTTTGAATTTCAAATGAAATTTTCACAATTTTGAACGATATTTTCTGAATTTAAAACATGAAATGTGAATTTCAATTTGAAATAGAAATTTTCTATTCCAGTTGACATTTTCTTAATTACAATTACAAAAGTTATAGTGGTCGTTCACAAATTTATGAATTCAAAAAACTTTTAAAAATTAACATTTGAAACACTTATTTAGTTTAAGGTGTTCACACTTATTTTTTTGCCAGCCAAAACACTTTTGTCATTTCATTTTATGATTAAAAAAAAAAAAACTGTGCACGCTATTGGGTGAAAGATAACTGTTTGGTATAAAAGGCTTTTAAATAAATTGTTTAATAAATACTCGTATCATACATTTTAAATCGAAAATATGTAAACAATTTTTTCAGGCCACAGAATTTTTTCATTTTTTTATGTTTTATTTAATAAATTTTTATTAAATCCTATTAAACTTTTTGTAAATCACATTTTTTTCTTTAAAAAAAAAGAACTACTATTTATACATCATGTGTAATATTTAACAGAAATTAAATATTGAGTAAGGGGAAAAATAAATGATGATGTGGGTTCCCTTAGGATTCGATGAAATTTGAATATATGTATGTATGCCTAGCAAAAAAACATTGGAAGTTATGCTTTGCAAATCACTTGTTTCATTGCTTTTAAAATATCCTTTTGTATATTTTTACTGCTTCTGTTAATAAAGAAGTACATCTAACACATCGGCTGAAAAGTCCTTAGGATAACCAATAAAACAACAATTTTTTGGCAAAATTCGATTTTATTCATCAACATAGTCTCCTTCAAGAGCAACACAATCACTCCAACGCCTTTCCAACATTTCGATTTTTTTATAGAATGATTTATCCTTGGCCTTAAAATAGGCCTCTGCTTTGTCAATCACCTCTTCTTTCGAATCAAATCTCTATCCAGTAGGGATGCCAATCAGGATTGGTTTTTTAAAATCCCGGGATTCGGGATTTCAAAATTAAAAAAACGGGATCCCGGGACGGATCGGGATTTTTCGGGATTTCGGGATTTTTTGCCATTTTGAGAATTTTTTATTTAAAAAAATGTGTAAATATAGGGTCATATGTATAAACATTTTTAAAATTTATATGTGACTTATAAAACAAATTTTTCATAAACATGTTATAAGGTTTCCAAATAATTATGAATGAGCACGTTAAAATATAACTGTTTTATATGTTTTTTACATACTCCTGTTTATTTCTGAAGAACTAAAGAATTGAAAAAACTCAATAATTAAGAATTTAACTCCGTTGAAATGTTGTGCTATTTTTGTTTTTAATAATTTTATACACACTATTCCAATTAAATTTCAGAATTTTCTATTAGTTTCAGAATTTTTTAATTGTTTTCCACATAAAGTGCAGAAATTCAAATGAAAAATTCTAAAATAAAACTTCTTATTCTGAATTTTAATCAGGGATGGTAACTAGCGTTTGGGATTTCCCGGACTTTTTTATTTCCCGGGAAACGGGAATGAAAAAATTTGATTCCCGGGAATCCCGGGAAATATTCTTGAACAAAATTGTTAATAAAAACCACCTATATAAGTAATTTTTGTTTAAAAAAAACTATTTCAGTACAAATGCAGTCTGTGTAGTGAGAATTCAAAGTAAAAATATCAGAATGTTGAACATTTGATTTCACATAAATTACTCGCAGCACTGCCAAATGAATTGCATGATTCCAGCAGAAAGCACATACTACTGGACTATCGGAAACAAACCGTTTCATCACGATTGGCTCATTAGATATGGTGGCCACAATGTTATTTTCCAAAGACAAATAAAACTCTTCTAGTCTTATTTCTACAATTATTCTTATTTCATCAGCATTACATCTTCCTGATATATAAATCAAGCCCAGGTTATAGAATGAATTATTTCCGTTTATACATATGTTCAAATATCTCTTTTGTGATATTCTTGTCCTTTCATCTAAGATTATAGTAAATCTCCTATTGTTAGAAATATTGGTCAATGCCAGATTTTTATTATAAAAACTTTCTCGAATAAACGAAGATCTAGTTATGGTGCGGATTGACATTCCGTCGACTGCGGCTAATTTGGATACCATTTCAGGAAATGTTTGCCCTACCATAAAACGTTCAATGCCTATTCAGCTTACACTTTTTTCTTCGGGTACTTTGCTAATTTTAGCTGGAACGTTATTCTTGCTGTTGTTTTCTTTAAGAGAAGTTGCATGACCATCAATTTTTTTTAACCAAATTTAGATGTCGGATAACCAAATTTGGATATCTCCGTTAACCATTAGTCTTTTAGGGCAAATATTGCACTGCCCTGCATTGTCCTTTTTTGTGAGTTATTTCCATACTCCTGGCATTTTATTCTTTAATATAAAAGAATATATTAGTTTGAAAGCAGGTGTATTAAAATAAAGTATTGTATTAATAAAGAAAATATCACATTTATTAATGAAAACGTTACTTATAAAATTATTGACCCTTAATATAAAGGAGTATTTTAAATTTAAAGTCGACTTTATTTTTAATTAAACGGTTTTGTTCATTTTGTGTATGAAAACCTTACAAAAATATTTATATTTTCATACATTTTGATTGGTTGAAAATAAATTAACCAATCCGAATGCTCCAAAAATAAACCAAGTCAAGGTATTCTGCCACTCAATATTTTAACTAAAGTCGACTTTACCTAAAATATACATTTGAAAAATTTAGATAGTAAGGGCGATTATTTGTAAGAAACAAAACTTCATATTTCTTTTAAATATTTTACCAAGTTTTTAGGTTTTACTACTTAAATTTTGAATAAGTTATGCGAAAAATCTTTATTAGTTGAAATGCTCCTAATTGCTTGGCAAAGATTGATTCCCTTTTAGAAGAAAATCAATATTTTTGATTCCCTTGAAAATCAAATAAATTGATTCCCTTTTAAAAAATTTTAACAATGACATTTTTGTTTTGGTGTTTAAAATGTTTTTTATGACTAAAATTAAAAAATCCATTCCAAACAAAAACAATTAAAAAAATTTAATATTTTTAAAATTTCCCGTTTTCCCTGGAAAAATATATTATTTTCCCGGGAATTCCCGGCAAACTTTTCCCGGGAATTCCCGAACCCCAAACCCTAATGGTAACCGAAACGAATGCGGTTATCGTTAGGGTAACGATATTTTAGGTGATTTCGGTAACGGTATTTTAAGGATAACGGTAATTGAGTTATTTCGGTAACGGTATTTTAAAGATAACGATATTTGGGTTAATTCGGTAACGGTATTTTAAGGTTAACGGTATTTCAGTTATATCGGTAACGGTTTTTTAAGGGTAACGGCAGTCAGTTATTTCGACGCATACCGCAATTTTTTTTAGAAAAAAACAAACGAGATTAAGAACAGAACCAATTTATCAACTTAATGTTCAAAAAGTACTCAATAACCACGTGAAATTACCAAAAGCAGAAAATTAAAAATAACGGTAACGCTATTTTAGGGACAGCGGTATTTCATTTGTTTCGGTAACGGTATTTTAGGGGTATTGATATTTAATTTATTTCGGTATCGGTATTTTAAGGATAACGGTATTTCAGTTATTTCGGTAACGGTATTTTAAGGATAACGCTATTCCGGGTATTTCGGTAACGGCATTTTAGGGGTAACGGTAGTCAGTTGAAACGGGTTTGAATCGATAACGGTATTTTAGCGGTATTGCCTGCCAACCCTGATTTTAATCGATGATTTCCGAAATATAATAAGAAATACTGCACGATATAGATTTAAATAAAATTATATTAAACAGAAACGGTTTAAAAATATCATCAGGGTTGCAATTTTGTAAAAATTACCACATATTTTTGTAATTGTAAAAATTATTTTATTTTTATTGAATAATTTCGGGATTGGCATCCCTACTATCCAGCGAACATTTTTTTAAGTCTAAAAACAAGTAAAAACAAGTAAAAACCGCTGGTAGCCAAATCTGAAAGTGAATGTGTAATTCGTGCAATTTGGTCATGGTAGTCAACGACTTGTGACACGGCGCATTGTCTTGGTGACAGAGCATTTTTTTCTTCTTCATATGCGACCGTTTTTTGCGATTTCCTCCTTCAAACGCTCCTTCAAGCCCAGCTTTGTCTTGGCTTTAACTATATCCGTTAACTCAGAAAAAACTCAAAGTAGACAAAAACGTGTTTCAGACAAAACTAATATATTACTTTTCCTATGCACGTTAACTTTCAACGCGGATAATTATCAACGTTGAAATCTCAACGTTTATAGATTTTTAAAATTTAACTTAAATATAACTAAAATTCTGTAAATTTAATTAATAGTTTTAGTTGCTTTTTCTGCTATTTTTATAGATTTATTTCTATGAGCATAACAGTGTTATATATTGATTACGTTTTGCTAAACTTAAGTAGATAAATTTTTCATCGTATTAATGAAATTTTTCATAATAGTAATTAAATAGTTTGCAAAATTTTATGAATAATTTAATAATACAAACATATCGAAAATTAAGATTAAATGAAAAAGTTTCATTAAAAAAAACAACCGAATAGTGAGGTTGCGGCAAACGAGTTAATTCGGTTGGAAGAAAATTGTTATGAGAGGTGGGAATACTTCTGGTCTGCCAATTTGACATCCAGCGCTCAAATCACGGAATCTTTTTGTTGTAATTTTGGAAAACCTGCTACTAGACCATCTATTATTTAGTTTTGCCATAGTTGGAAATTTAGGTTTCCTAGTGCCTTTCCAAAGCTTTTTCAACAGCCGGCTTTTTCTTTTTTGTTTAATGTGTTTCCCAGCAGAAAAAGGGATACAAAAGCAGAAGAAAAAGCACCACAATTAGAGATCTAGATGTACTTCTTTTTTAACAGAAAAACTAATGATTTTAGCATCGAGTTGTCAAAGGAGGGCATTACTCCCACTTGAAAAATTTTTCAGTACTTTTTGAACGACGGCAAAGGGTGCATTTTTTTTACAAGTGCACAAAAAACATTTTTTTATCATATCTACGGTTTGTTTTTTTCGAATTTTATATCTATAACTATAACATAGATTACATAGATATCCCCAGCAAAAATATTAAGGACTACTTCAAAAAGAATGACTATTTTATTTTCATCCAACAAAATAATATACAAAAATAAAATCAAACAGATTCAACAACACATAGCGACATGACGCACAAGCATTGTTTTCTACTGAAAAATTGTTAAATTTACAACAGTATCGGTTCGTTTTTATGACATGCACGTGTTAAATTCATTGATGGAAATGCCAAATTTGAACTACTTTTAGTTTTAAGTTGTTTTTTTTTCTGGAGCTGGTAGTAGTTCAAAATTTGGCATTTCCATCAATGAACTTAACATGTGCGTGTCATAGGAAAGAACCGATCCCAGGAAAAAAAAGTGAGGAAAAAGTAGTAGTAAAATGATAACAACAGTTAAATATGTAGGTAGTTGTTAAAATTTGTGGTTTTCACTGATGAATTTAACACTGGCTTGTCATAGGAGGGAAGTTGTTCGTTTTTGAAACAAATTATGTATATTTGATCCAATGAAAAGGAAGTTCTTTTTCACTTGTTTTTATTTTAATTTAATTAAAAAAAAAAAAAATCGTCATGCTTCGTATGGGATTTGAACCCACACTCGTTGGCATTTCTAGCAGACGCTCTACCCACTATGCTATCGCTTGTTATAACTGATAGCTGACTTTTAGCAGTCTTGTTCAGTAAATTGCCTTGATCTTCATTTCTCTAATTTTTATTAACAAAAATATATAAAGCGGCGAATACGAAATATATAACATATTGGAAAATATATAAAGTTGTTTTTTTAAGTGTTTTTTTATAAAAAATAATACACTCATTAAAAGAAATAAAGCTGTAAAAATAGGAGAAAAAGCTACTAAAAATTATGTAATTAAAAATTACCTTGCAAAAAACCTGCTGATGTTAGCGGATTGTTTTTTGCTAAATACTAGTAAGATAAGAAGGAAAAATAAAACTGTTAAATTTACAAAATTTTGGTCACATTTAAGTTAACTTTTAATACGAATTACCTTGATAAAATCCGTAAAAAATTTTGCAGCATATTAGTAGATAAAAAACGAGTAAAAAGGTTAAAGTCGGGCATGCCGACTATACAATACCCTACACCAGTCTGGTGTATTGTTTGGATCCGAAATTCGAATGGGTTAAAATGGGGCTTATGTCAAAATTTTCTATAATGTGAGTCAGCGCACCAAATTTCATTAAAATATCTTAATATTTGCGACCTGCAGTTTGTAACCAAGCCAATTTTGGGGGGACCCTTATATGGGCACTAGTTCTAAATATGGAGCGATGTTCACCAAAATCAATAGGCTTCGTCCTTGGGCCAACATAGGTCTATGTACCAAATTTCATCAAAATATCTTAATATTTGCGACCTGCAGCGTATAAATAGTATAATTTTGGTAGGACCCTTATATGGGCACTAGGTCTAAACATGGACCGATGTTCACCAAAATCAATAGGCTGCGTTATTGGGGCAATATAGGTCTGTGTATCAAATTTCATCAAAATATCTTAATATTTGCGACCTGCAGCGTATAAACATTATAATTTTGGTAGGGCCCTTATATGGGCACTAGGTCTAAACATGGACCGATGTTCACCAAAATCAATAGGCTGCGTTATTGGCCGAATGTAGGTCTGTGTACCAAATTTCATCAAAATATCTTAATATTTACGACCTGCAGCGTATAAACAGTATAATTTTGATAGGACCCTTATATGGGCACTAGGTCTAAACATGGACCGATGTTCACCAAAATCAATAGGCTGCGTTATTGGGCCAATGTAGGTCTGTGTACCAAATTTCATCAAAATATCTTAATATTTACGACCTGCAGCGTATAAACAGTATAATTTTGATAGGACCCTTATATGGGCACTAGGTCTAAACATGGACCGATGTTCAAAAAAATCAAACTTGTTCGTCCTTGGGCCAACATAGGTTTGTGTACCAAATTTCATCAAAATATCTTAATAGGTGCGACCTGTAGAGTGCGCACAAGATTGCATGGACAGACAGACAGACGGACGGACAGACGGACATCGTTAAATCGAAATAAAAAAAAAATTCTGAACCGATCGGTATACTATAAGGTGGGTCTACGACCAATATTTTTTGGTGTTACAAACATCAGCACAAACTTATAATACCCTGACCACATAGTGGTGTAGGGTATAAACATCTGAATAATTAGGTTGCGGCAAACGAGTTAATTCGGTTGGAAGAAAATTGTTATGAGAGGTGGGAATACTTCTGCTCTGCCAATTTGCCAGCCAGGGCTTGAATCACGGAATCTTTTTGTTTTAATTTTGGAAAATCCATCTATTATTTAGTTTTGCCATAGTTGGAGATTTGGGTTTCCTAGTGCCTTTCCAAAGCTTTTTCAACAGCCGGCTTTTTTTTGTTTAATGATGTTTCCCAGCAGAAAAAGGGATACAAAAGCAGAAGAAAAAGCACCACAATTATTGATCTAGATGTAGGGTAGAGGGGGGGATCCTTCGCCACTTTTTTCAAAGCACTGTCATTTTATAACCCCTAATTATTTTTCAAAAATTACTTTCAAATTGAAAACCTACATATCTTGGCTTTAATTTCTATGATTTTTATTCTAATTAGTTGCATATTTTCTATTATTTTTTTAATGATTTTCAAAGTAACTCAATTCGGCGTAACTGCCCCAAACCTGGGGTAAATTCGCTAGAGCTAGATACAATTTCAACAATAAAATTTGTTAATACAGCAAAGTCAATCTTTTAATGACTGAAATAAATAATTTATAATAAGTTCTTTAAGATATGTGATTCTTTTTAATCAATAACTCTCCACTACATTAAAAAAAATTATTTAAAAATATAATATAATGATTCTTCAAAATTAAAAAAAACTGAATAATAAATATAAATTTAAGAATGAACACGATTGTTCTAATTTACTATTAAATATATTTTAAACATATAAAAAATTCTTATAGAGCATTTTAGGCAGGGATGTACCAACTCTGTGTAGCTCCAGGGGCCATCTGGTGATTGTGCCTCACAGACAGGCACTAACATAAAATTAATATTTTTCACACTTCTTAAGCATTTATTAAAATCAAATTATTATTTTTCGAAACCTTAGGATCGTAGGTCTAACATAATGAAAAATAGTTTTCTTATCACACGATTTGAGGAAGTTATTGCAAAATGTAGTTGCTTCCTATTATTTTTTTGGCACCCAAAAAAACACAAAAACACGTCTGTCTGCGACCACATGTGATATAAATTCATCAAAGTGGATGTCAAGGAAAGGTAATTGAAAAATGCACAAAATATATTTTTTACAATTTTTTATCTCCCTTAATAGCGGAGAAAAATGGGATTAGTATATGTGCCCCACTGGCGAAGGATCCCCCCTTTACCCTACTTCTTTTTTTTTAACAGAAACAATAATGATTTTAGTATTGAGTTGTCATAGGAGGGCAGTACTCCCACTTGAAAAATTTTTCAGTACTTTTTGAACGAGGGCAAAAGGTGTATTTTTTTTACAAGTGCACAAAAACATTTTTTTTATCATATCTATGGTTTGTTTTTTTCGAATTTTATATCTATATCTATAACTCCTATCCCTACTTAGCTAAATACGACTATCCCTACTTACGTGACTTTCATTTTATTTTTTGTAAACAAATGAAATCTAAACATTTGGGCCGCCTTTGTACGAAATCGGTTTTCGTACATGGACTTCTCCGGAACGCGAAATAGAGAAATTATATTGTGTTCCCAACCTTTACTAATTAACACATAATTCATTTGTTGGCATTTATTGTTTTTGATATTTTATCAAATTAAAAATACCAAAATTTCAAATATTTTCATGATAAATATTTTTGTTTACATTAAAAAGCGAAAAGCCAAGAATTTTTAAGACTTGGCAGAATTTTTATAACTGCGTAATTTTTCAACTCAGTGAATGCATTTTTTCCAATTCAGTGAACGTATTTTTTTCAATTCAGTTAACGTATTTTTTTTTTTTTTAAATTCACTGAACGAAAATGAAATTGAACGTATTCAGTGGTAATTAATTCAGTAAAGAATTAATTCACTTTTTTTCAGTTCGATTTATAAAATTGAACGCGTTCACCAGTGAATTAATTCATTTGATTTAATAAAAAAAAACTATAGCAATTGAATTAATTCGTAACAAAATAAATCTAACGAAAACAAATATGAATTAATTCCATTTAATATATGGTGCTTTGTGAATTAATTCATTAAACTTTAATTTAGAATTAAAAAACTGAATTAAATAATTAATTCTTCAAAGCTCTGACTAATAGAAATCGATGTAATTGTAAAGACAAAAATTTATTAAGAAAATGTTCTGATGCCATAAACAAATGTCTGGTTTGCAAATTTATAAATGGGAAAAAATAAATTAATTAGTATTTAAATTTTTCGCTGTTTTAATAGCCGAGTAGTTGGGTTCATCAGGGTTTTCGTCAAGAGAGGTGGTACTGTATATACTTTATATAAAAAACTATGACATATAAATATTTCCGCTGCATTTTTACATATTTTTAAGTTTATTTTTTTATCTACTGATTTGGGATATGAATATTTATTTGAGATACATTTGAAATAACTAAACCAACATTTAAATTTTAATGTAGTGTTGCAACAAACAGTATAAATATAAAAAATAATATTTTGTTATTTATTTGATTTTTTTTTTATATTTTCAGGTATGTACATTTAATGGTTTTGTTATTGATTTTATGAAGTATCACGAATTTCTTAAAAGGTAGGAAAATATATGATGATTTATTTGATTTCTTTTTTTTTTTTTTTTGTTATATAAATAAAACTATTTTCCAACAAAAATTGATGTGCAGTTATTAAAAAAAATATAATGATTCATCGTTAACCGGGGCAATTTTATTGCCCAGTACTCAGTGCAGAAAATCATTACCAGATATGTGTTTATGTAAGTACATACATATCTGGTAATGGTAACTAGTTACTTTTCTTATTACATTTCGTATTACTTTTGTATGGTAATGTCGCGCAAAATAATGAGTTATGCTTATACATCAGTAGGGCGAGGAAGTTCATGTAAATACATGTTTGGTGTCGTATGCAACAAAATAGCATCGATTCGTTAATGCATCTTTTTACATATTTTGTTTATATCTTTTATAAAAAAATTAATTTCCAAATTTAGAAATATTTTTTTTCACGAAGACAAAAATATTAAAAAAAAAAACAATTACTAACTTTCTGACGATGATTAACGGTAATTTTCAATGTTTCAGCTACTTACAATGATAAATAGTATTAAAGTTGAATTGATAATATTGAAAATGTTAAAAAAAAAACAATACACCGATAATAATCCATGCATAAAAATACGAAAAAATGTCAAAATAACAAAAATTTTTGTAAAACATACGAAAAATGGTTTATTTTACGAAAGTTTTTGTTGTTTTGACATTTATTTCGTATTTTTATGCATGGATTATTATGTGTGTAATAAATGCATATTTTTAAAATTTTAAATGCATATTTTTTTGATTTTATGTACATAAAACACAATTATAAAGGATGTTGTTCAGAATTACTTCTCAGAAAATTGTAAAAATATACTAACCAACAAAATAAGTGATTTTTTGAAGCTGTTTGGAATTACTTGTAAAAAAGCTGTCAAAATACACTAACGGTTGCTTTTTAAGCAGTACAAGAAGTGGTTTGTAAAGCATGATTTGGATTTTTTTTTTGCTAGTTACCTACTAACAAATATTGATTCTGGCCCATTGTGCAATTATTTGATGTAGTTGTAGCCTATTTGGTTTTTCATTTGGTTTAATTTTTGTTAAATTATATGCAATAATATTTTCAATGGTGTTTTATAAAAATTTAATTTATTTAATGGAATTTGTATGGATTTCACACAGTGACTTTTGTTTTTTGTACTCCATTTCAATTTTAGAATATACATATTTACATAGTTTTTAATTAATTTTTCGTTTCATATAAAATATGCAAAAAAAAAAAATATAAATTTTGTTAAAAAAAATTAAATTAAATGATAAATTTAAATGAATTGAAGATGTTATAAATATATAACCAACTGTGAAATGTGAAACTTTGCCTTTAAACTTAATAGTTTAGAAAAAACGTGTAATTTATGAAGTTTTGCGGTTGAAAAACAAGTTTTTTTTCCTGTGGTTAAAAAACGTTGGTCACTTGTTTTTTTGTTGTTATTTACATAACAGTAAATTTAAATTTAAATGCAAATTAAATTAGTTTAATTTACATAAATAAATTTCTATATATTTTTTCATTAATCAATTTAAATATAAATTAAAAGATTAAAATATTTAGTTATTTGTTTAAAACTTACCTTGTGCTTTAATTTGTTGTATTTGTTGAAATAATATACCAATTGTTATAGTTGTAATTATTGTTAAATTATGCCATCTGGGTTTTGTCATTTTATTCACAAACGGAAATGGCGTCATTTTTGGCGCCATTTCAAAATGAAAAAAAATTCAAAGTTTTCCTTTTTAAATACTAGTTAGGTAAGTTGTTTTCAAATATTTCAATTCCTTTATCAGCAGCAACAACAAGGCGAGTTCAACTGTAAAGAGAATAAGAAAATAGAAAATATTATTATAAATTTATTAATTAAAAAAGTACTATCTCTAATATATTTTTGAGAAATTTTCAATTAGTTATACTGCGGCAATTACATTTTGTCTTGTCATATTTTTTGTGTGCACATTTCAAGCTTAATAAATTTCATATCAATTTAGCTAATTAGTTTAGTTGTCTGAAACTAAGATGAAAAAACAAACGGAAAACTTCTCTCTTATAAATTTTCGTCGTTACTTATATTTCTACTTAAGTAATGGTGTTACTAGTAATCGACTATGAATAAAAAGTAAATATTTTAATTAGATTTGACTAAAAGCAAAGTAACAAATTTTTAGGAATATACTGGCACAATGGGAAAGATTTAGTTGATTCTTGTAGACATTCAATTTTCAAAATCGCGAATTTAAAAAATTATTCAAAAACTGAGGTTATGTTACATAAATTTTTTGAATTTTTTTGCTCTGTCCTCTTTGTTTTTAAAGTTACCATTAAACCAAGAATTTGTACCACCTTTAATTTTTTTCAGTGGGCTGGATCCCTTGAGTAGTGATTTGTTCAGTTTTGTGGAGCCAAGGCACAAAAAAATTATATTTCATAACCTCATTTTTTGAATAAAATCCATTTCAGCGAAAAAATTGTTTTTTGGTAAAACTCCTTAATGGGATCTCATGTGTATAACTGTCGTATATGAATTGAAAAATAATAAAAATAAAATTTTCAAAAAACTTACATGCCACTATACTTCTGTATACTTACTTGGCTTATGGCCCCTTGTAAGGTGGCCATTAGACCATACCTCAAAAAAAAAAAAGTTCGCCGTACACCCTCCAATATGATGTATTTTTGGAAGGCGAATTCAAAAAAAAAATTTTTTTTGCCGACCGTAGGGATGGCCTTTTTTAATTTTTTTTGTTATAGCTTTGGCATTTGAAATCGGATTTTAAAGTGTGATATATCGATTTTTTGCCTCGAGGAGACCAGTGTTTTGCTATATAGTAAAAATCCAATTAAAAAAAAATTTAAAAAGGCGACCCCTACGTTCGGCAACTAATATATAAAAAACATTTCTACTGGGTTTAGCGAAAAACTTCCTTAGCAAAAGTTTAATGATTTTTTGCGAGCTTTAATTTTCTGACATTAGGGTGGTACATTAGGGTGGTAGCAACTGAGATCTGGTGGGTAACTACTAGAACGGGATACTTGAGGTCAAAATGTCCTTAGAAGAAAACACTGATCTCCTCGAGAGAAAAACATCGATGTATCATACTTTAAGATCCGACTGTAAATACCAAAGATATAACGAAAAATATAAAATGGCGACCCCTACGTTCGGCAAAAAAAAAAATATTTTTTTTGAAACCTCCTTGCAAAAATACTTCATATTGGAGGGTGTACGGCCCACTTTTTTTTTTTTTTGCCTGTAAGGTGGTACGCTCTAGTGGCCATGCACTTGGTGAAATAAGCCAGTTAGTGTATAGGTTTTGAAAGTACTCGGGGATGTTAGTAAGTACACACAAGTATCCCCGAGTAATTTCATGCAAGCTGGCTTACTCTACCCAGGGTATGGCCGCCTTGTAAGTACACACAAGTCAACTCACAATATTTTTTTTTCCTTAAAATCTACAGAATAAATACATACATTAAAATAATTGAAAATAAGTTAAAAAACGACTATCTCCTTTGTATTTTGTCTTTTATTTCTAATTGTTAATTAATTAACTCCCAAAGTCGGTAAAAATAATAGATTTCCCGTTTATTTTAAAATTAATTATATTAATGTGTAATCAAGATAAATTCCAAAGTTAAATTCCATTTTTTGCAATTCACAGAGGAATGATACCAATATCAATTTTTGTTTCTCTCTCATTCTCTGATTTTTTTAACAGACTTTTTTGATTAAATATTTTAACTTCTACCAAAAGTCGGTATTTTGTGTATTTTGTTTATTGAATGACTGATAGAAAAAGTTAACTGTTCTTTGCAATTTAACTACTCATTGAATTGCAACAACTTTACTGAATTACTTTTCAAATAACTATTTAATTTTTACAATACACTAATAAAATAAATACCTGTAAAAAATTTAGTTTAATATTTAATTTCAGCAGATTATTTTTACTATAAGATAGAAACAGCAAAAATAAAACTGTTAAATATAAAGAATTTTATTAAAGAAATTAAATATGCTAAAATCCGAAACGTATTTAAGAAATTGTGAAAAATAATTCGTTGTAGGCATGTCCCTATCCGGATTTCATTCTTGCCTAAAGAAATTGTCTGGGGACGACGTTTTTAGAATTTCTGGAAATATTTGTTAAGTTAAATTACAAACTCAATGAGAATTTCTTGTTCTCATCTAGGAGCCCAATCAAACATTTAAAATATCAAAGAAAAAACAAAAACAACAACAAAAAATTCTCGTCCCGTTGATTTTTTGTACCTTATGTAATGTCTCGGTTTGAGTAAGAAAGTTATCATTTTTTTAGAGTGATGTCTACGAAACAATTGTATTGTCTATCATGAAAATGATCAACCCTTTTTGAAACAACAAATAAAATCTAATATGACAATATAATATTAGAATTTGGACTTGAGGTAGAAGAATATTCTAACTAAAAAAAAATTTTAATTTTAGTTATATTTGAGTTAAATTCTTGTTAACAGAAAATAATAAATTAACTTGTTAAAATCAGCAATAAATTTTGCAAAATAATTAGTAGCCTAAAAAATCACAAAAATTTTCAGTTTCTTTTTCCGATTTTTTTAATGCATATAAAAATTGAGCCTTTTGAAAACTGCAGTTTATAATTTATTTTACCAAATATTTCTACTGGTTTTAGCAGGATAGACTGCTTTTGCATTCAACTAAATTTGGCTTAAAAATAGTAAAAATTTTGTAGATATAACAGCTTGTTTTTGCTATTTTCAGTCTACTAATATTTAGCAAAATTTTCTGCAGATATTACAGTACAATTTGCCATTTTCAATTAACTAGAAATTAACTTATATATAACTAAAATTCTGCAAATTTAAAAGAAATTTATTTTACTAGTCTTTCTGTAGCACAACTTTTTAGCTAATTTTTAGTTAGTTTTTATGCTATTTTTACAAATATATACATATATTTCTATGAGTGTAGTGTTATTGTGAGTGTATAGTAACATGTTGGTATGAAAATTTTTAGCAGTTTAATATCACGTTTAATAGTTATATATTGGGATTAAAATTTGACTCGAGAAAATAAAAATTTTGGTATCCATATTGCACATGTCGTGAACACAGGGTTGCCACTTCTTTGAAATATTGACGAAAAAGACACTATGGGAAAAGTCGTCCAAATAGCCGAATGATAACTAATATCAGAAGAGCTTAGACACTAGGGATGCCAATCGGGATTGATATTTGAAAATTTTCAAAATTCCGATCCCGGGATCCCAGGATTTTCGGGACTACGGGATTTTTTGGGATTTAAATTTTTCTTTATTTGTAAAAATTTTTATGTTATGTAACTAATTTTTTTTATGGAATAAAGCGTTTTATAATTACTTAATATTTGTTAATTAATAATGTAGTACATTTTATGAATATTGAAACATCCCAGTCAGAAAAAATCAAATACCTTCATACCACTGCGTAACTGCGTAACCGCGGTGTTAAAAATGACTGGCAGAATACTCATTTCGGTCGTTTTGCCAGCGTTTGCAAAAATGGTTTTGCCAGTATTTGTTTTACAAAAATTTTCGTTGGTTTATAAAAAAACTACTAGCAATTTAATTTAAACTTTTTTTTTGTTTTATAAGATTAAATTTTTTGTTTGTGGAAAAGCTCCTTTTAGACCAACTTTTTTTTTGTTTTCCCAACGTTGGCATATTAGTTCCAAAAAACTTTTTGCGAGTGTTAGCATTTTAGTACAGCCAGTAGTTGTCCCGTTGTTATCATTCATTTACGTTTTTAGCCACCATGTATTATATGTCTAGTTAGCTCAGTAGGTGGAGCTGTCGTCTGCCAATATGACGTCCTGGGTTCATATCACGGCAGAGCCAAAAAAGATACATATGAACTTTTTTTAAATTTTATTTTGTAAAATATAGTTCCAGAGCACCTATTTATTGGGTTTGCCAGCGTTTTGCCAACGTTAAAAATTTTGTTTCTCCATTTCGCCCAGTATTTTGTAAACAGATGAATCCTGTAATTACAGCAACAAAGTTATTTGGTTATTGTTGCGGCAGCAACTTATACTTTGTGTCACGACAGTAACAGCGCCTTCGAATATTAATAAAACAAAATTTCAAAATATAAGGCACCAACTTATGATGCTTTGTGGCGTGTTTTATTATATAAAAGAATACATTAAATACAAATTCAAAGGTAAAATAAAAAGATTACAGAAAAAATTCAAATCTTCCTCTCTTCTATCCTCGTTCTAAGAAAAATATAAAATGGAGATCGCTGCAACTAGTGCAGCCAAGCGACTATCAATTATCAATAAACATATTCTGTATCGATTACTGTAACAAAAACAATTTCTATAGAAATAACGCAACACTTCACCGAAGTGTTTTAGAAAATTACCCCCTAAATGTATTTTTTTTTTAATATTTGTATAAAAAGTTTTTTTTTATTACAACAGCAAATATTCAAAACAAAATTGTTTTTAGTAAAAACAATAAAAAAGCACCAAAATGGTGACATTGAAAAATTTACTTAATTTAAGTAAATTCCCAGTAGCAAATGGTAGAACTAGTTCTAAAAAGTACTAGTTTTTTGACTAGAAACTTCAAAACTAGTTCTCAAAATAACCATTTTGAACCAGTTGTGTACTAATTAAATACGATCTATGTAGGGACTGTAAAAGAAATTAAAATGCTAGATTTGAAATTCTAATTTCGTTTATATTTGTATTTAGAGTTTGCAAATAAACACCCAAATTTTTTTTACTGTAAATTGCTTTTAGGAGCAAATCAACTGGTACAGTACTGGTACCGAAGAGTCACTCGAGAACTAGTTTGGTAAATTTCGCATAAGTACCAGTGCAGCTCCCTGTTTTTATTCGTAAAGGAATTTTGAACCATTTGTGTACCTATTAGTTTCATTGAAACAATGCGAGACTATTTCGAAAGATTAAATTTAAATAGGAGTTTTGAAATTCTAGTTTTGTTGACATTTGTTGTTAGTAATATAGTTTGAAGTTGCGAATAAACACTAAAATTTTTTATTGTGATTAGAAATCATAAACACAAAATATTTTAAATTTCGTTTGTTAAATGGACCTAATTATTTCAGTAAGGAAACTATCGGTCTAATCAGGCTTGCCAGATACATTTTTTCGTTGTCCCCAAACAAATCTTAAAATATCCCCAAAAAATCCAAAACTAGAAAAAATTTTGAAAAAGGTTTAGAGCTTATTTAATTTGCTTAAAATGAATATTATCCGCATAAAAACTACAATTAAATATAAAAAATAGCACTAAAAATAACTGTTTTTAAATATTCTTGGATTGCTTTTGTATAAATGTCTAGAAAAATATTCAGAATTTTGGACTTTTACGAAGAAAAACTTAAATTTTTATTATCTTATTTAAACAAACCAATCGAACCCTAAACATATTTTATTTTGAAATTTTTAAGGATTTAAGGCATTTTTAAAGAATTTTTAGATTTGAATTTTTGAAGTTTGTCTGTTTAATAAAACAGACTTTTATCCACAATCGATATGATGTTTTTTTGTATAACCAGTATTTTAGATTCTGGGACATTAATCATATAAAACTCTCAGGCAAAAAGGATTTATTTGTGTTAAAAAGCTTTAATTAATACAGAAAATCCATAAAAGGGTAACTTTGTTACTTTTTTTGAAATTATGCGAACAAACTTGTCTGATGTTTTCTGAAGACTATACAAAATTTATGAAGGATTTTAAATATCCCCAAAAAATCCCCAAAACATTTTTTAAATCCCAAAAAAAAAATCCCCTGTCCCCAAATGAAAATTTTTGTCCCCAAGACCACCAAAAAATCCCCAAATTTGGGGACAAAACCCTAAGTCTGGCCAGCCTGGTCCTAATCTACATTTCATCAAAGAAAAAGTGTTTGTTTTTTATCTACGTATATAATTTAGATCTTTACCAACTGGTACAGTACTATTTCCAAAGAGTCACTTCGGAACTGGTTCCGCGAGTGTCAGATTAGTTTTGCTCCCTATTTTTCGTCTTTAAATTGTAATTTTCAAACTAGTTCTACAACTAGTACCAAAGTGGGGGTTTGGCGACAATTGACCCCATCCCTATGACATCTCCATGTTAAATTCTACAGTTGTTTGTATGGAGAGGCGGTAGAACTCGTACTAGTTGCCTGGTTCAAATAAACTAGTGCATAACTGGTTCTGAACTAGTATTTTTTGCTATTGGGTTGTTTTTACTTGTTTTTTAAGTTAAAATTTCCTTGATACCAAATCAATCCCAAATGTCTTAAAATTTAGTTTAAATGCCCTATTATTTGATAAATCATTTATTGAGTGTAGTTTTCCTACTTGTTTAGTTTTAAACTCATGTTTAAATAATTTTCATTTTACTTTTTATGCTCAAAATAAACTTTGTAAAACATAAAATATAGTTTCCTAAGTAATAATGTTATTTCCTTTCATTATGATTACCAATTAAGTTCTATCATTTGATTTTTCTTTTGCGTTAAGTAAAAAGTTCTTGAGATTTTTTCCCTATATTTATTCATACTTTATAACACTTGATGGGTTGCTTGAAAAAAATTATTTTTTTATGTCCCTAATAATACAGGAGAGGAGGCACTGCAGGTTTTGTATTTGTTTTGTAACAAAAGTTGTAATTTTAAAATCAAGCAGAAAAAAAATGAATATACCTAATAGAAACACTTTTGAAATCCTTTTAATTTAAATGCGAAAATGTTGCGATTAAAATGTTAAAATATTAATTTAAATACGAAAAGGATAATTTTAACTAAAACCTTGCCAAAAATAGCTGTTTTCTCGAAATCCGCTGAGTTTTTCTGCAAATTCATTTTTAAATATGTATTTTTAAGTAGTTTTTTCCATCAGTGTAACTATGCATAAACTTTATATCGTACTTAATCAATTGCACCTGCATAAAAAAAGTGTGTTAAATATTCGATCCCTATCAACTGTAATTTACGTCTCTCATTTTGTTTCTTCTAAAGTTTCTTTCCGTTTTAAGATTTTCCTCATCTTAGTATCTATTAATAAGCTAAAAATAGTAAGAACTTTTTTTTTTTAATTCCGCGAAACTTAATGACTTTTTGTAATAAGTTTTCATTTCTTGTAATATCTCCCTACTCATACTCAACACTTTGTACATTAATAGAATTTGCCATAGTTTCAATAGGAAAACATAAATATAATGATGATAACTAACAAACAGTGGGTCACATTGTGCTAGATTATAGTAATAATTCAAACAAAATAAAAAACCAACATAAAATTTAATTTTTATTGACAATAAAGTCACTGTACTACATATATACAATTATGTAAGCACACAAAGTGCATTGAAATTTTCTATATTTCCAAGCAAACCACACTATTACACTATACCAACATCCTCAATATTGTTATTCCTTTAACACTTGGTTCTTCTGTTATCCCAATAACAACAGTACAGCAGGACAAAATAAGGAGAAAAACAACGATTAATAGGTTGCAAAATTATATGTAACTAGTAACTACACCCAGAAAACACATTAGTGCTTACAACCGAATTTGTAGCCAATCGAATAGTTCGGTTATAGCAACCGAATTTGTCAGTTGTGACTAGCAAAGTTTAGTTAAAACAGCCAAATGATTTTTTGTTGTTGCAGCCAAATTGCTGTTGTTTCAAATAGATCTAAATTAACACAACGAAAAAATTCAATTACCCCAACTGAATTATTCGAATGGTAACGAATTAGGTTGTCAGCACGAATCTATTTTCTCTATGTACACCATAGTGTTCCTTTTTGGTGCGCCTTTCATTTTCTTTTTTGTGATTTTAATTCTTAAAAAATGGCAGGAGGTTCACAACAGTGATCTTCTTCTATTCCTCTGACTCCAGTCAACCTACAAAGTTTTGTGTGCTGTGTGATAAAAAGCCACTGGCATGACCAAAGCGATAATAATAAATTCCCGTTACAAACGAGGACAAAGTGTTGACAGGATTATAAGGAAACCACTGTTGGAGTTAAATAATGTCTAAGTAGTAGTAGTAGCGAAAGAAAAAAAAATTAAAGAAAATGTAAAGAAAAGAAATGAGTAGCAAGTATAATACGAAAAGAAATTCATTCTTTAGTTTGAAATAAGGAAGAATTAACAAAGAAAACCTATAGTTATTGTACAATTCTATAGTTTTATATAAAGATGGACTGTTGTTCACAAAAAAAAAAAAAAAAATAGGAACAATTAACTTATTAAATGGAATTTTTTCGTCTTCCGCTTGTTAAGGAATAATAATTTACCAAAGTACCATAATTATGGCTAAGGCTTATTTTCAAAATTTCCTTTCAATATTTAAACTGTGGAATTAAGTATGACCAACAAAATATGAAAATAATTTTTATAGAAAAATAATTTAACAGATGATGACTAATAAATAAAATTAAAAATGTAATTTTTGAATGAAAATAATATGGGGACCTTGGGCTAAAACATAAATTGTTTTTATATCATGGATATCCCACTCTGAATTTTTCGATGTGTCTCACAACTCATTATGGTCTATCACTTGAAATTATTTAAAAACGAGTAAACAAGTTAAAGTAGGAAATGCCGACTACCCTACACGAATCTGGTTAAAAGCCAACATATTTATGTTTAGAATGGGCTGAAATGGACTTGTGTCCAAGTTTGTTTATAAAATGATAAAAAAAAATATAATAACGGTAAGAAATGTTGAGGACAAAGACTATTTATCTAGAATAAACAGGCTTTGTCCTCGGGCACTAGGGTTATGACTCATTTTTAACAAAAATTTTACCTATTACCACGCAATACTAAATTAATAAAAAAAATCGTGTTTGCGGGTCATTTTCGCAAAAAAACCTTCCGCACCAAATGCAATTTATAAAAATAATTTTTGCTAGGGCATTTTGGTAATTTTCATAACGAATTATTGCAAGAATTATTGTAAACGACAAAAAAAATATCCAAAAGTCTCTCCAAAAAGGTTTCGTAATTTGTAACGTAAACAGCTTTTAATACACATCGTTTGAGTCTCACTTGTTTAAAACTAAAATAATATAGACCAAATTTCAACCCTTTTGGTGCGGGAACTTTTTTGACAGCAGCGAAAAATTAAAATTGCGTTTCTTAATATTTTTTATGGTGTTTTTTTGGGCTAGGGCATGTCAAATTTGATATTTGCAAAAAAAAAATCAAAAAGTCATAACCTTATTGGGTACATATGAGTCAGCGTATTAAATTTCATTACAATTAGCGTGTTTTTTAATCACCTGGATTTAGAATTTTTCATACAAAAAGTGGATTTATTAAATCCAAAAAAAAGCTAGATTTAATAAATCCATAATAAAAGCACAAATATATGATACAGCCCATTAATTTAATGTCAGAAAAAAATACGAATAATAATTAAAACAGAAACAAAAAAATTGAAAAATTAACAAATAAAAGGTTTTTAATAAATTTTTTTTTATGAAATATGTTTAGAAAAAAACTACACCTTACCAAATACATATTTTTAATCTTGGACATGGAGAAATAGCTGAAATAGAAATGGCAATTTTTCACTCTACGGTAAGTAATTTAATTAAATCCAATTAGTGAATATTAAATATTGAAATGGAATTTTTCTTTTAGAAATACTTTTTGGATTTATTAAATTCAAGTGATTAGAAAAAACGGCTAATATCTTTGTATCTTCGACCTGTGCGAAATATATGGACACTAGGTCCAAACATGGACTCAAACAAAAATCAATATACTTTATTCTAGGGCCGATCAGTGTTGCCAGAACTCTTAGATGGAAATATGCTAGATTCCTAAAAAATTTCTGCTAAAATCTGCTAAATCCTAAAATAAAAAATATATGCTTAGAATATGCTAAATTAAAAAATCGCAATTTTTTTATTATATTCATTATGCTAAATATCTGCTAAATTTAATACAAAAAATATGCTGAAAATCTGCTAAATAATTTTTTTAGTATTATTTAATAAAGTCTTATTAATGGAAAAATACTTTTTTTAAACAATGTTTATAAAAATTATATTTTAATACTTTTTTAAACTATCTTAGAATAAATATAAAAGTTTACCCCTTAATTCGTAAATGCTTTCAAAAGTTATAGGAGGTTTATCGATGTTTATGTGAAGAATTTGTTTTGTAAACCTCCTAGAACTTTGCAGAGTGTTTATGAATGGAGAGGTAAACTTTCACATTTATTCTAAGATACTTGTAAATACTATTTAATCTTTCTTTGAGACTAAAAAAAAAACTTTCTCATTTAATTTTTTCACAATAAATGATTTTAAATTGTTGCAATATTTTTTTATGGTTTTTGTAGCATTTTCAAATTATAGTAGTATATCAATACTACTAAAAAAGTTTAAATTCAAAAAAGAATTGAATAATTATGCATGAAATAAAAAGTTGTGAAAATATTAGCCGTTTGTTTTCTAATCACCTGGATTTAATAAATCCAAAAAGTAGTTCTAAAAGTGATCAACAGATGGGGTTACATTCTCCCTATTTTAAAAAGGAAGGATTTTACTTTAACTTTTAAGTTTTAATTATATTTTATATAAAACAGCGATAGACAGTCTGCCTTTTCAGTTTTAACACTTCAATTTATATTTTTACACAATTGAAAAATTCCATTGCAATATTTAACATTCACTAATTGGATGTAATTAAATTACTTCCAGTAGAGTGAAAAATTGCCATTTCTGTTTCAGCTATGTCCAATATGAAAAATATGTATTTGGAGAGGTGTAGTTTTTTTTTTCTAAACATATTTCATAAAAAATTTATTAAAAACCTTTTATTTGTTAGTTTTTCAATTTTTTTTGTTTTTCTTTTAATTTTCATTCGTATTTTTTTCTGACATTAATTTCATAGGCTGTTTCATATATTTTTGCTTTTCTTGTGGATTTATTAAATCCAGCTTTTTTTGGATTTAATAAATCTCCTTTTTGTATGAAAAATTCTAAATCCAGGTGATTAGAAAAAACGCTGTTATTGTTATAAATATTGTTGCAGAAAAAATTATTTTGTTAAAAAATATGCTAAAAATATGCTTTTATTAAATAAAACAAAATATGTTAAAAAATCTGCTTTTGTCCAACAAAATATGCTAAAAAGCAGTTAGCATATTTTTACAAAAGAAATATGCAATTGCTCAACTCAATCTGCTAAATCTAGCAGAAAATATGCTAAAATGGCAACCTGGGGCCGATATAATCCGGTATACCAAATTCTATATATTTTTTATTTATAAAGGGAAGCTACACTCAGGACATTCTTCCTATTAATTAACGTGTTGCTTTCTTTTCGAAAGGCGATAGAGAAGTAGTGAAAGGTGGTGAAAGATGAAGGGCTTCAACTATGGCAACACTGTAATTGCGTGAGATGTTGAATCTTAGAACAGTTTTTGTGCGCCATCTAAAAAAGAGTTGGCGAACTTTACTGAAGCTTCTTAGTTCATAGGCCTGTTATATTATTTTACTTCAGTGAGGTTAATTGCTATGGGAACACCGAAGGAGGACGCTGCGACATATATGAGGGATAGAAAAAAACTCATACATATTATTATTTTTCATAAATTGATGTTGCCTTGGCTGGGTATCTAACCCGAAACCTTATGTATAATATACGAATATGCCCAGTTTTGGCGGACCTTTTTAAAGGCACTGGGTCTAAACCTGCACCGATTCTATATAATATCAATAGGCTTTGTCCATGACCCCATGTTACTCATCGTATTTTCCTATAAAAATAGCAGAAAAAGTTACTAAAAATTAGTTAAGAATGATGCTGCAGAAAAATCTGCTGAAATTAGAAGATTGTTTTTGCTAAATACTAGTAAAATAAGAACAGCAAAATTAAAACTGTTTAATTTACAGAATTTTAGTTGTATTTAAGCTAACCTCTACTTAATTGAGAATAATAAATTGTACTTTAGTAGGTGTGAGGTTAAGAAGAAGAATAAACATTTTTTTCAAAAGTTACACATTATTAATTTGCAAATCAGACTAGATGTAGTTTCTGCCTTTTTTAATGGACATGCCTCATCAGTGATTTTCCATTAAATTGATATATATGACAATTTTTTCAACAACCTGTCGGCTGTAGGAATCGAACCCATGCACTCCAACATTACAAACGTAACTATACTAGAGTTCGACATCTTAGCCATTTAACCTACGTAAGGCCCTGCTTATAGTGTGGCTAATTCATAGTTTTCCTTTCCTATTCAGCTTTCTGTTATTGTTTTTACTCTCAGAAGTGATTAAACATACACACAAACATTCTACTTTAGATTTTTTGTTTATCTTCTTATCTCCTCTTTGTCACCTTTTTTGCAAATGTCGCCACACTGACGTATGGTTTTTACGTACAAGTGCAGGTAATTTGTGTATATCGGAGACGGTCTGCCAACAGGGCTTTTTTATTTTTTATTTTAGTAAAGTGTTGTTTTTTTCAAACGCGACCAACTGCAATTAATATTGCAATTAATATGCATTTTTTACATGGATGGTAACCGAAACGAATCCGGTTATCGTTATGGTAACGGCATTTTAAGGTTAACGGTATTTCAGTTATATCGGTAACGGGTTTTTAAGGGTGACGGTTGTCAGTTATTTAGATGTATCCCGTAATTTTTTTTACAAAAAACAAACGAGATTAAAAACAGAACCAATTTATCAACTTAATGTTCAAAAAGTACTCAATAACCACGTGAAATTACCAAAACCAGAAAATTAAAAATATCGGTAACGGTATTTAAGGGATAGCGGTATTTTATTTGTTTCGGTATCGGTATTTTAGGGGTATTGATATTTCATTTATTTCGGTATCGGTATTTTAAGGATAACGGTATTTCAGTTATTTCGGTAACGGTATTTTAAGGATAACGGTATTCCCGGTAGTTCGGTAACGGTATTTTAGGGGTAACGGTAGGCAGTTGAAAGGGTTTTGAATCGATAACGGAATTTTAGCGGTATTGCCTGCCAATCGTGATTTTTTATTAATTTTAATTTAGTAGGTTTGAGGTTAAGAAGAAGAATAAACATTTTTTCAAAAGTTATAAACACATTATTAATTTGCAAATAAGTTGTACTGTAAAATCTGCAGAAAATTTTGCTAAATATTTTTAGACTAAAAATAGCAAACATAAACTGTTATATCTACAAAATTTTTGCTATTTTTATGAAAAATTTAGTTAAATGCAAATAGCAGTATATCCTGCTAAAATCAGCAGAGTCTTTCACTGATTTTAGCAGGTTAATTTGCTATTTTCCATTAACGAAAATTTAACTCAATTATATGTTTGCATTCAACTAAATTTAGCTTAAAAAAATAAGCTAATATTAAGAAAATTTTTTTACAGATTTTACAGTACAATTTGTTATTTTCAATTAACTAAAAGTTAACTGTAAATTTAACGGTTTTATTTTTGCTGTTCTTATTTTACTAGTATTAAGCAAAAAAAATCTGCTAATTTCAGCAGTTTTTTCTGCAACATAATTTTTAACAAATTTTTAGTTGTTTTTTCTGCTATTTTTACAGATATATTTCTATGAGTGTATATATTGATTGATATGTAGTAAGATGCAATTATTATTTAGGACTTTATAAATTTTTTGAGAAAAAAAAAATTATAAATGATTACCCGTATAAGTTTTATTTTTGCCATTTGCCATTAAATGCCATTTTTGCCACTTTTACACTTATTTTCAAAAAATACGATTTTTACAGACCCTTGCTACTTTTCATTATAAAAATGTTATAAAATACAGTAAAAAGGCAACCTTTGTAGATATTTTTTGGTGAAAATGAAATGGACAGCAGCGAAATTTTCAATATTCAAAAACATACTAATTTACGACGATTGCACTTTAGCAGTTTAAGTGTGAATTCGTTCATTATTGTTGTTTGTTAAAAATATTTAAATGAAATACTTAAATTAACTAGTATGTTTTTTAATTCTTGGATAATCGTGCCTTTTGCCTTTTGCCTTTTTTCTTGCCACTTTTGCTGCTTTTTTTAGCAATTTTGTGTGCCAATTTCAATTTTGAAGAATTAATTTGTTTTTGAATTAATTCACTACCAATCGAATTCAATTTTGTTTAGAATTGAATAAATTCTTTTACTTAAGTAATTCACTGAATTCGTTCAACTGAACGCGTTCAACAAAAAACAAATGAATCAATTCCTTACTGAATTAATTCACTACTGAATTCGTTCAATTTCATTTTTGTTCAGTGAATTAAAAAAGAAAATTACGTTCAGTGAATTGACAAAAAAAAAATTACGTTCACTGAATAGAAAAACGAAAAATTACGTTCACTGAATTCGAAAGCTGTTTTCTGCCATTCAGTACATAGTGGAATGTTTTCAAAATATTTTGGAAATAATTCAGACATTTCTTATTGGTTACTATTCCTTATATAAAAATAGGAAAAAAAAAATTGAGATAAGATGAAAAAAATCCCACAACTCACAAAACACTTTGAAAATTTTCAAAAATGCGATTTTTTACTCGAATTTGGAATGGTCTGGGGGAAGAAAAATTTACAAGTGGAGAATATTTTTTCCAATTGGTCCATCTAAAAGAAGTATGCTTTCAGAAAAATATAAATACTATATGTGTTCTTAAAGTATCTTTCAGTCTGGAGGCAAAAGAATTTTGCTATGGGCGTGTGAAGTTTCTTCTCATACCAACCAACCAATAACCAGTGTTGCCAACTCCTGAAGGCAGGAAAGCACCGTGAGCATTATGAAAACGGGTAAAAAGGGTAAAAATTTACCAAAAAGGGGGTAAAAAAGCACGATATTAATTTTTTGAAAAATTTAAATCAAGAATTCAAAAACACATTTTAACTTTGAAAAATCGTGTAAAAAAGGTTCAGAAAATTATCTAAAAAGGGGTAAAAAAGCACCAAACTAATATTTCAATATTTTGAAGTTTAAATGTAACGAAGTTGCTATTTAAAATTGTACTACAAATATTGTGCAAAATTGTAATTCTTGTACAGTTCGTATTATTTTTTAAATTTTGACAGAAAATTCAATAAAAATGTAAAAAAAACGAGAGCAAATACCAAAAATATAAACTGTAAAAAAGCACTAAAAGCACTGCCAGAAATCTGAAAAAGCACCGTAAATACCCGCTTTTTTTAAACGGGTATTTGTAAAAAATCACCGGGTACAGGAAGGAAAAAAGCACCAAAAAATACCCGAAAAGCACTGAAATGGCAACACTGCCAATAACGGCTAAATTATTACCAATATATTTTGAAAACACTCCAATCTGTACTGAATGGCAGAAAACAGCTTTTGAATTCAGTGAACGTGATTTTTTTTTTCAATTCACTGAACGAAAATAAAATTGAACGAATTCAGTGGGGAATTAATTCAGTAAGGAATTAATTCACTTTTTATCCGTTCGATTTATAAAATTGAACGGGTACACCAGTGAATTAATTAATTAGGTTTAATAAAAAGGACTATAGCAATTGAATTAATTCTCAAGAAAATAAATCGAACGAAAACAAATATGAATTAATTCCGTTCAATATATAGTCTTTTGTGAATTAATTCATTGAATTTTTAATTCAGAATTAAAAAAAAAACTGAATTAAAGAATTAACTGTTTAAAGCTCTGCCTATTATAAGTATACACTGGCATACAAAACCATTAGTATATGTTTATTTCAAAAAATATATTATTATATGAAAACGTTTTTACTCGGGACGTTTATAAGACTTTTCTCATTTTATTGTGTTTATATTCAAACGATTTGTAAACAGATTAGTTGTTCTTGGGCCAAGACATATTCAAAATAACAACGAAACTGGTTCCGATAAGTTTTAAAATTTTTAAAACGATTTTAAAGAACTAAACCATTTACTGTTTTTTATTGCGATTTTCAAGTTTAGCAAATTTGCTTTAAGTATTAAGCAAAGTGGCAGCAAACTAGTGTCATTAGGGGGCAGAGCTGTAAATGAATCATTAATTTTTGAATTAATTCGCAAATCATTTATGCATTGAATTAGCAACATTTTTAATTAATTCTTTTCACAAAAATCAAGAATTGAATGAAATATGAATCAATTCACATGAATTTGGAATTGCAATTCATTTCCAATTGAAATGAATTTGCAAAATGAGTTGCAATTCATTTTCAATTCAACTCAATTTTTCAAAATTAATTGCAATTCATTTCGAATTCATTTGACATGAATTGATTTTGAATTAATTTAAATTATCTAGAAAAATGAAAAATCAATTGCAATGAAATTATTAATTGCTTCTTGAATATTAAATAAATTTTTGTCGTTCAGCGTATGTCAAAACCAAATTTGTAATACCTACCTGGAGAAATAAACTCCAAACACCATGTTTACTTTGATTGAGTGCAATTAATTTTTAATGGATGTGAATTAATTCAAAATCAATTCAATTCATTTGAACGGGAAATGAATTGCAATTCATTTTGCCAAATTTATTTGAATTGGAAATGAATTGCAATTCATTTGGCTTATTCGTTTGAATTGGAAATGAATTGCAATTTATTTTCGCCAAATTCATTTGAATTGATTCAAATTTCCTTTAATTCAATTTCTTGGTAAAAAGAATTAGTTCAAAATTTAGCTAATTCGTAATGAATTGAAATCGAGAAAGAATGATTCATTTACAGCTCTGTTAGGGGGTTGAATTACATTATTCTAGCATCTCTACAACGCCTTATAAGATTTTAATTGACTAACTCTGATTAAGATTTTATACATTTTGTTTGAACAAGTTCATTCAACTCTTAACACACATTTTTGTATTGTAGTCGAGACAAAAACACTTTAGGAAATACGTTGAAATCCATTAAGCTACCGTTAAAATGTTTAACAAGTTTTTTTTTGTCATTTTATTTATTTAAAGTCACGTTTTACCGGCAACAAAACGAGAAAATTTTAAAAGACCGCAACCCAAGGTAAACTAGTTAAAATAAAAATAAACAAACAATCAGCTGATTTAATGTGACATAAATAAAAGACATACTGCATGTACGAGTATGCTCGTATTAGGGAAACAGTTATGCTTAGACAGAGAAAACAGATTTATTGTGGCAATCGAATTTCTTGCCCACCGAAAGCTTTTGTTGCGGCAACCGAATGTTTTTGTTGTTTTGCTGGTATTTCTGTGTGAATTGAAAAAACAATGTTCCAAACGAAATTTTGTTGCATTCAGCGAATTTCTGTTGCCACAAACAGAATATCGGTGGCTAAGTACAACCGAATAATACAGTTGGCGAAAAATTCGGTTATCACAATCTATTTTCTCTGTTTAGATAACGATATGATTTCTTTATTAGAAATTTTGTTCAAAAATAAATAGATATCAAAATTAGGATGAGTTTAAAACAGTGGTATTCAAAACTATAACTATTAAAAAGCTAGTTTAATAAAATTCTTTAATATACTTTGTGACAGATAAAACTTAAAATTCCTTCTTGACCAGACTAACCTAAAAGTATTACCTAATATTTTGTGAACTTATAAAAATTTAAAAATATATGTTAGCCTAATATACTACTAGTTATAGACGTGTAATTTAGATAAACAATTAAACACAATTATATAAAATGGTCAACAAAAAAAAAAAAAAAAAAAAAACGGTAAAACTACAATTAGATTAAATTTAAGGGATATTATTTATTTATTATTATGCAGTTCAATTAAAGCATTTATTATTTTAAAATAAAACAATTTCATTATATGTAACTGGGTTTCGTGTTTAAGTAAATGCTTTATATCATATGTATATTATTTCATTTCCTTTTTCGTTTTATTGCATCTTATTAATTGACATTCTTCATTTACACAATACCATTTTCGAATTGACATGATTCTTTTGGAATAAGAAATGCGCCCATTTTATTTCTTGTCATTGCCAATATCCTGTAGTTGTTGTTGTTCTTTTTTTGTTTGCATGTTTTCTTTTATGTATACAATTTCATTCATTGAGATGACATTTTTCCGTCTTTTCTTCACAAATTTTTACCGTTATTTTATGATGCTCTATTTATTGGTGACAGTTTTCAATAAGTGAAATTTCCATATTTTATTTACGACTTATTTATACATGTTTAAGTTTAAGAATGAGAGGAAAGTGGATCAATAAAAAGTATAATCCAAAGTACTATTACGCAGGAAGAAGAAGAAAATAATTTCAGTGAAAAATTTTTTACAGAAACAGGGGAGTTTACATCAAACTAAAGTAGTTTCGTCCCATTGGAGGACTTGTTAGTGTTAGGTTTATATATCAATTGATCAAAGTGTTTTTAAATTGTTAATTTGTGCCCCCCCCCCCCCCGCCCTATTAAAAAAATTAATTTGAAGCTTAATAAATGTATCAGTTGTTTATCAGTTTTTATCTAATTGTATCGGTTTAGATCTTAACTGATTAAATTAGATATTAACTAGATGAAATTGTATCCGATTTTTGACTTAAAAAAATTTAATCGGTTTATATCTAATGCTACAGTTTAGCTCCAAAAAAAAAAAACACGTTTCTGCATTTTTATCAAATTTGTGGGTCATTTTGTATTCCAGGCTAAAGTGGGGTAATGAAATCCGATGAAGTCAGAATTTTATAACTGGATTATTTTAACTATATTTAATGAATAAATGAAATATTTTTTTTGAAATTTCGAATTTTGGGGATTTTAAATAATAATGCAATTTTTTCAAAATGGGCCATTTTCGGCCAACTATCGGCACGGGTTAACGTTTTCTCAAAAAGAAGAAAAATCGATTTTTTCCATTTGGGACCATTTCCAATAAAACTAGGGGTGTAATGAACGAAAATCGACACATCGTTATTTTAAGGGACATCCTACCCTATAGACATATCACAGACTTCAATTTTACTTGAAAGTAAAATTGAAAACGAAAATTGCTTCTCCAGAAGTAAATGGTATTTTTCATATTTAGACCAAATATAACAGATAAACATAACACTGTGAGCCAAATGGTAGGGGTCAGTGATCGGGAAGGGTTCAAACTACCGGGGAAAGTTATATCGGTAAAAAAGAAGTTATACGTGTCCCGGCGTTTCGCTGGGCCAACCCTAGGAATCGAGATATATCGATTTGACCTTTGGTGGTCTTTTTTTTTTGACATAACTCGAGAACCACTAGTCCGATTTTGCTCAAACAATTTTAAAAAAATTAAAAATTACAATTCGTTTAATCTGTTCATATAACGTTTTTCTATATACTCAACAGTTTTGCCGGTAAAAATAAATGTATGAAGAAAAAAATATTTTTTGCCTAAAATATTAAAAAAAAGTAATAAACAAAAGGTTATTGATTTTTATGGTAGCGGTAACAAACATTTATTTTTACCGGCAAAACTGTTGAGTATGTAGAAAAACGTTATATGAACAGATTAAAGGAATTGTAATTTTTAATTTTTTTAAAATTGTTTGAGCAAAATCGGACTAGTGGTTCTCGAGTTATGTCAAAAAAAAGATATATCTCGATTCCTAGGGGTGACCCAGCGAAATGCCGGGACGCGTATAACTTGTTTTTGACCGATATAACATTTCCCGTTGGTTTCATCCCATCCCGATTTTGACTGTCGCATAGTGTAATTAATCATAAGTTAAGAACGCCCTTTTTAATAATATCACTTAAAAAATTTTTTGTTAGAGAGAATATTTAAAGTTTTAACTAGAGTTTGCTGTTCGGTTTTATTCGAAACCGAAACCGCGGTTTTTCAAGCCTCAAAACCGAAACCGAAAACCGACAAAAATAAGTCGGGTTTTCTTAAATACTTTAACCAATTAAAATAACTTAATAAATTGCATCGGAGTGTACAATTAAAATCCGAAAAGATTCATAAAAGATCCCTAAGACCTCCTGATGCAGCCTCTTTCCAAGCGCACTTTTGTAACTTATAATAGACTCGGAATAATGAGAATTATTAGAAAATTTATAATTTTCTGAGCCATTATGAGTCAATTATTATTAATTTTTCAATAACGAAAAAATTTTGAATGTACTCATAAATATGAGTCTAATATGTTCATTCATAAATCCAAAATTTGAGCACTCTGAAAAAATTTTTAATGCACTCATAAATACGAGTCTAATATGCTTCATTTATAACTCCAAAATTTGAGTCTTTTTACGAGTCAATATTTCTAAGCGCTCAGAAAAATGTCGGCTGAGATATTATTGAATCTTGAATTTCAAAAAGGGTCAGGGTACTATTTTACAAAATTTTGTATTTAATTGTCATTAACATTTTCTCCATTAAATATTAATTTTAAAAAAATTTTATTTTTGTTATTAGGGATAACATAAACTGAGGCTTATGATTTTAGAAACAAAAATTGAACCAAACAGTCAAGTGGTTTAAGAGATATTGACTTTCACATATTCAGTTCAGATTTTAACCATGTATTTTCCAAAAAGTCTTTTTTTTCTTTATATTGTTTTAAATAAATAGCTACAATTTAAATTTATACTCTTGAAAATACAGCATTAGTTGCGGACAAAAGAATAAAAAATTTAATTCATAAAGGCCTCGAAATAGCGTTATTGCATATATTTGAGTGAGAAATTCAATTGAATTTTAAGTAATTGTGCGTTTTAAACTATTTACTTTTTACACTTATTTTAAAACAATTCTATTATTAGCACAAGAAAACCGAAAATTAACCGAAACGGCGGTTTTTATAATTTTGAAAAACCGAAACCGCGGTTTTCAGATTTTTCGGTTTTTAGCAAACTCTAGTTTTAACACATACATATTTCGCATAAAATTAATATGATTTCCATGTACAATTTCGTAACGTTTTACTTTTGCTTCTTCAGGTTTTTTGCATTTTCGTAAATTCCAAAATGTTAAAAAAAGACCTTTTGTGGTAAATTCGTGTTCCAACTGCTAAATTTTGATATAAGTTGCCATTTGTAGTTAAAAAAGAAAAAATCGCCGATCAAAATTTAAAATTTTAATTTTTTATAAAAAATTACGTTTTGCTAATCAATAAGAAAATTGTTGAATTTACCAACAAAAAGCGTTTTAAATGTAAATTTTTTTAAGTGAAATAGTCAACGACACTTTAGGGAATACCAAAGGTTTAAAAGGCTTAATTCTTTCATTCACTTTTTAAAAATTAATGAAATTTGGGTTAAATTTCATTCCCTAATAGCATTCTTATGGAATTAATTCGATAGCTTAATTCCCTATAGCTTAAAATTATATGAATTCATTCTATTTTGATTGAATTCTAACTGAATGAAACCCAATTTACCTGAATTCATTTAATAAAAAAGTGAATGAAAAATTATTTGTTTTCATTCACTTATTCAAATGAAAAATTTTAATTTGTATGTAATTTGCTGAAATATTAGCATAATACAATGAAAAACGTTTAAAATTCATCTAACAGAAATAAATAGTATCGTATGCTTTGTTATAGCTTGTATGCTTTGGTTTTGATTATATATTAGTTTCAAACTACACTGCACTAAGTAAATGGTGATAAAATTTCTTCATTCAATTAGTAAAATGGTGAATGAACATGCGATTTGAATGATTCAAGTTAGGAATTCATTCAATTCATATTAAAGCTTTGGGAATGAAGCTTATGAATGAATTCTTTACGAATGGTTTAAGGGAATGGTACATTAATCTTTTTAAAATCTGAATTTAATTTTTAGTGAATTAAGCTTAAATTGAATTAAGTTTTTCGAAGCTCTGGGGAATACATACTATTGAAAAGCTTTTATAAGTTTAAGCTGCTCTAAATACCAATTTCACTTTGGTTTTTGAAAGTGGAATGAAAACGATTTTTTCCGTTTTACGTTTTCTGGAGAAACACTATAAAGCGTGTGTGTAGCATACTCGATACTTACCAGAACGTTTTATTTTCAATACAAAATTATCTGTAGCACCCTAAACTGCAAATTTAGAAAGAAAAAAATTGTTTCCGATCACTTTAGGAAAAAAATTGCGGAAGTGAAATTGCGAAATCAAATCCATTCCGAAAAAAACCTATGACATGCCTAATATAGTTACATTTGGCATATATAATTATATACAATTATAAAATTTTATATAACATTATATCTAATCGGATAGGATTTTATGATACTTGATATATTTTGATGAGGGCAAAATCTGGATAAAATTTTGTCGAACCATATTATAAGTATTCCATCGACTTTTATCTAATATGATGTAATAAATACGATCTCATTTCATATAATTAAATGTTCTCATTTTCGGATATAATTATTAGGGCGTCCAGAAAAAAGTAAAGTTTTGCATTTTTTGAACCTTACCCCTGAAATATGTTTCTTTTGGTAAATTTTTTTTAAACAGTTTTATAAGATTTTTAATAAATTATTTAGGGGTTGCGACAGCGCCTTTTTTTAATTATTAATTTTTTTTACCTCGCCTCTTATTTATGTTCCTTTTGGTAAGATATATTTTTGGAAATTTTCATATTTGAGAGGTAAGGTTTCAAAAATTCAAAAAAAAATTGTTGTTTTCTGGTTACCCTAATAATTATATACAGTCCGAAAAGTCATAAAATTTATATTACTAGGGTATATAAAATTTTAATTTGTATTAAATTTCCGAAAAATCGTTAGGTTATCGCGATGTCTAGTCGCAGAGAAAAACAGTATAACTGAACATAATTGGAGAAACGAAATTATCATAGTATGATTGTAGTGATAATAAAAACATGATTTTTACTGAATATATTATAATCACTGACAACGATTTTATAATTTTTTATAATCATATTGTGATCATTATATTTTCATTCGAATACGAGTAGAAACAGCTTTTTGAAGAGCAAAAATTCGACACTTGTATTTTGGGGACACCCTAATGCATATGTATCTTTTCTTCAGTGGCAATTCAATCATTTCATTTTCTACCAAAAATCATCATTATTCAATGTAAAAAATTTAGTCAATTTTTATGCGTACAACCGTCGTATTTTAATGCATGAGTGCTGTATAATAGTATCTGCTGTATATTTGGTTAAAAGGTATTGAATGTTGTCTGTATAGAATGTTCACATTATGGTGTGTTAATTGAATTTCATTACATGCCGTCAATTAAACACATGCATGAATGGGTATTGTAGAACTCAATCAATAATGACATTTTTAAAATGCAGCCAATGTTATGCGACAATACGAAAATGTAACGACTACAAGAACAGGAACATCATAGTTTGGAACAGAATGAAGCGAACGGCTGGGCTAAAAGTACATAAAACAAAATGTAAAATACGTCGTTGTCATACTTACTTTACGTATTAAAAATATTAAGGTTAAACTTAACTGCGTAGTTAATTTTAAAGTAATTTCCCTGTTAAAAATAGTGATATATGGATCCATGCATACACTCACAATATATTTTCCATAACCGGTTGAGGTTTATTTAAAAAGTAATAAGTAAAGTTTGTTTTCAATTAAAGAATCAATTAAAATACATTGAACCATATTGTTTAACTTTTTTTTATCAATCAATAAAAAACAAACTATAAAAAAATATGTATCGTCTGTAGGAGTTGTTATTTTCAGTCAAATATTCTATTTTTAGATTTCTATTTTCAGAAAAAATAATTTAAATAATTTCGTTGTTTTCTGTTTTAAAACAAAAAATTCAAATAGTTTCGGTTTTCTTTTTTGTTAAAAGAGTTTGTTTATATACAAAATTATTTCAATTCAAATTACAAGAAATTATTTACTCATACACACAAACAATAAAAATACCCAATAAACATCGATTCTAGCCTGGGAGAAATAGAGAGATTTTCGTTTGATATCAAGTGTATTTTTCCAATCATTCTATATAAAATAAAACTAACATTTGAAATGAATTTGAAAAATATTTTAATTATATTTGTGAAATATAGGAGATTTGTCTTGCAAAAATAGTCAGTTTAAAACCTGCCTCCAGTGTATTTTTCGAGCCTATTTCAAGTGAAAATTAAAGGTTTGATATTTTATCATTCTCGATTCGCAGTATATCATTTTTTGTTCCTTATAATTTTATTTTTTACCTTGCTCAAATAAGGTATATTCTATTTGTTTTCAAATCGTTTTCTAACTATAATTATATTTGATAATCAGCTTTGAGAATGATTTGAGAAATACAATTTTAATTCAGTGATTTTCTAATAAAAATAAACAAATGAAAGATGTCTTTCAAATGAAAAATATAAAAATTAAATGTTTGCGTGTAGAACTCGCGGAATAACACATTTGTACGACCAAAAATTAAACACCAATCTTTATATTTGTAGAACACCTCAATGTAAGTATCAAAAGTTAAAATTCCATCATAGTTTATTGAAAACACTAATAAATTTTCGTTTAGATTTTATAAAAATTTTGTCATTTTGCATATTTACATTTGGAAGCTTGAAGACCGCCATAAAAGACGTAAAACAAGGTTATTAATCCGAGAAACTCCTATGAATGAAACTTCCAATCTAAATTCTTAATCTTATGTAAGTAAAAATTGAAAAATTCTTTACAAAATAATATACAGCAGAACCATTAATCTCCACCCCGCATATCCTATACAATCCGAATTGATTGCTACTTTTAGATCTGTGTTACATGCAAATTGTTTCGTAAACTCGATATTGCGGATTAGGTATTGCAAACAGTTTATCCGAATTTACGAATATTTATTGTTAATATTACCGAAGCGTTGATCGTTCACGAATATGTTGAACACAAGTCTGTTATTTTATATCGCAGTTAATAGCAGGACAAAAACATGACTTCAAATAAAACTTATTTAACTAAAATTATACAGTACAAAATTTTAGTGTTAATTCAAAAGTTAAATTGTATAAAAGATGCCATATCAAAGACGGAAATGCCAAAATTTAAATTTTTTAATAGTGCACAAAAAAATTTTTTTTTTTTTGATAAACTTTAAACCCCATTTCTACCCACTAAAAATAAAATTTCGCATGTTTCTTACTGAATGTTTATAACTTTTATCCCCTCTATAAAATATACAAGTTTCGTTAAGATTTAAAGGTAATACCATTGTTTAGTTTCCTTATCAGTCAAATGAAAAAACCACTCTGGAAATAACTTGCCATTGCAACTCCCTTCGATTTTAAAACTGAGATTGAGTTTTTCATAGAATTTTTCCTACAAAAAACTCTCATACCCTGAAAATGAAGGAATGAATTTCATTCTAAATTATATGCTAAAATTTTTATAAATTTCAGCGATTGTTTTGCTTTTCAGATAAATAAATATATGTTTTATTTATCTGAAAAGCAAAATTGTTTTTTCTGCCTTTACACTCCTTTATACTTCTTCAAAAAATCCTTAATTTTCATAATTTATTACCACTAACTTTCTTTTTATATTTTTAGGATCAACTATTTTACCACCACGTCAGACTATGCAGATGTCTCAAAAGAAGGCTGACAAAAAAATTTTACATTTAATTTAATCAATAAAATTAATATTTCCGAAATGCTGATCTTACATTTCGATGAATATGAATTTTATGTTATATTTATACTAAGTTTTAACAAAAAATATTTAAATGCAATTGGACTGATTATGTTCTGTTGAAATGTATGTTATGTTTCTTTTTATTTAAATTTTGGTATTATTTTTTTTAGTGTAAAACAGAATGAAAAATAAAAACAAAATAAAAAAATAAATAAGATAGTTTTGATTGGAGGATAATTTGATAAATAATATAATTCTCAACACATTATCAATACTTTTCCTCTACTGTATCATTACTGTATTTAATTACATAATTTTCAGGTTAGAGAAAGATAAGAAATACATTTGAATTTTCTATGAATTATTTATTTTTGAATTATTGTTATTCACTCTAAAAATGTTTGAGAAATACACTTGATATCTAACTGCCGTTTTTATGGAGAACGCTATGATTTTCAAATTGAGAATAAAAATTCTCAAAGCTATTCTCAAAGCTAACGTTTGAAAATCAAACTAGTTATCAAATCGATATTTATTCAGTTTCTATAGCAAATGTTTGTTGGGTATGAACGTGGTGTCTTATGTGTAGTGTAGTGTTTTGAAAACTCAAACAAAAAAACTTTCAAATGTGAAAAATTCAATTATTTTTATTTCTTTTATCGATTGTTTAAAATGGTTTGAATATAATGAAAAATCAGTAGTAATTGTGTTTTCAATTAATTTAATATATATTTTAGGTTGTTTTTAAGGATAAAATATTGTGAGTGCACTTAAGCACACTTATGCACATATGCATCGACTCATGTTTGATTGTATGTGTACATAGATGAGTCACATATGTATGTCCATGCAGAAAACAAATTTGTTTGTAGGCAATTATAAATATGTTTACAAACCACTGTATATACGTTTGCAGAATGCTTCCAATTATTTTGTTTTTATCGTTTTATTCTAAATTTTCCAGGCAAACATTGTAATGTTTGTACATATATGAGTAATATTTTCAAACCTAATATATATATTTCCAATTTTGTTTTCTCATTATAATGTTTGTGGGATGCAAATATAATAATGATAAATATATATATGTTTGCCTGCAAATATACGAGTATATATGTTTGTTGGTAGATGTATTTCATATGATCCAAGCATATACATATATGTTTACAGATGCAAGCAAACATATTTTTCCAATCATATATATTAGGTTGTCCCTTACAATACGATTTGTCGATTTTCATTCATTACACCCTCAATTTTGATCTAGTTGGTTCAAAATGGAATAATTCGATTTTTTTTTGGAAAACCTGTGTCAAATTGCGGCCGAAAATGGCCAATTTTTGTAAAAAATAGCATCTATACGGAATTTTGGTTTCGTCGGATAGCATTAACCCACTTTAATCTGGAACCCTATATGACCCATAATTTAACAGAAATGCAAAACCGTCTTTTTATAAATTATTTAAAAATACATTTTTAAATTCTTAATTTGGGAATGTCAGTAGCTATTTTTGTAATATTATATTATTATTAGGTTTTTACTTTCTAAAAACGTAACAATATTATAAAAATATTACCCTTTAATTCATAAATGCTTTGTAAAGTTATAGCAGGTTTACAAAACGTCATTTTCATACAAAATTTGTTCAATAAACCTCCTATAATTTTACAAATCGTTTATGAATTTAGGGGTTAGTTTTTAAAGAATATAAAAATTATTGTTGAGCTAAGTGACATTTTTATTTTGTTAATAAAAATAAAATAGTTTCTTAATATTATCTTAAGTAATCGAAATTAATTTTTTTGATTTTTCGCAAGTCTTTGACCTATTTTCGTAAATTCCAGACCAATTTTTCGCATCAGCTTTAAAATGAAATATAATTTAAAATTCTGATTTTGTTCAAAACTTAAGTCAGAAGGAATTTTGAAAAATCTAAAGTAATTTTCCCGAATATGAGCGATTTATAGATATTTCCCACGTGTTTAGAGAGCTAAAGTGGCCATATTTGAGTTCAGCACAGTCGAGTTATTAAAAAAGCAGTCGACTTTTACTTCTTCCTCCCTCGGAAAAAATCGTCATTTTTCCGCAACGTTCTGTAAGTAACTACTTGGGTCTTTTTTGGCCATAAGTCAACACATTAACCCTAGTGTATCAGGTTATATAAAATAATTTTTTTCTAGTGGAACACTTGCTTCGAGCTATTAAAAACTTCATAAACCTTTAGTCATAATTTAAATTAAGCTTGATGGGGGTTTATTTTGTCCCCAGACGATTAAGGATTAAAGATTTTTAAAATAAAAATAAAGATAATTACAGTTTAATAATTCATAATTGATATCTTTTCGAAAATTATGCAAAATTTGGTGAAAACAGACAAATTCTCTACAGATATTGAGAAAGCAATTATTTTTTATAAAATGTTCTGGAAAAAATCACTTCACGCAGAAATCCTGAAATACCATGTTTTCAATTTATATTTTTTCTTTAATTACACAGTACAAGACAACAAAAATATTACGGTGTTCTGACAATGAATGTGTGTCGGCGTTTTGAAAGATCTCATCGGGGGATTACAATTTCCCTCTTTTTCAAATGTTTATTGTGAATCGGCATAGGAAACAATGTGAATCTTCCATTTTAGGTATAGGATGTGTTCAGCGTGGAACATTTTAACCCTCTAACTGTTCAATTAAAGAGACTTTTTTGGCCCCTTTTTAAAAAGAACCAAAAAAGACCCTTAAGTAGAAGATTTAGAGGGTAAAATGTTCCACAAAAATGTTCCTCGTAGTGTTTTACATAAGTTCGCTGAACACATCCTATACCTAAAATGGAAGATTCACATGGTTTCCCCCTAAAATCGGGGTTTGTTGCACACTTGAGCGCCAACTCTGAATAAGTAAGAGATTAACCGTTGGACATCTTTTAAGTTTTGACTTATTTCTGGCATTGAAGTTAAATTTTCAACTCTGATGTCTTCAGAGGCTTATAGTAGAATTTAATAATAAATACTTTTGCGGAACGTTTTTACCCTTTAACTATTCAACTTACCGGGCTTCTTTGTACCTTTCTAAAACGGGTCAGAAAAGGGCCTTTAATTAAAAATGTGAACATTTCCATTTTACAAACAAAAAATTCCAAAAAAAACTAAAGAAAATATAACTACCTCCCTTATAAAGCAAATTCGGATGCACTGACTCGTTTTTGTAGTTTCACAAGTAGTAGACTGGTGATTTTTACAAAAATTGACAAGGTAATGAGATGGCAAATGGCCGATAAAACAATCATTTTCTTTTTATACATTTTTCCCTTTTTACTTTTCGATTTCAATGCATTTTAAAAACATTAACGTTTTTACATGATAACAACAATTTTATATAAAAAACTTAAATGAAAATATATAAAAGAACTGAAATAAAAATGTTTAAAATCACATTTGAGTGGCGCTTAATGGGTATAAGCAGGTGAATTGAGAATAAAAAAAAATCCAATATGTAAAAATAAAATAAAAACATGAATTGTAATGGTCAGTAATGGCGGGAAAAAAGTAGCGATATAAAATTTAACTACTATAAAAATTGCTGTTTTATGCTTTACAACTATCGGCCAAATGAAAAAATAAAAAATATACATGAATAAACAAGCTGTCGCCTTTTTTTTTACAAAAAAGAAATTATGTGAGTAGCATGATAAAACATGCGCTACTCACATATTGTATAGTTTTGACATGACAGGTATAACAAAAAACAACACGAAAGCTATGTTAAAAAAAACAGTCATAATGGGTTAAAACCGACATTTGTTGGTTATAATTTAAAAATTCCGTGAAAATCAAACACAAGGAAAAAGTGACTTAATACCCAGAAAAAAAAAATTGGAAGTCATACTTTACCAACCACTGCTTCCAGTGCTTCCAAAGTATGCGTTAGTGGTTTTTTATAAGTAATTCTGAACAACTTCAAAAAAAAATCTAAAGCATAATTGCTCTAAAAGTTATCCTAAAACGTGTTTTTCGTACAATTTATTTCCAAACAGATGATCGTGGATTCGGTTCCTGACGGAACAAGTATTTAAATAATATTTTTTACATTTTTTTTGTAATTTTTGTTATTATTTAACTTGTTTCCATTTAGTACTTTTTTTAATTTTTCAATTTTTAAAATTATATAAAATAAAAATTATTTTGCTTTTTATGCATTTGTGCAAATGGTACAGAATTCTCTCCGTGTACTATAACGTAATACTATTTCTATAGAAATTATTAAATCATGGATTTTAAATATCTCAGCCAGAGCTTTGAAGAATTAATTCCTTAATTAAATTTTTCAATTCTGAATTAAAAATTCGATGAATTAATTCACTAAGCACCATATATTGAATGGAATTAATTCATATTTGCTTTCTTTCGATTTATTTTGTTACGAATTAATTAATTAATGTTCTTTTTATTAAATCAAATGAATTAATTCATTGGTGAACACGTTCAATTTTATAAATCGAACGGAAAATTCGTTCAATTTCACTACTGAATTCGTTCAATTTCATTTTTGTTCAGTGAATTAAAAAAATATAAAATTACGTTCAGTGAATTAAAAAAAAAAATAATAAGTTCACTGAATCGAAAAAAAGCAAAAGTTAACTGAATAAAAAAAAAATAAAATAAGTTCACTGAATTCAAAGCCTGTTTTCTGCCGTTCAGTAGAAGAAAACAATAATGTACAACAATTTTTTAAATAAGCAATTTTACAGCGTGTGCTAGCAAAAATGAACAAATTAGAAACCGGATGCTGTTTATCAACCTACATGATTCAAAAATAAAGCCTTTTACTATTAAAAATAAAAACTTTACAGATATAGATAAATTTGGAAAAAAATATAACAACAAATATAACATCCGGTTTCTAATTTGTTCATTTTTACTAGCACACGCTGTAAAATTGCTTATTTAAAAAATTTTTGTACCTTATTGTTTTCTTCATTTGATTAATTTGATTTAATAAAAAGAACTATTGCAATTGAATTAATTCTTTGAGTTAGTTGTTTGATGAACGCATTCAGTTGAACGAATTCAGTGAATTACTTAAGAAAAGGAATTCATTCAATTGAAGAGAAAATTGAATTCGATTGGTAGTGAATTCATTCAAAAAGGAATTAATTCTTCAAAGCTCTGATCTCAGCAGATAACATTTTTCATTATTGAAAATCAAATTTTTGGACCAGTGTGCAATAGTAGAATACTGTCGTTCTGTTATCTGATGAAGTTTTTTTTTAATTTTTTTATTGAAGCATGATTTTAATGTTGAGGTAAATTTTTTACATGGTGTTTTTATTTTTGTACTAATGTTAAACGGATTTGACAATAAATTATTAAATACTCATTTATAAAAGAGATTCAAATCATAAAATTGAATAATTAGTTTCATTTACGAGAGAATATTAATTAAGGAGCTATTAATTATTACCGCACAGTAAATAATTCCTCTTTAATTTAATAAAAATTGCATTGAATTAACGGCTTAAAATATTTTTAAAACTTCACAATTAATAAATTGTTAAACTACAAAATTTAAAGAGAATTCAAATGAAAACTTTTTCTGACAATAAAACTTTAAACCCATTAAATTAAAATTGAAAAAAATGCATATCAATTGCAATATCAATTGCAACTGTCTATATGACGTAAAAACAACACTGTACTAAAATACATTATGAAATGCACTGTGGCAACCCATCTCCAATATATTGAAGTTGGCTACTCTTGAACATAAAACCCATACGTCAGTGTGGCAACATTTGCGAAAAAAGAGACACGGAGGAGATTGGAAGATAAACAAAATTTTAAAAATAGAATGTTTCTATGTGTCTGTGTGTGATCCAGTGTTGCCACTTTTTGAATAATTATTCAAAAACGGGACTGTTTACACACTCCTTGGATAATTTTTGAATAATGACATTTTTGTGTAGTTTTTGTGTAATTTCGCTGTTTACTAAAAAGTTTGCTTAATTCCATACTTTCAAGTCCCACAGTTGATAAAATGAGTTTATTTGTATAACATCTTGCACAATTTTTAAGGTTCTGGTTAATTATTTTTGTAAATTTGTTCTACGCGAAATCCAATTTAGTTGGGGGAAGTCAAAAAAGTAGTTTTTTATATTATTTGTATATAAACTCAATATTATGTTAATATTTTGAGAAAATATTTGTCAAACTGAATGCAAAATAAATAAATATTTTTGTCTTGGGTGGCATTTGAAATTAAGCAAAAGAAATTTGGTTTTGTTATGATTGTGACTTTCTCATGAGTGAGAAATTTGAGGGATTTGATCAGACAATAATTTTCTTACGGCAGTACAGTGGGGCAGATCAAAATATCTTTTAAATAATTCATTAATTCAGTCTTAGTTAATATGCAAAGGCTATTTTTACTATAAATGACGCTCTATAATTGATTTATAAGATCTTTGTAGGTAAACTGTGTCTAAATATTAACAGATTTTCTCCAAATTAAGAACATATTGGTAGAATGTAATTGAAACAGCATTTTCGAACTTTCTACCAATGATAGTTTTTTTGTTACCTTTTTAACATCTGTTGATAAATTGAAAAATTTGCAAGCTTTAAAAATGTTCACATTTTAGTGTGCCTTTTTTTGGAGCTGAGTGGCACAGCTCCCGTTCGGTCTATGCTTTCAGGCCTCAAAACTTAAGCTCTCTAACAGTGTGAAATTTCACAGCAACGTACCCAGCCGGTAAGAAGTGCATTATTTCCAAATTATTGTATTTTGATTCTGGCCCACTGTGCGCAGGAGAGTCCAAAGGGCCACATATGTATGTGCATGTATTATTTTTTTTTTATAAAAATAACGATTTTTTTAAACTAAATAATATTAATTTGTTGTATAATTTCATATGGTTTTGGATAATTTTTGACCTACGGCTGTGTATTTTTTTGCTTTACTGGTGGCAACACTGGTGTGATCACTTCTGAGCAAAGACAATAACAGAAAGCTGAATAGAAAAGAAAACAATGATTAAGTTTCATTGCATTCAAAGCCTTACTTGGGTAAGATGGCTAAGCTATCGTCGCACTTCAGTATAGTTTCGTTGGTAATGTAGGAATAGGAACATATTCGATTCCTACAGCGCGCTGCGGGTTGCTGAAAAATTATCATATAATAGCAATCTGACAATAAAATATAAACAATAATACAATTTAATGAAAAATCACTGATGAAGTCTGTCCAAAAAAAAGGCAAAAACTAGATTTAGTTTGATTTGAAAACAAATGTGTCTATAATTTTTATAGAAAAACGTTAAGCTTTATTCTTCTTCTTAACCTCAAACCTACCACATCAAAATTTTTTCGATTGCAAGCTAAAAATAAAAAACCATAAAATATATTATATAATATATACATTTGTTCTGGAAAAAAAAAATACAAAAAAAAATGATAAAAATAAAATTTGTTCAAAAATCTGCTCTTAACATCAAAATATGCAAAAATATGATATTAAGTGAAAAATATACTCTAACAAATCGATGCCAAAATTGGTCAATAGTTCTAAAACTAATAATTATCTTATAAATTTTTCAATACAACGCACAGGAAAAAATATGATACAGCATATTTCTGGTTGCCCTGGATATTAAATAAAAATATTTAATAAAAAATTTATTTATTCTTTTTCGACGTCATTTATTTCCTTAAAATGAAATAACAAAATAACTACTTTTTTCAAAAATTCTGCCATTTTTTTCCCTCAAATACTTCTCCTAACAAATACTTCATAGAGTTTTTTTTCTACACCTTCAGGAACGAAAAGACATAAACAGAGACAATTAATTATAGAGATAGGAAATCAAAACTTACACTACTCACCGATAGAGGGCGCTGTAATTTAATATTACCTGAACAGCTATTAAGTATCAGCCTAGTATCAGTTGAGCCTATATTTAGAAACTGAAAAACTGCTGAAAACTGCTCAAAATAAAGAAAAAACAAGCCCGAAATATATTCAAATAATAAAATTTGAGATATCCGTTTGTTTTTTTTGTTTTATTGTTTGTTATTATTTAAATTTAAATAAAAAAAGAAAAATGTCAGTTTTTTGAACAAAGTGCCATCTAGTGATAACGATTTTTTTATAACTTATTTTTTTGGTGATGCCATACCCCTGGACATAAAAACATTTAAGTTATTTCAAATAGCAACAATAATTAAATTAAAAATATAGAAACATGGCATTTTCAATGAATTTTGTAAAATAAAAACATTCCCCTTGTAATCATTAATTTTATAATAATTATGTGACAATTTGATGTCATTTTAAAATTTTATTTTATACAATTTATCTACAGTAATACAAAAACATAAAAATAAAATTACTATAACATTTTAGAACACTTGCAAACAATTTAAAAAAATATGTCAACTTAAATTAATTACTAAATCAATTTGAAATCCTATAGGATGAATTACGCAAAACAAACACAATTTAAATATAATTTTAAATCCCAATGAAACCTTTTTGTTTATAAACCCCATAACTCTATAAAGGAACAAAAGGAGGAAGCAATTCGAAACTAGATTACTAAGCAAAATAAAATTCAAAATAAATTTTGTAGGAGTGAAAAACAAAAATTGAAGGCATGTTTAAGCACACATAATAAAAACAAACAAAATAAAAAATAATAAAAATAGTAAAAAAAATAACAGTCGGTTAGGACCGACCATTTGATATACTGCAACAATTATGGGGTTAGATCCCATTTCTAAAACATTAACTTACAAAGAGGATATTCCAAGCTTAAAACTCTGATTTTCGTAAAACTTAATTCTATTTTTCAAAAAGAAATTCCTAGAACGTCCTGCCTCGGGTTTTAAGTCAACCCTGGGAGTTAGGGGTCAAAATGTGTTCCGAACCCGCTTCATTCAAAGGAAATACAAATAAAAAAATAATTTTATAAAATATTTTTTTAGACCCTTTTACTGGTATTTCTTTTTTGGTACTTTTATATTGTTTTGCAATTGTTGGTGGAAAAATCAGTGATGAGATGTGACCTGGATAACTTTTTAAACAAACTGTAGATGTCACTAACATGTAGGAAATTTTGTCAAAAGAGGATTTTATTTTGGGAAATTTTGTCAAGGGAGCATTTTATTTTTTCAAATCAGGTTTTAACAGAGTTGTCAGGTAAGGGTCCAAATTAGGTTTGGAGACAGATTAAAAAATTGCAAATTGTAAAACATTTAGTTTTATACCGAAAATCAGAAGAATCTTCGAATTAATTCTATGCGTATTATTTTAAATTAAAGTCAATCAAATTGGGTCTGTTAAAGTATTTCAAAATATTTGAATTATTGAAGAAATGTTCTATGAATATTTATAAATCTTGAAATAACGAAAAGCAATCAAGCTCAATAATTAATTAAAGAAAAAATAAATTTTGTGTAGATTCACAAAAAACTAGGAGTTTTCAGTTAAACTCGTATGTAACTAGACTTATGGCAACTTAATGTTCAAAATAGTTTACAAGCCCTTGAACTTTACACGTAACAAAAAACTTGTGGTTTTTGAAAACTACTCGTATTTTCTTATCAAGTTCCATTAAAATTTTGTAAGATTTTTTATGGTAATGAGTTTCGCGTGAAAATTGTGAAGTATTTGTTCTTTCGAAATTTTATTGTGACTCTGTCTTTCTTATAATAAAAAATTGTTGATTTAAATTTTCGAAATGGGAATGAGCTTAAACTTTTCGGGCAGCACTGCTCCTTACTAAACAGAGAAGTGTTGCCAGAAAAAACAAAACAGCAGTCACCGCCATCTATTGCATTAAAAATCGACTATATAAAACCACTTTACATAAAGTATAACTTGACAACCCTGTGTCATTATGCATGTCAAAGTTAATCATTTGACCAATAGGGTAGAAAGGGAAGGTTTCGTAAGTGGCGGATATATGTCACCCCGATTTTTACTACACTAATAGAAAAAAGTCCGTAAAAAATTTAGTTAGAGCTACTAAAAATTAGTTAAAAATGATGCTGCAGATTATTAATTAGAAATTTATTAACTCAGGTTAGTTTAGCAGATTATTTTTCTTATATATTAGTAATATAGGAATAGCAAAAATAAAACTGTTAAATATACAGAATTTTAGTTATATTTGAGTTAAATTTTTGTAAATGGAAAATAGTAAATTAACCTGCTAAAGTCAACAAACAATTTCGCTAAAAAATTAGTAGCCCAAAAAAAAAAGATTAAAGTTTTCGAAGTTTTTTTTCGATTTTTTTTAAATGCAAATTAAAATCGAGCATTTTGAAAGCAGCAGTCTACAATTTTTTAGGCAAATATTTCTGCTGATTTTAGCAGTATAGACTGCTATTTGCATTCAACTAAATTTAGCTTAAAAATAGCAAAAAATTTTTAGATATAAGAGTTTATTTTTGCTATTTTTAGTCTACTAATATTTAGCAAAATTTTCTGCACATTTTACAGTACAATTTGCTATATTCAATTAACTACAAGTTAGCTTAAATATAACTAAAATTCTGTAAATTTAACACTTATAATTTTGCTGTTCTTATTTTACTAGTATTTAGCAAATTTTAGCAGTTTTTTCTGCAGCATCAATTTTAGCTAATTTTTAGTAACTTTTTCTGCTAATTCTACAGATTTGTTTCTATGACTATACAGCACACAGGAATTTTTTTTCTGTCGGAAAGTCTTTCCCGTTGGCACAAATGGTTTAAATTGTGCATTATGACATTTTCCAATAGGAGATATTACAAATGAAAGCAAAAATTATATAGCGGCAAAAAAAAATTAACTTTTAGTCCGATCAAATTGAAATTTTGTGTTTACGGTCAGTAATACTAATTTCGAAATTTTCGCAAAAATTTTAAATGGCGGACAAATAAAAGCCATAAAAGTTAGTACACAAAATTTCTTACCATCGATTGGCCTAAAGTGTTATTAAATCGCTTACAGTAATTGAAAAAAGTCTGTAAAAATGTTTGTTAAAACTACTGAAAATGAGCTAAAAATTACCTTCCAGAAAAAACTGCTGAAATTATTAGATAATTTTTGCTATATATTAGTAAGATAGACACAGCAAAAATAAAACTGTTAAATATACAGATTTTTAGTTATGTTTAAGTTAACTTTTAGTTAATTGGAAATGACAAATTGTACTGTAAAATCTGCAAAAAAATTTTATAAATATTAGTTGGCTAAAAATAACAAACTGTTATATCTACAAAATTTTCGTTATTTTTAAGCTAAAAATTTTTAAGAAAAAATTTATTAATTGCAGTTTCCAAAAGGCTCCATTTTTATTTTCATTTAAAAAAGAACATGAAAAAAAAACTTCGAAAATTTAAATTTTTTTGTGATTTTTTAGGCTACTTATTATTTAGCAAATTTTTTTTGCTGATTTTAGCAGTTTAACTTTCTATTTTCTATTAACAAAAATTTAACTTAAATATAACTGAAATTCTGTATATGTAACAGTGTTATTTTTGCTGTTCTAATATATTATTACTAATATATAGCAAAAATACATAATCTAATAATTTTGGAAGTTTTTTCACCAGCATCATTTTCAACTAATTTTTAGTGGTTTCAACTAAATTTTTTACAGATTTTTTTCTATTAGCGTTTCTACCCGATATTTGCTTAAATGCATTTTTTCAGCCATTTCTTTGATATTTTTATTTAAATTTTCGCCCTGACCGTAACATTAGAATCATGTCCCTTTTAAAAATATATACCGCTTCCAGGTATTTGATTCAAATCATACCTGGTGAAGGGTATCTTATAGTCGGCTTGGTCGGCTTAAATTTTCTTACTTGTTGTCTTTAAAATTTTGCGTTCATTTTTATTTTATACCTTATAGGACATTTAAAGACTACGACAATACGTTGGTGTGTAATTGCAATTACTATATAATTTTTTTTTTTTAAATTAAGCATTTTAAATGCCATAAAAAGAAAAGTAACTTTATGGTCCTTTTGTTGCGGGGAACTTTTTTTTTGAACATTTAAAATACCATTTTCTCGCCAACTTAAGTATTGTTAAATAAAACTGTTTTCAAACAAAACACAAAAGAAAAAAATTATAAATATATAAAAGGGAAACTTAAATTATTCCCTTTTTTCGTTCTTTGTCTCCATAATGACCAACTCAAATGACTTTGGTTAACTGACTGGTGGATTGTGAATTACCATCTTACTATAAAATTTTAAATAACAAAATAATAACGTCGATGTCATCAAGATTAGAGCTTGAAAGAATCAATTATTTTTTGAATGAATTCCTTAAAGAGTTTAATTCAATTTTTTGATTTACAGAATGAATTAATAAATAAGAAAAAAGAAAAAGAGAAAATTATAACTGTGATTGAATTCATAGAATTTTACTTTAGCGAATGAATTTCCTGACCAACATACTTACGAATTAGATTTAAAATGAAAAGATTTCTTACCTTATCGAATTGAATATTCTAGCAATCTTCTAAAAATATAATTCTGTAATTCAATATTTAAATCTGATTCAATTTTGAACGAGTCGGTTCGCGAAACTTATTTTATTGATTGAATTCTTGCCTACTTTATTCAATTTATATCTTACACAAAGAATCAAATTGATTTTTATTGGTTCTTTTCATATGAAATGAATCAAATGAATTGAGTCAATTTTCAGATATCAATTTAAGGGTGAGTTACCCAACCGTAAACGTAACTGTAACGAATCAGCTGTTTCGAAATCACAAGAAGAAGTGCATACAGAATTTTCTATCCGTCATCGAAACAGCTGAATGATTTTAGTCGCAAAAAAATATAAAATGAATAAAGAAAAGAGATTCAAACAACAAATAACAAATACAAATTAACAAATAAATGGAAAAATTTAGAATAAAATATAAAACCACATGAAATAGATGTTAAATAGTAATGTCGTTTACGGTAATCTATAAGTGTACCTTTTAGCTACGGCACGGTACAATTACATCACATTTACGTTTATGGTCCCATTATCCGCCCTTTATTGTAACCAAAAATTCTTGCCTGCATTTATAGTTCGCGAATGAAATCGCAAAACAAATAATTTAATCAATAGAAGCAATATAAATTTTAATAAATCATATCTCTTTTTAGTCAATTTCAAATAATTGATTTAAAATGATTATAAATTATTCACTGGATAAGTTTTGGTGAGCAGTCGATGTGCTTCAGCTGCACCCTTTTCAGAATGAAGAAGTAAAGCAAAACTTCCCGCCAATAATGCAAATTGTTGGCCCAAAATTCGACATTTTCGAAGCAAAAAAAAAAAAACACTTTGTTGTTTACACTATTTTGTTCAATGACTAAGTGAGAATAAATGACAGATGTTTACCCTCCAAAATACCATATAAGTTATTAAAGACACAAACCATGTGTAAAAGACACGCCATCTGTTGTGAATTTTTAAGTTATACAATCATTTTAGGGAAATCGGAATTCTCACTACCCAGAGTTCAATTGTTAAGAACTTAACTTTTAATCTAAGTCTGATACAGCACTTAGAGAAATAAACCTACCAAAATAGCAGAAAAAGACACTAAAAATTAGTTAAAAATAATGCTGCACTAAGATAGGAACAGTAGAAATAAAACTGTTAAATATACAGAATTTTAGTTATATTTGAGTTAAATTTTTGTTAATAGAAAATAAATTAAACTACTAAAATCTGCAACAAAAAAAATTGCTAAATAATTAGTGGCCTAAAAAATCACGAAAATATTTAAAATTTTCGAAGTATATTTTTCGATGTTTTTTTTAAGTGCAAAAAAAAATCGAGCTTTTTGAAAACAGCAAATATTTCTGTTAATTAAACAGGATAGACTGCTATTTGCATTCAATTAAATTTAGCTTACAAATAACAAAAGTTTTAAAGATATAACAGTCTATTAATATTTAGCAAAATTTTCTGAAGATTTTACAGTGCAATTTGTCAGGTTCAATTAACTAAAAGTTAACTTAAGTATAACTAAAATTCTGTAAATTAAACATGTTTATTTTTGTTATTCTTATTTTACTAGTATTTTGTAAAAAAAAAAATCTGATAAATTTAACAGCTTTTTCTGCAACATCATTTTAAACTAATTTTTAGTAGATTTTTCTGCTATATTTACAGATTTATTTCTATGAGTGAAGGAAACAAAGAAAAACTGATTAAATTTTTTCCTGATAAGTCGAATGAAATTTATTCACTTCTTTAAATTTGGTCAGAGAATTCATTCACAAAATGTAAATTCAGTTCTAAAAAAAAAAAAAAAGGAATTAGGGAATTAATTCTTTCGAAGCTCTGATCAAGATAGAAGGGTATGACGATATAAAAATTTGCAACAGAGCATTAAAGAATGAATTTCTTTGCACTACTTACTTTTTGAATGTAAATTCGTTTTATTTGCGCTATAAATTTCACAATAAATTCCTTCGAATAGCTGCAGAAAAGGACATTTATGTATTTAAAAAAATATATTGTATATCATAAGCCACCTAAAATGTTATTAAACAACCAACTAACCACCCTCTTTATTTTACTTTGTTATTTAAGCTTCCAGGCACAATTTTTAGTCCCCAAAAAGCCTGAAACTCTGTTGCTTGTTGCTGTTTGCATTGCTAAATGAATTTCGTAGCTGTTGTTGTTTTATGTTTGTTAAGAGACCGTTTTTTTTTTTTTTTTTTTCTATTTTTGTTAAGCTGTATTATATTGAGACTGTGCTGTGTCCATTCTCTGCGGCAACTAAATGAATCGTAAATTCACACCAATTATGCGGGTAAACATAAACTGAATTTGCATGCGATTAATTTTTGTGTGGCAATGTTTGTTGGCGTTTTTATATGAAGTAAGTAAATTGTTTTTTGGTTATATAGTATGGCCAAAATATGCAAAAATTTATATATTAACTCATGCTTTTTGGTCTGTTGACATATAATAGCTATAATATCCTTTCAAATAAAAAGTGATAGTCATACTGACTAAGAGACTTTATTGGTTTTATTTGAGAAGCTTTGATGGTAGCAAAAGGGATGTGTATATAGTATACAGAATTTTGAGGGATAATGAATTATTTCATAATCATGCACATGGAATTTTCTTTGACCCAATTTTTACTGGGTATGGTTATAGATATGTATAGTTAATAACAGTTTGTTCTACAATACCAATCAAAATATCAGACTGCATTTGCATAGAAAATGTGTATGGAAAAATTTATGGGACTCCGCTTATTAACTCCTCGGTTGTCGAGGAGTTAATAAACCACCGCACCGAGGAGGTAATAAACATCTTCTCAAAAAAATTACTTATTTCATTGCTTCCAAAGTATCCGTTTATTTTATTTTTTTTTATTTTTATTTTATTTATTTTGGAATTCTATGCACAAGACCAATGTCTCTTATTACAGTATAGAATTATAAATTTGTAATTTACAGTTTTTCGATATAAATATTATAAAAAAAAAGAATAATAAATAACTTAATGCTAGAAAGATCAGACATTTCAATTTGACACAAAATACAAGTTTAAGAATAATAATAATAATATTAATAATAATAAAATTTTACAAATTTGATTTTCAAAAAAAATAGTTATTATTAAAGATTATCCAACCAATCAAAATATTCAAAATAATCAAATTGAGAACAAATCAATAATGCTTTTCTTGAAATTTTGTGCGTTACTTATAATTTGTATGTTGTGTGGGATTGAATTCCAAAGACGGATTGCATTAATGAAGAACTGCCAGCTGGAGATTAAGCATCGACGTTTGAGCGGAGTAATTCTTTTACCTCTATCGGAATTGGAAAAAGTTAGACGTTTATATAAATGCTCAGGTTCCTTAGTGTAAATCACCTTATGTAGAAATATTAAGACTCTAGTTTTAAGTAATTTATCAAATTGAAAACCGTATAGTTTAGTTGTAGTAATTGGTGAAATAAAATCATATAATTTCTTCCCGTACACATAACGTGTTATATTTTTAAATATAGAGTTGAGTTTGTCCCTACTTACAGCATCACATTCAGCAAATAATTCACATCCATACATTAGAATTGGCAATAAATAGGTTTTTGCAATAAGTGATCTTATTTTCATAGGGGTGCAATGCTGTGTTGACCATAGTGTTCTTAGCATCAAGAAGTTCGACCGCATGCATAGTTAATATGGTCAGACCATGTTAGGGTGTTGTTGAAAAAAATTCCAAGATTTTTGGCTTCCCATATGAAAATCGAAATATATATGAACATACATGATCATACATTGACTAGTATATGATCATGCATAGGCATACATGATCATATACGTCAATGCATAGTTCAATGTATGACCATATATTATCTCATATATTTCCATATATCTTCGGATCCGAAATTTGAGGGTATATGGAGGTATATGGCCATATATGATCATATATGACCATGCATGAACCATATGTGAGCATATATGGTCATATATGAACATGTACGGTCATATACCCTCAAATTTCGGATCCGAACATATATGGAAATATATGAGATAATGTATGGTCATACATTGAACTATGCATGGACGTATATGATCATGTATGCCTATGCATGATCATATACTAGTCAATGTATGATCATGTACGTTCATATATATTTCGATTTTCACATGGGTTTGTATATTTTTACAGCTTTTTTAGAAGTAATTCTGAACAGCATCCAAAGAGTGATTTAAATATTACTTAATATACGTCTATTGCATTATTCCTCTATAAGTGATCCTAGAAAGCGATTTTGGTATAGTTTATTTCCAAATAAATGATCGCGGGTTCGATTCCTGGCAGGACCAGTATTAAAATATATATATATATGTTTTTATTTTGTTGTTTTAATATTTATAATTAATTTGTTTAAATTTAATAATTTTTAATTATATAAAAACATAAAATAAAGATGATGAAAAATAGCTTATTATGCACTTGTGAAAATATTACTGAAAAAAATATTGAATTGCAGTGCACTTTTCGCACTTGTTTAATAAGTATTTTTATTGAACAGAATAAGGTACAATATCTCGGAATGGCAAAGTGGTGTTTTTATACCAGTCAACTTTCAAACCAAAGAAAAGGTCAGCGGTAGAGAGCTAGAAGCAATCTTGGTGTCGCAAGTTCGATACTCGATGGCGGCAATAAAAAAATATTTAAAAAAACAACATTTTTTTCCAATTTTTTTTAACCTTTTGATTGATGAAAAAGAGTTTCCTTTGTACTTATTTAAAAAGTACTGAGAAAATGTTGAAGTGGGAGTACTCCTCTCTAGTGACAACTCAATGTTAAAATCATTAGATTTCTGTTAAAAAAGAAGAACATCTAGATTGTAGTGCTTTTTCTACTGCTTTGGCATTTTTTTTTTTTCATGGGATGGTCAGATTACTTTTGCTATATTTTAGTAAGAAAGCAACATCAAAAATAAAAATGTTAAAAATACAAAATTTAAGTTATATTGGGGTTAAATTTTTGTTAACAGAAAATACCAATTTAACCTGCTAAAATCAGCAAACAATTCTGCTGAGTAATCACAAAAAAATTAAAATTTTTAAAGCTTTTTTTAGATTTTTTTCATGTAAATAAAAATTGAGCCTTCTAAAATCAGGAGTTTACTATTTTTTTTTACAAAATACGTCTGTTGGTTTTAGCAAATATTTCTGCTGTTTTTAGTAGGATAGAGTGCTATTTGAATTCAACTAAATTTAACTTAAAAATAACAAATATTGTATAGATATAATAGTTTATTTTTGCTATTTTTAGTATATTAATATCTAGCAAAATTTTCTGTAGACTTTAAAATAAAATTTGTCATTTTCCATTAACTAAAAGATAACTCAAATATAACTAGAATTCTTAAAAATTGAACAATTTTAAAAATTTAACAATAGTTTTTAGCAAAAAAAATTTGCTAATTTCAGCAGTTTTTCTTTTTTAATTTATTAACTAATTTTTAGTAGATTTTTCTGCTTCTTTTACAGATTTATTTCTACGAATGTACACTAATAGAAAAAAGTCCTTAAAAATGTCCGAAAAAGTCCGAAATGATGCTGCAGAAAAAACTGCTTAATTAGCAGATTATTTTTGCTATATATTTGTAATATAGGAACAGCAAAAATAAAACTGTTAAATATACAGAATTTTAGTTATATTTGAGCTAAATTTTTGTAAATGGAGAATAGCAAATTAATCTGATAAAATCGGCAAAAAATTTTGTTAAATAATTAGTAGCCTAAAAAATCACCAAAAATTTAAAATTTTCGAAGTTTTTTTTTGATTTTTTTTTTAATGCAAATAAAAATCGAGCCTTTTGAAAACAGCAGTTTACAATTTTTTAGCAAATATTTCTGCTAATTTTAGCGGAATAAACTGCTATTTGCATTCAACTAAATTTAGCTTAAAAATAGCAAAAATTTTGTATATTTAACAGTTTATTTTTGCTATTTTTAGTCTACAAATATTTAGCAAAATTTTCTGCGGATTTTACAGTACAATTTGCTATTTTCAATTAACTAAAAGTTAGCTTAATATATAACTAAAATTCTGTAAATTTAACAGTTCTAATTTTGCTGTTCTCATTTTACTAGTATTTAGTAAAAAAATCTGCTAATTTTAGCAGTTTTTTCTGCAGCATAATTTTTAACTAATTTTTAGTAAAATTTTCTGCTATTTTTACAGATTTATTTCTACGAGTGTGTGAATACGAGTACACACAATAGAAATGTGTTTAAATAAAGGTAAATGAAACTTATGTCAACCTACAAGATTGCTGTTGCCTTTTCAAATAATATCGTAAAAGAAATATAAAACTACAATATCAAATACCTGAGAAAATAAACGATGTTAAACATCGAAATATTTATGTTACAAAAGTAAAAAGTTTGAAACAAAAAAAAAAAAATGTATTACACACTCATAGAAATAAATCTGTAATAATAGCAGAAAAATTTACTAAGAATTAGTTAAAAATGCTGTTGCAGAAAAAACTGCTAAAATTAGCAGATTCTTTTTACTAAATACTAGTAAAATAAGAACAGCAAAATTAAAACTGTTAAATTTACAGAATTTTACTTATATTTAAGTTAACTGTTAGTTAATTGAAAATACCAAATTGAATTGTAAAATCTGCAGAAAATTTTGCTAAATAATAGTAGACTAAAAATAGCGAAACTAATTTGTTATATCTGAGCAATTCCATTTTATTTCAACGAACATTTTTTCGGTAGTGTCCGATTTTGATAAAACTTGGTGAATGTGTGTAGTAGTGTATGTATGTTCACAAAATGATTTTTAATTTTTTTGTTTTCGAAAACTGTGGCAACCCTGCAGCTTTGAAATACTGAAAATTGCAGGGTAGGCACTACACTTAAAATTTCATAACTTTTGTTGTGAGCAAGATATTGAAAAAATTCTTTTTGCGTGGGATTAGTGAAGTTTTTAGGTTTAAGAAATTTATTATTATTTTTTTTTTAAATTTTTAAAATTTAAAAAAAAAAAAAATTAAAATTTATTTTTTGAAAAAACCCATTTTTTAAAATTTTTATATTTTTTGCACAAAATGCCACATATGTGTTCTAAACATCCTAAAAATTTCAGAGTGGAATGCCTCCTACTTTTTGAGATATATTAAAAAATGTAAAAATGTAAACAAAAATATAATTCATTTTTTGGAAAAAAAAAGTTTTTCTATTAAAAATAGCCACATGTACGTTCTAAATACCTTGAAAATTGCGGAATCTTTTCGAGATATGAGAAAAAATATAAAAGTATTTATAAGTATTTTATTATCTTAATAGGTTTTGGAGTTTCAACTGAATTTGAAAAGGTTTTGGCAGCTATTTCTGTTCTTGAAATAGGTACGAATGAATGGAGTTTTTGTGTTCCTTTAATTGCAACAGATTTTTTAAATCTAGTGTTTAGTTTTATTTCTTCTTCTTCATATTCATTTTTTGTGCAGAATGTTACATTGATATTAGGCAAACCCTTAGCGTATTCAAATAAATCTGTAGCATTTACAATTTGATTTTCTATTGGACGCTGAAGACTGGCAAGAGCTGCTGCTCTTTTTAGTGAACCTCTAACTCCATCACAAGGGCCTTTCCCATGTGATGTCGCAAAAAAGTGCCATTCAGCATCTCAATCAAAATCGGTTTTATGGTATAGTAAATTTACAAAATTTTTTCGATTTTTATACTTAGCTGCGCAACCGTCAGAAAAATATATTATTTTGTCAATGTTTTCATTAACATGTTCTTTTATAAATTGTACAAATTTCCTTTGAAATAAATGAACAGCGAATGTGTTGTGCTCCAAAATATCGGAAATGACAACAAAGCTTATGTGATCTATTTTTCCATCTGCATTTCGGAAATATGTCACAAAGGGGTGTATAGTGGCTTGAGAATTTGTCCAATGATAGCTCTGTATACAATCTTGGATAACAAATGTGTAATTTTCGGCAAAATCACAGATAGTCAAAAATTCTCCAATTTTTAAATTGGATTAGACCTCATCAAGAAACTTGTTCTGTTCTTTTGCCACAAAACTATGAAAAATTAATTTTATCATTTCTTCAGAAAGTTTGTCCACAAAGTCGTCAGATGGAGATGTTATGGTCAAAAGATTGGATCTGTCTACTTGATCCCATTGTTTGTATGTTATGTTTTCTGTGTTGTTAGTGGAATATGCGTTTTTAAGGGCATCTTTAAGGTAAGTATCCCCTGGATAAAGTGAACAATTTCCCATATAGCATTGTACAGTTGCTGGATTACAAATAGATTGAGCAATCCAATGCTTGTAAGTGGGAAAACCTATAACTTCCTCTCAGCCAATTCCTTGATTTTCTCCCCAATAAACATAAGTTTGGAATTTTGGTGAATAGCACACACGCAAACTGTATGAGTGCCACTTCCCCCAATCAAAATACATTCTTGTGGTCTCAGCTCTGAAAATTTTGAAAATCCAATTTTTACTGTTGGATAAACTTCTTGAAAGGAATTATGCAATTCTTTCAGATTACAAAGCATCAATCTCTTCTGTTTTTTTTTCTTTCTCCCCATTACAACTCTTAACAGACTTATAGTCTTTTTTCCCGGGCATAACGCGACTGTTTTTGTCGTTTCTATAAAAATCTTCAACTATAGATTTTGTCTCTGTCGAGAAGCCGGATCGTCTTTTTGGATGCGAAGAAAAATAATAATCGCCATTTTGAATTAGTTTTTTAGCTTTACGAGCCATATAGTTTGTAGTTGAAAAGGTTTTTTCTATTTTACCAACACTCCAAGAATGTGGCAAAGATGTTAATATTTTAATTTGTCTATCTTTATCATCTTCAGAAGTATTGTAAATCTCTTTTAAGTGATTTAAAATATCTTCACCATCGCAGGATATATTTTCTAAACTAAAAAGGTTTTTCCTAAATATGGAATTTATATTGCCTAAAATTTCTTCCTGTTTATATTTAGAATAGTTATTTTTAAACTCAATGGGAGATTCATTTAGCGCTTCTAAGCACTTATTCAAATAAAAAAAAAGCTGTGTTCTTCTTTTCATTGAAAGCCTCTTCGGTTGTTTCTTCCGAAAGTGAGCCAATATCACTTTCAGACAAACTTTCATCAGCATTGGCAACTTTTAAAGCTGATGTAGAAGTTTCTGCAACCGTGTCAATTTCAAAATCTTCGAAATTGTTTTCGTTTTTCTTTTTCTTTATCAATGACTTCGCTTGATCTAATAGAGCCATTATACATGAAGCACAGATATATTGACCATGCAAATATTGTGGAAAACGCTCCCTAAGACTTTGCGAAACTTTACGAACACATTTTATTTTGTTTGTTTTATGCTTGAGTTTTCGGAAAGGATTACAACAAACTTTTCCAAAAGGCATTTTAAGCAAATTAAAAATCTGTGAACAAATGTGTACTGCTTGAAATAAAATAGTTTTTGAAAATTATTATCAGAGAATAAAACTACTACGATGTTGACTTGTCAAAAATCTATAAAGAATTAAAAAGCTACTCAACAACGCAAAGACATTAAAGAAATCTAAATCGTTTTCATCGTTTTGTTTTTGAAATAACGGAACTTCTTAAGCATCAGCAAAAACAATTTTCAATGAATACAAACAATGCTTCCAATGAATTGCATACAAGCAAACTTAACTTATTAACTCAGTGGCACGTAGCAACTAGTAAAAGAGAGTATTTCTTATAAACATACCAGTACATTTTTGAATATATCTCAAAAAGTAGGAGGCATTCCACTCTGAAATTTTTAGCATGTTTAGAACACATATGTGGCATTTTGTGCAAAAAATATGAAAATTTTAAAAAATGGGTTTTTTTCAAAAAATAAATTTAAATTTTTTTTAAAAAAATTTTAAAAATTAAAAAAAAAAAAAATAATAATAAATTTCTTAAACCTAAAAACTTCACTAATCCCACGCAGAAATAATTTTTTCAATATCTTGCTCACAACAAAAGTTATGAAATTTTAAGTGTAGTGCCTACCCTGCAATTTTCATTATTTCAAAGCTGCAGGGTTGCCACAGTTTTCGAAAACAAAAAAATTAAAAATCGTTTTGTGAACATACATACACTACTACACACATTCACCAAGTTTTATCAAAATCGGACACTACCGAAAAAATGTTCGTTGAAATAAAATGGAATTGCTCATCTACAAAATTTTTGCTATGTTCAAGCTAAATTTAGTTGTATGCAAATAAAAGTCTTTCTGCTAAAATCAGCAGAAATATTTGCTAAAAAATTGTAAAATGCTGTTTTCAAAAGGCTCGATTTTTATTTGCATTTAAAAAAATCGAAAAAAACTTCGAAAATTTTAAATTTTTTGGTGTTTTTTTAGGCTACTAATTATTTAACAAAATTTTTTGCTAATTTTAGCAAATTGATTTGCTATTTTCCATTAACAAAAATTTTGCTCAAATATAACTAAAATTCTGTATATTTAACAGTTTTATTTTTGCTGTTCTTGTATTACAGTTATATATCAAAAATAATCTGCTAATTTAGCAGTTTTTTTCTGCAGCTAATTATTAGTAGTTTTAACTAAATTTTTTACCGACTTTTTTCTATTAGTGTATATTAAAGTGCCTATGCATAATAATTTGAAAAGCTTATAACACATGTATAAAATGAATTTTGTATGGAAAATTTGTTTTATAAGTCACTAATAAATTTTAAAGGTGGTTATGCATATGACCCTAAATCTACAATGTTTTCGAAAATATTCGTTATAATAGTTTCAGGTAAATCTTTTAAGAAAATTAAGTTATTTATTTCGAAAAAACATACTATTTTACAAAAGCATACACTAAAGAAATAAATTTGTTAAAAAAAACAGAAAAAGTTACTAAAAATTAGTTCAAAATGATGCTGCAGAAGAAACTGCTGAAATTAGCAGATTTTTTCGTTAAATACTAGTAAAATAGGACCACCAAATATGAAACTGGTAAATATACAGAATTTTAGTAATAATTGAGTTAAATTTTTGTTAATGGAAAATAGCAAATTAGCGTGCTAAAATCAGGCAAAAAATTTTTATAAATAATTTGTAGCCTAAAAAATCACAAAAATATTTTGTAAATACCACAGTTGCTATTTTTAGTCTACTAACATTTAGCAAAAATTTCTGCAGATTTTACAGTAAAATTTGTTATTTTCAATTAACTAAAATTTAACTAACTAAGTATAAATAAAATTTTTTTAAATTTATCATTTTTTTTTGCTGTTTTTATTTTACTAGTATTTAGCAAAAAAATCTGATAATTTCAGCATTTTTTTCTGCAGCATTATTTTTAACTAAATGTTAGTAACTTTTTCTGCCTTGTTTTTACAGATTTATTTCTATGAGTGTACAAATTTATCTCGAATCACATAAATTGCAGGTTTTAAATTTTTTCTTCGTTTTTGTTAAATTTCCTAAAATAACGACAAGTAAATTTATAGCAAAGGAATCTGTAAAAAAAAAGCTAAGAATGAATTTTAAGTAAAGCTTATAAAGCAACTGACAGATTTTGTTTCTATTATTTTTTTTCATACTATAAAAACCGTAAAGAAAGCTGAAGACAGCAACAATAAAAATATACATAATAGGGTGTCCCGAATTATCCCTACCTGCGAATTTTGCTACAGAAGAACACTCAAACGACGGGTGTTGGTATAAATAATTTTTTTGAGGGTACCCAGCAGAAAAAGAGATGCCGAAGCAGTGGAAAAAGCGCTACAATTGATGATCTAGATGTACTTCTTTTTAAACATAAACACTAATGGTTTTCGTATTGAGTTGTCATAGCAGAGGAGTACTCCCACTTCAACATTTTTTCAGTACTTGTTGAACGAGTGCAAAGGAAGCTCTTTTTAACCAATTAAAAGTTAAAAAAAAATTATCCGCAAAAAAGATTTTATTTTTTTTTTATTTTATAAAAAATTTTTTATTGCCGCTCCCGGTATTGAACTTGCGACCTCGTGATTGCCAGTATAGCTATCTACCGCTGAACTATTCTCTGATATGAAAGTTGACTTGCATAAAAACACCACTTTGTCATTTTTGCTTTATTCTCTTCAATAAAAGTCCTTTTTAAAAAAGTGCAAAAGGTGCACTGCAATTCAGTATTTTTCAGTACTATTTTCATAAGCGTATAAAAAGCAATTTTTCATTATTTTTATTTTATATTTTTTAAAAATTGAAAAATGAAAAAAAAAAATATTGAATTCACGAAAATTAATTATAAATATTACAAAAAAAAAAAATTTAAAAAAAAATTAAAGAATTTTGGTCACTTCAGGAATCGAACCCGCGATCCATATAATACCAAAATCACTTTTTAGGATCACTTCTAGAGCAATTTTGCTTTAGAAACAATACTTCCGTGATTTTTTGGATATTTTCAAGAAGTAATTCTAAAAAAGCTCTAAAAATATACTAACGGATACTTTGGAAGCAACGAAAGAAGTAATTTTTTGAACTTGTTCAGAATTACTTCTTCTAAAAAAGCTGTATAAATACACTAACAGATACTTGTAAAGTAGTGCAGGAAGTAGTTTGTAAAGCACGACTTCAAATTGTTTTTGCTGGGCATTAGCCAGCTTTAATTTATTATCCTTCCCATAAACAGCTCATTTATACGCTTCCTTTGAGTATTCTTTCTTTGCGAAATTCGCAACTATAAAAGGTTTGCGACACCCTAATACATAGTCAACATTTACAGGAAAATTAACTTAAACTGAATTGTACAAAATTATAAGAAACATATATATAACGAAAATAAATGGGGCTTGACAACGATTTGGAAAGACTACTACCGACATTGGTAAGGACACTATAAAGAAGATCAAAGTGTAACTTATAGTGACTTTGTTACCAGTTTTGTAGTCAGAACTAAGAGCGATTTTTGTCTTAACTATGAATTTCTTAAGTTAGAAATTTTCATAACAAAAAAAAAACAAATTTATTCAAAAATATTTATGACAAATATCTTTCTTACGTCTTTTACGAACACTACGTTTTTTTTACCAAAACTACGTCTTTTAATAAAAATGCGTCTTTCACTAAAAATGCGTCCTTTATTTAGACTATGTCTTTAACTAAGACTACGTCTTTTAGTAATACTCCGCCTTTTAGTAAGACTACGTCTTTTACCAAGACAACGTCCCAGTTGTTCGAAAAAGTACCAAAAAAGGGCTCCGGCAAAAATTCTTTAAGAGCCAAATTAGCACGAATACTAAATATTGAAAAAAGAAAAAAAAAACACGAGTCCGCTCAAATTTAATAGGGATTAATATATGCGATTTTGACAGTCATATTAATATTTTCGCCCATAAAAGGTACCCTAAATTAAGTAAATATTTGTACCCCACTTTTTACTCGTTAAATTCCAGAGGAGGTAGATAATTTCGACACCAATAAGCAATGTCGGAGGTTATCAAATGGATGCCTTCCTTGTAGGACTACCCCCATTAAGGCAATGTTCTGTTAACTACTAACTGGTACTTTAACTAATACATTTGTTGTTATTTACCACATACAAACTTTAGGTTAAATTTAAACCGGACTTTGTGTTATCCGGCCTTTGTCCTTCACCAGTACCAGGTCTTCAAACAAGAATACGCCTTTTACTAAGACTACGTTTCTACTAAGATTACATCTTTTACTAGGACGTCATTTACTAAGACTACGTCATTTACTAAGACTACGTCCTTTCTTAAGACTACGTCTTTTAGTAAGACTACGTATGTTACTAAGACTACGTCTATTGCTAAGACTACATATTTAACTAAGACGACGTATTTTACTAAAATTACGTATCTTTTACAAAGACTACGTCTTTTGCTTTTCATCAGTTTTTTCGGCTATATGCGCAACGTAAAATATTAACAACGTCCATCCTATCAACGATATAGTTTGCCCATTTTAGGGCACTAATTAAATAAAACAAAAAAAAAACACAACAAAGAAATCTCAAATTAAGAACAATAAAGTTTTTACTTTTAGGCCGCACATTCTCACAATAAGAACATTTTCTATTTGGTGCAAACTTTTTTATTTTTGCAAAAATTAAACGACAATTTTAAGAAAAAAAAAACAAAACAAAGAATAAGGAATAAGAAATGAATAAAGAAAAAACTAACGAGAAATAAAGTCTTACGTTGTTATTTTGATGATGCGTTTTTTATTCACATTTTAGCTAATTCGCTAGAAAAGACAAACGAGCAAGATTTCAATGGTAAAGTAGTAAATCTTGTTGAAAAAGAGATAAACTTTTCAAATGCCTAAAGGTATTCAGTGAAATATTAAGTGTTTCAAAGAAACAAATTAATAAAATTTAACGTTAAATAATAAATAAATATATACTCAAAAATTATATAATTTTTATCTTTGCTTAAATGTCTGGATGAAAGTCAATCACATGCCAATTTTTGTTTTCGAAAAATTTTCATTTCAAATCCTTATATGTAATATTTTGTCAATTCATCGTGTAGAATTGTTGTAATAAGCACTGGTTGAAATAAATCTATGTTTAAACATTAAAAAACATGTTTTAGCATTTAATATACAGATTATATTTAATACTCAAAAGCGAAACAATTTTTTTTTCTAACTGAAAATGCGTTACTCTTGTTCCAATAACCCAATAATATCAGAGGGGAAATTTTATAACTTTCTATTGACAACATAGGCGTACCTAGACCATTTTTCTAGGGTGGGCAAGGGATCCACTATTGTTCGGCTGTTTATTTGCAGATTCTCAAACTCTTAACCTTCGGCATTATACTTACAATTTTTTCATACAAAAAACTTTTAAAAATGGCTCCCTATCTTTTCATAAAATTTTCATAATTTTCAAAATTCAATAATCCTGGTAGCTTATCCTTAGCAAAATCGCCATGTTTTTGTAGAAAACTCTGAAAAGTTCATCCATTTTTCTGACGAAAACCTCGTACAAGGAATGTATTCCAAGCTACATATACTCTCAGATTAGTATGAAGTTTAGATATTTGATAGAGAAAAGAAATCTAAAATCAACCTGTCTCATTTTTTCGTCAACCTCGGAAGAATTTAGAATGGATTCCCTATATTTTGACCATTTAATACCGAGGTGGCCAAAAATCGTGAGATGTTCATCTTAAAATTTTTGTTTCTACATCATGTTAAAATTTCATCAAAATAGTAGAGTTTTGTTTGATGTAACTTCCTTGTTAGATATTAACTAATTATTGGTTTAGAAAACTATTAAATCTAAGATATTTATCTCACCAAAAAAGATTCTTCGATATTTTCCTATTAAAAACCCTTTCCTATTTTCGTATCAAATGTCTTCAGATGCTTATTGAACAACTCTGTGATTCTATTGTAATAATTTTTCTTAAAGGAAAATTCTTAGGTTCAGTTTTATAATCTGAACTAAGATCAATTTGTTTCTTAAATATTTCTTGTGTAAGAATTTTTCAAACAAATTATCTTCCTAGGAAACCAGTAGACATTTTCCCAACTAAGAATATAGGATTAATTGATATTAAAAAAAAAAAATAATGTTGTGATACTTTTTGCCATCAAAATCATATTTAGATAAAAGAATTAAGGTAGATTTCTTTAAATTCTGGGGTGGGCAAAAAGGAGTCAGACCGGCCTAAGACCGCCAATGATTGACAAATTTCGGTAGTTAAATTGACAAGTTTGTATACTAGACTGTCAACTTAACTGCTAAATTTTGTAGCTAAAAAGTTATAGATTCCCACTATAGATACGTTTTTATTATCGAAAACTTCAAACAAATTTAGGTCTACGACTTTAAACGAGACTCCATCTATAATTATACTTATGAAAATCTGCATAACTTTGTTTACAACTTTATAGTTTTTCGTCCAATAAAACGTTTTTTGTTAATACGCTTAGAAAATATTTATAAAAATGTTAATTAACAATACTATGTCTTTTACCAAGACTATGTCTTTTACTAAGACTACATCTTTTACCAAGACTACGTCTTTTAACAAGACTACCTCTTTTAACAAGACTATGTGTTTTACAAAGACTACGTCTTTTGCTAAGTTTACGTCTTTTACAAAAACTACGTCTTTTCCTAAGACTACATCTTTTACTAAGACTACGTTTTTTTTTAACAAAACTACGTCTTTTAATAAGACTAATTTGTTTTTGTAAAGAGTACGTCTTTCACAAAGTACACGTCTTTTACTACGACTATATCTTTTAATAAGACTACTAATACTACTTTTGTCCCTAAGGCTACGCCTTTTACTAAATCTACTTTTTTTTTACTAAGACTACGTCGTTTACAAGGAATACATCTTTTTCTAAGAATTCGTCTTTTACTAAGACTAAGTTTTTCACTTAGGCTACGTCTTTCACTTACTTTACTAGTACTTTAACTAAAACTACGTCTTTTGCTTAGACTACGTCTTTTACTAAGACTACGCCTTTCATAAAGAATAGGTCTCTTATCACGACCACGTCTTTTACTAAGACAATGCCTTTAACTTAAACCATATCTTAAACTAAAACTGTGTTTTAAACTGAAATAAAACAACGGCTTAAAGTGAAATTATGACATTAAGGCTGCACTTATTTGTTTAACTCTATTTAGATACTTTAAATTTGGCCTATAACTACCCAGCAAAAAAAAATTGGAAGTAATGCTTTGCAAACTATTCCTTCCACTGCTTCACAATTATCCGTTAGTCTATTTTGACTTTTTTAGAAGTAATTTTGAGCAACTTCAAAAAATCACTTCTTTCATTACTTCCAAAGTATCTGTTAGTAAATTTTTACAGTTTTTTAGAATTCCTTCTGAACAACATCCAAAAAAAAGTAAACAAAATAAAAAAAAAATGGTGGTCCCTCCAGGAATTGAACCTAAAATCCTAAAAAGTGATTTTGGTATCATTTTGTGTTTCTAAACCAATGATCGCATGTTCAATTCCTGGAGGGAGCAACATTTTTTTTTATTTTATTTTTATAACCTACACCACTACGTGGTCAGGGTATTATAAGTTTGTGCTGATGTTTGTAACACCAAAAAATATTGGTCCTAGACCCACCTTATAGTATACCGATCGGCTCAAATTTAACGATGTCCGTCCGTCTGTCTGTCCATGCATTCTTGTGCGCACTCTACAGATCGCAAATATTAAGATATTATGATGAAACTTGGTACACCGACTTATGTCGGCCCAAGGACGAAGCCTATTGATTTTGGTTAAAATCGGTCCATGTTTAGACCTAGTACCCGTACAAGGGTCCCCCCAAAATTGGCTTGGTTACAAACTGCAGGTCGCAAATATTAAGATATTTTAATGAAATTTGGTGCGCTGACTCACATTATAGAAATTTTTGACACAAGTCCCATTTTAACCCATTCGAATTTCGGATCCAAACATTTTATTCGTTTTTTTTAATTTTCAGTTTTTAAAAATATATAAAATAATAATTATAAAAAATTACTCTTATGCGCTTATAGTGCCTAAAGCAATACTGAATTGCAATCCACCTTTTGCAATTGTTTAAGTAGTACTTTCATTGAATAGAATAAAGCACAATATCTCGGAATGACAAAGTGGTGTTTTTATGCCAGCCAACTTTCATATCAAAGAATAGCTCGGCGGTAGAGAGCTAGACTAGCAATCATGTGGTCGCAAGTTAATAAAATAAATAAAAAAACTTTTGTAAAATAAAAACGAAATATAATTGTTTTTTGCCAAGAATTTTTTACTTTTAATTGATGAAAAAGAGCTTCTTTTGCACTTGTTCAAAAAGTACCGACAAAAATGTTGAAGTGGGAGTACTCCTCTCCTATGACAACTCAATGTTGAAATCATTAGTGTTTTTGTTTAAAAATAAGTACATCTATATTATCAATTGTAGTTCTTTTTCTACTGCTTCGACACCTCTTTTTTATGCTTTATAATCGTCTGCTCTTTTGTGGCTACTTTTCTCATAATAAGGTTAACTTAAAACTAAATTTATGCTGCTGCTGATTTGTAGAGTAGGTTTGACTTTTTTTAAATAACTTTTCCGTTTCCACTCTCTGTCTGTCAACTAATGCTCTGTAATGTTAATTTCATAGATAAAAATATTTATGTATGCATGTTTGCATGGCGTGTAGCTTATTATATTCTCATTGTCATTGTCATTCTCATTATCCTTGTTATATGTTCATTTAATGATATTTGGTGATGATTATGGTCACGAATAATAGAATTATTATCTTTTGCTGGTCATGTTTTTATATGTCACATGACAATAAAAATAGGACTTAAAATTTATTAATATTATCATAGACATACATGTTTTTTTTTATTCTATTAATTTAATTAATGCAAACTCATTGCCAGGTTATATTATGTACCATGTACTAGAGTGATATTTTTCTGTTTATAGAAAAATATTTTAAGCTAATTAGTGTTAACTCTTAACGTTAGTAATGTCATATTAGTATAGGAATGACATATGCCAACGTCGATAGCTTGTCGCACAAACACAGTTATTGTCACTTGCAAAAGTCATATAAATATTATATAATTGTTGAAAATATTGGTTTTTGGGAATATTTGAAGTTACGATTGCCTTATATCGTTTAACAATTAAGGGGGAGTAAATACTGTAAGAACAGCATTTTAAAGGGCATATTTGAATGGTTGTCAAAAATTAAATTAAACATTTTTTTATTATTTTATATTTTTATTTGAAAATCATATTATCGTAGTATTTTTAAAAAAATATCAGTTTTATATTTCCCCAGCCAAAATCGCCAGAGTTGCCACTTCATTACTGGCCTTTTTTAAAAAATGCAAAATCGGGTGCCACTGTGCAGCCTTCATTAATTATCGGAAAATAAAAATGTAAAGTGATTCTTAATCCCAGATAAATTCTTTAGTCCTTATCGGGGCCCGATTTTTATTTTAAAAAATTTTTTCTAACAAAGTTGCCACACAAATTTCAAAAAAGTAAGAAAAAATATATTTGCGCGGGGATATAAAATTTATTTGACCAAAATTCAAAAAAGGGCCACGATAAGGACTAAAGTTTTTTGTTGCCAACGAAAGAAAAAAAACCGGATCGAAATCGGTTAACCCGCCTTGGCTGTACAGTGTAAACTCAGGGTTGTGGGAAAACGCGTTTAAAGTTTAAATATATTTTACGCTAAGAAAACAGCAAAATTTCAGAAAACCGTGTATGAACAACATTTATATCTCGCACTTTTCTAAACGTGTACCAAATTTGGGAAGAATCGGATAAAGAGTATTTTATATATTAACCCAAATATTCTTAAAAAGATGGTAGAGAAATTATTAGACATTTCATTTCGGTAAAAATATTTTATTTTGTAAATTTTAAAATTTTTTTGTATTTCTTTTTAATTTTTTATATACATTAATTATTTTTATGGCTTATAAAAAGCCATCAGTACCTGTCTCATATAACGTGCCTTCGCCCACCATAGAGGAATCGTCATTGGCTTTTCTTTAAAGACTGCGCGCAATTCTTGCATCTTTGGATTAAGTTTTTTCTTTTTGTTCTGCTGTTTTATGCGAAATAATATTTATAATAAAGACAATGATAAAAAACGCTCCCAAAAAATGTTGTGTAAAAATTTAATGCATAGAATATTACTTTGTGACTAAAATATGTATATTTTACAAAAAAAACATGTGCAAATTTTTTTTTCCTGAGAATTATTGATATTTTCTGAGCATATACCTACTGAAGAGTATGCTCTATCCAAATTAAATTTAAAATAATTCGAAAACAAAAATTTTCCTAGAGTTTCCTTAAAGACATTATTATGCTCAGACGAAGTCTTGTTTTCTTGTCATTTCAAGCGCTTAAAGAAAACATTTTAAAAATATCTATTACAAATTTCTAGAACATAGGAAAAATACTTCATTTTCAGTAAAAATCAAGTCGCAATATCTCGAAAGCCGCTGGCGCGATTTCAATAATTTTAAAATATTCGTCTTCATCCGCAATAAAATTAATAAAAATCGAAAGTTTATATAAAGGTCACTCTAATGGACACATATCGTCACTTTAAATGCAAAAGGGCGTAACAACCAAAAAATTTAAGCCGATTTTCCGATTGATTATGATGCACTAGAATAAATTACATTTCCCTAGAAAATTTTAAACTTATATGTAGAAATAAGTCTATAGTCGTCTTTTAAACAAGGGAAGAAAATATAGAATATCTTTAATTCTACAACGTTTTTTTCTGGTTCTCGTGTAAAAAAATAAAAAGTGTTGTTACGCCCTTTTGCATTTTAGGTGACGATATAATATCTATGTAATAATATGTAGAAAGCATTGAATTTTGAAATATACAAAAGATTTTTATACTCACAAATTTTTTAGTTCAGTTATGTTTGTATTAAAAAATTTACCTAAAAATAAATAAAAAGCAATTTTAAATTAGCAAATATTGAAAAATAGGTAATAAATTGTTTCAAGAAAAACTATATAATGACCAGTAGATCGTACCACAAAAAATTTTTTTTTCGCTGTATACTGTCGAATATAAATTATTTTTGCAAGGAGGTTTCGAAATTTTTTTTCCCGAACGTAAGGGTCGCCTTTTTAAAGTTTTTTGTTATATCATTGGCATTTACAAACGGATCTTAAAGTATGATACATCGATGTTTTTGTCTCGATGGGACCAATGTTTTGCTCTAAGGGCCAATGATCTCAGATCTCAGTTCCGTTATTGTTATGTATGTCAGAAAATTCAAGCTCGCATAAAATCCTTAAACATTTGCTTAAGAAGTTTTTTGATAATTCCACTTTAAGATCCGACTGTAAATTTCGAAGATATAACGAAAAATTAAAAAAGCCAACCCCTACGTTCGGCAAATTTTTTTTTCCAAATTGCCTTGCAAAAATACTTTATATTCGAAGGTGTACCGAGCACTTTTTTTTGCCTGTAAAGTGGTACGGTCTAATGTACATACATACATAAAACACAATTTTTAATGCATGAACTTCCTTGCGCTGATAAAGAAGTCATTAGAATCACAAATATTTTCAAAAAATTGTAGACACAAGTGCATGTACTGCACCATTAAGTATGGTTAAGACTACTTCATGAACTATGACTACGTCATTGACGATGACTATGGTATTAACCGTCACTACGTCAATAACTATAAACAAGTCATTAAATATGACTATGGCATTACATATGACTACGTCATTAACTATGATTGCATCATTATCTGTCATTAACTATTATTACGTTATTAACTATTATTACGTTATTAACTATTATTACGTTATTAACTATGATTACGTAATCAACTACGTCAGTAGCTATGACTTCATCTTTAACAATGACTACGTCATTAACTATGACTACATCAATAACAATGATTACGTCATTAACTATGGTTACGTAATTAACTATGACTACGTCACTAACTACGACTACGCCATTAACTATGATTACGTCATTAACTAAGACCATGTCATTAAATATGACTGCGTTGCAATGACTATGTCATTAATTATGATCATGTTATTACTTATCATTACGCTATTAACTATTACTACGTCATTAACTTTGACAGCGCCATTAATTCTAAACATGTCTTTAGTTGTGATTGCGTCATTAACTATGACTATGTCATTTATTAAATCCATATAAGTGACTATGACTACATCACTAACTTTGGCTACGTCATTAACTTTGAGTATGCCATAAACTTTGACTACGTCATTAACTTTGGCTTGGTCATTAACTTTGTCTACATCATTAACCCCAAGAAACATTTTTTCAAGCGGTTGCCAAACACACCAATTCTGCAACTGCCTCCACTTTAACCGATTCCATGGACCTTGTTCTGAAACCAGTTCCACGGATCTTATATGGAAGGTACACTCATAGAAAGCAACTAAGAGTTAAAAATGATGCTGCAGAAAAAAACTGTTAAATTAGCAGATTTTTTTTGCTAAATACTAGTAAAATGAGAAAGCAAAAATAAAACTGTTAAATTTACAGAATTTTAGTTAAATGAAAATAACAAATTGTAAAATAAAATCTGCAAAATATTTTGCTAAATATTAGTAGACTAAAAATACAGGGTCCGCCAAATAACTTTTTTTTTTTTGAAAATGCTATAAAAAAAAACTACTGAATATTTTCTCAAATTTCTTTTTTTATTTGAAAGTACAATCCTTCCGGTTAATAATGGAAAATAATTTCATTCATATGGCTGCCTCGGCTGGCCATGCAGTAGCCTACACGATCGGCCCAATTTTTAAGCACATTATCGATTGTGTGCAGCTGTATTTCACCAATGGCTTCACGAATATTGTCCTTTAAAGCGTCAATTGTCTCTGGCTTGTCGGCGTAACACTTATCTTTGACGGCACCCCACAAATAATAGTCCAACGGTGTCAAATCGCAGCAAATCGTGGCCAAACGACATCAGCTCTGCGGCTGATAATGCGATCTTCAAAAACAGGGCGCAAAACATCGAGTGTAGCTTCGGCTGTGTGGCACGTAGCGCCGTCCTGTTGAAACCAAATGTTGCCAATATCCTCCTCTTCAATTTTTGTGAACAAAAATTCGTTCAACATGGCCCGATAACGATTGCCATTGACTGTAACGGCCACTCGTTGCTCATTTTCGAAGAAAAATGGCCCAATTATGCCTCTGGACCAAAATCCGCACCAAACAGTGACTCGTTTTGGGTGCACCGGCTTTTCAATGTATGCGTGCGGGTTTTCTGTGCCCCAAATGCGACAATTTTGCTTTTTTACATATCCGCCAAAATCAAAATGAGCTTCATCTCAAAAGATGATTTTTTTTGGCAAAATCGGCATCTTCTGTAAGTCGATCGCAGGGCCACTTAGCGAAGCGAAAACGCATTGGATGGTCAGTTGGCTTCAACCATATTCGTTCAGCGGAAGGATAAAACTAATTATCTGTCAAATCAGACATGAGCTAAGTGTTACCATTCACGAAATAAGCACTAGTTGAAAAAAAAAAAACGTTAGATGGCGGACCCTGTGGCAAAAACAAACTGTTATTTCTATTAAATTTTTGTTATTTTTAAGCTAAATTTAATTGAATGAAAATAGCTGTTTATCCTGTTAACAAAAATATTTGCATTAAAAAAATCGAAATAATTTCGAAAATTTATAATTTTTTCGTGATTTTTTAGGCTACTAATTATTTAGCAAAATTTTTTGCTAATTTTAGCAGGTTAAATTGTTATTTTCTATTAACGAAAATTTAACTTAAATATAGCTAAAATTCTGAAAATTTAACAGTTTTATTTTTGCCGTTCCTATCTTACAAATATATAGCAAAAAGGATCTGTTAATTTAGCAGTTTTTTCTGCAGCAAAATTCTTAACTAATTTTTGGTAGTTTTAACTAACTTTTTTACAGACTTTTTTCTATTAGTGTACTAAGACTACGTCTTTTACTAAGATTACACCTTTAATTAGGACGTCTTTTACTAAAACTACTTCTTTTACCAAGACTAAGACTATGGCCGTCTCGGAACTTTTATATGAAAGAAAATCAACAATTTTTGAAATTTCTTTGTTCGGCAGCCTGTCAGAACTTTCGACCTTCGATATTAAAACTGGATAAAAATAATGTATTTCTCAAATGAGGACTGAATAATGCCTATTAGATTTGATCAAGAAAATTAGTAAAATGTAAAAACTGTGGTGATATATAGAAATGGACAGATATATACAAATAAATATGCCATACAATTTATATGGAGTTTATTATTTCTATTTCACTCTGCAAGTCACTGCTATGTAAACAAAAAACAAAAAAATTTTCACACATATCACTGGTAACCTCTCTGGTTAGTCCGTGGCTCAGATTTTTGCACAAGGAAAAAGAAGAAACAAGTATCCGCTCAAACTTAATAAGGATTAATATACTTGATTTTAAGGATCGTACTAATACATCTGGAAATATAAATAATATACCCTAAAAGAAATTCATTTTTACAACAATATCTTTACAAAAATAAAAAGGCACCAAAGAGGTGCCGGTGATAGTCCCCTTTCGAAAATATATCACTAATACATAGTGCCTTGGAAAAAAATTACAAACAATATGAAAAACTGATAAAAAATGGTTATTTTTAACGCCTCTTTTAAACCATTTAATCCTTGATATGGCCTATAAATTCAGACACCCCATATTTAGAATTATTTTCCTTGTAAGAATACAATATTATTAAAGATCAGGACTTTTATAACAACCACGTTTCCATTGCGGATAATAAATCCACTAAACATCTTTATTTCAAAAATAAATAAATTTAATTTTTTTAATAAGCTTTTTTCTTGCAAGTATTTTTTTTTAAGAATTCTTAATTTGCATCAATATAAAATGAACTTTTGACAGTTTTCTTTATAAACACAATTTTTTTTATTTCGCACTAATGATGAGACTTATTTTAATTATATGTCAGCAGACAGTAAAACCAAGAAAACAAACTTTTGATGTCAATCATTCGTGTGTTAAAGCGTCAGGTAAAAGACCCCACAAACTGACAAACACAGAATAAAAAAATTTAAAATTTCAAGAAATCACAAAAAATAAAACAAAATTCATTAAAAAAAATGAAAAACTAACATGCTAAGACGAAAATTTAAATTAGCTTAAACTAATATAAAGAAGAAAAAAAGCAAAAAAATTCAAAAGAAAACTAATGAGCGCATAATGAATGATGAAACGAAATGACTTTTAAGAATGTCTATAAAGTGCTAATTTATAAAAAAAAGTCAAATTCTCTAAGGAAAACTTAAAGATACTTTTTTTTTTGGTTTGCTTTAAAGAGAATATTACTTAAGAAAGTTTTTCCTTCTACCAATTGATTGACATTTCTAAATAGCAAACCGATAGCTAGAGGTGATGAAGGTGAACTCTTGTGTAAACTGGGTGTGAGTTAACAAACAGTTATTGACAAAATATAAGTATATATTTATGTACCAACAACTTTAAGTTTTGTTGTTTGATGGTGTTTGTTTGTTTCCTAAAAACTGTAAAGAATTTCAAAGCAAATGAAACCAATACAAAACTTTAGTTCTATATATTTTCTTTTTTTGTTGGTTAGTTTGCTATATATGTAAGTTTGAATTTTTACAAACTTTTTGCAAACAATAAAAAGTACGACCATTAAAAATATAAAACTTTCTTCTTTGTAATGTAATTGATTACCTTCCAATTCTTCATGTGTTGATGTTTTGACTTTTATTTCCGGTTTTGTCTCTCTTCTTGTCTTGTTGCTTTGTGGAATTTTTTTAAGGATTGCCAACTAACTAGAAGGCTAGTATAGTAGGCTTCTACAAAGACTTGTGCTAAAAATATTTAAGTAATAAACTTCATTAACTCAGGCTTTGAAAACTGGTCAAGGAAATAGTTTTATTTAAGGCAGCAGGTAAGTCTTTAATTTAGTTAAAAGACATAGTTTTACAAGAAAGGTTTGTTGCTGTGTGGTTCGCTCAGTTTTTAATGGAATTTGGAAACAGGAAAAAAATAAGCATAAGTTTTTTCGATCTTATAAAATGAACAGCATTTTGAAGATCTATTAAATGTTTTACTAAAAATATTAAAAATTTTCTAAATAAAAGTTTCAAACAACTTTGAAACTAATATCTTCAAATAATGCGATTTTAGCACATTTAATTCCTTTAATGCAATTAATGTATATCCCGATAAAAATAAATTAAAAACAACTAATAGGGAAATGATTGTGCAAATTTAAATGTTACTGGCACTTTTCTATTGTTGTTTATACATGAATGGATGTCACTACATTGCTAGATCTGTCATAACAACAGAGTAGTATATTGGAAGATGACAAAGCAAACTGTGGTAAATTTTTAGTTGTTGTTCTTTTTGATATTTTAAGTATTTAATAACGCTCATAGACGAGAACAAGAAATTCTCAGTGAGTTTGTAATTCCTTTAAAACACAGTAAGTTGTTTCGATTTCATGTCAAAAAACTGTTATACTCTATACAAAAAATTATTTCTCATCATAATGAATTTCATGTGAAAATTGTGTAAACTTTGTTTTCATGTAAATTTAATATACAAGGCTTTTTAAATGGTTAAAATATGACACTTTGGGTTTATTGTGATTGTGTGTGTGTGTGTTTTTTTATTATATATTAATGGAAAGCTTATTGAAAATGGCTTAATTTGAATAGAAAATAATTTAACCATCTTATATTAGAAAAACGCATGAAATGGTAAAGTGGTTTTTACCATTTCATGCGTTTTCTCCACAGGTCTTATGGCAGCCTACCTTAAATTTACGAATTAGTTGTTTTCTTTGACCATAAAGTATTCTGAAAACGAGTAAAAAGGTTAAAGTCGGGCATGCCGACTATACAATACCCTACACCAGTCTGGGTAAAAGCCAATTAATGTTTGGATCCGAAATTCGAATGGGTTAAAATGGGGCTTGTGTCAAAATTTTCTATGATGTGAGTCAGCGCACCAAATTTCATTAAAATATCTTAATATTTGCGACCTGCAGTTTGTAACCAAGCCAATTTTGGGGGGACCCTTATATGGGCACTAGTTCTAAACATGGACCGATGTTCACCAAAATCAATAGGCTTCGTCCTTGGGCCAACATAGGTCTATGTACCAAATTTCATCAAAATATCTTAATATTTGCGACCTGCAGCGTATAAACAATATAATTTTGGGGGAACCATTATATGGGCACTAGGTCTTAACATGGACCGGTTTTAACCAAAATCAATAGGCGTCGTCCTTGGACATAAGTCGGTGTACCAAGTACCAAGTTTTATCAAAATATTAATATTTGCGACCTGTAGAGTGCGCACAAGAATGCCAGACCGACGTACGGACGGACGGACAGACGGACATCGTTAAATTAAAATAAAAACAAATCTTCTGAGCCGATCGGTATACTATAAGGTGGGTCTAGTACCAATAGTTTTTGGTGTTACAAACATCAGCACAAACTTATAATACCCTGGTGTAGGGTATAAAACAAGGTCAATTTGATTAGTGTGCCTTCAGTAATAAAGAAGATTTTACAATAATAATCTCTTCATGTCTATGCGTAAAGAACTTAAAATTTCATTTTTTTTGAAGGGCACATCCACAGTTCGAGAAATAATTAGTTGCAGTCCTGCGTAATCGGTATATATCAGTAATAATATTATTGTGTGTAAGTGCTAAATGGATCGTGCTATTATTTTGTTATCCAGAGCCATTTTAGGTTAAATTTTGTAGCTTTTCATAGATTTTTGTAGCTAAAACGGATGTAGGCACGAAACGGATAATCCGATCATTTTATTACTTACACATAACAATATTAGTGGCGACATACATATATGTGTCATATAATACTAGATATACACGTTCAAGATTTTGTTTTCAGTTTGATCACACATACTGCTTGTCAAATTTAGTTGAACTTGAGTCTGTGACGTACACTAATAAAAAAAATCCAGTACAAATAGGTCAAAATTGTGCTGGCGCAAATACATTATTTCCTGTTATTTTAGCAGAATTTTTACCTATTTGTACGGGCTTTTTTAGAGAAAATAACAGAACAATTAGTTCAATTTAATCAGAACGCGTTTAACATACTTTTGTGCTAACTTTTTTTTATGAGTGTAGCCTGCACGCAACTTAATATTCAATTTTCTTTTCAAGATGATGTGACATTTTCATGATATTTCATGTCATTTCGTGGCTATAGCGAAATATTCTTATTCCATAAAACTTCATGCCTTCTATGTTATACATACAAAGATTTGTGAATCGCAACACATTTTTTTTTGTTTTATCCACCGTGTTTTCTGGCGGCACAATATTTGTAAAAAGAAAAACAAATTTATTTACAAGAAATTTTATCAGCTGTTTAAAACTTGACCGTCAAGTTTTCTCCCGACTTGAAAGAAAAATTGATATCAAGTTGCAGTTCAATTTTTAGAAATGTGAGTGTGTTAGTAAAAAAGTGTGAGCGTATTGAAACTTAAAAGGCAAAATTTTCGGAAAAATATCACTTTGAATGAATAAAAAAAAAAATTTCCACTTGATAAAAATAATTATTTTGAGTAACTTGATCCATATAGGGTTAATGTTATCACTTTTCCAAAAAAAAAAAAACACCCACTAGCAAATTTACAGAATAACATTTATCAGATTTTTAGTAAATTGGGATATGCGAAAGGTGTTATCCTGTAAATTTCCTAGTGGGGCGTTTTTGGCCAAAAGTATAAAAATTAACCCCATATGGATCACGTTACACAAAATAATTATTTTTATCCAGTTGAGATTTTTTTTTATAAATTTAATGGCTTTACAATCTCGTAGTCATAATTAATATTAAGTTCCATGGGGCTTTTCTGACCCCAGGCCACTAAGGGTTAAATTGTTTTTAAAGAAATGAAAAGATAATTATAGTTTAACCAAATTTGAGTGCTGTTTTTCCGAAAACCGTGTAAAATTTGATGAAAACATTAAAATTTTTGACAATATGAGCAATTTTTGTAAAATGTCTTGAAAAGCAGTCGCTCCAAACACAAACTCGAATTATCATTTTTCCAATTTATTTTTTTTCTTTAATATCAACTATTATGTGGTACAAATAGCAATCAACATCTCCAAATTAGGCATTTTAAAAAAATTTTTAAATTAATTTAAAAAAAATACGTTTTTGCATTTTTATCAAATTCGTGGGTCATTTTGGATTCCAGGCTAAAGTGGGTTAATGATATCCGATGAAGTCAAAATTCCATGTATGAATCATTTTGACTATATTAAATGCATAAGTGGAATAAAAAATAATTTTTTTTTCAAAATTTCGAATTTTGGTAATTTTTAATAATAATACACGTTTTTTTTCCAAAAGGGGCCATTTTCGTCCAACTTTCGGCTCGGGTTAACGTTTTCCAAAAAAAAAAATCGATTTCTTCCATTTGGGACCATTTTCAATACAACTCGGGGGGTGTAATGAACGAAAATCGACAAATCGCTATTTTAAGGGACAGTCTAATGTACATATATGTATATCCAATCCGTAACTTTAAGAACATTTTAAAACGCCATCTTATTTTTTCCTATTACTCACTTTTACACAAATTCACAAAATGGTTAAATACCTATAAAAATATAAAGCCAAGAAATTAACAAAAATTGTAAATTTTCTGGTTAAATTAAAAAAATAATTGAAACATTTTGTATCAATTAAATCCTAGCAACAAAAGTAGTTGTATTTCCGCTTCAAATAAAACACAGCAACAAATCTATTTCATGTTTTTCTAGTTCAAATAAAAATATGAAATAAATTTATTAGAAATTTTCAGGTACCAATAAAAATTTTAGAAAAAATATTTAATTTTTATGAAACTAGAATAAAAAATTTTAGAATTTTATTTGAAAATAAAAAAATAAAATAAAAATAAAAAATATTTAATTTGAATTCGAACTATGTCAATTAAAATTATTATTTTTTTTATTTAAAAAAGATAAATTTAAAATAACAATAAAAATTATCCGTTTCATAATTATTTTTTTAAAGAACAGAATTTAATTGAAATTTCTTTTTATAAATATAAAATAGTTTAAATCTAATTGATATTTAACAAAAAAAAAAAATACAATTACAAAAAAATTTATTTTTAATTGATACTTTTATTTCAAATAAACAGCTATGGTCTAGGACCAATATTTTTTGGTGTTACAAACATCAGCACAAACTTATAATACCCTGACCACATAGTGGTATTATAGGGTATAAATATGAAGTTTGATACCTATATTGCCTATATTAGAGTCATAGGGTTGCGACCATATTTTTAAAATATAGGGTTTTCGGGGAAAACCCGATAAAACTTAAAAAAGCTGAAATATTGAAAATTAAACTTAACTCATATAAAGAACCCTAAAATTAACACATTTCTTACAACAACAACTACAAAACAACTAAAGGGCACCAAAGAAAGCTACCAAAAAACGGCTTAAAAATCCCTATCCGAGAATATAACGCTTGTGTATAGTTTTCTTGGATCACGTAAAACCCAATGTTGTTTGCTGACTCATAAGACCGCGGAGCCATCATTGTCATCTGTATACATGGGTGGTATCAATATTGAGGAGTCAGAAGCTCTTGATGTTCTGGGCATGGGAATCCAGTGTGATGACCGTTGGAAAGATCACGTCATTCAAGTGTCGAAAGAGGCATTCAAGTGTCTTGGCTTTCTTAACCGGTGTAAGAACTACTTCACTTCTTCTGATCTCCTTACTATTTATACCACCTATATCCGGCCGAAGATGGAATACAACTCCCATATATGGGCAGGGGCTTCAAAGTCTATTTTGGAGCTTTTGGACCGTGTACAAAGAAGGGCGTCGGCGCTCATTAATAACAGTTGGGTATCCAGCTCTATTGACTCGTTGGATCATCGTCGGAATGTGGGTTGTGTAACACTGTTCTATCGTTACTACCATGGGAAGTGTTCTGCTGAGATAAGTGCACTTATCCGGAGGCCCCGTGTTTTTGGCCGTAACACGCGCTTGTACAGTAGATCTCATCCGTTTGTGATCGGTTGTCCAGTTAGTCACACAAAGCATTATAGAGAGAATTCGTTCATTAGTCGAACCGCCCGTATGTGGAATAAACTCCCCGCAGATGTCTTTCCTGATACTTACAATTTAGAGATGATAAATGAGTGGAAAAATCAAAATAATTGGCAATTCTTGACCCCAGTTTTAAACCCATAAATGCCGAATATGACCGATAATCTCAGGCATCCGAAGCTTAGAATTGGTTTCTCTACAAAATGTCCGAATTTCATTGAGATCGCTGATTATCACTTGAGATACTTTCCTTGTAAGTGTTAGCACAACTTTTGCTGAATTAAATAATTTTTTGCTAAAAATTAAGCATACCAAATCCAAGAAGAATCTTTGTCCTCCCTGGATCAGCCAGTGGACATAGGGCGCGAGATATCCGACAATTGGTCAAGGCCGTTCACCTTGCCCTCGTCTCCCTATCCGACATATCCTCTATCGCACCGAATAGCTTCACCAAATGGACAAGGACTTCCATCTGTATCGGGCCGTTGATCGACTCGGAGCCATTCCTCGCATACTCGTCAGCCAGCTCGCTTCCTTCGATCCCAGCATGTCCTGGGACCCATGTCAGCCTGACCGAGTAGCGAAGAATCCGGTTGAGGGATTCAATACAGTGACCCACATACCCCGATCTAATAGTATCGGATTCCAGGGCCCTTAAGTGAGCTCGACTGTCCGCAAAGACGCTAATGGACGATGGATCTATATCCCGTTCCATTATCATCCGTGCTTCTAACTCAATTGCTGGAGTCGTATAGAGACTCTGAAGTCCAGTTCGCCGAAATAAACTCCCGATCCTGCTCCTATGCTATGCCCACCGAGATATCACCACCTCCGAATAATGAAGTCGGCGGCCCAGTCCAGATATAAATATCCAGTGGTGGGATGTCAAGCATCACCTCCAAACTCTCCAATAGCCAGCCCCCGCGAGAATGGAGAGCTATGACCTTGGTCCACCGCTCTCCATAATCGCCGCGTACATCCAGTGGATGACAAACGGCTATAGGTCCCACCTCTTCCCAAAAGTCCTCCTACAGGTAAAGAAAGCACACATTGCCTTTTTCATCCTCTCCTCGGTATTCCTCTTCTAGGAAAGTTTAGAGTCCAGAATGACACCCATGGACTTTGCTTCCCCCGAGAGTTGAAGAGTGGCCCCCTCCAATCTAGGGAGATCGAACCTCTCCAGTTTGTACTTCCCTATGCACAAAACAAGTTCGGGTTTAGTCACATTGACTCCTAGACCTTTCTTCTTTGCCCACAGGGACAGTTTAGAGAAACTTCCTCTTGATCAGTATCACAACGTTGTCGGCGTATGCCACAACCTTCGTACATGTTTTCTCCAAAGAGTCGAGGAGACTATTGATCACAAGATTCCACAGAAGAGGTTTGCCATTTCATGATGGAAAGATATACGAGCCAACAACGAGTCGAAATTATTAAAATTTACTACCGAAATTCGGAGTCAGTGGCCTCAACGTAAAGAGCGCTACGTCGAATTTATGGTCGTCATAATGAATGGCTTCGTCAGTAAACAAAATATGCGTTATTGGTCAGACAGCAATCCACATGTACTCCATGAGTCATCATTGCATCCCGAAAAAATTACGGTTTGGTGAGGTTTATGGGCCGGCGGCGTCATTGGGCCGTACTTCTTCCGTGATGATCAAGACCGGCACGTTACTGTGAATGGAAATCGCTACCGTTCAATGATAACCGAATATTTTTGGCCCCAATTGGATGATATGGACTTGGAGGACATGTGGATCCAACAGGACGGCGCCACAAGCCACACAGCGAATGTCACAATCAATTTATTGCAAACCAAGTTTGGAGAACGTGTTATCTCACGAAATGGTCCAGTCGATTGGCCGCCTCAGGCGTGCGATTTGACGCCGTTGGACTATTTCCTGTGGGGCTGCGTCAAATTTATGGTCTATGCCAACAAGCCAGCGACGATTGATGAACTTCGTACGAATATCGGCCGATTTATGCTTGAAAACCGTCGAAAATTGGGTTCAGCGTCTGGACTTCTGCAAGCGTGCCGGTGGTGGCCATGCAAAAAAAATCGATTTCCATACATAATGGCATCGAACGTACTTTCACAGGAATAAAGAATTTCATTGATATCCAAAACCGTTTTTGTTTTATTTAAAAAAACTTTTGTAGCGCTCTTATTGAGGAACCCTTTACTTATCAAATTTTCTTCAGAATCTGTGATTGTTTCTTATGAAGCCTCAAAATGTGACGAAATTTTACAAAATCTGGCAGCATTTTACATAGCAAAATTGCCCAAAATTTAAGTTTCCAGAATTATAGGAAGCTTCTTGTTTGCTGTATGATAAACAAATTATACTCGGAATGCTTTTTTTCTCTTGAAAATTAATCAATTATAATTATTTTTCTTATCCAATCACATCAGATCGCCAGGGCTTTTTGTATGAAAACCACTTCTAATTATAAAGATTTCCTCTCAGATTCAGAGGACATTTTTCACTTACAAGGATCATTTAAAAACCTTAAGTTTTGAGAGCTTTTTGTATAAATACCACAGCTATAACATTTTAGCGTTGAAAACCCCAGGGATTCTTTTACCTTTCACATTTCTCTATCAATTCGTTTTAGAATTATAATTTTCTTGTATTTGAAAAACAGCAGCATTTCATTTTTAATTTTAATATTGGATGTATATAATAAGCTGTAATTACCTTTTTATTTTAATTTTAGGGCTGGGAAAGAGACCAAAAAATTTAAATATTATAAATAATTTGCAAATATTTTGGTTTTAGTTTGACTTACATAAAAAATTTTAATTACACGTCCTTTTATTTTTTATTTTTGTGATTTTTGTGTAATTTTATTGAATTTTTTATTTGGCAAAAAGCAGTAATAAATTTAAAATTATTTTTTATTTTCAAATTTACATTTGATTTAAGAGGGAATACCAAATATCTTTTTTAGCTACTGACTTGTAATATTTATGATTAAATTCAAATTTTTATTATGGTAGCGTCTACCGATTATTACCACAAATAATTATTTGATTCAGTAATGGTTGGCTTCACCAATTATTTAGGATTGCGGCATTATTTTGATAGTATAACAAAATTACTATTTATAATAACATTCTAATGCGTTTAATTAACAAATTTGGGTAAATAGTATTGAATTTGTAGCTTATCGAGTGATTTTTAATTATTCAAACCGAATTCCAACTAATTAATTTTCTGTGTGTCTGTATTTCGAAATAAGTTAAATTTCTTCAAACATGGCAACTCTATACTCATTAATACCTTTAGCAAAGTGCCACAGAAAAATGTCACGCTAGATGGCCATCACTCAAGAAAGAAAAATCTTTTGGAATGTGTTTCAGCAAATTGATGTGTAAATTGATTTCAAATGATAAAGAATCAAAAGAAGGACATAAAAAGAAAATTATATAATAGTATTATGAGATTATTGTACAAGAAAAGTGTTTTCTTTGCAGCATTACAAGTGGCGCCAAAAAACTTTTAAGAATCTACGTCTTATTAGCCAACAAACAGAAGAAGAAGAAAATAAGTACAAGAAAATAGTTTTTGTTTTTATTAAACTTAAAAAAAAAAAAAATAACTTGAAGTATTTATGTATTTGTGTGATTCGTCATGGCACTCCTTAAACATGTCTTTTTTGTTGTTGTTTAACAGCATGTTTTATGATGTTACAACAACAGCTAGAATTTATGGTGGTATGAAAGTTTTAAAAGTTTTGACTCTAATACACATACAAATAAGAAAAAAAAACACACACACATATCTAAATTCATAAACATTCAGTAGGAAAAAAGTCCTTTTCAAAGTTACAAAAACATTCATAAATTTCCGTTTTTTTTTTTTTTTTGTTCTCTATACATGCTTAAATTCTCATTGTAGTTGTATCTTTGCATAATTAAGCAAATGCATGCTATTGTTTGCATAAAAAATAAAAAATATCTACATAGAAAAGAATAAAACGAAAAGCACTGTTACTCCCTAGTACTTACTTGGCAACCATTAATATTGTTTGTTGCTCCCCACGTTGTTGTTGTTGCTGTTGTTGCTTTTTATGAGCAATTTTCACACCCATCATAAAATATTTCTTTTCTTTCTTCTCTTTTGGTACTGTGTTTTCCTATAACTGTTGTTATATTTATATTTGTGCGTGTGTCTGTTCCTGGTATAACTTAATCATGGTAAATAAGGCAACAATCTACACCTTATAATTAATTTCCTTTTAGCATGCATATTTATTATAATATTTTTTTTTTTCTTTATTAACAACGGAATATTTTTGCGTTTTTACATGACATCTTGAAATTTCATGTTAATTTTATTTACTAGGAAAGAATTTTTAGATTAACTAATATATTGTTTAAGTTAATTGTATTTTAAGGATTATTAGTATACAGGATATTTGCTTGTAATAAAAAAAACCTAAAACTAAGTTCAAAATATCTTATATATCACTTAAAAATCTGTTCTCATTCTATGGGGAACTGCAAGTAATTAAAATCGCAAAAGAAGTTCTTTGAAATTGCAGCTTAAATCATAGCAACAGCATCACTCTACACCCGAACTATGAACTAAGACTGAAAATCACACTTTGATGTTCAGAGAACTACAGTCACAGAACATACATAAGATCGTAAGTTGCTTCTTCTGGTTGTATTGTTGTTGTTTAACATTAGGTAGAATGACAGGGTTAAACCGTTTGCTGTGACTAATATATGTGCGTGATTAATGCAACCATCTTATTCTACTACCCTATGACTAAAGCTTTATACTCCTAGGGGTCAAACTGCTCGCTTTTTTGACGTTAAAATGATTAATAGTGTTACGTTTTTACCTTTTAAAAACGTTGGTTTATTTCCTTTAAATAAACCAGGTTCTTTTCTATTGCAATCATCATAACGAATTCCAACGCTGACACCAATTGTTACATTTAACCTTAATAAAAACGTTCGTTTATCTCCTTTAGATAAACCGGTTTGGTGCTCTCTATAAAATAAAATAACTCTTACACTTTGTTTGATTTAGCGTATACTCCTCTTTATTTACATTCTCTGTAGATTAATTTAGCTTTACACTTGTTTATTAAACGCTGCATTATTTTATTGTTCAGCGATATTACACACACACAAACTAAAGCACGACTGAATTACACAATCGCTTATAATCAACTGACTAACTAAATGACATATGGCAGCCATATATAGTTTTACTTCTGTTGTGGTGGGAATTGACGATTTCAGAAAACTCCGTATTTCGGGATATTTTCTTACAGAAAATTCCAGAGTTTTCTATACTAGAACAATCCAATCCGAATTTTACACTACGGTTTTAAAAGCTCAAAACTGAAACCGAAAACCGACAAAAATCTGACAGTTTTAAGAAAAATTTTAACAAATTAAAAAAATGTAATTTTAACAGTTTTTTTAAACAATAATTTTGTTATTTATTTTGTTCAAATAACAAGGTGCTTCGTATAATATTTAAATTTATTATGACAGAAAACATGTTATTTGATAGTGAATTTCGAAGAGGGTTCAACTCAATTTTTTTTTAAAACAATGTACACTAATAGAAGAAAATCTATAAAATTTTAGTTAAAACTACTAAAAAATACCTTGCAGAAAAAATTGCTAAAAGTAGCAAATAATTTCTGCTCAATACTAGTAAGGTGATATTGGTAAATAATTCATAGGCTAAAAAATGACATTAAAATTTTAAGTTCGCTGAATACATCCTATACCTAAAATGAAGGATATGGTTTCCTATGCCGATTCAAAATAAACATTTGCAAAAGGGGTTTAATTTTAAGTTTGGCTTATTTCTGGCATTGAAGTTAAATTTTCAACTTTGCTGTCTTCAGAAACTTATATTAGAGTTTAATGGTAAATATTTTTCCGGAACATTTTTTTTTAAAGGAGCCAAAAAAGTTCCTTTGATTGAGGAGTTAGAGGGTTAAAATGTTCCACAATAATGTTCCACGTAGTGTTTTACATAAGTTTGTTGAACACACCCTACCCGGGTAAAAATCTTAATATGGTGTCATACATAAGTATATCTTTTTTGATAAATCCCCATATACAACGACATACAACTTGATCCGAAAAATGGGTCATCTACATGTGTCTAATTATAACAAATTAAATATAATTTGATACAGTTTGATCCGAGATTTGTCCATATCCAGGACATCAAATTATATCTAATTTGATATAAAAATATCTGATTTTATAAAATTTTGTCTGATAGTAGGCATACTTTTTATGCATACCAGCTATTAAATTGACATTGAAATGTCTATGGTTTTAAAAATTTTGAAGACCAAAATTTTAAAACATAAAATAAAAATTTATTTGAATACTTTTGTCTTCTAAATCGTACGCATCATTTTTTAATATGATTTTACATGCAAAAACATCACGTGAAAATTATTTGGCTAGGGAGTAATTAACTCTGAATTTGCAGATAACTAATTTTGATGTTATATTAAATTAAATTATATTTTTAGTACGACGACACATACAGTGTTATAAAACTTAGTATCAAATCATATATAATCATATCGATCACTACATATAATTTGATTAATTTTTTTAAGGCTTATGTAGTTATATATGGAGTCAGATTTGGGGATATGTAATAATATCAATTACCTTACAAAAAATTTGTTGAAAAAATAATATCAGATGTAGTTGTATATAATGAAATGTGTCTTAATGTGACTCCATTCATTGTCAGATGTAGCCCAATCACATGATATATGACAATATATAACTATTTTTACTCGGGTATACCTAAATTGTAAGTTTCACATGGTTTCCTATGCCGATTCACAATAAACATTTGCAAAAGCAGGGAAACTGTAACCCCCCCCCCCTCCAAAAAAAAAACATAGAGCCAGATGTAAATTTTTAAAACTCCGGTACATGTATATTTTTTCTTGGTCCCCTTTGCTAGAATCAATTCTCAGAACCTCGTTATTTTTTTTTTTTTGTATTATACAGTGTTATAACCCTGCAAACATTTGGAAAATATTTTCCAAGAATAAAGCGATATCTTCTATTTTTCATTTGAATGAAAATAATCAAGTAGTAGATTAAAATTGTCTTCCTTTTATAATTTAGAAGATATTTTGAAGATATTTGGAAAAAACAATTCAAAAATTGTTTTTTTTGTCATAATTTTTTTATGATAATATCGCGGCAATATCACCTTTTTATCATCTGGAAGATAAACACAATTCGTCTAAAATTTTTTAAAATATTAGAAAAAATAATACAAAATTTGTACAAAAAACAATTATAAGAAATATGGGAAACAAATTCGTTGAAAAATTAAGATTCAATGCGCGGATAAAATCGGGTATGATGGCAACAAGATACTTAAAGATTTTGTGAATGGATTATGTATGCATATATTCTTTTTCAGAGTTAAATTTAATAATTAACCTCAAACCTACATAATTAAAAATTAATAAAAAAATACATATTAATTACAATATAAATTGCGTTTGGTCTATATGACGCGTTTGAAAAAAAAAAACAACACTTTACTAGAAAAATAAAAAAATGCCCCGCTGGCAGTCCGTCTCCGATATACACAAGTTGACTGCACTTGTACGTAAAAACCATACGTCAGTGTGGCAACATTTGTGAAAAGGAGACAAAGAGGAGATAAGAAAATAAACAAAAGAAAATTTAAAGTAGAATGTTTGTATGTCTGTTTGATCACTTCTGAGAGCAAAAAACAATAACAGAAAGCTGAATAGGAAAGAAAAACTATGAATTAGCCACACTGTGAGCAAGGCCTTACGTGGGTTAGATGGCTAAGCTGTCGAACTCTAGTATAGTTACGTTTGTAATGTGGGAATGCATGGGTTCGATTCCTACAGCCGACAGGTTGTTGAAAAAATTATCATATAGAGACAATCTGACAATAAAATATAAACAATAATACAATTTAATGGAAAATCACTGATGACGCCTGTCCAAAGGAAAAAGGCAGAAACTAGATCTAGTCTGATTTGCAGATTAATAATGTGTTTATAGCTTTGAAAAAATGTTTATTCTTCTTCTTAACTTCAAACCTACATAATGGAAAATCATAAATCGTTTAGTTTGTTTCGAGGAGTTAATTTAGCGATATCACCTTTTTATCTTCCAGGAGATAAATTAGCGATATCGCCGATTTATCATTCAGAAGTATCGCTTTCATATTGCCGAAAGGGGGATCTTCCGCAATAAGAATATGGTTATTGCCGCAATAAAGTTTTTCTTCAAGGCGATACGATTGCGAAACATTTTCGTATTTTAATGTTTGCAGGGAAACGTAATTTACTCTTTGCTGTGTGTAACCGTCTATGAGTGTATGTGTTTCGCTCATGCATCTGTGTGGAAATGTGTGCAATTGTTGTTAAGACCAAATAACCTAAAGGGTGTTGGAATTTAAATATGTAAATAAAAGTTATAGCCGAAAATAAATACAAAGTCTTAAACAACTCTAAGACGAGTTAAGAATATTTAATAAAATTTGTTTGCAAAAGTATTTTGCAGTGTTTAAATGTCTTATTTTAAATAATATAAAGGAAATGGAATATTTGACTATATTTTATAGATCGAGGCAGAATAGAAAATCTTAGCAAACAATAAAAATGTTAGGGGACTTCTTAAAAAGACTTTAAACAAACTTAAGATTTTAATACAAAACATTTTGTAAGCCATTCTTTTTCAGTCCTCGAAATCTAAATATTTATTAAAATAACAAAATGATTAATTTTTTTTTTCAAACTTTCTGCTAGTTAAAAACAAAATCAGGTTTAAGAGTAAATATTAAATGTTGTTTTTAACAACATTTTAAAAATAAATTAAAATTTCTTAACACGACATTTAAAATTAAATTAATTCTGGCTCTTCTGATTATTGTACAAACAGACGTTGTGAAGGCTGTGATTGACAAAACTTCAATTAGCCGCACTCATCGCTTTGCCGACCGTGGTGTATCTCATCAAAAGGTGATGCTACGAGTTATAGCTTTTGCAGAGGGCTGCCGGTTCGATCCCCGGTCATGGCAATATATAATAATATTTTTCATATAGAGACTAATTAATAACTAATTAAAATTACTTTGATCAATTGGCACATAACCCAAAGATTATATATTTTATAGATTAACTATGCTACCCACGGTTCTCTCGATAATTAGCGAACTCGGGCCAAACTTGGACAAAGAGAAAAATGCATAAGAAAACCTATTTATAAAAAATGCCACCAAAAAAATAGAGCGAGGGTTAAGCGAAATGAGGTGGATAGATAACCACTGACATAAACTAAACACTGACGAGTCTTTGGGTGAGACGCAACTGCGACAGTCTGGTGATTCCCTTGTGTCTGTTAAATTTTTCAATAAAAATGTGTTCTTCTTTTTCTTCCTGTAAATAAGCTTTAGATTTAAAATTTTTATTTGATTTTTTTTATTACAATTTATAATTGTTCAATTTATTACACTTCTGCACCAAAATAATGAAAAAACTTTAACCTTGAATTCTGTAAAATATTCATAAAAACACACTTTCTTTGGTTTTATTTTGGTTTAATAAAAAAATCATAAAAATATACCAGAAATAAACATTGAACAAAATCAAAAGTCATACTTAAATTCAATCAAAATAAAATTCACCCATGTCTTTTTGCAGCTAAAAATAAACCTGAAATGACGTTTACAATTTACACAATGACGGAAGGAAAAAAAAAACCCAATTGATTTTCTTTATTTTAGGATTTAAAAATGTCTTGATGAGCAGTATAAGTGTAAGTGAGTGAGTGTCTGTGTATTTGAGCTCGTGTGTTTGTCTTGTAATATACCTTCACCTAAAAATAAGCATTTCTATGTTATTTTCATCTAGAAACTCCTCACTTTACAACCACCTACAGAATATCAAATCATCCTGATAGACAAACTCTTTTTAACTTTATTTATACTGTTTACTCATATCATTACAAATACTTTTCTATCTATATGCAGGTATATGATGCTTTCAGTTTCAACTGCCCAGTTGAAAAATATATGTATGTATATTAGACCGTACCTCAAAAGTTCGCCGTACACCCTCCAATATGAAGTATTTTTGCAAGGCAATTTAAAAAAAATTTTTTTTTTTTGCCGAATGTAGGGGTCGCCTTTTTTAATTTTTCGTTATAGCTTCGGCACTTTAAATCGGATTTTAAAGTGTGATATATCGATTTTTTTGCCTCGAGGAGACCAGTCTTTCGCTATAAAGGAAAACTCCAATTAAAAAAAAATTTAAAAAGGCGACGCCTACGTTCGGCAACCAAAATATAAAAAAAATTTATACTGGGTTTATCGAAAAACTTCCTTAGCAAAAGTTTAATAATTTTTTGCAAGCTTTAATTTTCTGACATTAGGGTTGTACATTAGGGTTGTAGCAACTGAGTTCTGGGACGTAACTACTAGAACGGGATACTTGAGGTCAATGACCCTTAGAGCAAAAACACTGGTTTCATACTTTAAGCTCCGACTGTAAATGCCAAAGATATAACGAAAAATGTAAAATGGCGACCCCTACATTCGGCAAAAAAAAAAATAAAAACATTTTTTTGAAACCTCCTTGCAAAAATACTTCATATTGGAGGGTATACGGCGAACTTTATTTTTTTTTTGCCTGTAAGGTGGTACGCTCTAATGTATATGTCGTATTAATGTGAAACTTTAGTATTTAGATATAATAAAAATGGAAAAACTTTTCAGTATTTTTTAAACGATTGCAAAGTAAACTCAATTTCTTCAATTAAAAGCAAAAAAAAAAGAAAAAGGAAAAATAAAAGAGTAAAAATATAATATTACTTTAATTTGCTTATAAAAATGTATTACTGCCACCAGCTATCGAACTTACGATTGCTATTCTAGCCCTCTACTGCTGAGCTATTCTTTGATATGAATGTTGACTGGCATAAAAACACCACGTTGTCTTTGCGAGATATTGTCGCTTATTATATTCAATAAAATTGCACTTATTAACTACGCCAGGTATATATAACTATTTCTAAGTATTTTTAAAAATTTTTCCTTTTTTTTTACCTTAGATTTTAGTTGATCTGAAGATTGTTGCAATGAGTGTTATTTTTATTCGGTTTAAGATCAAATATGAAGTTAACATATATTGAAGTTTACATACATATATAAAAAATTTAAAATCTACATTATAACCTAGAGAGAACCCCATTAAGACAATCTGACGATAGTGCTGGGTAGCACTTGAAAATGCATTAATTGTCAAACATTGAACACAAATAATATTCATTGTAACCATCTTCAGATCAACTAAAATCTACGGTAAAATACTCACAGATAAAACTTTCTGAATTTAAAATGTTTTACTTAAGACCGACATTAATGTTCACTGCACGTGCCGTGTCGCTTCGCTGCCATAAATGTATGGAATGGCCCTCAATAGCTTCTCCACCTTTTTGGCTTTGGTTTTATTCCACAATGGATTGTATAGAATAATTTCAATATCCTTTTTGTGTACTTGTCTTTGATTCTCCATTGTATACTAAAGAATCACTAGAATTTTATAAACCGATGTATTTGGAAATCTGAAATATTTCTCAAAGATATTTTGATAAAGAAAAATTATTTTAATTAAAGTTGTTTTTATCTTTTTAAAACGTTGGTTTATTTCCTTTAAATAAACCGGGTTCTTTTCTATTGCAATCAAAATAACCAGTCCCTACGCTGACACCAATTGCTACGTTTTATCTTATAAAACGTTCATTTATCTCCCTTAGATAAACCGGCCTGGTGCTCTCTCAGAAATAATAACAACCAATTAAAATAACCAAACACTCTTAAGTTTGAAATAGCTTAAACGCTCGTATTTTTTTACACACTATTACTTATACACAAACTCTTTTAATACGATGATTACTAGAGCGCTATTAACTCTAATTCGACACTATCAAACTCTTAGCGCAGTCTTAACAACACAAATGATAATAATCAACTTCACCTCCACTAATGATAATGCCCGCCTTATATAGTAACAGCTATGTTTCTACAAAAGTATGGAAAATTCTAGCATGCTATAATTATAACTAGGGCAGCGACTTTCATGCACTTAAAAATCGAAAATATAAGCTTAAAATATGCAGTAAAAAATGTAAAATATGCAGTAAAATATGCACTTAAATGGAAATATGTACAAAAAACCGAAAAATATGCACTAATATTCCAAAAATAAATGCTTCAAGCCAAACAATACACTTTAAATTTATCGATTTTTAAAAATCATATTTAGTACTCGGGAGCGTTTGGTTAAAAATTGGATCCAATATTAAGTAGTTAAGTGCTACGTTAAGGTTTGCATATTCTTCTTTTTCTTTATTTTTCATTAAATCTTACTTATAATTTTTTAAAAAAATATGAAGAAAATATGAAATTTAATGGAAAATATGCAAAAAATTCACTAAAAATCATAAAATATGCAAAAAAATATGCACTTAAAAGTAAAATATGCAAAAAAAATATGCACTTAAAAGCAAAATATGCAAAAATATGCAACAACAAATCGATGCCATTTTGTTGCAAATTCTTTTATTCGGAAAAGTATTTGGTCAAAATCATTTTTGGATTAATTACTACAAACATGCATTTGCATAAAAGTCGGTGCCCTGATTATAACACTTACTTAACTCTACATTACTCTTAAATACAACATTCACACAAACTTTATTAAACCACCAACTATACAATTCTAATACGTAATTAACACACACTAGTATACAACTTAACATTATTTATGGCATTTAACCTTAGCATATGCTTAGGTGTATAATTAAATGTAGTGTTACCTTATCAGATTGACTTATTTTGTACATCCCGTCTCTTGGGCTATTATCATCCAGAAAATTCCAGAGTTTTCTATTCCTAACCAATCCAATTTCGTAACAATATTATTCTCTCATCTGCAATCATATATTATCGGGACAATTATATTCCTCTTTTCAAATTACAATCATATTATTATTATTTGAATTGCGAGAGATTATGTTCACAACCATTGGTGTAGCTTCGACAACTATAAGATGGTTAGTATATTTTCTAAGAGCGTAATCGATCAGTTAGCGTCACTCTGATTTGAGAGATTTGTGCGTGAAGTCTGGATAAAATGTGGATAGTCAAGTAACCTTCAAATAAAATGAATGCTTATTGTGCATTAGAGTGTTTAGTATTTTGAATTTTTTGTACTTACGTAGAAAAAATATTTTTCAAGAACGTCTATAAACCGAATATGGTCATTAGACCGTACTTCAAAAAAAAAAGTTCGCCGTACACCCTCCAATATGAAGTATTTTTCAAGGCAATTAAAAAAAAAAAGTTTTTTTTGCCGAACGTAAGGGTCGCCTTTTTCAATTTTTCGGCATTTAAAGTTGGATTTTAAGGTGTGATATATCGATTTTTTTGCCTCGAGGAGATCAGTGTTTTGCCGTAAAGGGAAAATCCAATGAAAAAAATTTAAAAAGGCGACCCCTACGTTCGGCAACCAATATATAAAAAATATTTATACTGGGTTTATCGAAAAACTTCCTTAACAAGAGTTTAATGATTTTTTGCGAGCTTTAATTTTCTGACATTAGGGTGTTAGATTAGGGTGGTAGCAACTGAGATCTGGTGGGTAACTACTAGAACGGGATACTTGAGGTCAATTGTCCTTAGAACAAAACACTGGTGTCCTCGAGAGAAAAACATCGATGTATCATGCTTTAAGATCCGACTGTAAATGCCAAAGATATAACGAAAACTGTAAAATGGCGACCCCTACGTTCGGCAAAAAAAACCTCCTTGCAAAACACTTCATATTGGAGGGTGTACGACGCACTTTTTTTTTGCCTGTAAGGTGGTACGCTCTAATGGTCATGTCAATCATGTTTTTTCTCTGCATGCTTGTTATCGATAAGATATACTTTTTCTCTGTTGCGGGGCAGTTATTATGGAAAGCCTCATATATAAGTGTGAAAAGCTAAAAATTAAGCTTTTATTTCATTGTAACTACTTAAGACATACATACATATACTGTTTACACACTTTGGAAATCTATTTATTTCTACATTCCTACGTGTGAAGGGTATAATTGCATGCAGAGAAAAAAATACGGTTGAATATAATTGGGGTTAAGAAATTTATCATAGTTTAATCCTAATGATCATAAACAAGATTATAATCTTTGATTCTAATGATCATAAACAAGATTATAATCTTGTTTATGATTATAATCTTGTTTATGATCATTAGAATCAAACTATGATACATTTCTTAACCCCAATTATATTCAACCATATTTTTTTCTCTGCGTGCAATTATACCCTTCATTACTAGGGGGATCCATTAGGATCATATTATTATCCTATGAATCATATTATGATCACAATGCAATCATAACATAATGGTGTTAAACTTCCATAATATAATACTCTATTCTCTGCATGTGGTTTGGTGTGATGAAAGTTACACGTAGTATATCGCTACAGAATAATTTTTTGAGTCAATTTGGTAATGTCCTTCAGTCCATTTTTCGATGTACATATGGTTTTGATCACACTACATGTCGTGATCGTAAACATAATTGACCGACATTTGGTTTATAAGTTTGTTGTTGCCTAAGGAGAAACCCAAACAAGTCAATTTAAATAATTTCTTACACGAGGCCTATACAATTTTAATCATAATTCAAATAGTGCTCATTTCGGTAGAAAAAACTTCGTAAAATTTTGGCTCAATTCCTCCCATACAGCCTTTCAAATGTCAAAGAAAAATTACTTAAATTTTTTTGCTCTTTCGTGTTTGTATTTTCAGAATAAAATTAATCGTACCGATGTCCCTGCCGAAAGAAAGCCGAACGTTTTAAGTGTAAAGCTTCAAGACCTAAAAAAAAAAGGTGAAAAATTTACGGTGGAAATATACTGAAGTTGTTTTGTGTCCTAATCTAAAATCGTTAGTTACAAGTTGTCAACTTATGTCAGCTACGATTTAATAACTTATCAATGTTCAATGAATGCGATTTTATCTCAGTGTGCTTAGATTTTGCTACACTCATAGAAATAAATCCGTAAAAATAGCAGAAAAAGTTACTAAAAATTAGTTAAAAATGATGCTGCAGAAAAAACTGCTAAAATTAGCAGATTTTTTTACTAAATACTAGTAAAATGAGAACAGCAAAATTAAAACTGCTAAATTTACAGAATTTTAGTTATATTTAGGCTAACTTTTAGTTAATTGAAAATAGCAAATTGTACTGTAAAATCTGCAGAAAATTTTGCTAAATATTTGTAGACTAAAAATAGCAAAAATAAACTGTTAAATCTACAAAATTTTTGCTATTTTTAAGCTAAATTTAGTTGAATGCAAATAGCAGTCTATTCTGCTAAAATCAGCAGAAATATTTGCTAAAAAATTGTAAACTGCTGTTTTCAAAAGGCTCGATTTTTATTTGCATTTAAAAAAAAATCGAAAAAAAACTTCGAAAATTTTAAATTTTTTGGTGATTTTTTAGGCTACTAATTATTTAGCAAAATTTTTTGCTGATTTTAGCAGGTTAATTTGCTAATCTCCATTTACAAAAATTTAGCTCATATATAACTAAAATTCTGTATATTTAACAGTTTTAGTTTTGCTGTTCCTCTATTACTAATATACAGCAAAAATAATCTGCTAATTTAGCAGTTTTTTTCTGCAGCATCATTTTTAACTAATTTTTAGTAGTTTTTACTAAATTTTTTACGGACTTTTTTCTATTAGTGTACGATTTTATAATTTATCACTTTCGATGAATGCGGTTTTTTCTCAGTGTGTCTTAGATTTTGGTCTTTATATATTCCTACAGATTTTCTTAGTTGGTTGTTTAACTAACGCTGTGCTGCCATTCTGTTTTTTAAAAATCGTAATTTTTTTTTGTAAAAAATCGTAAAAACCATAATTTTTATATGGAAACTCGTTAAAAAACTGCCCTCAGGGAACTTCTGCATTCAAAATTTTTTAGTTATTTAAGTACTATTTCAGTTTTGTTATTTTAAATGAGAATAACATTCACTTGTAAGAGAACTGTAAATTTTAACTACATTCTTAAGTCATTAAAAAAAACAAACAACATAAAATACTTAAATTTCGTAACATTAATTTTATGCAGTCGTTTTGTTAAAAAAAAAATAAACCAAATAAAATGTATGTAAATTTTGTTAGTTGGTTTGACTTATTTGTGGTTTATTTTATTAACAGCCAAAAACAAAAGCAAATGTAAGTCGAATTTAATGAAATGTTAGTAGTCCTGTTTTCAAGTGAAGTTTCATTTGTTTTAAATTACATTTGCAGCGATTTTTACGAACAAAATATTTTAAGCGCGAAAAACTAAAAACATTGCTAGATCTGTCAAAACAAGAGAGTATTACATTGGAAGATGACAAAGCAAATTGTGTAACAATTTTTGTTGTTGTTGTTGTTTTTGTTTTACTTTGATATTTTAAATGTTTAATAGTGCTCCTAGACGAGAACGAGAAATTCTCATTGAGTTTGTAATTTAACTTAACAAATATTTCCAAATATTCTAAAAACGTCATCCCCTGACGATTTCCTTAGGCAAGAGTGAAATCCTGATAGGGACATGCCTACAACGGATTGTTTTTCACAATTTGTTAAATACGTTTGGGATTTTAGCATATTTAATTCCTTTAATGTAAAAACTCGTTATTTTAATAACAAGCAAAAGCCTAAAAAATGTTTTACCGATTTTGTTAATATACTCCACAATATTGTTTTTAAAGATAAAAAAAAATGTTAAAAAAAAAATTAGGAAATGGATCAAATAATTTAAAACGACAAATTCTTTTAGAGGTAAAGGGAATATGAGTTAAGTTGAAACATTTATGGTCTTTAGGTAAAAAAATGCCTTCTACTTTCAAATTGTGGACGTTGTGGTGTAATTGTTAGCGCGTTGGACTGTTACACATAAGGTTGCGGGTTCGATCCCCAGCGATGGAAACATCAATTTATGAAAATTTTATACAGGGTCCGCCAAATAACTTTTTTTTTTTGAAAATGCTATAAAAAAAAACTACTGAATATTTTCTCAAATTTCTTTTTTTATTTGAAAGTACAATCCTTCTGGTTAATAATGGAAAATAATTTCATTCATATGGCTGCCTCGGCTGGCCATGCAGTAGCCTACACGATCGGCCCAACTTTTAAGCACATTATCGATTGTGTGCAGCTGTATTTCACCAATGGCTTCACGAATATTGTCCTTTAAAGCGTCAATTGTCTCTGGTTTGTCGGCGTAACACTTATCTTTGACGGCACCACACAAATAATAGTCCAACGGTGTCAAATCGCAGCTCCGAGGTGGCCAAACGACATCAGCTCTGCGGCTGATAATGCGATCTTCAAAAACAGGGCCCAAAACATCGAGTGTAGCTTCGGCTGTGTGGCACGTAGCGCCGTCCTGTTGAAACCAAATGTTGCCAATATCCTCCTCTTCAATTTTTGTGAACAATAATTCGTTCAACATAGCCCGATAACGATCGCCATTGACTGTAACGGCCACTCCTTGCTCATTTTCGAAGAAAAATGGCCCAATTATGCCTCTGGACCAACCACACACAACCATATTCGTTCAGCGGAAGGATAAAACTAATTATCTGTCAAATCAGACATGAGCTAAGTGTTACCATTCACGAAATAAGCACTAGTTGAAAAAAAAACGTTAGATGGCGGACCCTGTATATGAGTTTTCTATCCCTCATACATATCGCAGCGTCCACTTTCGGTGTTCTGATAGCACTGAACCCCACCGAAGCAAAATAACATAACGAGGCTATGAACTAAAAAGCTTCAACAAAGTTGCGCAACAACTGTTCTAAGATTTAACACTGTTCTAAGATTTAACACTTTGCGCAATGACAGTGTTGCCATTTTGGAAGCCCAGCTTGCACCATCTTTCATCACCTTTCATCAACTTCATCTCTTCTCTCGAGCCATGGCAATACAAAAGTAATAAGAAATGTAATAAGAAAAGTAATTAATTACCATTAACAGATATTTAGTTACAAAACCACATATCAGGTAATGATTTTATACACTGGGAATTCATTTACAAATCAAAGATTATATGTGCTGATATTTCAAAGATTCCAGGTTCGAATCTCAGTATGAGTACTTTATATTTAATAAAACATATTTGTAATACCTACATAAAATATTCTTTTTTGTTTAATCCATTTTTTTTGGCACATCTTTTTGCATCTTTGTAACCATAAAAGTAACCACTTACTTTATTACCTCCAATGTAATAGGCCCCTACAATACCTACCCAGAAAATAAAATTGGAAGTCATGCTTAACAAACAAATTTTTCGCTACTTTAAAAGTATCCGCTTTTTTGGAAGTAGTTCTTAACAACTTCAAGAAAATTTCTTCTTTCATTGCTTCCAAGGTATCCGTTAGTATTCTTACGTTTTTTCCTTTACAAAACGCTCTTTTATTTCCTTTTAATAAACCGGGTTTTTTCTATTCCACTCAAAATAACCACTATTGTTTGATATTGAGCTTATACACTTATTTATTTAACACAACATTACTTTATGTACACAGTATACCACACATAAGTTGACCAATGATTTACTAAAGCCCGACTGAACTTTACAAACGCTAATACGCAACTCTATACAAAGGATAATGCGCGACTAAGTATACAAACTCTGAAGTGCAACTAACTACTTAAGCGACAAGTGGCAGCCTTTTTATAGTTTATTACCGTGGTTGTGGAATCAGCTGAAAAGTTCCAGAGTATAAAATTATCACACTTTTTTTATTCATAGCAAAACCCACAACCCCTTAATATCATACTCCAATTTGTTAAATGTAGTGCTGTCATATTGACGGGTTTGGTGAATCCAGTTCCTCATGATATTTATACCCTACACTACTATGTGGGCAGGGTATTATAAATTTGTGCTGATGTTTGTAACAACAAAAAATATTGGTCGTAGACCCACCTTATATTATACCGATCGGTTCAGAATTTTTTTTTATTTCGATTTAACGATGTCCGTCTGTCCGTCCGTTCGTCTGTCTGTCTGTCCATGCAATCTTGTGCGCACTCTACAGGTCGCAAATATTAAGATATTTTGATGAAATTTGGTACGCAGACCTATGTTGGCCCAAGGACGAACAAGTTTGATTTTGGTGAACATCGGTCCATGTTTAGACCTAGTGCCCATATAAGGGTCCTACCAAAATTATACTGTTTATACGCTGCAGGTCGTAAATATTAAGATATTTTGATGAAATTTGGTACACAGCCCTACATTGGCCCAATAACGCAGCCTATTGATTTTGGTGAACATCGTTCCATGTTTAGAACTAGTGCCCATATAAGGGTCCCCCCAAAATTGGCTTGGTTACAAACTGCAGGTCGCAAATATTAAGATATTTTAATGAAATTTGGTGCGCTGACTCACATTATAGAAAATTTTGACACAAGCCCCATTTTAACCCATTCGAATTTCGGATCCAAACAATACACCAGACTGGTGTAGGGTATTGTATAGTCGGCATGCCCGACTTTAACCTTTTTACTCGTTTTCTTTTAAAACTTCAAAATTTTCTATACTAGACTAACCAATTTCATAATAGTATATTTTTACATTTTTTATTAAAAGTAATTCTGTACAACATCCAAAAATGTGCTTTTTCTACCGTTTTGGCATAACTTTTTTTTTTACAGGGTTGGGGCTTATCGCCTGAAAAAAGTTATCAGTGAAGTAAGGTGCAAATTAATGCATGGGCTCCTATTGCTATCTATACACTACTTTATATATTATTTGGAAATGTGTGATTTTGCTAAGTAACTTTTGAACTGCTAAACCAATTTAAATGAAAAGCCCGTTTTTATGATTTTATTTGCAATAATACTACTCTATCGCGGTTTTATCAAAATTTACTTCAAAAATCGTCAGAATGAAGAAAAATCGCCATAGTTGGCATCTCCATTCTAACGATTTCATTACAAAATATACAAACATATTGTTATGATAGCATTGCTCATCAAAATCATCATCATGATATGTTCCTTTTACTTACTCCACCTCTTAAATTATATGTGTGAACATTTCTTTTTTTGTGTAGCTCCCAATGATATTTATGAATGAGGATGATTTTGTTGTGGTTATGATATGTGATTAGGGTTTCATTTAATACCAGTTTAAAATTATGGAGGTACTTTTATGGAAATACTTGAAAAATTTAACGAATTTAGGGGGTCACGGTAGTTCTTGAATTATTTTATTTGCTTAAAAGGACTAAGTATTTTCAAATTTTTGTTTTCTTTTAATTTAGTAGGTTTGAGGTTAAGAAAAAAAAATAAACAATTTTCTCTAAAATTTATAAATATTAATTTTTAAATCAGACTAGATCTAGTTTCGAAAAAATGTCCCCAGATTACAAATGCAACTATATTGAATTGCGACGATAGCTTAGCCATCTCACCCAAGTAAGGCCTTGAATGCAATGTAACTAATTCATCCCCGGTAAAAAATCTTAATACGGTGTCATATATAGTTATATCTTATTTTATTAGTCCCCATATACAACGACATACAACTCGATCCGAAAAATGGGTCATCTACTTGTGTCTAATTATATTAAATTAGATATAATTTGATACAGTTTGATCGGAGATTTGCCCATATCCAGCACATCAAATTACATTTAATTCGATATAAAAATATCTGATTTTATATAATTTTGTCTAACAGTAGGTATACTTTTTATGCATACCGGATTTAAATTGATATTGAAATTTCTATAGGTTGAACAATTTTAAAGGCCCAAATTTTATAACATAAAATAAAAATCTAATCTAAATCGTTTGCATCATTTTTTAATTTAATTTAATATGCAAAAAATCACGTGAAAATTATTTGGCTGTGGAAAAATTAACTCTTAATTTATATTAATTTGTACGAAATCATATAGAAAGTTATATAAAATTACATATGGACATATCGGTTACTACATATATTTCGATTAGTTTTATATGGGTTATATAGTTATATATGGAGTCAGATTTGGGGATATGTAATAACATCAATTACCGCACAAAAAATTCATTGAAAAAATAATATCAGATGTTTTTGTATATAATGATATGTGTCTTAATGTGAATCCATTCACCGTCAGATATAACCCAATCACATTATATATAACAACCCGATTAAAAAAGATGATATGGTGACATATATAATTTGATATAATACAATAACTAATGGCATACAATTTAATCCGAAAAATGGTGAATACAATTGTATCTACGTGGATAAAATTGCATTTAATTACTTTAAATTATATACAATTTAATCCGAATTTTGACCAGACATTATTGTATGAAATAATATATTAATATTTAAAAGTTGATGCAATTTGGTACAGTTGGATAAAAATTTTCGTATTTCTGTTTTTATTAAATATTGTACTGAAAAATAATGGGGGATTCACGTACGGTTTCGTGTATCGTGTGAACTAAGCAAATCTAGTAAGTTTGCGAGTCTTGATATCAAACTGCATACATAAAAAGTATCTACACATTAATCAGTACTTATACGAGCTATAGTATAGTTTAGGAATAATCCATAAAAAAATTCAAAATTCAAAATCCATAAAAAAATTCAAAATAAAATTAAATTTCAAATAATTTTCCATAAATCATTACTGGAGAGATTTTCATTTTGAAAGTGAGATATGTTCAAATGAATCTTTTATTTTTGGGCTTTCACTTAAAAAAAAATGGGGAAAATACATTAAAATTGTGATAATAAATTTGACATGAAACAGTTTTTAATAAAATTAAATGTCATGAAATAATCGTTTAAAAGTGTTTTAAATTTGTAAATAGTGAATAAAAAACTAGATTTCACTAATGGGTTTTTAAGTTATTTATTACACAATTTTAGTCTTTCTATTTGCATTTATAGTCTGCTTGCGGGTAGACAATTTTTTGTTTTAATTTTCATTTATATTTTATGGTATCCTTCAAGCCTATGGGTAAATTTGGGGGTACGTTATTCCTAAACCAAAATAATTACTTCGAAGAATTGGCTAACTTTTATTAATATGACCCAACATTCAATTTGAAAATAAAATAATCTGTTGTTTCGATGTAAATTTATAACATTTTAAATGAAAATGAATTTCAATTTGAATTTACTAAGATATTAAGAGTTCATTTAAAACAAGAATATACCATAGATTATATAGGGAAAATAAATGTTTCTTTTTCAAATCAAGAGGCTTGTTTTGTTGCTATACATATGTGGTACAAAGTCTGACTGCGTATGTTAAGTATTTAACTCTTTTAACATACACTCTAAAAAGTGCATTTAATATTACTATTATAAAGTATGTATATTTTTATGTAAAACAAGACAGTGTGTCTAAATTTGTGCACAAAATGTTTGAAAAATGTATATACGCAATTGTTAAACATAACTACACACATAAAATTGTATTTTGTATGTTTTCAAACATTTACATTTTGGAATTACACACATTGTGCCTAAATTTTGTTTTTAGGCATAAAGTGCGTAATTGTAATTACTTTAAGTAGTTATAAAAAATGTCAAATTAATAATAAAAATAAATAAATACAATCATAATCAAAAAATATTCCAGAAGGCAATTCGCGTCTTTGCACGTAATTGCAGGCCCAGTATAAATTCTATTACACTGGTTAAATAAAAGTAAGTAGATAAAGGGGTGCAGATAAACCATTAATATTTATTTTCAAATGATTTTTTTCCAGCTTCCTTTTACATCTGTAGGCCAAAGTGGAGTCAAAATAGCAAAACTTTTCTTAGTCAGAAACATCGTTGCCTGATATTTAAATAGCTGTTTCCTCATGATTTTTAGCCGATAACACTAAAACTGCAATCCAAGATGTCAGTGCGCTGGAGAAAGAAACGAGGTCACGTATTTGTTTAATATCATTTTTTTCAACATAAGCCGACGCCAGCAAAATATGTGACCCCTAGTTTCCAGCAAGGAAGGGTCTCATTGCACGTACCGTCTGATCTTATTGAAAAATGATCATATGGTAGAAAAATATAATGTAAGATATATGTGTTTTTTTAGATGCGCAATCTCACCTTTGAAGATTAAAGTGTTAAAAAAATCGCCCTATTTCTTATGGAAACATGTTTGAAAGTCAAGAAATTCTGATTTATTTGTAGATAGCGTTAAATTTCTCGAGAAAAAATTAATTATACCCATTTTTGCTATTTCTTGCACCCAGGTTTGCCACCTATAAGAAATAAAAGTAAAAAAATGATTTTGGAAAATTCGGATGCAACTCGTAAGCACGAGAATATCGAAAAACGCCAAAACACTTCCTCGTTAAAATTTAAAACAAAATGTGTCATTTAGAACCCTAACACCCACTACACGCTACATTTCCCTTAACAAATCCGCCCAGTTAAAAATCGATATATATTTCTCCTAGAGAAAACCCCGGTTTTCTGTTAAAAACACAGTGCGGTTTTCTGTTAAAAACACAGTGGGGTTTTCAGTTAAAAACACAGCGTATTAGTTTCTGAGGTAATCAAATCCTAGAAGCCGTAAACTCAAAATTTCGCTATATTACTTCTGGTACTAGTATTTATTATTTACAAAAACGTAGGTCAGTGCTTCTATTAACATTTTTACCTCATCGCTTATAATTTATATTTATACCTTCTTTTATTAAATAAAACTTAATTGTTAACTTAGTTTAATGTTAATAAAGTTTGATGTTAATAAAAAAACAAAAAATTTTTGGTTTTCTTTTTAAATCTAGCAAATTATTGTGGATTTAGATTAGACTTCAGGTATTTAATATAAAATATTTTTAAAAGTATGAACAAGCATTTGCTATGTATTTATAAACATTTAAAATGAAACTTTATTCATGTGCTTACGGTTTTTTAGGTACAAACAATTTATTTTTACACACATTAAATTTATTTTAAAATAATTTAAAGTATATTACTACCCAATTTTGTGTCTATATTTTTTAGACACAATGTGTCTATATATTTCAATTTTACACACTTTTAGTATTTTTAGGGTTTAAAAGGTAGGCATTCAGTTACCTACCATAATGGTAGTAAATTTAAATAAAAATTTATTAGAGTGTATTTTCAATATCGATAATGTATGGGCCATCTGTCAGATAATATCACTCAGATTCTATTCAAAAATATTTTACCGGTTTCTCGTTTTCATGTTATTATTTTTTAAATCACTTGAACTTTATATCAAAATTTGTTTTTGTAAAAAAATATTTTCCAATTAAAAATGGATTGTAATTGATTTCGATAAAATCTTAAATGAAATTTAAATTAAACATGAAACTGGGCTATATTTGGTCTTACAAATTAAATTCCATGGTCGAGATCTGATTAAATATGACAACATATGTAAAAAGATATATTTAGATATTGGGTCATATAAAATTTTTTCGAAAGACGAAAATTACGTCTTATTATATGTAGTGCCATACAAAGCAATATATAACGAGATATAATTGTATTAAATAACATAAAATAATGTATAACCCGTTTTACTCGGGAATATATAACTATTTTTACCCCCCTATTAAAAAAAATTAATATGGAGCTTTATATGGTAATATATAACTTAATGTGATCCATATACCATTTTATCCGAAAAATGGCCCGATATAATTGTGTCAGTTGGTTATCACTTTTTATCTAATTGTATGAGTTTAGATCTTAACTGATTAGATTATATGTTAAGCATATGAAATTTTATCTGATTTTTGACCTGATACAATTGTATGGGTTTATGTCGCATGGTATTAGTTTAGATCCAAATTGATACATTACTATACAAACTTATATAGTTATATCTGAATTTTGATCTGATGCAATTAGATCTGCTTTAAAACTTTGATACAATTATATAAGGCAAATGTCGTATACAAATATATTTTATTTATATAAAATTGTACCAACCACGAGCTAAACAGATACCATTAGATATAAACCGCTAAAATTGTATCAGGTCAAAAATTGGATATAATTTCATCTGAATAATGTATAATTTTATTAGTTGAGATCTAAACTAATACCATTAGATAAAAACTGATAAACAACTGATACAATTACATCGGGCCATTTTTCGGATGAAACAGTATATTTATACAGATTAAACTTAATCGCATTTTATACGACTATATGTAACTGTTTTTACTCGGGCCGGGATTGTTTTCTTTCCTATTCAGCTTTCTGTTATACAAACATAATATTTTTAGTTACATCTTTTACTTTTTCTCATGAATGATATTTTTGCACCAGAATTGAATTCAGTAAAGCCCAGGTATCGGATATGAACATATATGATCATACGTGGGATTATATGTGATAATATGTGAGTATACTTGATCGTATGTGACCATATATATTTCAATATAATATGAATAAATATGGGCTCATATATGACCATATATGTAAGTTCGGATCCAAAATTTGAGGGTATATGGTTGGATATGATCATATATGCTTATATACAGTTTTTGTATGCTCATATGTATACGGCTATATACTACGAGGATTCGGATCTAAACATATATGTTCATATATGGTCATATATTGAACTATTTGCGGATACATACGATCACGCATACCCCTGTATGATAATAGTAAACCCATGTGTGATCTTATATGTTCATATATGACCCCATTTTTACCAAGAAGTTCCGATTTGAAGTATTAGAGTATTAGCACAATTTTTGTAAAATAAACCTATTTCGACAAATATTTTTCTCCCCAATAATTGTACTTATATTTGTTGATGTTGGTGTTGCTTTGTAGTTGTAAAAGTCATTTCATTTTTCAAATAAACACCAATTTGATTGAATCATGTATGTATGTGTATTAGGCTGGATTGTTGATAGCGTATTTTCAAAATTCATTCAAAATCTTTCTAATATAACTCTTTTAAAAATGATGCCTAGTATGAGCCACATATTGTAAGAAAAATTTTAAATTAAAAGCAATGCAATATGTTGAAAATTGTCTATAAATTTTGAAAATATAATATCTAAAATGTAGTAAGAATATTTTTATACCTCAAGGCCAAAATCTAATATGATATTGTCATCTTAGTTTTTATTCGTTGCTTGAAAAGCGTTGACTATTTTCATGATAGAAAATACAATTGTTTCCTGCAATAAGAAAATGAGTATTGTAAGACACAAACCCAGACTTAACATAATGTTCAAAATTTCAACTAGACGGGAATTTTGTAGTTTTGTCCATAAACTGTCTGATTTGGTAAAACCAGTCATAAACCAACACTTTTTGAAAAGCAACATTTTACATATGTAAGTGAGCAAAGCATACCGCGGCTAGTCCCATACAAAATATTTTAATTTGGTGGGGGACAATCTCGTTGTTTTTGCAAATGTTATTGATAACGAACACACAAACATACATGTAATAGTAGCCAAAGGGTTTTTTATGCGCAATAATAAATCGTTGGTAAACATGTGTGTGTTACACTGTTGTATGTAAAAATAAATTGTTTAATAAATAAGTGTATAAGCGCAATATCAAACAAAAGAGTGTGTGTTATTTTGCTTGCTATAGAAAAGAAACCGGTTTACTTGAAGGAAATAAAACGTTTTTAAAAGGTAGAAGCGAAACAGTATGTAAGAGCTAGCAAAGGCATTTTTTGTTGTTGTCTCTTTAAGAGGATTACGAGAAAAATAGCTCACTCTGTTTTAAAAGAGGCTGACTACAGAATAATTTTCCAACCTCGCAATTCGGTTGTCCCAATCGAATTAATTTATGGCAACCAATTTGCAATCAAATTAACAATTTGGTTATCATATCGGAATTGTTTTGTGAGTGTAGATTAGATTTGGCATAAATACATACATTATTTTTACCTATTTTCAGTGATGAAGTCGAAAATATGCTTTTCACGATCCAGCCTAATGTGTAGTGTGTTGTGTGCATGTTTCAATATGGCGTCTATGTGTTAGTGTTTTTTTTAAACTTTATATTGCTTTTGGTATTGAGTTTGACGTCTTTGTGTATGTGTTCATCAAAGTGCTTACTTTTCATCTTTTGTTGAACAAACCAAAATTTATGCTTATTGTATGGTTTTTAATATACGTGTAAATGTCAATTTTCTTTAACAATTTTTCTTTGACTGATTCCTAAATATAGATCCTATACAGAATTTATGAATGTTTAAATATTTGACATCAACTTAAAAAAAAACTTTTATAATATTTTTGAAGAAATGAGAAATTAAACTAACGACATGTTTTAAGGGTACATATTTTAGAAATGACAAAATTTCATCTAATTCATTTACAAATTTTAGCACACGTGTAACTTAACAATAGACATAGTAAATTTCGTATTCGAAACTGCTTAAGGAAGTTAAATTCGGTTTAATAAGTAAACTTTTTTACGAAATTTCTTTAATAAACTGCTTTTGTCGTTACAAAACGTAAGTGAATAATAACAGAAATATTTTAAAAATTTATTCAGATTGGAAAAATTTCATTACAAACAGAAAAAGCTACTAAAAATTAGTTAAAAATGACTATGCAGAAAAGCTGTGTGAAATTATCAGATTTTTTTGCTAAATTCTTTTTAACTCCAGAATTTTCTTGAGCGTAAGGTTTGTTTTTTTATATATATAAAATGTTCTTTATTTTCGATATTTCGCTATTGTTAATTTGTTAATTTATGAATTTAATTGTTATTTCCTGAAGATGCTACATAATGGAGTAGCGAAATATCGAAAATAAAGAACTTTTTATATACAAAAAAACAAACCTTACGCTCCAGAAAATTGTGGAGTTAAAAATTAAAAAAGAAAGTTAAATAAACCGACAAGAATTTGCTAAATACTTGTACAATAGAGCACCCATATGTGCAAAAGTATTATTTTTGCAGTTCCCCGCCCATTTTCGAATAGGATGCGAGTAAAAAATAAGATATGTTAAAAAATTGAGTTTCTGAGATGTAAACCGGCCAGGCCTTCAAAATTACCCTAAAAAAGGTTCATTCCATCTATAACTCTTAAACCAGAAGTTTCTGGTGATTAAGTTACATTGCTGTTGTTTACACAATGAAAAGGCAAACATTTTCTTTATACAAACTTTTAACCCTCCCATGACCGTTAGTGGTGTTTTAAGCGGTAAACATACAAATTTTTGTCAAAACTAAACTTTGAATGTCTCTCATTTAATTTTGGAAACTTGTAAATACGTATACTCTTCATCATATAATAGGAAATTTAGTATAGATTAAAAGCAAGATAAGTTTTTTTTCAAATATTTCGTCCATTCCATGGCAGAAAGCCTAAAAACTTATGAGTTATATATTTTTTACATATGTGCACTAGGAAGCCATGTGAATCTTCCATTTTGGGTATAGAATGTGTTCAGCGAACTTATGTAAAGCACTACGAGGTACAGTTTTGTGGAACTATTTAACCCTCTAACTCTTCAATTAAAGGGACTTTTTTGGCCCCGTTTTTAAAAGGGACAAAAAAACCCGTAAGCTGTAGAGTTAGAGGGTTAAAATGTTCCACAGAAATGTTCAACATAGTGCTTTACATGAAATAGAAGAGTCAAATGGTTTCCTCCTAAAATTTAGGTTTGTGGGCATTTGAGCGGCAATTGTGTATAAATACGAAATTAAGCCTTAAACACATTTTAAGGTCTGACTTATTTCTGGCGTTCGTTGAACTTAAATTTTAAACTTTGATGTCTTCAGAGACTTATAGTAGAATTTTATGGCAAATATTTTTGCAGAAGATTTTAACCCTGTAACTCTTCAACTTACGGGTCGTTTGTGGGCCTTTTGAAAAGGGTCAAAAAGTACCTTTAATTGAGGAGTTAGAGGGTTAAAATATTCCACAAAAATATTTGTCATAAAATTCTACTATGAGTTTCTGAATACATCAAAGTTTAAAATTGAGGCTCAATGCCAGAACTTAAAATATGTTTAAGAGTTAATTTCGTGCCAACCTGAAGGCGCTCAATAGAGCATCCATATATGCAAAAGTGATATTTTCTCACCTCCCCACGCACTTTCTGGTAGATTGGGTGTAAAAAATGATATCCCGACGAAAATTGATCCTGTCGGATTAAAACAGGCCAGTCACCCGCGGCTTTTAGCCCTAAAAATGGACTAAAATTACTTCAAAGTTTATTTGCGCATAACTCTTAAAGTAAAGGTTTTACAGAAAAATACAATATAAGCATATCTACAGGCAATAATGTGGCTAGCATTTTTCTTATACACATTTTTGACGTATCAATGACGCATCATGGTGATTTATGAAATTAAAATCAAAGTGATTTATATGGTTAAACACAAATTTGGTTTTAACCACCCAAATCACCATGATGGGTCATCGATACGTCCAAAATGTGTATGAGAAAAATGTTAGGCATATTATTGCCTGTAGATATGCTTATTTAGTATTTTTCAGTAAAACCTTTACTTTAAGAGTTATAGCGCAAAGAAGCTTTGAATTAATTTTAGTGCAGTTTTAGGGCTAAAAGCCGCGGGTGACTGGCCTGTTTAAATACGAGAGGACCAATTTTTGCGGGGATATTATTTTTTACGCCCAATCTACTGGAAAATGCGTGGGGAGATGAAAAAAATAAAACTTTTGCAAATTCAATATATTTAATGGGTGCTCTATTGTACCATAAGAACAGCAAAAATAAAACTGTTTACATTTTACAGATTTTTATTTATATTTGAGTTAGTTTTAAGTTAACTGAAAATGAGAAATTGTACTGTAGAATTTTCACAAAATTTTGTTAAATATTAGTTGACTAAAAATAGTGAAAACAAACTATTATATTTACAAAATTTATGTTATTTTTAATTTAAATTTAATTGAATGCAAATAGCAGTCTCTTCTGCTAAAATCAACAAAAATATAGTAAGCTGCTGATTTCAGAAAGCTAAATTTTTAATTGCATTAAAAAAATTATCAAAAACAAAAGCTTTACAACTTTTAGTTTTTTTCTGATTTTTTCTATTAGTTATTTAGAAAATTTTATTTGCTGATTTTAGCAGGTTAATTTGTTATTTTCTATCAGCAAAAATTTAACTCAAATATAGTTAAAATTCTATATATTTAAAAGTTTTATTTTTGCAGTTTATATCCTACTATAATTTAGCAAAAGTAATCTGCTAAATTAAGCAGTTTTCTCTGTAAAGTAATTTTTAATTAATTTTTAGTAGTTTTAACTAATATTTTTATTTAATTTTTTTTAAACATTTTTCTGTTAGTGTAGTTGTGTTTTTAAATAACCCAGCAAAAAAAAATCATCAAAAGAAGAGAAAAAGAAGCAGTGATTTGGATTCGATATTGTGAAAATTTGGATCGGAACCAATGAATTTTACATAGGGTTGTCATAGGGTGGAAGTTTTCTTTTATGATCCTTTTGATGTTCTTTTTAATTGGTGAAAAGTAATTAATTTTTATTTGTAAAAGATTTAAGCAAATCACTTGGTTCTGAAAACTTGTCTCAAAATAATTAATGTTAAGTGCTTAACCATAGTTACAAATGTTATATTTATATGGAAATATCTGTAGTTAGATAGATTTGGAAAGACTTAATTTCCTTCAAAATCTCATTTTCGGAAGTTGTGAAAAAAACTTCTTTAGAAGCGGAAAATCAGAACTTAATGATACTTTGGAATCAATGAAAAATTGATTCCTTAGGATCACTTCCACTTTTTTTGCTGGGTAAGTTAATTATAATAAAACTAACTACTTTTGGATTTAGAATTGGTGTTAAAAATTTGGCAAGTTAAAAATTTGCATTTCAAAAAAACTAAATTCAATGAAAGTAAACTCTTTTGATTTAATTTCCTTTTTTTTTGTTTTCTTTGTAAATTCCCCATGCCTTGGTAAACACCTTTTTTGTTTGCTTTTTCATCTATTTATAACAGTTCAGGCTAAATATCCTTTGTAGTGTCAAAAGGCAGTAAACAAAGTGTATTTTTTAGACACCTTTTAATGGTTGGAAGGCTGCACGCTAGAACTTGCATAATAATAAAATAGTTTTTTTTTTAGTAAAACCAAAAAACAAAAAAAAAAAAAATGCAAGTAGACTCAGAGAAAATGGGGTTGAAGGGCAGGGGTTCAAGGAAAAAATGTAGGTATGTAAGATAGATGGTATTTGTGCGTGCATAATTACATTTTAAGTTTAAAATATTTCCACTAAAATCGTTATTTATCTACATAAAATACATATACAGGGTTTTTCAACAGGGACGCTACAAAAGTAGAAAGACAGGGACAGCAAACGACGCCATATTTCTTGCCGCTCTTTTGACATTTCTCTTCAGTAAGGTTTGCCATTTCATGATGGAAAGATATACGAGCCAACAACGAGTCGAAATTATAAAAATTTACTACCGAAATTCGGAGTCAGTGGCCTCAACGTTAACAGCGCCATGTCCAATTTATGGTCGTCATAATGAATGGCTTCGTCAATAAACAAAATATGCGTTATTGGTCAGAGAGCAATCCACACGTACTCCATGAGTCATCATTGCATCCCGAAAAAATTACGATTTGGTGCGGTTTATGGGCCGGCGGCGTCATTGGGCCGTACTTCTTCCGTGATGATCAAGACCGGCACGTTACTGTGAATCAGAATCGCTACGGTTCAATGATAACCGAATATTTTTGGTCCCAATTGGATGATATGGGCTTGGAGGACATGTGGTTCTAACAGGACGGCGCCACAAGCCACACAGCTAATGTCACAATCAATTTATTGCAAACCAAGTTTGGAGAACGTGTTATCTCACGAAATGTTCCAGTCGATTGGCCGCCTCGGTCGTGCGATTTGACGCCGTTGGACTATTTTCTGTGGGACTACGTCAAATCTATGGTCTATGCCAACAAGCCAGCGACGATTGATGAACTTCGTACGAATATCGACCGATTTATGCTTAAAACCGTCGAAAATTGGGTTCAGCGACTGGACTTCTGCAAGCGTGCCCGTGGTGGCCATGCAAAAGAGATCGATTTCCATACATAATGGCATCGAACGTACTTTCACAGGAATAAAGAATTTCATTGATATCCAAAACCGTTTTTGTTTTATTTAAAAAAAACTTTTGTAGCACTTTTATTGAAGAACCCTTTACTAAAAATCGAAAAATATGCATTTAAAATTATAAAAATATGCATTTGTTATTAATTTATTTCACCTTTCAGTGTTATCAATTTAATGTAAAGATTTTTATGTCTGTAAAAGCAGCTTGAAAATTTCCGTTTTTATTTCCAAAATTAGTAATTATATTTTTGAGACATTTTCGTCTTCGTAATTCAAAGAAACGTTATTAAATTTGAAGAAAAATATATATATTTTTTTAAATATAAATTGTGAAAAAACTTAGTTTTAGTGAAATATTAAAAATATGCTTAAAAATGTAATTTTAAGAAAAATATGCACAACTTTACTATATTTAATGACAAAACATACCAAAATATGCATTCAGATTTGCATTTGCATCAAAATATGCAAAAATGTGCATTGAAAAGCTGATGCCATATTTACTTAAAGCTGGTCATAACTAGCGCGTAGAAGTTCATGTAAATACATATTTGTTGCCGTTAGCTGGACAGTAACTTTGACCAAATACCTTTGCAAATCAACTAACGGGCAACAAAATGGCATTGATTTTTAATGCATATTTTTGAATAGCATTCAGCTAAATTTAGCTTAAAAATAGCAAAAATTTTGTAGATTTAACAGTTTATTTTTGCTACTTTTAGTCTACAGATATTTAGAAAATATTTCTGCCGATTTTACAGTACAATTTGCTACTATCAATTAACTAAAGTTAGCCTAAATATAACTAAAATTCTATAAATTTAACAGTTTTAATTTTGCTGTTCTTATTTTACTAGTATTTAGTAAAAAAAATCTGCTTATTTTAGCAGTTTTTTCTGCAGCATCATTTTGAACTATTTTTAAGTAACTTTTTCTGCTATTTTTACAGATTTATTTCTATGAGTGTACATATTGTTTAACTTTTTTTATAAGTCAATAAGAAACAAACTACAAAAAAATACATATCGTCTGTAGGAGTTGATATTTTCAGTCAAATGTTCTATTTTTAGTTTTCTATTTTAGTTTTCTATTTTTAGAAAAAATAATTTAAATAATTTCGTTGTTTTCTGATTTAAAACAAAAAACTCAAATATTTTCGGTTTTCTTTTTTGTTAAAATAGTTTGTTTATATACAAAATTATTACATTTCAAATTACAAGAAATTCTTTACTCATACACAAAAATATAGCCAATAAAAATATAAACGTGTGTGTAGTGTATGGTGTAGTGTTTTGAAAATTCAAACAAAATAAATTTCAAATATAAAAAAACAAACCACAAAATCGTTTTTTTTTACTTTTTGTCAGTTAAAAATTGATTATAGTTTTAAAAGACTTTTCAATTATTTTTATTTCTTTTATGGATTCTTTAAACAATGTTTGAAAATAGATAACAAAATGGTTTGAATATAGTGAAAAATCAGTAGTAATTTTTTTAATTGTGTTTTTAATTAATTCAATATGTATTTTATGTTGTTTTTAACGATAAAATATTGTGAGTGTATTTTATGGACATTCTTGAACTTCCAAGCCCTAATCATAACTTAGTATATCTTAAGCATGGATGTTCATTGAATCAAAGCGGTTATCGGTAACGGTAACGCTTTTTTAGAATATTTAGATAACGAGGTTTTAAGGTATTTTGTAACGGTATTTTTTTCGGTAACGGTATTTTAAGGCTATCGATATTTCATTTATCTCAGTATCGGCATTTTAAGGATGGCGGTATTTCAGTTGTTTTCGTAACGTTATTTTGGAGGTAGCTGTAGACAATTCAAAGGGTTTTGAATCGATAACGGTATTCTGAAGGTATTGCCTGCCATACCTGGTCTTGATTGTTCATATCTTAGAATTTTACACTCAGAAAACAGATTCGTGTTGACAACCACATTTGCTGCCAATCGAGTTGTTTAGTTGAATCTACCGTTAAACATTTTTTTAGGTCGTGACTACCGAAATGATATTGACACAGCCGAAATTCTGTTATCACAATCATATTACTCTTGTCTTAATTGGTTTCATATTGTCCCAACCGAACCATTCGATTCGCTACAAATTCGGTTGTCAGCACGAATCTATTTTCTATCTGTATGTACGAGGGTTGTCAATCGATTAATCAGGATTGGATTAATCGAACAATTTTGCTCAAAAATTGTTCGCAGAATTTAAAATGTCGAAATATCGAATAACGAATTACAGTAGACGCTCGCAAATTAGAGCTTTCAGTAATTCGAACGTCCAGAAATTAGAATCAATGTTTGCAATACATATTTAATACGATTAATCAATTAATCAGAATTCGGAAAAAATTACAAAAGTGTTAAAAAATAAATTTTTATATTAAAGTAGTAAAATGTGCTAAAATCGCAAAACTTATTTAGCAAATTGTGAAAAATAATTTGCTGTGGGCTAGTTCCTATACGAATTTCATTCTTGCCTAAGGAAACCATCTGGCGACGACTTTAGAAACTAATACAGAATTTCTTGTTTTCGTCTAGGAGCGTCATTAAACATCTTAAATATCAAAGAAAAATATTAAAAAAATGATCACAATTTGCTTTGTCATCTTCAAAAATACTATTCTGTTATTTTGACAGATCTAGCAGGGTAGTAAAATTTTTAACCGATAACCAATTTCAAATTATTTATTTTAGGATTTTTTAAGTGTGATGTTAAACGAAAGCATTAATAACACAGTGCAACAAAATAAGAAAAATTGGATGCACCGGGTTTGCGAGATATCACACTCACAATAACTTTACCGTAAATGTTCAACAGTTGTTTAAAAAGTAAATCAGTAAATTTGTTTTAATTGAATAAGTAGTTAAATTTCAAAGAAATATATTTTTGAACTTTTTCTATCAGTCATTCAATAAATAAAATACACAAAATACGGACTTTCGGTAGAAGTTAAAATATTCAATCAAAATTTTCTGTTAAAAACAATCAGTTGCTAGAATACAATTAATTTTAAAATAAACGATAAATCTATTATTTTTACCGAATTTGCCAGTTGATTGAATAACAATTAAAAATAAACGACAAAATACAATTGTTTTAAACGAAAAGTGGGTAGTCCTTTTTTTAACTTATTTTCTGTTGTTTTAATGTATATATTCGGTTGATTTTAAGGAAAAAATATTGTGAGTGCATTTCTGATAGATATTGGGACATAGATCACGAATATCGCCGTCGACTTTTGAAGTTAGCTATAATTAAAAAAAAAAAAAAAAAAAAAAAAAATTTGAAAAAAGTTTTGGTAGAAAAATTGAATTTTTTAATGAACTTCTTGAAAAAAAAAATATGAAATTGAAAGTATGAACGCTATTTTTTGCAATATTTTAATAAATATAATATTCCCTATATGTACACCCACAGAAATAAGTCTGTAAAAATAGCCGAAAAAGCAACTGAATTAGTCAAAAATAATGCTGCAGAAAAAACTGTTAAATTGGCAGATTTTTTTTCAAAAAATAAAAGTGTTAAATTTACATAATTTTATTAATGGAATTAAATGTGCTAAAATCCCAAACGTATTTTACAAATTGTGAAAAATAATCTGTTGGAGGCATGTCCCTATCCGGATTTCATTCTTGCCTAAGGAAATCGTCAGTGGACGATGTTTTTAGAATTTCTGTAAATATTTTTTAAGTTAAATTACAAACTTAATGAGAATTTCTTGTTCTCGTCTAGGAGCGTTATTAAACATTCAAACTATCAAAGAGAAAACAAAAACAACAACAAAGAATTTACCACAATTTGCTTTGTCATTTTCCAATATATTACTCTCTTTTTTTAGTTATATTAAAGTTAACTTTTAGTTAATTGAAAATGACAAATGACAAGTATTTTGCTAAATATTAGTAGACTAAAAATAGCAAAAATTAATTGTTATATCTACAAAAATTTAGTTATTTTTAAACTAAATTTAGTTGAATGCAATTACCAGTCTATCCTGCTAAGATCAGCAGAAATATTTACTAAAAAAATTGTAAACTGCTGTTTTCAGAAGGCTCGATTTTTACTTGTATTAAAAAAAATCGAAAAAACTTAGAAAATTTAAATTTTTTTGCGATTTTATAGGCTACTAATATTTAGAAAATTTTTTTGCTGATTTTAGCGGGTTAATTTTTTATTTGCTATTAACAAAACTTTAACTCAAATATAACTAAAATTCTGTACATTTAACAGTTTTATTTTTACTGTTCTTGTTTTCCTAGTATTTATTAAAAAAAAATCTGCTAACTTAGCAGTTTTTTCTGCAGCATTATTTTGAACTAATTTTTATTTACTTTTTCTGTTATTTTAACAGATTTATTTCTATGAGTGTAGGAAGACCTGCAATTTTTAAAGACCTCAGGTGTTGCCGTATTTCAATCACCACGATCTGCCCTTTAGTAGCAAAAATCTAACTACGACCTGTTTCCCCATATGATTTTGAAGAAACCTGTTACCCACTCAAAGTAAAATTAGTTGAAAACATAAAAGTCTAACGTGTACAGTTTCTTTTGACGCTAATAGTATAAAAAATAAAATCATTTACTTTTTTGCTATAAATAGGTGGAGAAATATGCTTAACTCCTTAAAAAAAATTCTAAAAATAACATTTCTCTCGAGAAGACCAATATTTTACTCTAAGGGCCATTGACCTCAAGTATCCCGTTCTAGTAGATACCCACCAGATCTCAGTTGGTACGACCCTAATGTACCACCCTAATGTCAGACAATTAAAGCTCTCAAAAAATCATTAAACTTTTGATAAGGAAGTTTTTCGATAAACCCAGCAGGAATTTTTTTATTTTTTTGGTTGCCGAACGTAGAGGTGTTGCCTTTTTAAATTTTGTTTCATCGGATTTCTCCTTTATAGCAAAACAGTGGTCTCCTCGAGGCAAAAAAATCAATATATCACAATTTAAAATCCGACTTTAAATGCCGAAGCTATAGCGAAAAATTAAAAAAGGTAAAAAAATAAAAAATTTATTTGGAATTGCCTTGCAAAAATACTTTATATTTGAAGGTGTACTCAGCACTCTTTTTTGCCTGTCAGGTGTACAGTTTCTGATGACGCTAACAGTATATAAAAAAATAAAATAATTTTCTGTGTTACTAAAACTAGGTAAAGAAATATGCCTAACTCCTTAAAAAAATTATAAAAATAAAGAAGAAAATCTAAAAAAAGGAATAAAGGAATCCTATAAGATGTGTGGAAAATAACCGTTTACATAGAAAGCTGTTCTATTTAGTTGCTAAGATTTTCAAATAAATTACTAAATACAATTTTAAAATTATAAATGCTAATAAGGTACTTATTTAATTAATTACCAGCAAGTGATTATTTTAAAAGTAAATATAAGTACTTCTATAACTTATTATAAGTAAATCATTATTTTGTATTTCAAAGTAATGCAAAAGGTTACCAAAAAAATGACCTATCATTACTTGGTAACCTAAATGGTAATAACTAGTCATTAACATATTTTTGCTGGGTATCTTTGGTTGAGTTAAATTTTTAAACAATTTTCAATTTCATTTTAAATTAGTTTGATTCATATTCATGTTCTTTTCTTTATATTTCAAAAATTTATATTTATTTGTATATCTCTATTTGTCATTGTTCATTTTTATTTACATTTTGAATTGTGAATTATGTTTAAAATTTATTTACCAATTTTTGTTTGAAAAGAAAAGATATACAACAATTTATTTCCAACCAATGGATGTTAAAACTTTCTGTTTTGGTTTTTGCAATTTGTATAATATACACTACACTATCAAATAGGAATATAAAGATTTCTTAGGTCGTTCGTTGTATCTTAGTCAACTTAAAAGAAATACAAAATTATTAATTACAAAATGGTGAATCTAATGTAATAATTAAAATTTCTTTTTTAAAAAATGTTCTTAATTTTATTTAAATTTTAATGCACTAAATAATATACATATAAATAATTATATATATATATAATAAAATACCTTGAAGTTGTTTAGTTACTGTGGCGTATGAGTGATGCATATATTAATTATATTAATCATACGCTGTGTAGTTTCATCGGTGACAACTTGTATGAAAAATAAAGTTTTAAATCAAGTAGAGGTTTTTGAAAAGAGTTGTCGAGCAGCTATAATTTTCTTATGTGATACTCTATCAAATTGTGAATGACATCTTGGTGTTTTTTATTTTTCTCATTGTTATTATTTTTATTTAAAAAACTTGTGGATTTTTGTTTTAAGAGATATTTTTCTTGTTGTTTTTTTTATAGTTTATATAATAATCATTATCATATCTTCATCATCATGTCTCTGTTTATTTCTTTTTCATATTTTGCATTTATGCAATTTTCTTAGAGGTTTCTTTTTTTTGCATTTCTTGTTGACTTTAGACTTTTTCTATATATAAATTTTTTTTGTTAAATAATTTTCTTGTTGTTTTGTTTTCTTAAGATAACTTTAAATATCCTTAAGATATTTGTGTTAAAAAATAAAAAAAAAAAAACGATTTCATAGTACGTTATATAACTATATATATGTACATTTTTTTATTCTATAACTTTGACTTGACTTTTATGCCACAAATAGAAAGAATAAAAAAAGTTTTGAAATAGTGCAGCATATTAAACATGACTACAAAACACAGTTGTTGCTCAAGTTGTTGCAAATAAAACATGTAAAAAACATGAAAAAGATGAAAGAAATACATAAATATTAAAGGAGCATTCAGCATGTTCGTTTTTTTATTATTTTGTTGTTTACAGTTGTTTTTTTTTGTTATTACAAAGTCAACGAATAAAATATTCAGTTAAATAATTGCTCAATTTGAGAAGAAAGTAGTTGTTTTTTTTCTAGTCGTGTACTGTGGGCCAGCAATGACGAATTTTGGCCAAAACTATACACCCAGAAAACAGATTCTTGCTTACAACCGAATTTATTGCAAATCGAATGCTTCGGTTGTGACTACAGAATGTTTCAATTGTGACTACCGAAATATTGTTGAGGCAGTAGAAATACTGTTGCCATTAATAAATGACTATTTACTCTATTGATATTCAGTTGCCGGTTGTGAGCACGAATCTGTTTTCTCTGTGTAGTATTGACTATATGACACTAAAGGTATCACAAAGTGGTGTTTGGAAGTTGCTAACTACGAATATGAAATGAAAAAATAAATAAATATTCAAAATGGAGGCTCCAAGTTGCGGTTATGAATTTTTGAGTTTTGGTTTTAATTTATTGGCCTCAAAATAATTAATTATGTAGGTTTAGGGAACGCTTTTTACGAATTTGATATTGAGAGTTTGAAATTCAAAACGCCGGATTCAATCATAATAAATATCCATCATGAAGGTCGGAGGGGGGGGGGAGGGTTAGGTACCTGATAATGAAGTTGGAACCAAATTTTTAAAAATCAATAATGCGGCCATATATTTCAAATGGTTATGTATTCGAAAATAAATAATATCATATAATTTTTAATTTCTTTGTACTGTAATTTGTATTGTCCCATACCTAAAATAATCAATTAAATTACAATAGAAAATTTTAAATTCAAAATGGCGGCTACAATATGGCGACAAACTTTTATTCCATAAAACTTCTGATGTTGTCTGATTTACTTTAAATATCCATCAGATGATTTTTAGGTAGCTGATTATAGATTTGAAACAAAATTTTAAAATTAAATATATCCTCTGAAACAGGGTTATTTGAAATTCCTACAGGGAGGGGCAAAAGGGGCCTGCCCAAACAGCTGGAACTGGGAAGCCGAAATTCGGTATATAAGTTCTCCATCAGGCGTAGATGACAGGTGAGACGGCATTTTTAGAAATTCTTCCCCTTAACCGCCTCCCAAATCTCTTAAAAGTTGGGAAACGAAATATAATAGAACGGGAAATGAGTTGAATGAAAATACTAGACAAGTGAAACCAAATGGAATGGAATAGAGAACGAGTGAAATAGAAACATTAAAGTTAGAAACGTAACGAGAGGAACGAAATGGAATGCAACGAGAAACGATATACAGTGGTGGTTAAAATGAAGGCTGCACCGTGGTAGCCAATTTTGCTTTTTCTAAAAAATGTGGCAACCCTGACGATTGTGTTGACGAAATTTAAATCTAATATTTTTCAAAAATACTGCAATAACATGTCTTTAAAATAATAAAAAAAATTGCCATTCGAAATTTTAACAACCGTTAAACCTTAAAATGTTGTTATTGCAGTATTTACCTCAGTTGTTTTGCAAAAAGATAACAAAATAATTTTATTTATAACCACTTAAACTTTTCAGCTCCGTTATTTATTTTTTTTTTTTTAATTTCAAAAATTTATTAATAAATCTATATAACCCGTTATTAATAAATCTATATAATCCATTCAATTTGTTTTAGATAGACAACCTCGAAGCCTTAACAAATAACATTTATATACTTTATCCATCTAACCAACTAATAACACATACATGTTGCATAGCTTGTTTTATATTATTTTTGTTTTAGGTTAATCAAATTATTAGATTTTTAAACTAAACCCAACAATGGCAGTCGTTATTTTTTCTCTGGTATGGAAATACCAAAGCTACAGCTATTTAGCAATGGCAATATGCATATCAGGCTTGCCAGACTTCGGTATTCACTCTAGAAATTATTTATTTTTTTTTTATTTTGATTGAATGAAAGTTTAGACAACCTTAAGAGAAGAGGCAATTTTGTTTCTGAGGACGTTTTTAAGAACAATTTCTTAGAATATATTTTAAAATATAAAATACTAGCGGGCGCAGCCCGCTACGTTGTTAGCGTGCCTTAAAGGTTAAGGGGGGGGGGGGGGCTGCGCCCCCCACAATTTTTATTAAATTCGTTTTTATACCCTACACCCCTATGTGGTAAGGGTATTATAAGTTTGTGCTGATGTTTGTAACACCAAAAAATATTGGTCGTAGACCCACCTTATAGTATACCGATCGGTTCAGAATTTTTTTTTATTTCGATTTAACGATGTCCGTCTGTCCGTCCGTCCGTCCGTCCGTCTGTCTGTCTGTCCATGCAATCTTGTGCGCACTCTACAGGTCGCAGCTATTAAGATATTTTGATGAAATTTGGTACGCAGACCTATGTTGGCCCAAGGACGAACAAGTTTGATTTTTTTGAACACCGGTCCATGTTTAGACCTAGTGCCCATATAAGGGTCCTACCAAAATTATATTGTTTATACGCTGCAGGTCGTAAATATTAAGATATTTTGACGAAATTTGGTACACAGACCTATGTTAGCCCAATAACGCAGCCTATTGATTTTGGTGAACATCGGTCCATGTTTAGACCTAGTGCCCATATAAGGGTCCTACCAAAATTATACTGTTTATACGCTGCAGGTCGTAAATATTAAGATATTTTGATGAAATTTGGTACACAGACCTACATTGGCCCAATAACGCAGCCTATTGATTTGGTGAACATCGGTCTATGTTTAGACCTAGTGCCCATATAAGGGTCCCCCCAAAATTATAATGTTTATACGCTGCAAGTCGCAAATATTAAGATATTTTGATGAAATTTGGTACACAGACCTATATTGGCCCAATAACGCAGCCTATTGATTTTGGTGAACATCGGTCTATGTTTAGACCTAGTGCCCATATAAGGGTCCTACCAAAATTATACTGTTTATACGCTGCAGGTATTAATATTAAGATATTTTGATGAAATTTGGTACATAGACCTATGTTGGCCCAAGGACGAAGCCTATTGATTTTGGCGAACATCGGTCCATGTTTAGAACTAGTGCCCATATAAGGGTCCCCCCAAAATTATATTGTTTATACGCTGCAGGTCGCAAATATTAAGAAATTTTGATGAAATTTGGTACATAGACCTATGTTGGCCCAAGGACGAAGCCTATTGATTTTGGTGAACATCGGTCCATGTTTAGAACTAGTGCCCATATAAGGGTCCCCCCAAAATTGGCTTGGTTACAAACTGCAGGTCGCAAATATAAAGATATTTTAATGAAATTTGGTGCGCTGACTCACATTATAGAAAATTTTGACACAAGCCCCATTTTAACCCATTCGAATTTCGGATCCAAACAAAACACCAGAGTGGTGTAGGGTATTGTATAGTCGGCATGCCCGACTTTAACCTTTTTACTCGTTTTATTTAAAGCCTTCACCCAGCCACCACAAATAAATAATTCTGCACAACAATGGGTTTAAAATAAATAAATATTTGATCACTTTTTCTCATGAAAGTGGATTGTTAGTAATGAATCCATAATAAATTGCAATATACGTGTGTATGTTAAGATAATTTGGTAAAGTGCGAACTTAGGTAGATAGACCCGTAAGTAGTTTTATTCATTTGTGTTTTGAATGAAAATAAATAACGTAAAGCAGGGTTGGAAAGCATTTTATAATATTAAAAATAGCGGGCAAAGCTACGTTGTTAGCGTGTCTGAAAGTTTTTTTTTTAATTCCAGTTTATGTAAAGGTAGACCTGGCAATTCAAGTAAATTCACAAATTCAGTTGGAAAATTTACTGCGTCGGTTTCTTCCACCGGTGCTTCGTTACATGAAGTTTAAATATCGGAATATATAAGTTCCATTCCTTTTCTAAGGTTTTTTCTCTTTCAGAAAATTTGTTTAACTTTTTGGGGAGTATGTTTCAATGCTACATAAATTTCATATTCCGTTGATAGTGTTTGAACAGGTAATTCCCTCTTCCAATCCATTTGCATTGTCTATAATTTCAATTCCACTCATTCAACGTTTATATCCATTTCATTCCACTTGTGTAGTGTTTCAATCCCACTCGTTTCCTATTTAGTTTCTTAATTTTAGTGTTTCATATACACTTGTTCTTTAAGTTTTAGGTTTCTAGCTAAAGACGCAGACGTTAAGGGGGGGGGGCAATTTTCCCCTTTTGAACCACCATTTTTACCACGTTCCTGTCCAAAGTCCTAGAAATGCCTTGTCGATAAGTTAGCCCATACTCCAAGGAAAACATATTATATATTACAGGTTTCTAGCCGAAGGGTTCGGTTAGGCCATCAAGGGGGAGAATTATTCCGTTTTTACCCCTCCCGGTAGGAATTTCCAAAAATTCCGTCTTAGAGGACGTCTGCGTTGGAGGAGGAACCTACTACATACATAATTTTAGGTCTCTATATCCAGCAGTTTGGCCAGGCCATCAAGGGGGAAGTTTTTTCACTTTTTACCCCTCCCGGTATGAATTTCCAAAAATACCATCTTAGGGGACGTCAACTTTGGAGAAGGAACCCAAATACCGAATTTAAGCTCCCTTGTTCCAGCAGTTTGGCCAGGCCGTTAAGGGGGAGACTTTTCCTGTTTTTGACCCTACCTGTAGAAATTTCCAAAAATCTCATCTTAGCGGATGTCTACAATAGAGGAGGAACTTTAATACCAAATTTCAACTTCCTACCTCCAGCGGTTTGGGCAGGCCTTTAAGCGGCACTTTTCGCTTCATTAATCCCCATTTTTGCAATGTCCCTGTCCAAAAAGCACCTCCTCGGTAAGTGAGCACATACTCCAAGTAACATATGTTTTACATTTCAGGTTTCTAGTCATTTTTTACTATTTGTGCCCCTCTCGGTAGGAATTTCCGAAAATCCATCGACAGGGAATTCCAGCTTCCTAGTTCCAGCAGTTTGAGTAGGCTGAGAGGAACTTAAGTACCGAATTTCAGCTTCCTAGTTCCAGCAGTTTGGACAGGTCGTTAAGGGGCAACTTTCCATTTTTGAGCTCCCATTTTATAACGACCCTGTCCAAAATTCAAAAAGTATCTTTCTAATACGTTAGCCCTCACTCCAGGGACCCACATTTTAAGCTTCAGGTTTCTAGCCGAAGGGGTTTTTACCGGCCCCCAAGTTGAGGTTTTTCTTCTTTTTGCCCCTCCCTTTAGGAATTTACAAAAATTCCATCTTCGCGGCTATCTGCGATGGATGAGGAACATTCATACCAAATTTCAACTGCATTGCCTAAGCGGTTTGGGCAGGCCGTTAGTGGGGACATTTTTCCCTTTCAACCACCATTTTTACTATGTTCCTGTTCCAAAATAGAAAAATTACGTTGCCGGTGAGTTAGTCCTACTCCAAGAAATACATATTTAAAATTTTAGGTTGGCCAAAAGGGATTGGGCAAGCCGTCAGGAGGAGACTTTTACCTTATTTCCCCTCCCGATAGGAATTTCAAAAATTCCGTCTAAGCGGACGCCTACACAGAAGGAGGAACTCACATACCGAGTTTCCTTTTGGGATATCCTGTAGGGAATTCCAAAAATACAAACTTAGTCGATGTCTACTACAGTGGAGGAACCTTTATACCAAATTTCAACTTCTTACCTCCAGTGGTTTGGGCAGGCACTTTTCCAATTTGTGAGACTGTTTATGGGGAGACTTTTCCCCTTTTTGCCCGTTCCGGTAGGAATTTCCAAAAATCCCGTCTTAGCGCACGTCTATGCCGAATATCAAGAAACCTTGTTTTAGTGGAGATATCCGTGGGGGGAGGAAAAAAAGTAGTTTTTTTGAAATTATATATTATTTTAAATGGTACTTTTTGGAAAAACGAAATTTTTTGGAAAAAGATACTTTGTTTTTACAAAGTACTTTATTTGTACTTTTTTTGCAAAAGGTATTTTTTTTTAAAAAGTTGTTTTTTTTTGGAAAAATGTATGTTTTTTGGAAAAAGGTATTTTTTTTGGAAAAGGTACTTTTTTGGAAAAGGAAAATTTTTTTAGAAAAAGGTACTTTTTTTTTGGGAAAAGGTACTTTTTTTGGAAAAGGTACTTTTTTTGAAAAAGGTATTTTTTTGAAAAATGTATGTTTTTTGGGAAAAGGAACATTTTTTTAGAAAAAGGTACTTTTTTTGGGAAAAGGTACTTTTTTTTGGAAAAGGTACTTTTTTTGAATAAGTTATTTTTTTGGAAAAATGTATGTTTTTTGGGAAAAGGTACTTTTTTTTTTGGAAAAGGTACATTTTTTTAGAAAAAGGTACATTTTTTGGAAAAAGGTACTTTTTTTGGAAAAAGGAATTTTTTTTGGAAAAAGGTACTTTTTTTTGGAAAAAGGTACTTTTTTTTGGAAAAAGGTACTTCTTTTGAAAAAAGGTACTTTTTTTGGAAAAAGGTACTTTTTTGGAAAAAGGTACTTTTTTTGAAAAAAGGTACTTTTTTTGGAAAAAGGTACTTTTTTTGGAAAAAGGTACTTTTTTTGGAAAAAGGTACTTTTTTATGGAAAAGGGTACTTTTTTTGGAAAAAGGTACTTTTTTTGGAAAAGGGCACTTTTTTTGGTAAAAGGTACTTTTTTTGGAAAAAGGTACTTTTTTTGGAAAAAGGTACTTTTTTTTGGAAAAAGGTACTTATTTTGGAAAAAGGAATTTTTTAGGAAAAAGGTACTTTTTTTGGAAAAAGGTACTTTTTTTTGGAAACAGGTACTTTTTTTGGAAAAAGGTACTTTTTTTGGAAAAAGGTACTTTTTTTTGGGAAAAGGTACTTTTTTTGGGAAAAGGTACTTTTTTTGGGAAAAGGTACTTTTTTGGAAAAAGGTACTTTTTTTGTCCCCTTTTTGCCCCTCCCGATAAGAATTTCCAAAAATGCCGTCTCAACGGACGTCTACACCGATCGAGGAACCTACATACCAAATTTCAACTTCATAGCTCCAGCAGTTTGAGCAGGCCGTCAAGGGGGAGACTTTTTCCCCGTTTTGCCCGTCCCTGTAAAAATTTCCAAAACTCCCGTCTTGGTGGATGTCTACGATAGTGGAGGAACCTTTATACCAAATTTCAACTTCCTACCTCCAGCGGTTTGGGCAGGCCGTCAAGGGGGGCCTTTTTCCCCTTTTTAACCCCCATTTTTACAACGTCCCTGTCCAAAATTCTAGAAAGTACTTTCCAGAAAAGTTAGCCCCTACTCCAAGGAACACATATCTTAAATTTCAGCTTTCTAGCCAAAGGGGTTTTGGCAGGCCGTCAAGGGGGACACTTTCCCCCTTTTTGCCCGTTCCGGTAGGAATTTCCAAAAATCCCGTCTTAGTGGACGTCTACCCCGAAAGAGGAACCTACATACCAAATTTCAACTTCCTAGCTTCAGCGGTTTGGGCTGGGCGATGTTGAGTCAGTCAGTCAGTCAGTCAGTCACGTTATTCTTTTATATATAGAGATAAGATATTTATAAAAACTTAGAAAAAATAAAAAGAAAACCAATTAAGGGCCAGTTATATAGTCACATAGATAAAAATATCACCAAATTTAAAGTGACAAAAATAATTAATTGACTTAATTAAATATTTTGCTAATATGACAAATTAAAAATTTTTTTAATGAATTTTTTTGTTGAAATTCAATTGTAAATTCGAATTAGTGAGTTATTCAGCAAAAAACAAAGGTGCAAAAGTAGTAAAAAAAGCACTAAAATAATATTCTAACTGTATTCGTTTTTTCACAGAAACACCAATGATTTTAACTTTGAGTTGTCATAGGAGGGAAGTATTTACTCACACTTTAACAATTTTTCAGTACTTATTAAGCGAGGGTAATGTACAATTCAATAATTGTTTTTCAAGCAATATTCATCATTTTTATATTATTTATTATTCAAAACTGAAAAATTAAGAAAGTATTGAATTTAAACACATTAGATCTAAATATTAAAAAACAAATTTAGAATTTTAAAAATATTAGTCCCGCTATGACTGGAATTGACGATAGTTTGTTTGGAAATAAGCTGTATCCATATCACTTCTTATGCTCTCTTTTAAAGCAATAATACTTTAGAAGCAATAATAAAGTGAATGAAGTAATTTTTTGAAGTTGTTAAGAATTACTACTAAAAAGCACTAAAAATACACTAACATATACTTTTAAGGAATAATAGAGATTCTTTATAAATAGGGGCTTCAAATTCCAGGCATTTTTGAACCGCTGCACAGTGGTACATTTTCAGAGAAGGCGGTCAAAAACCCATAATTTTTGAAGGAGTTGTTGCATTTCAGTGCAGTTTTTTTTTCCTGGAAAGAGGAAACCTTTAGCTTTAATTGGAGATATCGGTCATAAAAATCGAGTAGTAAACAAAATTATATATTACAGGATAAATCTATATAACACCTGTTTTTGCTAAATTTAAGTGCAATACTCAAATTATTGAAAAACTATGGGCTTGTAACTTATCTTAAAAGTAGACAAAGCTCTACTCAAAAAAAAAGTTAGTAAAAAAATGAGTAAAATTAATTTTTTTTTGCTGAAATCGCGTTTTTGAATAATAAAACACCAAAAATGTTTCATTATTTTTTAAAAATACCCAGTGTAGAAACGGTAATGACATATCATTATTTTTTGGACTACCAGTAGAGTTTGCTGTTCGGTTTTAATCGAAACCGAAACCGCGGTTTTTCAAGCCTCAAAACCGAAACCGAAAAAATAAGTCGGTTTTTAATAAATACATAAAACAATTAAAATAATTAATTAAATTACATATTATTGAGTCCTGAATTTCGAAAAGGGCTCAGCTCCTATTTTACAAAATTCTGTATTTAATTGTAATGAAAAATTTCACCATTAAATATTACTTTGAAGATTTTTTGTTTTTATTATTACATATAATATAAGCTGAGGATTATAATTTGAGAAAAAAATTGCACCAAAAAGTCATGTAGTTTAAGAGATATTGAGTTTCACGTATTCAGTTCAGATTTTCATCGCTTATTTTTCAAAACATTTTATTTCGTAGTCCGCGAAATTTATTGTATGAAATTCTAACCTTATATTGTTTTAAAAAGCTTTATTTGCCGAAAAAAGAATAAAAATTTTAATTTATAACGGTTTCCGTATTTTTTATTGGCTTTATTGCCTTTATTCGAGTGAGAAATTCAATCAAATTTTAATAAATATGTTGAATGTATTAAAATATTTAATTTTTATACATATTAAGTTATTTTAAAACAATTCTATCAATAACACAAGAAAACCGAAAAATAACCGAAACCGCGGTTTTTATAATTTTGAATAACCGAAACCGCGGTTTTCAATTTTTTCGGTTTTTAGCAAACTCTAACTACCAGTAATGACACCCACTTACCTTCTGTATTATTTTAAAACATATAATAATGAGTTACTGATAATGACTTATTTTTATCATTATTTCAAATAGAAAATAATTTTTTAGATTTTTTTGAAAATTTTTTTAAATCTATTTTTAGACTCAATATTTTTTAAACACTGGTAAGGATATATGTAACCACATATTTTTTGATTTTTTGTATGTTGGCGAGTAAGCTTACTTGTGTGCAGCAGGACAATTGTGTTTTTATCTATTAAATATTACATGTCGATATAGTTCAGATGGTAGAGCTGTTGACTGGCAGTCTGTAGACCCTGGTTCGATTCCCGCACCAGCAAATTTTATTTAAAAAAAAAATACAATAAAAAATATTTTTTTTTTTATATAATTTATTTTTTAGAAAATTTATTTTTAGACTCATTATTTTTGTCATTACTGGTAAGCACATAGGTAACGATATATTTTTTGATTTTTCGTATGCTGGTGTGTAACGACAACTCATTATTTTTCGCGACATCGCCATATAAAGGTAATAAGAAATGTAATAACAAAAGTAACTAGTTACCATTACCAAGTATGTAGTTACATAACCACATATCTGGTAATGATTTTCTACACTGGGTATATATAAATATAGCCGACTTTTTATTAATTTTTTTAGATTTATTATCTTTACATTTCTTTAAATAATCTTTAAAGCCAATAAATTCATAAAAACAAATCTTAAGTTGATTAAAATAATAATTTTTTTTTTTTTTTTTTTTTTTTTTTTTTTCAATAGTGCTTGGTATTTATTTTATTTATTTATTTATTTATTTATTTAATTTCTTATAATTCAGTACAAAGATTTAATCTTATATAAAAGCACTGAATAGTAATTATTGGTAAATTTGTCAATGTGCATTCAAAATACATATAACATGATCCGTATAGGGTTAATTTTTATAGTTTTGGCCAAAAACGACCCACTAGGAAATTTTTCAGAATAATACCTTTCAAAATTTTCGGAAAAATATCTCTTTAAATGAATCAAAAACATTTTTTTTTTCACTTGATAAAAACTATTATTTTGTGTAACTTGATCCATATAGAGTTAATGTTTTGATCCTTTTTGATCTGCGTTAGTTATGCTCCAATAAAAGCGCACATTTTCGCTAAAAACATATCCTCATTTAAAAATTATAAAAAAACTATTGAGTAATGTAGAATAAAAAAATGTATACATGCTAAGAATATATTTAACGGATAATTAAACAAATTTATTCCGAAGTTAGTATCTTTAAAAAACATTATAACTGTGGGAAAATCTAAAAAAATTTATAACTTTACAAAAAAACAGGAAAAGGATGAAATAGTAAAAATTTAGCCTTGATCTAAGGTTCTAAGGTGTCTAATTGAGTTTAAAATCGGTATAAAAAAAATGATTTCTGGCCGTCTTTTCTAAAAATGTACCACCGTGCGCCGGCGCGCCGGGAATCAGGAGTTTCTTTTAACTATTTCCGGGATTTAAGGGGAATATTGAAGTAACTTTTGCTCAGATTTATAGTTCGAAAAAGATTTTATCCTTCTGACTGACAATTAAAAATAGTTTTTTTTAAATTTAATTTCAATGGAAAAATTCCAAGTTACTTGAATCAATTTTTTTTGTTGAAAAATTTTCGTTAAAAAACTTCGTTTTGTTACACTTCATCTTAAACATATTTGATTTCTGAATTCCTGGGAATTTTCCTTTTAATTCCCGGGACATTCGGAAAGTGAAAAATTATCAAAATTTACGAGAGCTTAGTTCCGGGAATTTCCGGACTAAAAACTCTATTTATAAATTATGACTTCAATGATTTTTGCTGGGTGGTTCATTAAAATCATTATTTTTTGTTCTGAGCTGTAACTGTAACTTCGTTTGAAAAATTTTTTACGTACTATTCATCTTTTCAATATTTTTACAATACAGTTGTCTACACTCATAGAAATAAGACTGCAAATACAGCGGAACAAGCACTAAAAATAAGTTCAAAATTACCTTTCAGAAAAAACTGCTGAAATTAGCAGATTTTTTTTTTTAAATACTAGTAATAAATAAAACTGTTAAGTTTACAGAATTTCAGTTATACTTAAGAAGAGTTTGCTAAAAACCGAAAAATTTGGAAACCGCGGTTTCGGTTTTTCAAAGTTATAAAAACCGCGGTTTCGGTTATTTTTCGGTTTTCTTGTGATATAATAGAATTATTGTAAAATAATTAAATATAACAATATTCTAACTAAATAGTATATGATAATTAAATATGCATAAAAATTAAATAGTTTAATACGTCCAAGATATCTTTTAAAATTCGATTGAATTTGTCACTCGAATATTTAAAGGCAATAACGCCATTTCGAAACCTTTCCGAAAGAAGAAATAAACGGGGAAACCCGTAATAAATTAATTTTTTTTCGACAACTAAAGCTGTATTTTAAAATTTAAATTTTAATTTTAGCAATTTGTTTAAACAATATGAAGTTAAAATTTTAGAATTTTCGCGGAATACGAAATAAGGCTTTTTGAAAAATACGCGGTGAAAATCTGAACTGAAGATGAAACGGAATATCTCTGAAACTACTTGACTTTTTGGTGCAATTTTTTTTCTAAAAATTATAAGCCTCAATTTATGTTATCGGTAATAACAAAAACGAACAATTCTTTACAGCTATTTTTATTGGAAAAAATGTTCATTACAATTTAATACAAAATTTTTTAAACTAGGAGCTGAGCCTTTTCGAAATTCAAGATTTAATAAGATGCAATTTAATTAATTATTTTAATTGGTTAAAGTATTTGTTAAAAACCGACTTATTTTTGTCGGTTTTCGGTTTCGGTTTTGAGCCTTGGAAAACCGCGGTTTCGGTTTCGATTAAAACCGAACAGCAAACTCTATACTTAAGTTAACTTTTAGGGAATTGAAAACGACAAATTTTACTGTAAAATCTGCAGAAAAGTTAGCTAAATATTAGTAGATTAAAAATAGCAAAAACAAACTATTATATCTACAAAATTTTTGTTATTTTTAAGCTAAATTTAGTTGAATGCAATTAGCAGTCTATTCTGCTAAAATCAGCAGAAATATTTGCTAAAAAATTGTAAACTGCTAATTTCAGAAGGCTAGATTTTTATTTGTAAAGAATTAAAAAAAAAAAAATTTAGAAAACTATTTTGCATTTTTTTTATTGCTGATTTTAGCAGGCTAAGTTGGAAACCCTAGTTCGTAGTTTCAAATTTGCCTAGCCCGATAAATATGAGTTATATCTCTATTATTGCCTTCCGAAGACTTGTCATGTAAATATTCAAATATGGAGAAGATTATTTAAATTCTTTGGCTACAATAAAATTTGCATTTGGCAAGCCTTAAAAAAACAATACACACACATTCATATACAAAATTTTATTCATGCATCAATACTTCGGTTCCGAAAAATTCTCTCATGGTTTACATTGGTTTACATGCATTATGCAATTTTAAATACCCAGTTTAAATTAATTTATAAAATCAACAAAATTTTAACATTAAATTAACAAATCTCATTGTTTTTAATGTGTATTATAGTTTTTTTTTTGGGTTGATAACATGTTTACACTCATAAAATGCATGACTAGATTTTGTTTAAAAATTATCTATTGCTAAAAACCACAAAATTTAAAACTATTTGTTGTGGGTTTTGATATTCATTTCGAAAAACAATTTTTAAGTAAAAGAGTAGAGTAGAGTTTTAGTAATTGAGCATTATTATAATTAAGCTTAATATGTAATAGGGGTTTATGATGATTTGATGTGGTAATTTGGAAAAAACGCACGATTTTGTTTACATACCTTAAATGTTTATATGGAAATGATTTAACTGGAAAAATAAATAAAAGAAATTAGAAGTTAATATAAGTTTATAAATATTTTGATACAAATTAAATTAATTAAATTCAATGGTTTTTGTTATACGAGTAATTTAACCAATAAAAAATATATATTTATATAATTATTAAAAATTTTAATTTAATATTATTCTACATAATAATTTACTTGAATTGTTTAATTGCTGTAGATTTTTATACCATACACTAAAAGCAAAAAGTCTGTAAAACTTTTAGTTAAAACTTCTAAAACTTTTTAAAAAATGATGTTACAGAAAAAACTGCTAAAATTAGCAGATTATTTTTGCTAAATATTAATAAGATAGAAACAGCAAAAATAAAACTATTAAATATACACAATTCTAGTTATATTTGATTAAAAATTTCCTTAATAGAAAATAACAAATTAACCTGCTAAAATCAGCAAAAAATTTTGCTAAATAATTAGTAGCCTGAAAAATCATAAAAATAATTTTAAAAAAACTTCAGTTTTTTTTTCGATTTTTTTAATGCAAATAAAAATCTATTCTTCCGAAATGAGCAGTTCACTATTTTTTTTTTTAGCAAAAATTGCTATTGATTTTAGGAGCATAGATTGTTATTTGCATTCAACTAAATTTAACTTAAAAATGAAATATCAACATTTTTGTAAATATTTGACAGTTTGTTATTGCTATTTTTAGTCTACTAATATTTACACTTTATGGTATAATTTGTGTTTTTCGATTAACTAAAAATCAACTGAAATATAACTGAAACTCTTTAAATTTAACAGTTTTATTTTTACTGTTCCTGATTTACTAGTATTTAGCAAAACTATCTGCTAATTTAAGCAGTTTTTCTGCTTTCGATTCAACAATTATCTTAAATTTTTGCATTAAAAAATACAATTTTTTTTTTTAAATCTAATATGACAATATCATATTAGAATTTGGACTTGAGGTAGAACAATATTCTAACTAAATATATGAAAATATAGAAAGTCCGAAAAAACAATTTTTGTATTTTTGAATGCAAATATTAAAAATAATTGTAAAAAATTTTTGTTATTTTTAGATAAATTTAGTTGAATGCAAATAGCAGTCTGGCCTGTTAAATTAACAGAAGTATTTGCAAAAAAAATTGTAAACTGCTGTTTTCTAAAGGCTCGATTTTTATTTGCATTAAAAAGAAAAGTTCGAAAAATTTAAATTTTTTCGTGATTTTTTAGGCTACTAATTACACTGTGAGACAAATGGTAGGGCTCAGTGATCGGGAAGGGTTCAAACTTCCGGAGAAAGTTATATCGGTAAAAAAGAAGTTATACGTGTCCCGGCGTTTCGCTGGGTCACCCCTAGGAATCGAGATATATCTGTTTTTTGACATAACTCGAGAACCACTAGTCCGATTTTGCTCAAACAATTTTAAAAAAATTAAAAATTACAATTCCTTTAATCTGTTCATATAACGTTTTTCTATATACTCAACAGTTTTGCCGGTAAAAATAAATGTATGAAGAAAAAAATATTTTTTGCCTAAAATATTAAAAAAAAGTAATAAACAAAAGGTTATTGATTTTTATGGTAGCGGTAACAAACATTTATTTTTACCGGCAAAACTGTTGAGTATATAGAAAAACGTTATATGAACAGATTAAAGGAATTGTAATTTTTAATTTTTTTAAAATTGTTTGAGCAAAATCGGACTAGTGGTTCTTGAGTTATGTCAAAAAAAAAAAGATATATCTCGATTCCTAGGAGTGACCCAGCGAAACGCCGGGACACGTATAACTTGTTTTTGACCGATATAACATTTCCCGTTGGTTTCATCCCATCCCGATTTTGACTGTCGCATAGTGTTATTTAGCAAAATTTTTTGCTCATTTTAGCACGTTATTTTGTTATTTCCTATTGTCAAAAATTTAGTTCAAATATAACTTAAATTCTGTATATTTAACAGTTTTATATTTGTTGTTCCTATCTTACTGTTGTATAGCGAAAATAATCAGTTTTTTTCTGCAGCATCATTTTTAACTGATTTTTAGTAGTTTTAACTAAATATTTTACAAACTTTTTTCTATTAGTGTGTTATTTTTGGTACAGTTTACAATTTCTGCCAGGGCACTTATAAATTTTTGTTATTTTTTCTTTATTTTTTTTTTGGATTATTTTACGTACGTCATGTTTAAGTAAATAAATAAATTTAAAAATAAGATATTTTTTAACCGCAAATCTTTATAAATTTCGTATAATTTTTTACTTTATATCTATGTGTGTGTGTGTATTAGGATGTCCCCTAAAGCACGAACTGTTGACTTTCTATGCTAAAACCACCATGTTTGTTTCCACTTGTTTGGTTCAAATGTAAGAATTAAGAAGAAGAAGAATATATATTTTTCTCTTAAAATTATAAACACATAAATTTGCAAATCAGACTAGATCTTGTTTCTCTATTTTGCTATGGACAGAATTCATCAGTGATTTTCCATTAAATTGTATTATTGTTTATATTTTATTGTCAGATTGTCTCTATAAGTTAATTTTCCAACAACCCATGGGCTGAAGGAATCGAACCCGTGCCTATTTCTAAATTGCAAACGTAACTATACTATGGTGCCACAGCTTAGCCACCTCACCCAAGTAAGGCCTTGAATGCAATGTAACTTATTCATAGTTTAATTTCCTATTCAGCTTTCTGTTATTTTTATTTGCCGAATTTTGTCCAAAATTCTCGTGATATAGAAAATTTCTAAATTTTAAATCACAGATTATAGACAGATGTGTTACCAATGACAGATACGAGTAGAGTTTTCTCGAACCGTATGGTTTTGTTGCCATGTTAGTAATGGCAAGAGGGAGAAAGCAATATAAAATATTCATACAGTTTCTATTGCACTCTTTTTTGTTTTGATTTCTCTTTTGTGTTTTTCTTATATTTTTGCGGTTCACTTTTTTCCACAGTGTTGCCCAAACCAGCAGTTTCCTATTTGTGTAAAATCCGTGTTTTAAATTATACTTAGTCATCGCGCGATGCATCGTTTCTGATTAACTTTAGTCAGATGATGACGAAAATAAAATGTTACACATCGGGGTTTTCTAGTTGTTGATATTTGATTTAAGTAAAATTCCGAAGTTTGGGCGATATTCAGAAAAACAAAAAATTCAATATAGTTTCCTTTTACATATAGTTTTTTTGGAATAAATTCAAGGATTTTGGAATAAATTCAAGGAGTTGTTTGACATTGGATTCGTTTGTTTTTTTTATATATCTTGCAACTTTTTCGAGATATCCTTGAATTATATCACCCTTATACAAAATAGCTTGGTTTGAGCCGACTATAAAATTTTTTTTAGAACTTTTGATGCCAAATAGAACAAAACTGAAGCATGTAACGACAGAAGTCGCACCGCTCGTTTCTGTCTACTCACCTAGTAACGAACTCAGCTGCCAAAAAGGGTATAAAAGGCAGTACATCAAAGAAATCTGGATCAGTTGCTGGCAGCCGCCAACGCGTGCACAACGAACAAGGTATATATCACTAATTATCCTTTCGGTCCTGCCCGTATCCTGCGAGGTCCTGCACACATCCTTCGAGGTCCTTCGAAGATCCTTTGAGGTCCTGCCACATCCTTCGAGGTCCTGCGAAGATCCTTTGAGGTCCTGCACACATCCTTCGAGGTCCTGCGAAGATCCTTTGAGGTCATGCCACACCCTTCGAGGTCCTGCGAAGATCCTGCACACTTCCTTCGAGGCCCTGCGAAGATCCTTTGAGGTCCTGACACATCCTTGGAAGTCCTGCGAAGCGTCGAGTGTGTGCCGAGCGTTGGTCACCTCCTTTTACAGCGTCGAGTGTGTGTCGAGCGTTGATCACCTTCTTTTTGAGCGTCAAGTGTGTACCGAGCGTTGGTCACCTCCTTTTGCAGCGTCGAGTGTGTGTCGAGCGTTGATCACCTCCTTTTGAGCGTCGAGTGTGTGCCGAGCGTTGGTCACCTCCTTTTGCAGCGTCGAGTGTGTATCGAGCGTTGATCACCTCCTTTTGAGCGTCGAGTGTGTGACGAGCGTTGGTCACCTCCTTTTGCAGCGTCGAGTGTGTGTCGAGCGTTGATCACCTCCTTTTGAGCGTCGAGTGTGTGCCGAGTGTTGGTCACCTACTTTTGCAGCATCGAGTGTGTGTCGAGCTTTGATCACTTCCTTTTCCAGTGTCGAGTGTGTGCCGAGCGTTGGTCACCTCCCTTTTCTTTCCCAGCGTCAAGTGTGTGCCGAGCGTCGATCACCTCCCGATAAAGTCCGTGCAGATAGACCCCGTGAGCCCTACAGTGGACCCGTCAACACCCTGGGTGCTCACCGCCGACACTAGGTCGTCATTCTCTCTCTGAGGTCATTTTTTTTCCATCCCGTTAGTACTAAGTGTTTTGTATGTAGATATAAGACAATAAATTGAATTTTATAACGTTTTGAAACCACGCCTTTCACTCTCTGTCACTGGATCAAACAAATTTCTGTGACGATCCCTACCCCCGCGAGCTTACCCCAGCTAATGGAGTTAACTCGTGGTTACAAGCATTAAAATTCAATACTTTTTAATTTACGGGGCATCTTAGTGCGTAAGTAAAGGGTGGTTAAATTTTAAGGGCCGATGTTGATTTTGAATAAAACACAAATTATTTAGGAAATTATTGTCATTTCTTTTTATATGATAATATTGGTATGGTTCAGTTATGTATGGAACAAAATATCGGCCAAATGGCCGCCGCGACCTCGGCGGCACACCTCCATCCGATGGTCCAAATTTTCGATGACGCTGAGGCATAATTGAGGTTCTATGCCGTTAATGTGCCGAATTATCTCATCCTTTAGCTCTTGAATTGTTGCTGGCTTATCGACGTACACCTTTTCTTTCAAATAACCCCATAGAAAGAAGTCCAACGGTGTCAAATCACATGATCTTGACGGCCAATTGACATCGCCACCACGTGAGATAACACGGCCATTTAATTTCTCGCGCAAAAGAGCCATTGTTTCGTTGGCTGTGTGGCAAGTGGCACCATCCTGTTGAAACTACATATCGTCCAGGTCCACATTCTCAATTTCTGGCCATAAGAAGTCCGTTATAGCGAACACCATTCACGGTAACTGCTTGGCCAACCTCATTTTCGAAGAAGTACGGCCCGATGACGCCGCCAGCCCATAAACCGCACCAAACACAAAAAACAGGTGTTTTCACATTTCATACAGAACCGATTTGCTGAAATTTGTGCACAATTCTCCCGATTGTTGACACATTTGGTCGATTATGCTGACCAAAGAAATCACGAAATGCACGAAATGCATTTTGATTTGAACGCCAATTTTCATAATAAGCCTGAATAATTTTAACGCCGTGCTCGATTGTGTATCTTTCCATGGTTCAAATTGAGTTAGTCTGAAATTGAGAAAACCCGTGTAAAAAAGATCGGATATGGCCAGATCTCAGTATCTGGCCAGATCTTAGTAGATCTTACCAGATCTAATTAGATCTCAAAATTGGGGACAAATTTGAGATTTAATTAGATCTGATCAGATCTAGGCATTTCTGGCGCAATTGTCAAGATTACTTTAGATTTGAACAGATTTGGCACACATGCCATATCTGATCATATTTGATGAGATCTGGTACAGGATCTAATTAGATTCAATCATATATATTTAGATCTAAAAAGATCTGATCAGATCTAAACTTTTTTACACGGGATGTCAAATGAAATGCAGAAAAAACTTGATGTTTAGGTGTGGTTCACATTCAACATTGGCCCATTAGTTTGCCCAATTTTCCAAAAATTCATGCAAAATTCCCACAAAATATTTATTTAGTTGTATGCATAATATCATTTGTGCTATATGTCATCGGCTTGCTTGCAAGTAGTGCTATGTGTTTTTAAACAGGTTTTCAACAGAGCGAAAAAAGTGATTTATATTATACTTTTAAGATATTTTATTGACATCATATATCTTAATGATTCACGATCTTATTTACTAAAATCACCATTAAGGCATATGATGTCAATAAAATATGTATCTTAAAAGGATATATAAATTAGTTTTTTTCGGTCTCTTGGAAACTTGTTAGAAAACACATAGCACTAGTTCCAGGCAGACCGAAGATATGTACATTTTTATAACTGTGCATATAAATTAGTTTTAACACAAATACGAAGTTATATTATTTTTATTTTTATAACAGCACCTACATAACGTACAGATAGATCAACATGGTCCATATTTTGAATTTTATTTTGTTAAAAATTTATTCAAATTGAACAAACTAGTTAGACTCTCAAAAGTGATAAAAGATTGAACCTACCATCATAATAGTTAATACACATAGAGAAATATTTTGGTGGTTTCCAAATGAAATTCGGTTACTACGAGTAAGATGGGTTTGCTGAACTAAATATTAGTTTCCACAACAAAATTCAGTTACTTCAACTGAATTTTCTTATTTTTAAAAATGGTTTTTATTATTTTTTAATTCCTATATAAGAAAAATATCACTTGACATACCCAAGTTGAAAAAATAAATACGGTTACGCATTGTCAACTTATGATCATTGGTTAACGTGAATGTGCATGAGCAAAAGGGACTCTTTACATTTTTGGTTATATAAATCATCCAAATTTTACCAAATGTCTACAAGTGTAGGAGTATATGTTTATATTGCAATTATACTGTATGATGGGTAAGAGTATCTACATAGTTCTATAAAATATTATTGTTATTATTGCTGCTGAAAAGAAAAATATATTTACATATGAGGCTTTCCAGAGCAACTGGCCCGCTACAGGAAAATTATTTCCGATTAGTGTAAAATTTACAATATTTATTATCCCATATGGTATGAATAAAATATGGAAGAACTTTTTCAATTCTTCCAATATTGAAAAAAAAAAAAAAATAAAGGCCCTTACTATAAAAGAGTATTTTAAATTTAAAGTCGACTTTATTTTTAATCATACGGTTTTGTTCATTTTGTGTATGAAAACCCTAGAAAAATAGTTATATTTTCAAACATTTTGATTGGTTGAAAATCAGAATGCTCCAAAAATAAACCCAGTCAAGGCATACCTCCACCCAACATTTTAACTAAAGTCGACTTTAACTAAAATATACATTTGAAAAATTTAGATATTAAGGGCGAAAGTCGGGCATTAATATAGTAATAAGTTACCAACTGATTGCTGAACAAATTTTGAAATTTTTAAAGCAAGAAGAAAACATTTTTATTGAAAAATTTAACATACACAGGAGAATTACCAGACTGCCGCAGTTTCGTCTCACCCAAAGACTCGTCAGCGGTTAGTTTATATGTCAATTGATCAAAGTTATTTTAACTGTTAATTTGTCTCCATATGAAAAACTTTTTAATTTTCTAGTAGATCTCATCATTCATTATCCAGCAAAAAAAAAAATGGAAGTAATGCTTTACAAACTACTTCTTTCACTGTTTCACAAGTATCCGTTAGTATATTTTTAAAGCTTTTTTAGAATTACTTCTGAACAACATCCAAAAAATCATTAAATTATTACTTCTAAAGAGTAATTGTTCTAAAAGTGATCGTTAAAAGTGATTTTGGAATCATTTGACATTTCCAAACAGAGGGTGGGAGGTTCGATTCCCGGCGGGAGCAAAATTCTTTTATTTTCTTTTTTTCATTTTATTAATTTTTTTTTAATATTTATAATTAATTTGTTTAAATTCAATATTTTTTAATTAAAAATTTTTAAAAATATGTATTAGAGTGTCCCTTAAAAATAGATTTGTCATTACACCCCCCAGTTATATTGCAAATGGTCCCAAATGGAAGAAATCGATTTTTTTTTTGGAAAACGGTTACCCGTGCCTGAATCATTTTGACTATATTAAATGAATAAGTGAAATAAGAAGTTAATTGTTTCGAAATTTAGAATTTTGGGAATTTTTAATAGTACACTCGTAATAATCCATATGTAAAATAAACGAAAAATGTGGTTCATTGAACGAAAGTTTTGGTTATTTTGACATTACGAATATTTTTGTAATATGTACAAATGATTTTTCGTTTCTAGTATCGAATTTTTATTTGTATATTTTACGAAATTTTATAAAAGTACAAAAAAAAGATTGGTAAAGATACAAATATTTGGTTTAAATACAAAATAATTTTGTATCTAGTAGAAAATTGGGTGTATAACCTAAAAATACGATATATTTGGCAAATTTTTGGCGTTTATGTTACTGTGAAACATTGGCCATCGTTATCTATGATCTTTTCCCAACTTTTTGGAAACATATTCATTGCGCGCCAAAACAACTGCTCATTTTTTGAGGCCAAGAACTAATCAAGCCAATTTCGGATACCCGGGCCAGACGGTACAGGTCCCCTATGATCGTCTGGCCCGATTTCAGTAGCTCATAATAGATGAGACCCTTCTGCCATGCTTTACATAATATTTCTTACATTTCGGGTTGTCGTAATGGATCCATTTTTCATCGTCAGTAATGATTCGATGGAAAAATGACTTCTTTTTATGGCTTTCAAGCAGCATTTCGGACATGCAAATCGTCTTTCAACGTCTCTCGGCTTCAAATCGTGTGGTACCCATTTTATTGCTTGTGGTACCCATTTTCTTGCTTGTGGTACCCATTTCCCTGCTGCTTGCAAACGATTTGAAATTGCTGCTTGAGAAACTCCGAATGATTTTGCAAGTTCTTTTTAAGTTTAACAACAATCTTCATCCAGAAATGCCTCCAATTCACCTCTTCCAACTTTTTTGGCTGACCTGTGCGGTATTCGTCTTCCGTGTCAAAATCACCACTTCTGAACCGCACAAATCATCTTTAGCACGTTGAAATCACTGGAACATATTCAATTGAAGAAGTAATGCAAAACTTTTCGCAAATAATGCTTTATTTTGGCACAAAATTCGAGATTTTTTAAGCAAAGAAAAACTTTGTTGTTTACACTATTTCGTTCAATGACCAAATGAGAATTAATGACAGATGTTTACTATATTTTACGAAATGTTGTAAACGTGCAAAAAAGTTTTGTAAATATATAAATATTTTGTAAAAATACAAAATAATTTAGTTTATTCTACAAAAAATATTAATGAATAAATCTAAAATATTTGTAAAATAAACAAACGAAATCGTTAAATAAAAAAAAACTTGTATGTTTACTAAATGGTATTTGGTAATATTACGATATTTTTGTACATTATACAAACATTTTTTCATTAAACTTTATTTGTATAATTTACGAAATTCTTAAATTTAATAAATTTTTTACCATGAACTTAGTATAAACATTTTGTAGTATTACAATTTTTTTATACTTTATACTAAAAATAATTTACAAAATCGCGTTTGTATTATTTACGAAATTTGTAAATTATTGAAATTTGTTGTATACAAAATATTTGTGATATAATTGTATATTGTACGAAAAAATATTTACGAAAAATATTTTCGTATTTTTAAGCATGGATTATTATGAGTGTAATATACTTTTTTCCAAAATGGGTCATTTTCGTCCAACTTTCGGCACGGGTAACGTTTTCCAAAAAAAATAAAAAAAATCGATTTCTTCCATTTGGGACCATTTTCAATAAAACTGGGGGGTGTAATGAACGAAAATCGACAAATCGCTATTTTAAGGGACAGTCTAATATACATATAAGAAAACTAAAAACAGTGTTAAAATAGAGTTCAACTTTTACACTTGTTTAATAAGTACTTTTATTGAAGAGAATAAGGAACAATACCTCGCACTAACAAGGTGATGTTTTTATGCCAGTCAACTTTCATATCAAAGAATATCTCAGCGGTAGAGCGCTAGACTAGCAATCGTGAGGTCGCCAGTTCGATACCCGGTGGCGGCAGTAAAAAAACTTTTGTAAAATAAACAAAATATAATTTTTTGTTGCGAAGAATTTTTTTTTTTTAAATTTTAATTGTTGAAAAAGAGCTTCCTTTGCACTTATTTAAAAAGTGCTGAAAATATGTTGAAGTGGGAGTACTCCACTCCTATGACAACTCAATTTTAAAACCATTAGTGTTTATGTTAAAAAAGAAGTACATCTAGATCATCAATCTACTGCTTCGGCATCTCTTTTTTTGCTGGGACTACGTTACACTTTTTTTTTTTAGCTGGGAGGTTTGCATGGAATGCTTCATACATATGTATAAACACAATTTATGAGTGCTCGTTATATTTGAGTTTTTTTTCCATTCATGTTTTTGTTGTTGTTATTGATAGTTATAAATACAATATGTGATTCTACGATGGTCTGGTTGAATAAAAAGGACAACGGGAACAACGAATAAATGATGGTATTTATATGAAAGTAAAGGAAAGTGTAAATAAAAGTATATACAAAAATATGTTTATTATTGCATTTACAGGGATTTCTCTATACCCCACCCACTCACCACTCTACTCTTTTCATCATAATATACATGTACGCATAACATCCGCTTCCCCTTTATTTGACTGTGTGTGTGTGTGTTTGTCTATGCCACTCAAAAAGGAAATTGTTTATTTGTCTACCCGATATGAATTCCATATCAAAATTACATATATACATACAAATACATATGAATACATAGAAATGTATGTACAAATTCAGTGATACATTTATTTATGTATATGTAGAAATATTATTATGTATATTTTACCAGAGGTTATAATAAAATTGTGTTAGATAATTTTTTTTATTTTTGCATAAATCTTGTTGTATTTAAATATTTATACAATAGAGGCAATATCAATATCATATACATATTTAAATAATATTTCAATATAAAATATATGAGAATTTTTATTTTATATCTTCAATTCGCAAAAATTTATATATTAATTTTTTTTTATTTTTTAAATAAATATTTTTATCATTTTATTAAAATTATGATAAAAAAGTTTTATTTTATAGTGATAAAAATTATTAATAGGTATTGTTTATAGATGGTTTTAAACGAAAAATTCTTAAAATTTATTTAATTTTCGCTTGAAGGTATATTTTAGGAAATAACTATAAAAATGTTAACATTTTTTTTATTTATAAGCCATTTAACATTAAACAAATTATATGCCTAAAAATTAGGTAATGGTACTAAAATACTGCTTGTTTCATAATTTTTTTTTCAGTTCAATTTAAATTTTAGTCTGTATATGTGTGAGTTATATAAATTATACTGTTATTTGCTACAAAAATTATTGCGGTTATGTCTTTTTGACCAAATAAACATTATATCGATTTATTACTAATTCATATGTAAATTTTAAAATTATTATCCAATCTACTAGATCTATACCCCATACTCAATTGACGAATTTCCGTTAAATGTTTTAAACAGACCTTCAAAAAAAAAAAAAAAAAAAAATTTAGGTTATATGAACAAAATTTCAATTTAATTATAATTTATGTTTATTGTTGCCATAAATTTGTATAAATGTCACATAACTAAATTTACAAATAATATAAATAAATAATATATAAATAAATTAAAAAAAAAGAAAACCAACAAATGGATTTTATATTACAAATGTCCCTTACACACTAGGTACTACAATTATAAAAGGGTAGAATAACAATCTCGTCTAATAGTTCTATGAAAAAGTTTGCACATCTATACATATGTTTTGGTTTTGTGTGTGGTTGTAAACTGGTATATTAGAGCGACATTTAAATGTAGTAGAATTTCTGTTGGCCCCTTTTTAAAAAAGGGACAAAAACGACCCATAAGTTGATGAGTTAGAGGGTTAAAATATTCTACAGAAATGTTCCTCGTAGTATTTTACATAAGTTCGCTGAACACATTCTATACCTAAAATGGAAGATTCACATACGTTCTTCCTAAAATCCAGGTTCGTGGGAAAATTAAGGGCCAATTCTGAATAAGTACGAAATTAACACTTAAACACACTTAAACTTTTGACTTATTTCTGGCATTTAACTTAAATATTCAACTTTGATGTCTTCAGAGACTTATATTAAAATTTTATGGCAAATATTTTTGTGGAACTATATAACCCGCTAACTCTTCGACTTACGGGTCGTTTATGTCCCTTTTTAAAAAGGGGCCAAAAAGTCCCTTTAATTGAAAAGTTAGAGGGTTAAAATGTTCGGCAAAAAATTGGCCATGAAATTCTACTGTAAGTATCTGAAGACATCAGCATAAGTATAATGCCAGAAATAAGTCAAAATTTAAAATGTGTTTAAGGGTTAATTTAGTACTTATTCAGAGTTGGCGCTCAAATTTCTCACAAACCTGGATTTTAGGAGGAAACCCTGTGAATCTTCCATTTTAGGTATAGGATATGTTCAGCGAACTTATGTAAAACACCACGAGAAACATTTCTCTGGAACATTTTAACCCTCTAACTCTTGAACCTACGGGTCTTTTTTGTGCCTTTTTAAAAGGCTGCCAAAAAACTCCCTTTAATTGAAGGGCTAGAGGGCTAAAATGTGCCACAAAAATATTCCTTGTTATGTTTTACATAAGTTCGCTGAACACATCCTATACCTAAAATGGAAGATTCACATGGTTTCCTAGTGCAGATATGTAATAAATTTGTAACTCAGAATTAGTTTGTCCTTTCTCTCCTGGAATGGACCAAATATTAAAAAGAAACTTATTTTTCTTTCAACTTACGTGGAATTTCCTATTATATGATGAAGAGTATAATTATTTACAGATCTCCAAAATAAAATCTGAAACATCCAAATTTCAGATTTGATACAAATTTCGACTTTGACCGCTTAAAACACGACTGACGGTCATGAGAGGGTTAGAAGTTTGTATCAAGAAAATATTTGCCCTTTCATTATGCAAAAAAGAGCTGTGTAGCGTAATCACCAGGACCTTTCAATTTAAGAGTTATATATAGATAAATCCATGAAACTTTTTTAGGGTAAATTTGAGGACATAAATGCAAATGGCCTAGCCGGTAAACACCGCAGAAACCCAGTGTTTGCACAGATCTTATTTTTTACTCTGAACCTATCGGTAAATGTGCGGGGAGCCATATATTTCTTGGGTGCTCTAATATACATATATTACTAGCAAATTTTTTGAGGGTGCATGAGTCAGTTTAGCTAATTTAATTACAATATTTTGGCAGTTCACTTTTATGTGAACACTAGACGTGTCGAAACATGAAAGTGAATTTAACCAATTTTCTTTGGGCTAAATAGTAATTAAAGAATTACTGTTGTGAAATTTTATGGCGATTGGATAAAGAAGAGTCGCCTCGGAACTCGATTTAAAATTTTGTTAGTATTTTTAAAATTTTTAGAAAACTTTGTTTTTACACCAAATGATTACAGAACCGTAATCTACAGTTTCCGGAAAGATACACTAGTCGGTTGGAAATTATTTGAGTCATTACATATTCCCCAGGACATTAAATACTTAACTAGCTAATATTTTTGTCCAACAGTGTATTTTAAACGTTGTAAAAATGTTGAGTCATTTTAACCCCAAGTGCACATAAGGATTAATTTCGATTTTATTTTTTTAAAAATATCAATTTTCGACCTCCTAAACTAATCAGGGTAAGTTTCATCAAAATCCGTAAAAACAAACTATTTTGATATGTTTGCCGAAAAAAAAAAATTATCCAAATATTTTACTTTGACCGTGGTGAAAAAAGATGACCTTGACCGATTTTGATAAAATTTGGCAAAAAATGGAAGGTTTCTCCAAATTCGCTGAAATGTACTTTCAAATTTTTAACTTTGGTTTAACAAAATTTTTAGAAAACTGAAATTGGGGCTTTGAAAATCCCTTGTAAAAATGTGTAGATCTGATCAGATCTGTTTAGATCTAAATAGATGTGATTAAATCTAATTATACCCACATATGATCTGATCTGGCATATGTGATACACGTTATGGCCAGATCTGATCAGATCTAGTACCAGATCTGTTCATTTGTAAAGTGATCTGAAAAATTGAGTGATTTCCATGGCCAGAAATGAGCAGATCTGGCCAGATTTGGTACCAGATTTTATCCATTTGGGTTTAAACAAATTTTGTTTGAATAATTAGTCCCCGATCAAAAAAACATTATATCTAGCATATGTAGTCATATCTCATTTGATATAAATTGACATTTAATCTTATCTAAGTTCATCTCAAAATTGGAGTATCCAGTAGACCGTAGCTCAAAAAAAAAAGTTCGCCGTACACCGTCCAATCTAAATTATTTTTGCAAGAAGGTTTATAAAAAATATTTGCCGAACGTAGGGGTCACCATTTTACAATTTTCGTTATATCTTTGGCATTTACAGTCGGATCTTAAAGTATGATACATCGATGGTTGTCTCTCGAGGAGACCACTATTTTTCTCTAAGGGCCATTGACCTCAAGTATCCCGTCCTAGTAGTTACCCACCCGATCTCAATTGCTACCACCCAAATGTACAACCCTAATATCAGAAAATTAAATCTCGCAAATAATCATTAAACTTTTGCTAAGAAAGTTTTTCGATAAACACAATAGAATTTTTTTCTTTTTTGTTGCCGAACGTAGGGGTTGCCTTTTAAAATTTTTTTCATTGAATTTTTCCTTTATAGACACTTTAAAATTCGACTTTAAATGCCGAAGCTATAATGCAAAATTAAAAAAGGCGACCCCTACGTGCGGCAAAAAAAATTTTTTTTTTGGAAATGCCTTGAAAAAATACTTTATATTTGAAAGTGTACCACGCACTTTTTTTGCTTGTAAGGAGGTACGGTCTAGTATCCAGTAATATCCAATAAGATCCCTTAAGTAGGGGAGAGTCGTGTACCTTGGTACTTTTGAAAATCCTGCGTCAGTATCTCTAAGATTAAGATAGATGCGAAAAATCTTTTAATGCAGAAATATTAGTGTTGGTGTTGTTATAGATTGCAAATAATAAAAACTTTAATAATTGTTATGCACTCAGGGAATTATGTAGGTAAACTCAACTGCAAATGACAGTTAAAATAACTGCATTTGCACTTAAAAAGGTGTAGACTACATTTGCAGTTAAATTAACTGCAATATGAAGTTATTTTTAACTGACAAATGTAGTAAAAACAACTACAAATGCAATTGAAACAACATACATGCAAATTATTGTAAAACTGTACAAACAACTGCAAATGTAGTTAAAAAACATAAATAAAAATTATTTTAAAAATTATTAATTTAATAAAAAACAAATTTATGTAAACACTCCTAACTTAATTTTATTCTATTTAAAATTAAGAAATCAAAATTTCCACTAATTTCACTTTTATTTTTCACTAGTAAGATATTGTTGTAGATGTCCGTCTGTGAGGGATGAAATATGGCGTTGTTTGGCTTCCTTTTTTTCTCCAGGTAGAAAGAGATGAGTATATAAAAGAACTGAAAGAAAATAAATACAATAATTTTTAATAATCCCGTAAATAAATTTATATTATAAAACTTACCTTATTATTTTAATAACTTAATAAAAAATATATAAACTTTTCCGTATTACGCGTCCTCACTCTTTGGCGTTGTTTTATGACTAAGACAAGAGAAAACATGTTCTACTCATATTCTTTCACTAGAAATTTCTAAACAAGCGCATCATACACATGCTCCTGATTGCTTCGTGTGTGTGCACACACACTTGAAAATATAAGTATTTGTAAAAAAAATTCAAAATAACTGCATAAAATAAATGTTACTACAATGTGGTAGTTTTTGTAGTTAGTTTGAAAAAATAACTATCAAAAACATTGAAATATTTTGCTCTAAGTAAATTAACTACAATTGTAGTTAAAATAACTACAACCGCATTACTACACAAATAACTGTCATGTAGTAACTGCAGAACTTTTCTGAGTGTGCTTTTTAAGAAATTTCAATTTTTTAGAAAAGCGAAAAAGTATTCCAAATTACAAATTGACGTGTACCTTGGAACTCGTAAAAATGAAGGGAATTTCTTAAAAAAAATACTGCTCCATAATGAAATTTATTGCATAATTTGCAGTAGAGTTAATATCTACTTGAAATGAGACAATGCAATTTAATATTTGCATGAAAACATCATTTTTAAAAAATGGCGAAAATCTTAAATCAAAGGTTATTTTGAAGCGAATTAAATTCAAAAAATACAGTTAGCCTGTGGAGCTTCAATTAATCATGTATTGAAATTTGTTGGATACACAGAAGAGGAAATATTCAAAAAGTTATAAGGTACACGCATTTTATTTTTTGCAAAAAAGATAATTTTTTTCTTATTTGTACAATATAGTTAAGAAATTTACTGGTTACTGCATTTACAAAACGACAAACTTTATATTGATTTAAGACCGTAACTTGAAATATCTTAATTATTTTTAAAAAATTAGTTTAAATTTTTTACAAAAATTTACTTTTGTCGATCCAATGTACACGCACCCAATTTTAGGGTCTCCTATAAACTTATCTTAAACTTTGAGTAGTTTAAAATGATCATTAGGCAAAATAAAAAACTTCATAGAAGAAGACTTTACAGTAAAACATTAACAAATAGGAGAAAAATGCAAAGTTCCAAGGTACACGCGATCCAAGGTACACGACTTTCCCCTATATTACAGGATTAAATTAGATCCAAATAGATCTCAAAATTGGGAGATCCAACAATATCAAACTAGGATCCTAATAGATCCAAAAATATTCCAGCAAAAGTGAAATTCAAACAACTTTACCAACTACTTCTTTCACTGCTTCACAAATATCCGTTAGTGTACTTTTTTAGAAGTAATTCTGAACACTTCAAAAAATGACTTCTTTTATTGCTTCCAAAGTATCAGTTAGTATATTTCTACAGCTTTTATAGAATACTGCTGCACAACATCAAAAAAATCACTTAAGTATTGCTTCTAAAGCATAATTACTGTAAAAGTCATCCTAAAAATTGACTTTGTGTATCATTTGGTAATTATAAATAGATGATCGCGAGTTCGATTCCTGGAGGGCCCACTACTTTTTTAATTTTTTATATTTTTTTAATTTTTTTTATTTTTTTTTATTTTTTTTAGTTTTTTAATACATATTTACAATTAATTTGTTTAAATTCAATATTTTTATAATTTAAAAATTTTTAAAAATATATGTATAAAATAAAAATGATGAAAACTTACTTTCTATGCGCTTATGAAAATAGTACTGATAATTATTCTGAAATGCAGTGCACCTTTTGCACTTGTTTAAAAAGTACTTTTATTAAAAATAATAATAGTAATAATAATAAGACTTGTTTAATAAGTACTTTTACTGAAGGTAATAAGTAACAACCCTACGGGGAATGAGGAGTCAATTGCCCTCCAAGGACCTATCCCGTGACCGGTCAACCGAAGGCATATTACTGAATTAGTACAAATATAAACAAAAGAAAATGAATTAATTTTCTAAGTATTTTCTGATCCGTTATTTTCACTGTTGCTTTTAAAAAAACTTGACCGATACCGAAATAAAAACAAAATTCGCGGCATATTTTTAAAAATATGTTTTATTTATTTTACTCTTTTATTTATTTTTAACTTTATTTTTTCACGATTTGCTAATTTTAGCTCTTATTTTAAATTTCTATAATGTTTTGCTAAGAAATTTTAAGTTTTGTATTTTCAACGTTTTTTTAATGTTAAAGCTGTTTTAGTTTTAACAATGGGTATTTCATTTAACTTTTCTTTGTAATTTAAGGGGAATTTTTTAAATTTTTATTATCAGAGGTTTTGAGGTAATTTTCTAATTTTTAATTGATTTTTTAATTTAATTTTGGCCAACGAAAAAACCAAGTCAACTGCCATTAAGGGACCTATCCCATGACCGGTCAATCGGGGGCATATTCAAGGCACTTCCACCATATTTGTGTGTGTGTTAATGTTGTTTTCTTTTCTATTTTTTTCTTTGCCATGTTTTTTTTATTTGCTGTGTGTGTGTTTGCTTTTTCTTTCTCTTTTTTATTTGAACAGAAACGAAAAACATAACTTAACCATCAAGCCAGCCATCACGCATAAGCAACGTTAGCTCAGACGGTAGAGCGTTTGCCTTACAAGCAGAAGGTTGTGTTATCGAGCCCTACTTCGACGCCAAGTAGATTATTTTTAATTCTTAATTTTTTATTAGTTTATTTGAAAAGCTATTTTTAGACACACCACCTTACTGCCACAATGTGTCTAAACTGTGGAAATTGGTCATTTCCAATGACAACGCCATGTTAAAGTGATATGTCTCTTTCAAAGAAAAAGACCGATCAGCGACCGGTCTCCGCCCCCTTGGGACCTATCCTGCATGTCATCTGGGACCGGTCCCTTTCCCCGTAGGGAATATCTCGCAGTAGCAAAGTGATGTTTTTATGCCAGTCAACTTTCATATCAAAGAATAGCTCAGTTGTAAAATAAAAAATATATAATTTTTTTTGCGAAGAATTACTTTTAACTTTTAATTGATGAAAAAGAGCATCCCTTGCACTCGTTCAAAAAGTGCTAAAAAATATTGAAGTGGGAGTACTACTCTCCCATGATAACTCAATGTTAAAATTATTAGTGTTTGTGTTAAAAAGAAGTACATCTAGATCATCAATTGTAGTGCAGTTGGAAACAACTCTGTTATTACAATGAATCTGTTTTTTCTATATTTCCGTAAAATTGGAATTATATTTCAAATATGCTTTGTACTTAGTTGAGAATTCTCAAGTTTTTTTGCAAATAAATGCATTTCTAATGCTGTTTAATTTTTTTAAATTACTCAGTGTTTGCATATTTACTGTTGCATGTTTGTGTGTGTAATGTAATGTGTATGTGTGTAAGTGTTTGTTTTTATATGATTGAGTTTATTTGTCATTATCGTTGTTATTTTGCAAATAGCAAATTGCTTTATCATGTGTGCAATTTAAACATTATAAAACATAATTCATTTAAATGTTAATTTGGAAAAATAACATGAAATTATATAATGTTTTAATTGTGTTTATTTCTGTCAATTGTGATTGTTGTTGTTATTGCTAACATGTATTAGTCTATACCCCAGCAATCATGGCAATACGTAGAAGATTCCGCGGTCATATCGCGAGGAACAAAACATTTAGAGCCGACAGTATTAATTTCGTAAATTTCTTCCTTCCATAACGAAAGTAATACTTATTTCCAGGCAATACGAAAGCAATTCAGCAGGAAGATAAATCGGTGGCGATGTCGCCAATTTATCACCTTGAAGATAAAAAGGTGATATCGTTAAATAAATTCCCAGCTACAAAATAACTGATTAATAAATTTTTTTATTATCCAATTTAATTCTGAAAGAGAATATCTGCATAAATAATCCATTGACCTGTTTTTATCATACCCGATTTTTTTTTGACGTAAATCTTGAATTTTTTTTCCAATGTATCTTTCTATTGTTTTTTATACAAATTTTGTTGTAATTTTTCTTCAAAATGATAAAAAATTTCAAAAGAATTGTTTTTATCTTCCAGATGATTAAAAGAAGTGATATTGCCGCAATATTCTTATAAAAAAATTATGACAAAAATACAATTGTTGAATTATTTTTTCCTAATATCACCTAATTATCTTCCAATTGATAAAAGGAAGAATAATTTTAAAATTCTACTTAATTAATTTCTTTCAAATGAAAAATAGAAGATATCGCTTTAATATCTTCTTGGAAGATATCTTCCATATGCTTACAGGGACCATATATGTACATTAGACCGTACCTCAAAAAAGTTCAATATGAAGTATTTTTGGAAGGTGATATCAAAAACAATTTTTTTTGCCGTACGTAGGGGTCGCCTTTTTTAATTTTTCGTTATAGCTTTGGCATTTAAAGTCGGATTTTAAAGTGTGATATATCAATTTTTTTGCCTCGAGTAGACCAACGTTTTGCTATATAGTAAAAATCCAATTAAAAAAAATTAAAAAAAGCGACCCCTAGGTTCGGCAACCAATATATAAAAAAAATTTCTACTGGATTTATCGAAAAACTTCCTTAGCAAAAGTTTATTGATTTTTTGCGAGCTTTAATTTTCTGGCATTAGGGCAGTACATTAGGGTGGTAGCAACTGAGATCTGGTGGGTAACTACTAGAAGGGGATACTTGAGGTCAAAATGCCCTTAGACCAAAACACTGGTCTCCTCGAGAGAAGAACATCGATGTATCACACTTTAAGATCCGACTGCAAATGCCAAAGATATAACGAAAAATGTAAAATGGCGACCCTTACGTTCGGCAAAAAAAAAATTTTTTTTTTTTTTGAAACCTCCGTGCAAAAATACTTCATATTGGAGGGTGCACGGCGCACTTTTTTTTTGCCTATTTTATATTAGTTATTTTGAGTATTTTTTGTAATTATTTTTACTACATTCTAGTTGTTTTCATTTTTAGGAAAAGCGCAGTTATCACCTTTTTAATTACATTTGTAGTTAGTTTAGCTGTAACTTTTAGTTATTTCTGCCTACATAATTCTTTGAGTGTCTCTACACACAAATATGAAATTATATAATAAAAATGATGAGTTTTTACAATGAATTATATACAGTAGACCCTAATGCTACTGCTTATTATTTCGATGTTAATATTGACAACCCATTACCGTAATTATTACTTTCATAATACAAAATTATAAAGTTTTTTTAATTAAAATAAATTAAATTTACTGCAACATTTAATTGACCGAAAATTCTCTTTGTGTATTTTTAAAGTTTTAATTAATCATTATTCAGAAAGTATTATCGTATATATTAAGCTTATGTCCATATTTCACATATGTTAACCAAGTTGTTTTAACTTTAACGTAATATAATACATAATTTATATATATACGATCATAAGTTGATACCTCGTAACTGAATATTTAGCTAAATAATATTAATCAACAAAAATCAGCTTGGTTTTGCACAGTCATCCACAAAAAGTTTTGTAAATTACATTGAGAATAATCAAAATTTTTCCAAAATTATTTTGATTATCCTAAAATCTAATTTAAAGTCAAAATATTTCATTTTATATTATATATATTTATATATGCCGAGAAGTACACTAAAAAAAATTTTACAGTTACTACATGAAAGTTATTTGTGTAGTAATCAGCAGTTATTGTTTTAAATTGTTATTACAGTTAGTTTTTATGATTAATATAACAGATATTTAAAAAGAAAACTAAACAAAATTACTTTGCTTCGTACTAGTTCTTTAAAGCAGTTATTTTAAATATTATTTTACTGTTATTTTTTAGATATTTAAAAAAATATATAAAATATAATTGTATATATACGAGTATTATATATTAATATATGATATATAATTTTTTATAAAAATCTTGTTTAGTTTATATTTATAGACAACTACACAGAAAAAAACTAATTTCAATCAAAATATTTGTAAATACAACTAAAAATTTAACTGAATCATTATATCAATTGAATTTTTTAGTAAACATTTAATTAAAAAAATTTGAATTAAAATTTTATTCATATAAATTAGAAATTGAATCAAAAATCATCAAAATTTTAAATTAGAATTTGAATTATATCAATTAAAACTTTAAATTTGAGTTAATATGATTAAACTGTTATTTGAAAATAAATTTTAAATCAAACAAAATTTTAACTGAAATTTTATTGGCAATAATTTTTTCTCTATAGATTGGAAAAGAAAAAAAAAAAACATAAAAGGTGAATAGTGAGTTCAAAAAAATTTGACAGTTACTAGATGACAGTTGTTTGTGTAGTAATCAGTAGTTGGTATTTGAAACTGTTACTACTGTTGGTTTTCTTTGAAAAAATACAAAATAACTATTATTTGAATAAACAACTAATAAAAAGTACTGGTTTCTCCATTCAATATTTTTATTTTAAATTTCAAGTGCGATGAAATAATTACACATTTTTTTATAATAGGAAGAAAAAAATTATTTTTGTTTATTCAAATATATTTTTATAACATTAATAATATTAACTCTCAAAAACAGTAAAATTTACCAATTTTATCAGTTGTTTTAAAATTTTTGTAGTAAAAATTTTGTCAATTATGTTTATGACATTGTTAATTATATTGAATGCATTTGTTATTCATTTTTTAACAGTTAAAAATAACATTTTCAGTAGATTCCACCGACTTTTTTGAAATTAACTCCTAAGTTTTGACTTATTTCTGGCACTGAACCCAAATTTTAAACTTTGATGTCTTCACTTATAGTAGAATTTCATGACAAATATTTTTCCGGAACATTTTAACCCTCTAACTCTTCAACTTACGGGTCGTTTATGCCCCTATTTAAAAAGTGGCTAAAAACTTAAAGTTAATTGAAGAGTTGGAGGGTTAAAATGTTTTACAAAAATATGCGTCATGATATTCTACTATAAGTCTCTGAAGACATTAAAGTTGCAAATTTAATTTTAATATCAGAAATAAGTCGAAACTCAAAATGTGTTTAAGGGTTTATTTCGTACTTATTCAGAATTTACGCTCAGATGTTCCACAAACATTGATTTTAGGAGGAAACCATATGAATCTTCCATTTTAGGTATAGCATGTGTTCACCAAACTTATGTAAAACAATACGAGAAACATTTCTGTGGAGTAATTTATCCCTCTAACTCTTCAACTTACGGCCGTTTTTTGTCCCTTTTTAAAACGGGGCCAAAAGAGTCCCTTTAATTGAAATGTTAGAGGGTTAAAGAGTTCCACAAAAATGTACTTCCTAATGTTTTACATAAGTTAGCTGAACACATCCTCTACCTAAAATGGAAGATTCACATGGTTTCTTAATACTTTAAAAAAACATTTGGTATAATTCTGTGCAACATATTTTGTAGTATAGTGTAATTAGATAAAAATAAATAACTATTTACTTATGTATTACATCATTTAACACGCAAAGAACATTTATGATTGAAACACATCATGATCATAACATGACCCTAGTGATCATAACATGATCCTAAGTGATGATAAAATCGTCATCAGTGATCATAATGTTATCCGTAAGAAGTCATATTTAATACACTATGAGACAAATGTGTGATCGGGAAGGGTTCAAACTACCGGGGAAAGTTATATCGGTAAAAAAGAAGTTATACGTGTCCCGGCGTTTCGCTGGGTCACCCCTAGGAATCGAGATATGTATATCGATTTGACCTTTGGTGGTTTTTTTTTGACATAACTCGAGAACCACTAGTCCGATTTTGTTCAAACAATTTTAAAAAAATTAAAAATTACAATTCCTTTAATCTGTTCATATAACGTTTTTCTATATACTCAACAGTTAAAAATAAATGTATGAAGAAAAAAATATTTTTTGGCTAAAATATTAAAAAAAAAGTAATAAACAAAAACAGGTTATTGATTTTTATGGTAGCGGTAACAAACATTTATTTTTACCGGCAAAACTGTTGAGTATATAGAAAAACGTTATATGAACAGATTAAAGGAATTGTAATTTTTAATTTTTTTAAAATTGTTTGAGCAAAATTGGACTAGTGGTTCTCGAGTTATGTCAAAAAAAAGACCACCAAAGGTCAAATCGATATATCTCGATTCCTAGGGATGACCCAGCGAAACGCCGGGATACGTATAACTTGTTTTTGACCGATATAACATTTCCCATTGGTTTCATCCCATCCCGATTTTGACTGTCGCATAGTGTTATTACTAGAATCATTCTATAATAATTTTGTTTCCCCAAACATTTCAAGTAAGTTGTAAGAAATTGTCCATTTATAGTTGCAAATTTATGACCATTGATATAAGAAGAAAGAGTTACACATAAAAATCCCTTTAAGCAACTGATAAGACGACCAACAGTAATAACAATATAAATATATCATACATAATCTGACCAACAATACCGCTTTTGATTTTTTGCCGCTGTAACGTAATTTTTAAATTAAAGAATTAGTGACTGAACAGAACAAGAGCGGGGCGGCAAGCAACTGTCGCTCTGAGAAAAAAGCGGTGGCAGCAATGTTATAATGGAGCACAGCTAACAAAGACGCTTGTGCCTCTCATATGCTCCTTAGTTTAATGGAAAATTAAAATACCGCATTAAACTGCGAACTTACGGACTGCTACTTATGTATATAATTCAATATCTAATTTTAATAAATTTTAAAAATATTAATGACAATTAACCCACAAACATACATATAAATAGTATCCAAAGGGTACTTTTTATGTAAAATTGTGCTTTTCAAAAAGTGACTGGTTTTACCAAGTCAGATATTTCATATACAAAAGTACAAAATTCTCGTCCCATTGAATTTCTGTACCTTATGTAATGTTTCGCTTTGTGTGTTCCAATCATCATTTTCTTATTGCGGATAACTGATAAGTTGGGGTATGCCCACGATACAATTGTATTGTCTATGAAGAAAATGGTCAATCTTTTTGAAACAACAAATAAAAATCTAATATGACAATATCATATTAGAATTTCGACTTGAGGTAAAAGAATATTGTAAAGTCTAATTCTTACTGAACTCAAAACTAGCAGTTTTCGTTCTTTTCAAGTTTTAGATTCAAAATTTGTATGGGGTTTGACACTCGAAAACTAAATAAATTTGAAAACTACTAGTTTTGGCTTCAGTATGAATGAGGTAAATATATACATATGAAAATATAGAAAGTCCGAAAAAACAAATTTTTGTATTTTTTAATGCAAATATTAAAATAATTGTTAAAAAATAAAAGTTTGGACTATATAAATTCTTTTTTAATTTATGCAATAAAGCAAAGGAGTGTCGTAGATTATCTATGTTAATTTTAATGTTTGATATTACAAATAGTAATTTTCTTTGGCAATATCGATGATACTATGTTTCTTAGCATTGGGAAAAAAGTAGGTATGGAGAGACTGGGATTAAAAAAGAATTTACAAACATTTGACAATTCATATAGTGAGAATTGGCTTGGAGAAAAAATAAGCGAATAAGAAAAATCGCCAATAAAATCAAATCAATTATATCACCGAACGGAACCGGTAAAGAGATTTTAAATGTCAAATTTTATGAAAAAAACTCCTCAAAATATTCTTTGTCGACTTTAAGAACGACGATGATTTTTTCATACACTCAAAAATTTTGACAGTTACTGCATGACGGTTTTTTGTGTAGTAAATAAACAGTACTTGTTGTTATTTAACTGTAATTACACTTGTGTTTCTATGTTAAAGCACAAAACAACTATCATAACTATTTATTAGAAAAAAACTGCTAAAGAAAAGTACTGTACTTCGTAAACATTTTTATTGACTTTTTTTTGAGTGTTGATACTACCGACATGTATCGATGTGAAGTGCCGTCGTGAGATTGTATTAATATTTTTAACGACGGTTTTTCTTCATCTGTCATTTTATTTATCTCATACTTTCACCAATGTTGCATTCTTTTAAAATGATGTGGTGGTGTTAACTACCCAGCAAAAAAGAGATGCCGTAGCAGTAGAAAAGCACTACAATTGATAATCTAGATGTACTTATTTTTTAACATAAACACTAATGATTTTAACATTGAGTTATCATAGGAGAAGAGTACTCCCACTTCAATATTTTTTCAGTACTTTTTGAACGAGTACAAAGGAAGCTCCTTTTCACCAATTAAAAATTAAAGAAAAATTCTTCGCAAAAACAAATTATATTTTTTTATTTTACAAAAATTTTTTTATTGCCACCACCGGGTATCGAACTTGCGTCCTCATGATTGCTAGTCTAGCGCTCTACGACTGAGCTATTCTTTGATATGAAAGTCGACTGGCATAAAAACACCACTTTGTTACTGTGAGATATTGTTACTTATTCCCTTCAATAAAAGTACTTATTAAACAAGTGTAAAAGTGGACTCCAATTCAATATTGTTTTCAGTACTATTTTTACAGGTGCATAGAAAGCAATTTCACAATCATTTTTTTATATAAACATATTTTTAAAAATTTAAAAATTAAAAAATATTGAATTAAAACAAATTAATTATAAATATTAAAAAAAATTTATAAAAAAAAAAAAAATATTAGTCCCGCCGGGAATTGAACCCGCGACCCTCTGTGGGGAAATGCCAAATAATACCAAAATCACTTTTTAGGATCACTTTGAGAGCAATTACTCTTTAGAAGCAATACTTAAGGGGGGGGTAAATACTGTACCAACAGCATTTTAAAGGGCATTTTTCAACGGTTGTCAAAAATTCAATTAACAATATTTTTAATATTTTATTTTCTTATTTAAAAATCAGTTTTATATTTCCCCAGCCAAAATCGCCAGAGTTGCCACTTCATTACTGGCCTTTTTTAAAAAAAGGCAAAATCGGCTGCTACTGTGCAGCCTTCATTAATTATCGGAAAATAAAAATGTAAGGTGATTCTTAATCCCAGGTAAATTCTCTCGTGCACCGATTTTGATTTTTTTAATTTTTTTAAAGAAAATTGCCACACAAATCTAAAAATTCTTAAAAAGGCAAGAAAAAAACTTTGCTCGGGGATATAAAATTTATTTGACCAAAATTCAAAAAAAGGGCCACGATAAGGACTACAGGGGGCAAATTACCGCAGTCGTGATCGAGTTTTATTCGATAGCAATTATTGTTACTTATAAAATTAAAAAGATTAAAATTAGGTGAGAGGTGAAGCATTTCGTTCGTTTATTACAAATATGAGTTAAAGTTGTGACAATAGTTCTTCGTGTACTTTTATTTGCACTTTGAAAACGTGATTTTTTAACAATTTCGAACGTTTGCGACTGCGGGAATCTGGCCCCAGATTTTTGTTGACTACGAAAGAAAAAAACCACATCGATATCGGTTTACCCGCAGCCGATTTTGAATTCATGGTTGTGAGAAAACGCGTTTAAAAGGAGAAAAAACAATAGGATTAAGACAGGACAATAGGAGTGTGAAAAAGGGGAAAAAACAATAGGATTAAGAGAGGAAACATTCTAATTGAAAAATAAATTGCTCAAGTATTAGTTAATTCAGGGTCTTCTGATTACAAAACATACATTGTATAGGCTGTGATTAAAAAACTTCAATTAGCCACACTCAGCGCTATGCTGACCGTGGTATATCTTGTTAAGAGGTGGTGCTACGAGTCATAGCCTGTGCAGAGGGCTGCCGGTTCAATCCCCGGTCATGGCAATACACAAGAAGTTTTTCATATAGAGACAAATTAACAATTATAAATTACTTTGATCAGTTCACACATAAACTAATCACTGACGAGTCTTTGGGTGAGACGAAACTGCGGCAGTCTGGTGATTCCCTTGTGTCTGTTAAATTTTTCAATAAACATGTTTTCTTCTTCTTCTTCCTATAAATCAACTCTACCCATGTGAAAATCGAAATATATATGAACATACATGATCATACATTGACTTGTATATGATCATGCATGGGTATACATGATCATATACGTCCATACATTGTTCAATGTATGACCATAGATCATCTCATATATCTTCGGATCCGAAATTTGAGGGTATATGGAGGTATATGGGCATATATGATCATATATGAGCATACATGAATCATATGTGAGCATATATGGTCATATATGAACATGTACGGTCATATACCCTCAAATTTCGGATCCTAAGATATATGGAAATATATGAGATGATGTATGGTCATATATTGAACTACGTATGGACGTATATGATCATGTATGCCCATGCATGATCATATACTAGTGAATGTATGATCACCCGAGTAAAAAAAATTGATCTCGCGCAATATCTAATTATATCCAATTTGATATTGTTTAAGATCTGCTGTAATATCTAGCTGATCCAATTAGATCTCAAAATTGGGTGTATCCAATCATATCGTATTAGATCCCATTGTATATATGGGGATAATCTAAGATCAAGTTATATCTCAAAATTGGGAGGTCCAGTGATATCTTTGGGGATAAACCTAGATCTATTTTGATCCGAAAATTGGCGGATCCAGCTATATATTTGCGGATATTTTTAGATCTAATTTGATCCGAAAAATGGCGGATCCAATTAGATCCAGCTATATATTTGGGGATAAACTTAGATCTAATTTGATCTCAATTTTGGCAGATCAAATTAGATCCCGCAATATATTTGTGGATAAACGTATATCTAATTTGATCCGAAAAAGTGGCAGATCGAATTAGATCCAGCTATATATTTGGGGATAAACTTAGATCTAATTTGATCCGAAAAATGGCACATCGAATTAGATCCAGCAATATATTTGTGGATAAACTTAGATATAAATTGATCTGAAAAATGGCAGATCAAATTAGATCCAGCAATATATTTTGGGATTTAGTAAGACCTAATTTGATCCGAAAAATGGCAGATCGAATTAGATCCAGCTATATATTTGTGGATAAACTTAGATCTAATTTGATCCAAAAAAGTGGCAGATCGAATTAGATCCAGCAATATATTTAGGGATAAACTTGGATGTAAATTTATCCGAAAAATGCCAGATCGAATTAGATCCAGCAATATATATGTGGATAAACTTAGATCTAAATTTATCCGAAAAATTCCTAATCGAATTAGATCCAGCAATATATATGGGGATAAACTTGGATCTAAATTTAACCGAAAAATGGCAGATCAAATTGAATCCAGCAATATAATTGGGGATAAACTTGGATCTAAATTTATCAGAAAAATGGCAGATCGAATTAGATCCAGCAATTTATTTCGGTATTAAAATGGCAGATCGAATTAGAAACAGCAATATATTTGGGGATTGACATCTGAAAGTATCCATAAAAATGACAGATAAAATTAGATGCCGCATTATATTTGGGTACTACGTAAGATCTCCATTTATTTGGGATTAAATAAGATCCCAGACATATATTGCCAACTGTTCAAAAAAATAATAGACTGGCAGAGCACTGATTGTATAAAAATTACAATAGTTTGTTAAAATAAGGTTTAAACTGAGAAGGTAACGAGTTCAATATGCATTTCTTTTACAAAATGAATTTCTTTTTATAAAATTAAATTTTTTTTTTCTATAAATTTTTTAATAAAATTATATATTTATTTTTTTATTAAATTGAAATCTTTGAATAAAATAATTTTATTTACATCTTTTTGACGCTCTACACCATTTCCAATTGTATTAATTGTTTTAAGATTTATCAATTGTATTTCAGAAATAATCAATTGAATTTCAGGTTTATCAATTGTGTTTCAGAACTCATCAATTATTTTTCACATTTTTGAATTGTATTTCAGAACTAGTCAATTGAAGTTCAGTTTTATCAATTGTGTTTCAGAAATTATTAATTGTATTTCCGAAATTCACAACTGTATTTCAGAAATTATCAAACTGTATTTCAGAAATTATCAATCGTATGTCCGAAATTATGAAATGTATTTAAGAAATTTTTCTCTATTAGCTATGAAATTCTGAAATAGATTTCATTATTTCTGGACACAACTAAATAAATAAATAATTAAATTTGCGTAATATTGTAGTTTCTGAAGTGCAAATAATATTTTGTGATATACAATTAAAATTTTCTAAAATACATTTAATAATTTCTGGAATACCTTTTTTCGATGCTTATAAGTTAGCTCGAAATGCTTTTATCATTCATTTAATTTGTAGCTATCACACATCTATAACAAGTCTCGTTAGATTAGAGTGTAGAGGTCTTGGCTGACAATCTGGTGGACTGGGTTAAATTTCATGTTTTTAAAAGCAAATATTAAAAAAAGTTTTCTCAATTTTTTCAAAAATGTTTTTTGAAATCTATTTTTTTGCCAAGATAGTTAATGCAACGTTCTGCCAACGCATAACCGACCATCGCCAACGGTTTGCCAGCATTGTGCCGATTATATTTTTCTGTCTGGGATGTTAAACTTAAACCTATTGTATATTAACATTAATTAACACTATATTTTTAGGAAATACATTTTTATTTTATTATAAGTTAACTATTTAACTTTATAAAGTGTTTATAAATTATAACTTAAATGTACATATATATATGTTAAATGTAGGTGAACAAATTGTTGATATGGACCCACAAATTGTATCTCAACTGATATTGGAATTATTGTACCATTACCATACATCAATATATATTGAATGATATACATATATTACAATATATGACACTGTATTATAAATATTGTTAATGAAGTAACATATCTGATAATATTTTTTATAGCGCCATACATAGTTTTACATTATTCAAATTAAACCATATATGGAATTGTATTCAAAATGTTGATGTGGTACCAAATTTGACCATATATTGTTTAAATTGTGCCATATATGACAATATATTGTTTAAATGATACCATATATGTCTATATATTAATATTGTTTAAATGACACAATATATATCAATATATATGGGACTATATATGGTAGCATATATTATCATATCTGCATCTGTATTAAAAATGTCGTTCATCAGGTACCATATATGAGCATATATTGTTGAAATGGCACCATATATGACAATATATGGTTTAAATGGCACCATATATGGTAATATATTGCTTAAATAACACCATATATAAAAATATATGTCACTATATATGGTAGCATATATTATCATATGTGGAACTGTATTAAAAATATTGTTCATGAGGTACCATATATGGGCATATATTGTTGAAATTGCACCATATATGATAATATATGGTTTAAATGGTACCATATATGATAATATATGGTTTGAATGGCACCATATATGATAATATATGGTTTGAATGGCACCATATATGATAATATATAGCTTAAATAACACCATATATAAATATATATCGCACTATATATAGTACGATAAATTATCATATCTGGAACTGAATTAAAGATTTGGTTTATGAGGTACCATATATGACCATATATTGTTTAAATGGCACCATATATGATAATATCTAGTTTAACTGTCACCATATATAATTATATATTGTTTAAATGATACCATATATAATTATATATTGCTAAAATGCCACCATATATATTAAGATATAGTTCTATATATAACTATATATGCAATAAGATCAACCATGTTATGTAATATATAATTATATATGCCATATCTAATATTATGAAGGCCGATATCTAATTAGATGAAATTATATATGGCATAATATAAGGAAAATTTTTCGGAAAAAACGTCATATATAATTATATATGGATATACATAACCACATGTCTAATTATATATTGTAATATATGCCACATATGATTATATATAATTTTTTTTACTCGGGCATGTATGCTCATATATATTTCGATTTTCACATGGGTAGTTTAAAATTAATTTTATGCTAAGTAAGCAGCAAAATTTCTAAAAATCTGGCATCAATAAAATTTATATCTCCTATTTCTACATGTACACCAAATTTGGGACGAATCGGTCAAAGGGTAGTTGATATACTAACCTTAATATTCTTAAAAACGATGGCAGAAAAATTATTATACATTTCATTTCGATCAAAATTCTTTTATTTTGTACATTTTTTAATTTACCCAATAAACAATTTCACTGGAATTCAAGTTGAAAACAAGTCCAATTCCAGCCCTGTTTTCCAGTTTCAAGGCTTGAATAAAACTTTAATTACATTTTATTTCAATAGCATACTCCAGCAAAAGGGAAACAAAAATTCAAGTTTGAACTATTTTTTTAAAATATACAAATGCTAGAATTTGAAATATACTTTACTTCAAGCAAAATTTAAACTTGAATTTTTAAAACCTATGTGCTTATTGGGTTATTTTGTATTTGTTTCTTATTTTTTATACACACTGATTACTTTTGTAGCTAATATAAAGCCATCAATGCCTGCCTCTTATGAGGTGCCTTCGCCCACAATCGGGGAATAGTCATTGGCTTTTTTTTGGATGTTTTTGTTCTGCTGTATTAGACGAGATAAGATTTCTAATAAACACTATGAAATAAAAACGCTCCCAAAAAATTTTGTATACAAATTTAATGCATATAATATTACTTTGTGACTAAAATATATTTTACAAAAAAACATGTGGAAATTTTATTTCTTTGAATTTTTTTATTGATATTTTCGGAGCGTATATTGAAGAGTATGCTCTATCCAAATAAAATTTAAAAAAAAAATTTTTTTTGGAAGCAATGAAAGAAGTGATTTTCTGAAGTTGTTCAGAATAACTTCTAAAAAAGCAGTAAAAATACACTAACGGATACTTGTGAAGCAGTGAAATAAATATTTTGTAAAGCATTACTTCCATTTTTTTTTTGCTGGGTACATTAGCAGTAACAAAGAGTAATTCTAAAACAGAGAGTCTATGACTATCCTATCTCTTCTATATTTGTAATGTACGGGTATAAATTAAATTATTCAAAGATTTCATATTAAGTATTCATATTGAAAATATATTACAAACGGCAGAATGTCGGCCCTATATTGGAGACGATAGTATATGTACTGGCATGTTGTCGAATTGATAACACCAATAAACGCTTGGCCGTAGTTATTTGCAAACGTTGGTACAGCCTTGGGATTTTATTTTTTTGGTATATCCCAGGCACATTTAATAAATAGTTTAGCAGGTTGCTAGTACTTTACTATACTTTTAGTTCACATGACAAATTTTTAATGCATTCTTTCGGAATTTCATAAAAAAACAATGTATATGTGTCGTTAATTTATAGAAAACAGTACTGGCAAAGCACGTTTCGAGTAGTATTTTTATTATAAACAAAAATATTTCATAGAAAGTTTACTTCAACCAACGTATTTAAGAATAAGAGCGCCTTATAAAATTTTTCAAATATGACTGGAAGTAGCATTTTTGTTCTCTTTATTAGACCGCAAAGTCGCGCTGTTCGAAATAAAGCAGTTGGTTACATTAAGTTTACGCCAGGTCAGTCAAGATGACAGTGAGTAAAGTAAACAAGCTAACACGCCAACAACCAATCATCCAGCAATTATATTCGCAATATAAAAAATTTTTCCTTTCTGGCGTTATTACGGTATTTTTATCAAATATCAGTCTTAACATACATTTTTACATTTAATTAGGTTGAAACTTATTTGTTGATTAATAAGTTACCTTAATGGACCTATATCCTAGAAAATTTCACAAAAATTTTCAACGTATTTACTCCCTCATGGCCGAATTTTAATGGCTGGGTATTTTACAACGACACTTTGTCTTAGCACAAATCTAATAACAGCAGGAATTTTCCAACCATCACTTAGCGTACATATTTGGAGCTAAAATTATAGCTTTGGATATAATTTTGGCCACGCACGGGTTAATATTTTTTCAAGTCTATTATGCCCCAGACCTTTTTTCAATATCCTCGTGCACAATTGCAAAATTATAATTTTCTTATAAACCTCACAAATAAGTTACTACCTAATGTGCAAAGTGAAGTAAGTATGTGCGTATATTTCCATAAAAGATGGGTCGAGTAGTTTTTACACTTTCACATAAGTTGGCCCGCGTTTGGCGCATTAAAAAATTTGGTTGATTTTTATTCTCTTTTTTTTTTTGTGTGGAATTTGGGAGAAACCATGTCAACTCAACACAGAAAAGTCCCAAAATCGGTTTAACCATTTCCACGTACACCACAAGAGCTCAAGGAGGCCCAGATGATTTCAGTTTCTGAAATAAAGCGTCAGAAAAATAAAAAAGTTAAAATTAAAAAAAGAAGAAAATAGAAAAGAAAACAACATTAACGCACACAAATATTGTGGAAGTGCCTTGAATATGCCCCCGATTGAACGGTCATGGAATAGGTCCTTTAATGGCAGTTGACTCGTTTTTCGCGTTGGCCATAATTAAATTAAAAAATCAATTAAAAATTAAAAAATTACCTCGAAAACTCTGATAATATAAATAAAAATTTAAAAAATTCCCCTAAAGTTAAAAAGAAATGTTAAATGAAATACCATTTGTTAAAACTAAAACAGCTTTAACATTAAAAAAACGTTGAAAATACAAAACTTAAAATTTCTTAGCAAAACATTATAGAAATTTAAAATAAGAGCTAAAATAAGCAAATCGTGAAAAAATAAAGTTAAAAATAAATAAAAGAGTAAAATAAATTAAAAATTTTTTAAACATATGCCGCGAATTTTGTTTTTTTATTTCGGTATCGGTCTAGTTTTTTAAAAGCAACAGTGAAAATAACGGATCAGAAAATAATTAGATATTTAAATCATTCTCTTTTGTTCATATTTGTACTAATTTAGTAATATGCCTTCGGTTGACCGGTCACGGGATAGGTCCTTGGAGGCTATTGACTACTCATTCCCCGTAGGTTTACTATATAAAACAATAAAAAATCACATTTTGTTTGTCAATGTTTTGATTGTGTCGATACCAGGTTTTGATATTTTGAAGTTTTCGAATAAAAATTTGAATCGCGGTCTCACATGGTTCTTTTTCATGGCAATACCAGTTTTTAATGCAACAGATGGCGCTGACTGCTGTTTTGTTTTTTCTGGCAATACTGCTTCATTTTATTGGGGAGCAGTGTTGCACAAAAAGTTTTGGCTAATTCCCATTTTGAATGTTTAAATCCCCAATGTTATACCCAATTCATTTTAGATTAAACAAAAACTCAATTTAAAAGAAAAAAATAGGAGCTAAGTTAGCATCGCTCTTAAGTCCAGAAAATTATTAAGAAATAACTGAGCAAAGTAAATAAAATTGAATATTTTACGAAGAAATATTTACTTTTTCACTCTAACTTTAAAGGCCTGAAATCTTTGTTAAAATTGTCGGTAGGAGTTTTAAAAATTTCGTTTTAGCGGATGTCTATGCCAGAGAACAAATCCACATATCAAATTTCAACTTTCTAGTTCCAGCGGTTTGGGCAGGCCGTCAAGGGAAAGACTTTCCCGTTTGTGCCCTTTCTAGTAGGAATTTCCAAAAATGTAATCTTATTGGATGTCTACGGTAGAGGAATTACATTTATACCAAATATTAACTTCCTATCTCCAGCGGCTTGGGCAGGCCGCTCAGCGGGCCACTTTAAATCTTCTAAATCCCCATTTTTACCGTGACAAGGGAACATATATTTTAAATTTCATGCATCTCACAAAAGGGATTTGTGAAGGCGGGGGCAGATTTTCCTCCTTTTTCCGCTCCTGGTCGAATTTTCAAAAATTCCATCTTAGAAGATGTCTACACTAAAAGAGGAAATTACGTATTTAAAAATTTCGGTGGTTAATAAAAAAACCACTGACAAAGAAAGGGCTTAGAGCGCTATACCAACGTTTGCAACCACTGGTTGTTCAGTACTTACTACCTAGTCAGAAATTGCCTGCGATAGAAAAATCAATTCACTGGTAGAGCAATGATTTTATAATGATGAAACTTTGTTAAAACAGGCTTGTAGTCAGAAGGTTCCGAGTTCAAATCCGGGTGCAGGTTTTAATTTTTTTTAATTTCAAAAATATTTTGTTTAATAAAATTATTTTTATTTGTTTTTGGGAAAGCTTTTATCAAAGTTGAATATTTTGCTTCCCCAGCACTTTTCCTGCGCTTTTTGAACAGCCGCTTCTTTTGTCTGGTGATGTTATCATTTTGGGAAGGTGAAAGCACCTTTTGCCAGTACTTGTACAACATTGGTGGACTTAGGCCGATCTGCGGTGGGCTAAGCCCACCCTAAACTTCTTTTTGTCCACCCCAGAATTTACCTGTAACCTGTATTTCTTGTATCTACGATTTTGATGGCAAAAAGTATCACAATATTATAATTTCTTTGTTTACGAGTAATATCAATTAATCCTGTGTTTTTAGTTGGAAAAATGTCTACTATTAGATAATTTGCTGGAATTCTAATATTTAAGAAACAAATCGATATTAGTTCTGATTATAAAACTGGACGTAATACTACGTTCACAGTACGATAGTTAAACAAGTTTATGTAAAAGTTAAACATATCAGTTCACACTTAAAAATGAAGTGTTTAACAGCTGTTCCTTAACAATTAAAAAAAAAATACAAAAATTTGATAAAATTACCCAAAAAGTTATTTTTCTTCGGCCGGAGGCAATAATTAATAATTTTCGCCATTATCCAATGTTATAATTGCTATAAAAAGTGAAATAACACTATCCGCCACAGTCGGAAATAAGGTTTTTCAATTTTTAGTTAAGGGACAACTTCATGGCTGTTTTTGGATTTTTCGTTCACCGGAAACAAAGTTTAATTAATTGTTTGTTTCATCTATCACTTTAATAAGAAAAAAACACATTTAATTGGTTTTTATTTAAATTTAGTTTATTTTTTTCAATTTCAATTTTTTTATTTTTCTTGTTGTGTCTTCTTCTGCTTCAAACTTGTCATTCAATACCAATTGATATCAATTTTATCGTGTTTAACAACGTGTTTAAAAATTAAACACGATAATTTAGCGTGTTTAAGGGTAGAAAAAATGTACTGTAAAACATCTCACTTGAACATGTTTAACGCTTAAACATGTCAAATCGTGTTAAACACGTATATGTGAACGCCGTATAAGAGTTTCCCTTTATGAAAAATTACTAAAATCACAGATAAGCATTTGAAGGCATTTGGTACGAAAATGAAAAAGGATTTTTAATAGGAAAAAATCGCGGAATCTTTTTTAGTGAGATTAATATCTTAAATTTAGTAGTTTTCTAAACCAATAATTAGTTAATAACTAACAAGGAAGTTACTTCAAACTAAACACTACTATTTTGATGAAATTTCAATATATTGTAGAAACAAAAATTTTAAAATGAACATCTCACGGTTTTTGGCCAGCTCAGTAATTTAAGTGGTCAAAATATGGGGTTAGAATGGATTCGCCGATTTCGATGAAAAATTGAGACAGGTTGATTTTAGATTTCTTTTTTCCATCAAATATCTAAATTTCATACTAATCTGAGAGTATAGATTGGAATACATTCCTTGTACGAGGTTTTCGTTAGAAAAATACATGCACTTTTCAGAGTTTTCTATAAAAACATAGCGATTTTGCTAGGATAAGCTACCAGGATTATTTAATTTTGAATATTATGAAAATTTTATCAGAATGGAGGTATACATTTTTAAAAGTTTTTTGTATACAAAATTCTAAGCATAAAATGTCGAGTGTTTTTTAAATTTAAGAGTCTGAGAAAGGGCAAATAAACAGCCGAATATTGATGGGTCCCTTGCCCACCCCAGAAAAATGGTCTAGGTACACCAATGTTGTACAACCTGTTACAAATACCTTACCATCGCCGTCCCGTTTGTGTTTCTCTGACTGGGTGGGTCTGAGTTAATAAGGTTTGCCTTCGCTGAAATTAGTGCACGAATAAATTCAAATAACTTTTGAACTAGTTGACATATACAAAATAAAAAGCGTTTTATTAACAGAAATCTTATTTATATTACATTTAGTAAAAAAATATTAGGCATACATTAGTGGTTTACATATCGCAGCGTTCTCCTTCGGTGTTCCCACAGCACTTAACTCCACCAAAGTAAAATAACATAACTGGGCTATGAACTAAACATCTTAAACTAAGTTCGCCAACTCTGCATCCGATGGCGTGCAACAACTGTTCTAAGATTCAACATCTCGCGAAATTGCAGTGTTGCCATATTTGAAGCCCTTCATCTTTCACCACCTTTCATCTCTTCTCTATCCCCTTTCCAAAGAAAGCAACACGTTAATTAATAGGAATAATTTCCTTAAAACAAAAAATTTACCGATTATTGGGTGATTGTCCATTTTCTCCGAATCCAATGCCGATTAAGTGGTCGAAAATTTATTTTACAATTATACTTTAGTTTTTTTTTTTTATTAATTTCCACGCTATCATATTTCGAAACTGAAATGGGTTGGGCTCCAAAATGTATGCATCATTGAGCTCTTGTAGTACACGACAGTTGTAGTGAATTTCATCCAAATCGGAGATGGTAAATCCAAATGTTGTGTTGAGTAGACATGGTTTCACTCACTTCAGCTATTGGCGAAATTTGTATAAAAAGTTTGCAGGAGGTGTTATTCCATTATGTATAACTTATATTGGTAACTGGGTTGCCTGCCTACAAGGCGATGATGGTGATGAGCCATATAAGAAAAATCAGATCGTTTTAACATTTTAAATGAACAAAGTTTTGCATACGGAAACAGCATATGGTTTGTTAATAATAAACGATGATGCTGCGATGATATAAAATAATAGATCATACAATAACTTTGCTACTTAAACTGTGTCCTGCTACATATATGGAAGAATACACACAGTTTGCTGGCCGAGATTATTTTATGCTCACAAGTGTATGTAATTTTCACTTACTGTTAAATAACAAACATTATACATACGATATATTTATTATTGCGAGGTATGCCCTGTGGAAAATATAATTTACGGTATGTACATACATAAAAGATGACAATTTCAAATGACAAATATCTTCTCGATCTCAAGAGGGGAAATTATAATTTCCTGTGTAAAGGAAGCCGGATTTGTGAGTCTTTTAGGACATGCTTAAGATGGGAAAAATCATTGCCTTAAATATATGGTACATTTATCCTTAAATGATGTTTAAATTTCTGGCTTTGCCTTTACTAAAGAATTATCAATTCATCCTCGAAAGTTTTTATTATTAATATGATGTATCATAAACACATACTGTGTACATTAACTATATATAAAAAGGATATTAATAAGTTGCATATACAATTTAAGGCATACAAAAAAATAACTACAATATTCATTATTCTCACATTTGCTTCTTTTATATTCGTATAGCTTTGAGAAATATCAGGAAAAATAAGTTTTTCATTATAATGAAGGGAAACAATTTTGTTTTTTTTTTCCCCCCGTTTTATATTATATTTTTTATTGTGTTTATACAATTTGCCATATATGCACAACGAAAGTAACATAAATGAGTAAAGCGTGTGGTGAAAATTCTGTCCACCATATGCGTGATATAATTTTAGTTTTTTTGTTTTTTTTAATCGAAAAAAGTTAAACTGACAAACACAGTATCAGCAGGGATGAATTTTGATATCTGAATTGTGATATTCTTTAAAAGTAATGTAATAATTTTATTAAAGGACTATACATTACACCGTACCTCAAAAAAAAAAAAAGTTCGAGCCAACACCGTCCAATCTAAATTAATTTAGCAAAAACGTTTAACAAAATTTTTTTTTTGCCGAGCGTAGGGGTCGCCATTTTACATATTTCGTTATAACTTTGGCATTTACAGTCGGATCTTAAAGTATGATACATCGATGTATTTCTCTAGAGGGGACCAATATATAGCTCTAAGGGCCATATACCTTAAGTATCCTGTTCTAGTAGTTGCCCACCAGATCTCAGTTGATACAGCCTAATGTACCACCCTAATGTCAGACAATTAAAGATCGCAAAAAATCAATAAACTTTTGCTAAGGAAGTTTTTCAATAAACCCAGTAGACATTTTTTTTTATTTTTTTGGTTGCCAAACATAGGGGTCGCCTTTTTAAATTTTTTTTCATTGGATTTTTCCATTATAGAAAAATCGATATATCACACTTTAAAATCCGACTTTAAATGCTATAACGAAAAATAAAAAAAAGTGGCCCCTACGTTCTGCAAAAAAAATTTTTTTTTTTGAAATTGCCTTGCAAAAATACCCAGTGTAGAAACGGTAATGACATATCATTATTTTTTGGACTACAGTTCTTCATACATTTATTTTTACCGGCAAAACTGTTAAGTATATAGAAAAACGTTATATGAACAGATTAAAGGAATTGTAATTTCTAATTTTTTTAAAATTGTTTGAGCAAAATCGGACTAGTGGTTCTCGAGTTATGTCAAAAAAAAAGAAGATATATCTCGATTCCTAGAGGTGACCCAGCGAAACGCCGGGACACGTATAACTTCTTTTTTACCGATATAACTTTCCCCGGTAGTTTGAACCCTTCCCGATCACTGACCCCTACCATTTGTTTCACAGTGTTATTGTATTTTTATTAAAAACATTCAGAAAAACACTTAAAATAACTATTATAAAGGGTTGTTCAACAGGGATGCTACAAAAGTAGAAAGACAGGGACAGCAAACGACGCCATATTTCTTGCCGCTTTTTTGACATTTTTCTTCAGTAAGGTTTGCCATTTCATGATGGAAAGATATACGAGCCAACAACGAGTCGAAATTATTAAAATTTACTACCGAAATTCGGAGTCAGTGGCCTCAACGTTAAGAGCGCTACGTCCAATTTAATGGTCGTCATAATCGTCCTAGCAGATCAACAATTGAGCGTGGGGATACGTCAAATCTATGGTCTATGCCAACAAGCCAGCGACGATTGATGAACTTCGTACGCATATCGAACATGTAATTGCAGCAGTATCGGCCGATTTATGCTTGAAAACCGTCGAAAATTGGGTTCAGCGTCTGGACTTCTGCAAGCGTGCCCGTGGTGGCCATGCAAAAGAGATCGATTTCCATACATAATGGCATCGAACGTACTTTCACAGGAATAAAGAATTTCATTGATATCCAAAACCGTTTTTGTTTTATTTAAACTTTTTTACTTTTGTAGCGCTCTTATTGAAAAACCCTTTATTTTAAAGTTTTTGGAATGAGCGTGCCATTTTTTGCGTTTTTTGTGCCAATTTTACTACTTTTTCGTGACATTTTGCCTGCCATTTTCAACTTTTTTTCTGCCATTTTAAACTTGCCCTGGTTATAACAAATTTTTATATGAATTTTATACAAATGCCTTAAGATCCCAAAACGACTAATTTGGACATAAACGATTATGCGAGAATGACTCGGATATTATTATTAATAAAATACGTACCAAAAATTAATTTATTTTATTAAAAAAGTGCTTAAAGTTAGCACAACTGTTGTAAATGTACGCATTTTATTGGATTTTTACGCACTTTCTGTGCATTTTTGCGCATTTTTTGTGGATTTTTACACACAAATTTAGTAAATTAACACACTAATTTCAAAATTTCATTTAATTTTTACGCACTTTCAATGTAAAATTACAAATTATTTGTGCACCAACTTAAACACAATGTGCGTATTTTTTTCAATTACGCACATAGAGTAAATTTACCCAATTTATAGTAGGAGTTCAGTTTCCTACTATAACTTGGGTAAATTTCAACAGAATTTAATTAGAGTGTGGGTTATTTGAATATATCGCCCATAAGGACTATAGTTTCGATTTTCTCTTAAATACATACACCTAACATTAGGCAAAATCAAAATTTACCGTTTTTTATATCACTGAGAGCGAGTAATTTATTTCCAATATAACCATGGTTAAACGCTAACCACCGATATTTCCATATAAATTTGATATTCATAACTATGGTTAAGTACTTAACTCAGTTTATTTTTATATAAGTTAACAGAACTTATGCGGTAAAATATTTCCTTATCTATCCACATATATTAGACCTATATTTATAAACGCCTAATAGAGATAAAAGTAGTTTACTAAACAAATTTTGTATGGACAATTTAACTTTATAAAGCTTGTGTGAATACAGAGCTAAAAAAAAAGCTTCTTATATAATTACAAAATTCTTTTGCCACGAGATGATTACATTTTTACGGAGAAAAATCACAAATTGTAAACTTTTTTTATTTTTATCGATTTTCGTTTAATTTAATTGTTTTTTTGTAAAAAAAAAAACAGTAAAAATGCTTACATCCTAAATGTGCTAGTAGTGTATTGTTTGTGGGTTTTCCGTTAACTAGAATCAAAACAATTTTGTTTTTAACAATTTCGATTTTAATGCTAAACGGAAGTATGCAACAAACGGAAATTGTCAGCAGACAGTTGTTAAACTAGCGAAAAAAAAAACAACAACAAGAGAGTGGAATTAAGTTAACAATGTTTTTGTTAAAACAATAAAATGGAAAACAGGGCAACATTTCCAAAAAAAAATAAACTGAATGGTCTAAAAAAGCAATGATTTTGTAAAATGAATGCAAAAACCATAAAATTGTGTGATAAATGAAAAAAGAAAAACTTAGATTTAATAAAATTAAATAAATTTTTTTACAGTATGTTTTCAACATCCACAAAAAAAATAAGAAAAAATCTAGTTTCTATTATCTTAAAAAATATGATATAAAATAAATTTCAGTTAAAATCGTCTAAAATTTAACAGAAATTTATTAAAGATTATTTTTAAATTATAACTAAATGTTCCCAATAACATTATTATTTATTTATCATTATGAATGTTTTTGTATAGTTTTTCTTTGAACTTTTTCTTTCGACATCAATAATTTTTGTTTAAATTTGTCCTTGTACCAACTGATTTCTTTACTTAAAAACTTAGTTTTTTTTTAGATCTTTTTCTTGAAAGTTTTTGCTTAAAAAATGCCAACATCAAAAACAGAATTTGTGTATATTATCATGGAAAAAAAAAACTCATAATAACAACACCTTGAAAACTGGCAGTAAACATTTCAATGGTACATATTAAAAGTGCATGGAAAATAACTCTTCCGAATATTTTCAATTTTGCATTTTTTTGTTGTTGCGTTAGCCAAGCAAATACCAACTATATGATTGTAATTACGCTAAGGCAGCATTTATTTTTACCCAATATGAATGAGTACAAAAAAAATTTGTTGTCCCAATTCGGTTGTTTCAACACTATTTCGGTTATCACAATGTACCAAATCAGACCGTTAATATACAAAATTACAAAATTCTCGTCCCGTTGAATTATTGTACGTTATGAAGTGTCTCTGTTTGTGTTTTCCAGTCATCATTATACCCTACACCACTATGTGGTCATTATACCCTACACCACTCTGTGGTCAGGGTATTATAAGTTTGTGCTGATGTTTGTAACACCAAAAAATATTGGTCCTAGACCCACCTTATAGTATACCGATCGGCTCAGAATTTTTTTTTATTTCGAGTTCACGATGTCCGTCTGTCCGTCTGTCCGTCCGTCCGTCTGTCTGTCCATGCATTCTTGTGCGCACTCTACAGGTCGCAAATATTAAGATATTTTGATGAAACTTGGCACAGACTTATGTCGGCCCAAGGACGACGCCTATTGATTTTAGTGAACATCGGTCCATGTTTAGACCTAGTGCCGATATAAGGGTCCCCCAAAATTGGCTTGGTTACAAACTGCAGATCGCAAATATTAAGATATTTTAATGAAATTTGGTGCGCTGACTCACATTATAGAAAATTTTGACGCAAGCCCCATTTCGGATCCAAACATTAGTTGGCTTTTACCCAGACTGGTGTAGGGTATTGTATAGTCGGCATGCCCGACTTTAACCTTTTTACTCGTATTCTTATTGCGGACAACTGATGAGTTGGGGTGATGCCCACGGAACAATTGTATTGTCTATCATGGAAATGGTCTACCTTTTTGAAACAAAAAATAAAATCCAATATGACGATAACATATTAGAATCTGAGATTGAGGTATAACCATATTCTAACGCAATTTATTTTTTTTTAAATAAAAGAAAACTAAAGAAATAATAATAGAGTTAACAGTTGTCATACCGAAAAACACGGCCTATAACGTTCGCATAAAGCATAAAATAGAATGATAAATAGAACGGAGTGGCCCAAAAACACTCACCCGATGTTGTTTTGGTATATTTTTAAAATAAACATAATTAAAAAATTTTTCGTGAATAATTACTTAGACTTTTAAGTTTGTTTCCAATAATTTTTGCAGATGTTATTTGTCAAGTGGGCGCCGCCATTCTTGATGATCTTTTGGGCTCTTTTTATCGCATTTTCTATCGTTCTGGAGATAACTTCGAGCGATAAGTTCTCGCACTCTTGTCGGATTCTCTTCGAGGGAATCCCGATTATTAGGATTATTCATAAAGTATAACCGTGACTTTAAAAAACCCAAAAAAAAAGTGGGGCGGTTAACTCGGGCGATCTTGCTGGCCACTGCAAATCGCTAAAACAAGACAGTAGGAGACCCGGGAATGCATCTTTCAAAATGTCCATTATCGCACGAGGTGTGTGTGCAATTGCGCCGTTCTGTTGAAACCACATGTCCTCCAGTCTCAATTCATCAATTTGCGGTAATAAAAACTCGTTAAGTCTGGTCGAGATTTAGTGGCTAATCCAAGATATCTTCAGTCACAGCGGCAATATTCTCGGCGGAACGAGCACTACTTACTAGGTCTTCCAACTCCTCTTCTGGCACGTGTTTTTCAAGGCTCTTAGAGGAACGAGGGAGATACATTTTGGGCCACCTGTTATTTTAACATTTAAATTTTAATAAAGGGTATTAGTTCTAACTATTTCAAGCAGGACACAATTTGTTAAATAGGTTTGGGATTTTAGCACATTTAATTCCTTTAATGCAATTAATGTATATCCCGATAAAAATAAATTTAAAGAAACTTATATGCAAGTGCTTGTGCAAATTTAAATGTTACTGACACTTTAGAAAACATTATTTTCTATTATGGTTTATACATGGATCGATGTCACTACATTGCTAGATCTGTCAAAACAACAAAGTAGTATATTGAAAGATGACAAAGCAAATTGTGAAAAAATTTTAGTTGTTGTTTTTGTTTTTTCTTTGGTATTTTAAATGTTTAATTACGCTCCTAGACGAGAACAAGAAATTCTCATTGAGTTTGTAATTTAACTTAACAAATATTTCCAGAAATTTTAAAAACGTCGTCCCCTGACGATTTCCTTAGGCAAGAATAAAATTCGGATAGGGACATACCTACAACAAATTTTTCACAACTTGTTAAATACGTTTGGGATTTTAGCACATTTAATTCCTTTAACGAAAGGAGCTTAATTTGAAATCATCGACCAAAAATGGAAATTTATATAAAATTTTACTAAAAATGTTAAAATCGATTTTTCTCGTAAACTACAGCCCTTAGGACGAAGAAGAGCTTAATTTGAAATCAACTATATTTATACTTGGAATTTTTTCATTGGCATTAAAATTTCATTAGCAGTAGTTGATTAACGCTAATGCAAAAAAAATTTCATTACCATTTATTGCTACTGAAATTTTCTGGCATTAGAATTTGTCCTCCTAATGCTAATGAAATCGCAATAATGCCCTAAAGACTAATTACAATTGAGCAAAAAAAAAAAAAAATTGTTTACTTAAAACAGGGTATGGTTAGATTATTTTTTTTTTTTTAAAGAGAATCAACACTTAGGAAATTCTTCCTATTAATTAACGTGTTGCTTCCTTTGGAAAGGGGATAGAGAAGAAGCGAAAGGCGGTGAAAGATGAAGGGCTTCATTGCTTTACGTTGGCTGTTTTATAAAAATGGATCCCTCAGGATCCCTCCCGGATAATACTCCCGCGGAACAAAAATGTTGTCCGTTTGGCTCTATCTTGCTTAGTTTTCGGGATACGAGCTATTTACAAAAATCGCCGTTTTAAAAAAGAACAAAATACTTCAAAAACAAAGATTTTTTTTTTTAATTAAAAGTTTTTAATTTAAATTTATAAAAAAAGCGTGAATATAAATACAAAAAAGTAAAGAATATAATTTTAAAATTTTTCTGGAAACCAAAATTTTGCGTGGTTAAAAATAAATTTTCATCTCAATCATATTTTGAGGATTTTTCAGACTATTTTCAGTGTACTTAAGCAAAGTACATTCATATATTCCTTGGGCTTATTTGAAGGAGCGAATATATGTGAGCATAAGCCCGAGATAATCCTTTAACTCAAGGCCAACATTGTTGCAGAAATTCAAACGCTACAGCCACAAATTTTGAAAAATGTTATGGAAAATGCTCTAAAACGAGTCCATCATTGCGAAGCTGAAAACGGAGGTCATTTAAGTGACATTATTTTCTATAATTAGTGTAAAAAAATTTCCAGTTTTTATATTTTATAATCTGAAAAAAAAAATGCATAAACAAAAAAGTTATTAAATTTTTAACCCCATGGTGACTTTTAGGCCACCCTGTACTATGTATTATGATCTAGAATTTCTCACACTTTTTTAAATATTTCAGGGACCAAAAGAAATACAAAACTGATATTTCGCAGTGTTATTGATAAAAAGAATTAATATAAAACTACGATAAAGTATCTCGAAACGTGCATTAAGATAGAATGGCGTTAGACTTATGATGGCGATAAATGGTTAAAGTTCATTTTAATAGCTTCAAAATTATAACTATTCACCCAGCTCAAGCCATTCAAGCAAATGTTGTCAAATATAATATTTTGGCCTCTGAGCTTTCTCTGATTAATTGGGATTCCATTTATTATATGCCTTCGGTTGATAATCAGTTGAATTTTTTGAATTTTAAACTTTCACCAAACCTCTAAAGAGAAGCCATGGTTCAATTCTAACGTAAAACTTGCTATCAATCGAAGAGATTTTATTTATAAACGTTGGAAGCTCTTTAAAATTCCAGATTTAAACGAGATCTACTGTGATGCTCACAAAGAAGTGAATAGAATGATCAGAGAAGCGAAATCTGATTACGATTCTGGTCGTATCTCATCAGCTGTTGGAACGAAGAAAACCTGGAAGGTTATAAGGGAAATCGGTGTTGGTAAATTTTAATCTGTAGTGGAAAATGGTATAGATGTGGATAGAATTAATGAATCTTTTAATGTACTTCCAAATTCGAATTTTTATTATGACGATTTCAGAAAATTTAAAGTGATAAATCAACCAGTGACATGGCTAAAATAATAAAAAAAGTTAGACCCAATTATATAAGGAGAGTTTTTAGCAAATCTAATCACTTTCCCTCAATTTATTACAAATTTTTGAGGGCTATTTTTGTTATACAAGATATACTAAGTTAAAGTTGATACAATTCAAATAGAGTATGAAAATTTCTATAGTTGATTTTATATATTTTCAGTCGATAGTTTCTAAATTATTTAATATAATTTATTTGGGAATCCTTGTTGAAGGTCAAATACGTATCAAATATTAAAGTTGAACTTTCGAAGTAAATTTTGATGAAAAATATAACTTAGGTATTTGTGTTGGACTTTATTATGTTTTTGTAATTATCTGTGAAAGAATGTCGCTCATAAAATTGTTACCCTTGAGCTGCGGAGACCAAAAATGTCCAACAAGCGGTGTCTGATCAAATCAAGAGAGGTTAGAAAATAGTTTTTGTGAAATTAAAAATAAAAATTGAGTCCCAATGCTGTGTTTATTTTTATACCCTACACCACTATGTGGTCAGGGTATTATAAGTTTGTGCTGATGTTTGTAACACCAAAAAATATTGGTCGTAGACCCACCTTATAGTATACCGATCGGTTCAGAATTTTTTTTATTTCGATTTAACGATGTCCGTCTGTCCGTCCGTCCGTCCGTCTGTCTGTCTGTCCATGCAATCTTGTACGCACTCTACAGGTCGCACCTATTAAGATATTTCGATGAAATTTGGTACATAGACCTATGTTGGCCCAAGGACGAACAAGTTTGATTTTTTTGAACATCGGTCCATGTTTAGACCTAGTGCCCATATAAGGGTCCTACCAAAATTATATTGTTTATACGCTGCAGGTCGTAAATATTAAGATATTTTGATGAAATTTGGTACACAGACCTATATTGGCCCAATAACGCAGCCTATTGATTTTGGTGAACATCGGTCCATGTTTAGACCTAGTGCCCATATAAGGGTCCTACCAAAATTATACTGTTTATACGCTGCAGGTCGTAAATATTAAGATATTTTGATGAAATTTGGTACACAGACCTATATTGGCCCAATAACGCAGCCTATTGATTTTGGTGAACATCGGTCCATGTTTAGACCTAGTGCCCATATAAGGGTCCTACTAAAATTATATGGTTTATACGCTGCAGGTCGCAAATATTAAGATATTTTGATAAAATTTGGTACACAGACCTATGTTGGCCCAAGGACAAAGCCTATTGATTTTGGTGAACATCGGTCCATGTTTAGACCTAGTGCCCATATAAGGGTCCTACCAAAATTATATTGTTTATACGCTGCAGGTCGCAAATATTAAGATATTTTGATGAAATTTGGTACACCGACTTATGGCAGCCGAAGGACGAAGCCTATTGATTTTGGTGAACATCGGTCTATGTTTAGACCTAGTGCCCATATAAGGGTCCCCCCAAAATTATATTGTTTATACGATGCACGTCGTAAATATTAAGATATTTTGACGAAATTTGGTACACAGACCTATTTTGGCCCACGGACGAAGCCTATTGATTTTGATGAACATCGGTCCATGTTTAGACCTAGTTCCCATATAAGGGTCCTACCAAAATTATACTGTTTATACGCTGCAGGTCGCAAATATTAAGATATTTTGATGAAATTTGGTACACAGACCTATATTGGCCCAATAACGCAGCCTATTGATTTTGGTGACATTAGTTGGCTTTTACCCAGACTGGTGTAGGGTATTCTATAGTCGGCATGCCCGACTTTAACCTTTTTACTCGTTTAAATAAACGTTGTGCAACTAAAAAAATATTTCAGAACTCTACTTCAGCACTTGGTCTCCCTTAATCTTAAGAAAAAACTGGTGCCAAAGGTTGTCGTTTTCTATTTTATAATCTATTAATTAGAACAAAAATATATAGGGCCTAAAGTTGTATTTGTGTAATGTTATCTAATCTTAAGTAAACAAAATATAATTGATAGTGAATCTAAAATAAAGTGATTTTTGACAAAAATTCTCACAAATTTTTTTTTTTAAAATTTGGAGTAATTGAAACCGATTAGTGTAGCTAATTTTAATTCTAAAGAGCCGCCACTAACTAATCATTTGGAAAAAGCAAATGACAGGTTGCCGCTTTTGTTTTCCGCAACTCATAAATACCATATAAATAAGTGACACCTTTCTGTAAACAAAATTGACAAAAATGTTGTTCAATAAATAAATATAACATGCAAACATACATTTCAAACAAGATGTTGTTTATTAATCCAAAAAAAAAAAGAAGAAATCATAATGGCACAAGATTTTTTTTTAAACGTACGATAGACAAGCTGAGTATAAAATAAAGGTATGTAAACAACGTGTATAGAATTAATAGGCCAACACCGTCAGGTTCTATTTGAAAACGGTGAACAAAACAAGAAACCACGGCCATATGATGAAGGTAAATGCAAACAATGCAAAATATACATACAGAAAATACAATTTCCCAAAACACATAATTTTACACAGAAATAGTATACAGAATATAAAAATTTACTGTAGTAAACAAATTTGAAAGGAATTCTGTTGTCGAAGTGGAAATATGTAGTAGAGTACCAGGTCCATGAAGTACTGAATGTGGAAGACTATTGTCATAAAAGAACTGGTTGACGTTAGTTTTGTGGTTAAAAAAACCACCAACACAACAAAAACAACAGTAAAAACAACAACAACAACATTAACATCGACATCAACAATATGAGAAAAAATACGGTTCTTGGTAAACAAATGTTGACACGTGAAGTGGTTTTTGAATTGTTTGCATTTTGGCGGTTTTGCTGTAGTTATTGTTGTTATTATTGTTGCTGCTGGTGATGCTGAGTTATAACATACATTGAATTTCTATAATGTAGTTGACTGGTATTGTTGTATTTGAAGAAAATAAATAAAATAAAATATCTGAAAAATAACTAGTAGAAAAAGACTTATGTTAAGAAATTGAATTTGCTGTCGTTGATTGTATTGTGTAAAATGATAAATTCATTTCATTTCCTTTACAGGTAGCTACTATTTTGTATTCTATTCTATAGATGATGTTGTCAACGTTTTTTGGTAAACAAAAAATATGCAGGAGAATTTTTGTTCCTGTTTTTAAACTAAAATTTGTATACCGTGACGTATGATCAATATTATTTCTCTTTTATATAACTCATACGCTATGGGTAACACTTTATTTTAATACTACTTACCAATTTCCTAAAGTGGCCTCTTTATTTTTCTTATAAAAATATACACCTTTCTTTTTTTTGGAGCAACTCCCAAATTTTGAAAATGTATCTGTAAAAGAAATTAAGAAAAATACAAAGTTTTATTAAAAACTTCGACAAGTCTGTTTGTAATGTTCTATTTAGGTTTATTTTTATATTTATTTTTTGGAAGGAAAATATACCTACTCACAAAGGCCTTATATATTTGTGAATTTTCTGTAGCCCACTTTTAGCCAAATAACAAAACGTGCTCGAGTGAGTTTTATAAAATTAAATAAAATTTATGTTTACCCACAGAAAAGTTGTTTCAAAACAACACAATACAAAATAACCAACCAACTCTATTTCTGTGTGTACTTATTTTGGCTAAAAGCCTCAACCAAAAATAAAATACAAAACCAGTGGATATTATGTGAGGTAACAACACACAGAGAGAAACTAAACATCTACAGGAAGTGGCAAAAAGAATCCACAACAACAACAAAAGCGGATACATAATTCAAAATTCGAGAGCCATTCTATTGAATCTAGTACTGTGTATACGAACGGTGTCGTGGGTGTTATTGTTGTTATAGGCTTAAGCAGATACTTTGAAATCTTCCTAACAACGAAAAAATTTTTTTTTTTTAAAAAGAGTTATTCAACTAAACAACGCTCAACTTCCGTGGCACACAAAACACACTAACAACATTTGGTAACATTTGAAAGTACAGCACTATGAGGCAGGAAACTGTTCTAATTGGAATTTATTAATTCAAGTTTGTACCAACACACAGAGAAAATTGATTCGTGCTTACAACCGAAATATTTTAAAAAGCTAAGATTTTCAGCGTTTCCTTATAAAAATGGTTGTGAGAGTTTGTAATTTGTGCGTAGAAAATGTTAATTTTTTGCAATTGAAATTCAGTAAATATGAACTGGAATTCAGAAATTACTTTCTAACTGGAATTAACAATGTCCATTCGAATCATTTCAAATTCAGATTTCATTTTAAATCAATAAAATATTATTTAAAATTAAGAATATACAATTTGAAATTCCGAAACATTAACAATTGTACCTCAATTGCATGTCATTTGTAATTCAGATAATATCAATTAAAGTTTAGAAATCATCAATTAAAATTACGAAAATATCAATTAAGAATCAGAAATAATGATTTGATAAAAATGTTAACACGTGTAATAGTAACTGAAATTAGGAAAAAATTAGTTGGAATTTCGAATACATACGAGTATTTGAAGTATCAATTGTAGGTCAGAAAACTTAAACTGAAATTCAGAATACTTTAATTAAATTTCAGAAACCTTGAATTTAGATTAACAAATTACACAGTACAACAAAATAAGAAAAATTTTATGCATCGGGATTGCGACACATCATTTCTAATAGACTTTGGGCCGCAGATCACGAATATGGCACTAGAATTTTAAAGTTAGCTATAGTTTAAGAAATATTTGCAAAACCGTATTTGCAGAAAAATTCAATTTTGTAATAAACTTTTTGCAAAAAAATACAAAATTGAAAGCATGAACGCTATTCTTTACAAAATTTTAATAGGATGAAATATGCCCTTTAATTTGATATATCGAACGTTTTGACAGCTGCGATAATATTCTCTATATATGCATTTGAAGTTGAAATTTATCTTTTTTCATAATTTCGTCAATAATAAATCTGCGATGAAAGGAATATCCATTTTTCTAATTTATACCATTAGTAAACATCTCATGTTACTTAATTTATAAAAAAAAATTTCTCACTTTGTGTTTTAATTTTAAGTAAAAATTGGCTAAAGCTGAAAAAGATTGACTTTTTTAATACCTAAAAATGAAGGAGTCTGTGACGAATCTGAAATTAAAAACCTCAGATAAAACTATTGAAATATGTAATACACATATTTTCTAATCTATTTCAACAAGTTTTAGATAATTTAAGTACAAATTCCTAAAAAAATTACGATTTTAAGATATGCATGTTCAAAAAAGTACTATAAAATACGGTTTTGTTCATTTCGTGTATGAAAACCCTACAAAAATATTTATATTTTAAAACATTTGATTGGTTGATATAAATATAAATAAATTAACCAATCAGAATGCTCCAAAAATAAACCAAGTCAAAGCATACTGCCACCCAAAATTTTAAATGAAATCGACTTTAACAAAAGTATACATTTTTGTAAATTGGCGATAAAATTTGTGTTTCAGATTGAATTTCGGAAAATGTTGTTGCAAAAGTTGTGATTTTTTTGACAAAATGAATTTAGTGGAATATGAATTTACTTCATGCGTTAAGACTTTGCAAATCCGATTAAGGGATTTTATTTGATTTGCAAAATAGGCAAGTAAGTGAAATTTGCATTTGAATTGCAATTATATCCTAGACCCTTTATCTAACAAAAATAATTCGGTATGGTTCTAAAAGCCCAAAGTATATACTTTTAAAACGTATTAAAAATTATCCGCAGTTTAGTCAGGTATATGAATAAATAAGAAATTTTAACGAAAAAACTGACTTTTTGCTAAAAAGTTAAATTTGCGAATATTTCAAAAACTAGAGCTTATTTTAAAATTTGGTGTTCACATTCGTGATACTCATCCTAAAATCTATCAGAATTGATATGTCGCATACCCGATGCATTTTTAGTGTTGTACTGTGTTATCAATTAAAAATCAAAAAATTCCATATACATAAATTTCATGCTACCAAGTCTTAAAAATTCTTGGCTTTTCTGTTTTAAATGTAAACAAAAATATTTGTCATAAAAATATTTGATATTTTAGAATTTTTTATTTTATAAAATATTAAACACAACAACGAATAACAAATGAATTATGCGTTTGTTAGTAAAGGTAGGGCAGTGCACACAATATAATTGCTCCATTTCGAGTTCCGGCGAAGTCTTTGTACGAAAACAGCTTTTGTACAAAGGCCACCCCAAATGTTCAAATTTTATTTGTTTACAAAAAATAAAAAAAAATCAGGTAAGTACGGATAGTCGTTATAGATATAAATATAAAATTCGAAAAAAACAAACCTTATATACAATAATAAGATGACATTTCCAATGAGGTTTTCCAAATTTCAATTATTAAATATATCGAGACACTATATTCAATACTCTATATCTGCAATTTTGGCCAAAATGAGTTTTTGATGGCAAAATCATTGTTGATATTATATCCATCTATTATATCAATTTGGAAGCAAAATACCCATTCTTTGCCACTATTTTGAACATTTAGCATTTTCCCATATCTGCAAACAAAAGCTTTTTGAGAATATCTTTTTTCGGAAATATTTTTTTTTTTGCAACTAACCATCAAACTTTATTTTAGGAGATGTGCATTATAGTCGCTAGATTATAAATTAAAAAAAAACCGCACTTAAAAAATTGCAAAATAATATCGGAACGCCAAAAAAGCTTTTATGGTAAAAAAAATAATTTAAATGCTCAATCGGCGATTAAGATTCTGCAAACGAATATAATGATGCAATTTTCCATTTTGCAAAATATTTTCGCGATTTCTTTTTTGCAAACTTTGGTGTGGAATTGGTATTATATTCCCAAGATTAAAGATTTAAAAAAACCACACTTAAAAAATTGCAAAATAATCGCGGAAAAGGGCGAAAAAGACATTAAGCTACAAAAAATGAATTCAAAAAATTAATCAGCGATTTACATTCTGCAAACAAATATATTGATGGAAAAATTTTGCTTTTTGCAAATTTTATTTTTCGCGATTTTTTCTTTTTTGCAACTAACCACCAAACTTTGTTTTATGAAATTTGTATTATAGTCCCTAGATTATAAATTTAAAAAGAGCGCACTCGAAAATTTACAAAATAATAGCGGAACGTGAAAAAAAGTCTTTATGGTACGAAAATTGTATTAAAAATCTTAGTAAGCGATTTACATTCTGTAAAGGAATATATTAATGCAAAAAATTTCCTTTTTGTAATTTTTTTCCTGACTTTTTTTGCAATCCCTAGATTATAAATTTTAAGAATCTTACTTAAAAATTGCTAAATAACGGCGGAATGCGAAAAAGCGTAGAAAATTACTTAGAAGAGCAAAACAACTATTGACATTCTGCAAACGAATATATTGGTGTAAAATTATCCTTTTCGGATTTTTTTTTTGCAAAGTAACCACCAAACTTTGGGCAAGATATGAGTGCAATAGTCTTCGATTATGGATTAAAATACACCGCATTGAAAAAATTCAAAATAATGGCGGATTGTGAATAAAAGGATTTATGCCGCAGAAAATTAATTAAGAAACTTAATCAGCGATTGACATTTTGCAAACGAATATAATAATGCAAACTTTTTCATATTTGTAAAATTTTTTTTCCAAATTTTTTTTTTCCAAACTAACCAATAATTTTTGGAATAAGATATGTATATAATAGTTCTTGGACTATTCATTTCAATAAAACGAGACTTTTCCATCCCTGAATAACAATTCTGTGTTCGTTGATGTTTGGAGGAACATACTATTGTTTTCCACAAAAAGTATAGAGAGATTTACATGGTCATTTGTTCCTAATAATGCATATTTTTTATATTTGTCAAAACTACATATCTGCTAGTATTATCATAAAATTATATAAAACTTTTATTTCAGAACTCTATATCTGCATTAGCGACGTAAATAACGCAAATAATTTCAAAATAAGTATATACAGGAATAAGTTGCCATTTTTAAATAATATTCTAGAAGACAGATTGATTCAAATAAATCTTATAAGCCAGTGAATTAGTTTTATTGCTCTCCTGAACAATTGTATTTTTGCAGATATAGAGTATTGAATCTATGGTATCGATATGTTAAATTTTTTTCTAATTGCAACTGCTATTTGCCGAATTACAGTTGCACATGTGCTGTTCCAGCAATTAATATAAGGCGGAAAAATTATAGGCCACCGTAGAGAAAAAAATTGGGCACGGTGCATAGTGCTTTGATCCCATATAACGATTGGACAAAAATAGAAGGAGTGGAGACAGAGTTTTAAAATTTGGTACACTGGCATTGAACCCCTTAGTTAAGAAAAATTTTAATTTTTGGAAATATCGGGCCAAGGATACGCCCATCTCGCATAGGCCCTAAAATTTAAAAATATTATATTATCTACATAAATGGATGTAAAATTACAAAAAGTATCTATTGAGATGCACATAAACTGGAAACATTTGTGTAAATTTTTATCAAAATCGAAGCAAGGACTCTTAGTCCTGCCATATATCCTTTGTCTTTAAAACTTTATAAAACCTGCAAAAATATCCGATTGCCATTAAATTTAGCACGTAAATTGATATAAGGTCAAGCCATATTGGTGCTAAATTTGGGTAAAATCGATTAATTAATAAAAAAAATGCATTTCACAAAAAATGGGTTTTAAAATGATTTTTCTAAAACAAAAAAAAAAAAATTATATTAAATATAAGATTAAAATAGGAAACCACGTGAATCCTCGATTTTAGTCATAGAGTATGTTCAGTGAAATTATGTAAAACACTACGAGGAATATTTTTGTGTAACATTTTAACCCTGTAACTCTTCAAATAAAGGGACTTTTTTGGCCCCTTTTTAAAACGGACAAAAACGACCCATAAGTTGAAGAGTTGGTGGGTTAAAATTTTCCGCAAAAATATTTGTCATGAAATTCTACTATAAGTCTTTCAAGACATCAGCATTGAAAATTTAACTAAAATGCCAGTAATAAGTAAAAACTTAAAGTGTTTAATTTCGTACTTATTCAGAATTCGCGCTCAAATGCCACACAAACCTGGATTTTAGGAAGAAACCATGGAAATCTTCTATTTTAGGTATCGGATGTGTTCAGCGAACTTATGTAGAACACTACGATGAACATTTATGTGGAACATTTTAATCCTCTAACTCTTTAACTGACGGGTGTTTTTTGTCCCTTTTTAAAAAGGGGCCAAAATATTCCCTTTCGCTAATGAGTTAGAGAGTTAGAATGTTCCATAAAAATATTCCTCGTAGTATTTTACAAAAGTCTGCTGAACATATGCTATACCTAAAATGGAACGTTCACATGAATTCCTATACCGCTTTACAATAAACACTCTTAAATGAGTGAAATTTGAGTAAAAATCATGAATTTAGGAATTTCAAACCTCACATTTTTTTAATTTGTGGTAAAAAATAGTAACTCATTATTAATTATCTATTATATAACAATAGCTGTATTTTGTCTCATGCCTATCAACGTTAAGTATTTCAAGCAAAACCACGTTAAACCGATTGTAGTATAAAAAATTTTAAACAGGTTATGTTTATAATTGTCCCGTTATAATCGAACGTACGACAACAACGTTTTTATGAAGTAACGTGAATAAGTTACGTTACATGTGAAAATGTATAAACCTTGAGTTTTCAACGTCGATAATTATCCGTGTTGAAAGTTAACGTGCATACGAAAAGTAATATGATAGTTTTCGTCTGAAGTACAATTTTATGCACTTTGAGTTTTTTTATGAGTTAACGGATATAGTTAAGTTGAAAACACAGCTAATATAAACTTACAAAAAAAGAAAAAAAAATATCAAATTTTTTATAATTTTTTTTATACTCCATCAAACTTAAGTAATTTTTGGATTTTCAACAAAAAAAAATGTATTTTTAGGAGAAATAAATTTTAGTGTAACTACAAATATATTGAAGTAATTAAAAAAAATCTTCGAACTAGTTTTTAAAAAAATGTATTTTTGAGAATTATTTTCATGAAACAATTAAAACCCATTTTTCTGTTCATACATTTTTGTATAAAATTCTCTGATTTTAGCGTCCTTTCGTGGCGGCAAAAGTAGTCACACCAAATATTTTTTTTCATATTACCTTTTAAAGAAAACACATATTTGGAGGAAAAAGGAGCTAAATTCTAAAATTATAAACCTACAAATTGGGGGTGACAAGTAGATTTAACATATAAAGTATATATACGGTCCAAGTCCGCGTTTGTCTGACAATATCTGCTTCCCTTCGTCATGCATCGCCCATTCGGCTATCCTGAACTCTTATTCACCCCGAATGATATCTCCCAACTACACCATTCCAATACCACTCAGATATCCAATTTGAATTATAAAAAATCTTTAAAATCATATAATGTTCGGTATCAATATTAATTCTCTCAACCTTAATAATCCTGTCATGTCGTTCCCCGCTCCGAGTAATCAACTCGTCCTTTACTACACTCACTTAAGCATTGCAACTTGGTACCTGCAACTTACTCTATTCGAAAATACTTTCCTGCAAGATATCGAACAATTAAACTTGCCAAAGTCTATAAGTCTTGCTTAGTTTTCGAGATATGGGCCATTTTATGAAGTGGATATTTCTATTAAAAATTTCCGAGGGTCCAAGACCCCGCCAAGGTCCATTTTTGGATAGAGCTGGGGTATCATACGGTTACGGGAAGTCGAAATTTTCAATAATTTTGCTCTATCTCTCTTAGTTTTCGAGATATGGGCCATTTTGAAAAATTGGAGGGGAAAGAAATAGCGCCATCTTTAAAACTTCGGATACATTGGTGGCCCCATCTACCGGGTAATAACAGTAAAATGAAAATATTAGATTTTAACAATAAATTTTGTAAAAATTAGTTTTAAATAATTTTGAAAATTAACACTCAAAATTAGTTAAATTACTGAGGATTTTTAGTATTGTGTTAAATGAAGATAACTAAAATCTTTACTTAAATCAGTATTTCAACTAAAAATATGTTAAAAATAAGTCAAATCGATTTGAAACCGGTGTGACAGATTTTTCTACTGACGTATTATTTTAAGTGTGTAGTTTCATTATATAACCCTGATATGGTATTGAAAGATTTTGCTGGGAAGAAACAAGATATTTTATATGAAAATATTCTCTTTTCGAAAAAATTCATTCCCTTTCCATGGTGTTTTATTTGTAGAGGTTCATTTAAAGGATTTAATAGAAAAGTTTTGGTTTATATACTGTTCACAGCAAATTGTTCGTTTCTTTTCTTCTCCTACACTCAAAAAACGTTTGTCGTTAGAATCTACTGCAAATGACAGTTAAAACAATGGTTTATGCCCTACCTTTAAAATAACTAAATATATTGATATGTTTAACTGTTGAATGATAACTAACAAATGCGGTAAAAAGAACTAGCAATATCGTAAAATTAACCAACAAAATGTTAATACAAAACCTTTAAAACAACTGCCAAAATTGGTGAAAACTACTGTTTTTTACAGTTAATTTTTTTGATATTATATAAAAAAAATAAATTTTTTTTCTATCGAATACAAGGAATGCATAATTCCTGCAGCATACTTGAAATTTGATATAAAAATTCCAAACTGTTCTCCATTTTTTACGTTTTTTTGTATTGGAGATAAAACCAGATTTTCTAATTTTTATTTGCAAACTAAATATACTCGTATAAGTATTACAACTAATGTAAAGAAGAAAAAAAATAACTGCTTACTACAAAAATACTTTTTTTTTAGTTGTTTATAATATTAATATTAAAATAACTTCTATAAACAACTCTTACAAAATACGGTAATTTTCCATAATTGTTTTTGCAAATAACTGTCATAATAGTTGTTTTTTTTATTTTTCCATATAAAAACAACTAAAATTAAAGTTAAAAATAACAACTACTGATTACTACACAAACAACTGTCAAACTTTTTTGAGTTTACTTTTTCAAGAAAACTACTACTTCTTGTTACTATACAAAGTCCCATAATAAGGAAAGTTTTCCACGAAAAGATGTTATAATTTTTTTTGTTGTTTAAAATAAGAAAATGCAAAAGTTGCAAGTACTCAGAAGAAAACCTTTTTAGACAGAAACGAATTTTGTTGCGAAAGTCTATGGATGTGGTTTTATAGCTGTTGGGCGTTACAATAAAATTATAAGTGTTGAAACAAACATTTTTCAAAATTAGGTTGAGATTCTTCGTTTTACTATTTTTCGACAAAGTTCTAAATTGCGTTTTACATAATTTTCTTAGAAATTATATTTTCAAAAAACTTAGCTACTTTGCCTATATTCCAAACAAGATAAATTCGTAATAGGCAGTTTGCAAGAAAATGTTGCATATTTGTTTTTTTTCTCATCAAATGATGTTAAAAATTAGTTTATTTCAAAAGAACAACAGAAATAAGTGATACTTAAACATTTTATAAGCTGTTTTCATCAGCCTTAAGCTTGTTAAAAAGAAATATTGAAAAATCAACATACAGTATAATTGAAACTAAACATTAAACAACTTTGTGACTAATTTTATACTTAGAAAAATAATTCTAAGTATAAAATTAATGGGTTGTTGACTCAGAATACTTTGGTATCTGATACTTAGATGTGGTAGCCCTAAAATTTAATATTGTTTAGAACTTGTATTAATTTCCTTTTTAAATTTTTCTTTTCTCATTTCAGGTATGGTTTGAGTAAACTTGATTCTACTATGTCGTAAGTAATTTTTTAAAATTTTTTATAATAGCATAACTATGAAAAATTTGTTAAACACTGTAGTTTAATCAAATCAAGAATATATTTTAAAATTAATGTTGGTCTTAGTTAACCCTCCAACAGGCTATTATTTTTGGAAAGCTTTAGCCAAACCGAAATTGATCTTCGACTGGATGTTTTAATCTAAACAAATAAAATTTTCTAACAAAGCTGTTTTCTTTCGAAATTGAATTTTTTTACGAAAAATATTTTCTCATTCTTTTTTATAAAAAATTTTAACAAAAATGGGCCTTAACTTCCATACACTCAAAAACGTTTTACAGTTACTAACCAATATTTGTTTGTGTAGTAATGAGTATTTATTTTTAACTAGAATTGCAGTTGTTTTTCTATGGAAATATACAAAAAACTATTATTACAGTTCTTAAAAAAACACCAACTTAAGAAAATTTCTGTTTTTTGTAACAGTTATTTAAAGCAGTTATTTTGAATATTATAATAAACAACTATTCGAAATAACTGCTTTAAACTATAGTAACGAAATAAACAAAAGTAAAGCAATTTAAACACAAGTATAGCAATTTTCTTAAGTTGTTTTTTAATAACTGTCACAATAGTTGTTTTTTATATTTCCATAGAAAGAAAAAAAACTGTAATTACAGCTAAAAGCAGTATTTCAGCAACAAATAATTATTTTTGTTAGTTACTTTTTATCTATACAAAGTTAGCTATTTTGTTTCCATTTGTTGGCAATAAACTTAACGTCGATATTTAACCCTCTAATGCACAAGGCCGCCAAAAGGCGGTCTTTCAAATAGTTGTATTATATCTAGGGTTTATGTCCCGGGAATTCCCGGGACGGGATTCCCGGGAATCCCGCCCTTTATTCAATCCCGCAATCCCGGGAATTTTGTGCGGGATTTCCCGGAATTTTTTTTAATCTTTTAGAGAAGTTTTGTCTAGTACATTAAAATTTTGGAAGCTTTATTTAAATTAAAAGCATTATTTTTTTTTTTGAAATGATCTTTGCTCCAATAAAGCAATATAAAATATAGACAACATTTCAGCATCAGTATTTCAATCCCAAATACCTCAAAAAAACTCGTATCTTTCGGTTTTTCAATTGATATAAGTAATTTGAGTTTTTATTACTTCAAATAATTTCATTTAAATCTTAATTGCCCTTCCTTTATGTCAGTTGTATTTTATAAATTTTATTTGTTAGATTAAATGTTAAATGTTTGGTGCGGTTTATGGGCCGGCGGCGTCATTGGGCCGTACTTCTTCCGTGATGATCAAGACCGGCACGTTACTGTGAATGGGAATCGCTACCGTTCAATGATAACCGAATATTTTTGGCCCCAATTGGATGATATGGACTTGGAGGACATGTGGTTCCAACAGGACGGCGCCACAAGCCACACAGCGAATGTCACAATCAATTTATTGCAAACCAAGTTTGGAGAACGTGTTATCTCACGAAATGGTCCAGTCGATTGGCCGCCTCGGTCGTGCGATTTGACGCCGTTGGACTATTTCCTGTGGGCCTACGTCAAATCTATGGTCTATGCCAACAAGGCAGCGACGATTGATGAACTTCGAACGAATATCGGCCGATTTATGCTTGAAAACCGTCGAAAATTGGGTTCAGCGTCTGGACTTCTGCAAGCGTGCCCGTGGTGGCCATGCAAAAGAGATCGATTTCCATGCATAATGGCATCGAACGTACTTTCACAGGAATAAAGAATTTCATTGATATCCAAAACCGTTTTTGTTTTATTTAAAAAAACTTTTGTAGCGCTCTTATTGAAGAACCCTTTATTAATGTAACCAACGAAAATATTTAAATTATTTTTTCTAGAAATAGAATATTTGACTGAAAATATCAGCTCCTACAGACGATATATAATTTTTAGTGGTTTGTTTTTTATTGACTGATAAAAAAAGTTAAACAATATGTTTTAATGTATTTTAATTGATTCTTCAATTTCAAACAAACTTTACCTAAAGGGTGTTTTTTTAAGCTAGATAGAACTTTAAATTGTAAAAAGTAACACAAAAAATTAAATTTTGATGAAACATTTTTTTTTATTTGTTTCAGTATACTCTGACAAATCATCATGAATAGACTCACGCTTGAACAACGCTACGAAATTATCCAAATTTACTTTGAAAATCAGTCGTCGATTCGCGCAACTTATAGACGCAAAATTGTGTTCAGCGATGAGGCGCATTTTTGGCTTAACGGGTTTGTTAATAAGCAAAATTGCCGCATATGGAGTGAGACCAATCCACAAGAGACCCTACAGACTCCATTACATCCAGAAAAATGCACCGTTTGGTGCGGTTTTCACGCTGGTGGCATCATCGGACCTTATTTCTTCAAAAATGAGGCCGGAGCTCGCGTTACGGTCAATGGAGATCGTTACCGCACCATGATCAATGATTTTTTGTTTGAAAATATGGATGACATTGATCCGGAGGAGATGTGGTTTCAACAGGATGGCGCTACGTGCCATACGGCGAACGCAACCATCGACTTATTGAAATCAAAATTTGGCGATAAGTTGATTTCGAGAAATGGACCTGTCAATTGGCCTCCAAGGTCGTGCGATTTGACACCTCTCGATTATTTCCTGTGGGGCTACGTGAAGTCACTGGTTTATGCTGATAAACCAGCAACAATTGATGCCTTGGAGGACAGCATTGTTCGTGTTATTCGTGACATACGGCCAGCAGTGCTCGAAAAAGTGGCCCAAAATTGGACGTCCAGAATGCGCTTCGTCAAGAACAGCCGCGGTGCCCATATGCCCGAAATCATTTTCAAATGTTAATGTCACGTATTGATCTTTCCAATAAAAAAAAAAATTTGATTACAATTTAATTTTTTGTGTTATTTTTTACAATTTCAAGTTCTATCGGGCTTAAAAAAACACCCTTTATTACTTTTCAAAAAAACCTCAATCGGTAGAAAACTTAACTACCTACTTTCCTTGCCTTCAAATTTTTTTTTTGTATAAAGGGCGGTTTTCAAGCGAGTAGCATGTGAAGCGAAAATTTAGAAAATTTGAAAAATTACTTTTTAAAACAGAACAAAATATTTGAAAAATTGCCAAAAATACATTTACGATCTGGCGTACATTACCGATAATTTTTTCTCTAGGACTCACAGGATAACGCCAGTATACGTTTTACAAATATCTCTCTAACTCAAAAACTAGCCAACAGATTTTCTTGAAATGAAACGCAGATTATATACTCAGAGGTAGTAGTAAGCAGACCTAACCTTTTCAAAATATATTTATGTTTAGTGCCGAATTCGCCAAATTTCGTAATTTTCAAAAAGCGAAAATCGCCATAACTTTTGAAATAACAACAATTGATTAACAATTTTCGGTACGTAATTTTATTTTATGAATTTACAGCAAAAACCGAAATTATTTGACTATTGGGTTGCAAGATACGTCTTTAAATTTTGTTGTGCTATATCGCCTGAATAAAGCGATAAATTAAAATTTTAATATTTGTTCCATAGTAGATTTTCAACGCCAAATATGTATATGATTTAAATATTATTGTAATCAGAAGAAAGAGCCTTAGAGGGTTAATCGGCATTTTACCGAAACTGCATATTAAAAATCAAATGCTACCGTACATCTTATACGGGTGAACCGGTTTTAATTTGTGTTTTTTGTTGTTGTTGTTGTGGTAGCGGACTAAAAAATAAAGTCCCTGACGTGGAGAGATTTTTGAATTTTGCCCTATTTTTTTTCCTTTTTTTTATATTTAGTTTTTTTAAATTCTTGAGTTTACATTCGTACTAATTTTATACAAATCGAACATTTAATAGATTTGTTTGTCTTAAAGGAAAAACTAATTTCATTATTTTTATATTATTGCCCATCACTGCACAATGTCAACCGATTTTGTTTTTAAAACAATTCCTATAATGAAGTGATTCCCAGCGTTGCCACGGTACCCTGATTATAAATTCCATATTTATTTTTAAAGATAACAATGTGTCTTTTCAACACAAATATGTTTTTTTAATAACTCTATTATTTATTTCTTATAATTGTTTATAGTCTGTTATTTCTATTGATTTTATCTTAACATTACTTTAAATTTGATTTTAAAAAAATAGTAAAATTAATATTTGTAAATAGTTATTACTATTAAAAGAAGTATTTCAATCTTTATTATCTTTATTATCAATGCTAATTCTTGAAGAAATACGAAAATGAGAAAAAATGTGTTATCGTCAAGATTTGCTTTGTTACCTGATTTTTTATTCTATGAAAAACCTACTTCTAGGAATTTCAAAAGAAAAAGTAAAAAAGCAGTGATTGCATACTCCACATTCATGCACACATATTTTCAATCTTTTTTTTTAATTCTTAGAATTATGGGTTATTTCGCATCAATTGTCCCATTTAGTTTTTATTAAATTCAATTTAAACGAACTCGTCCATTCCATTTGTAATATGTCGGAATATTAATCAAAGATACCATAAAGTATTTATATTACACATCCCTATGTAATTTTAGGCCAATCATTTTTAACCAGATTAAACGACATCTTCGCGAGCAGTTTGAAATAGCACTGTTTAACCGTAGTGTTAAAAATAAATGACTGCAACAGCACTCATTTGGGATGCTTTGTCAGAGTTTTTAAAAATATTTGATGTTTCAAAGGTTTTGTATTACCATTTTGTTGGTTAATTTTACGATATTGCCAGTTATTTTTACCGCATTTGTTAGTTATCATTCAAGAGTTAAAAATATCAATGTATTTTGTTATTTTAAAGGTAAATACCCTTGTCGCATAAACCATTGTTTTATTTCAGTGGTTTATATAGCGAAATCACTGGGAAAAAATTAATTTAGAGTGCTATGCCAACGTTTGCAAAAAGTGGTTTTCCTGTACTATACAGGCAGAAATTGCGAACGGTATAAAATTGGTAAAGCAATGATTGCAAAAAATTATTACATTTTGTTAAAAAGGGTTTGGAATCAGAACGTTCCGAGTTCAAATTCGGTAGCAGGCAAAAAATTTTAATTTTTAATTAGAAATAAAAATGTTTGTAATGACAGAAATTTTAATAGTACTATTTTACCTTAAAGTTATAAAATCCGTTCTGAAAGGGATATGTAAACTTTTTTAAATTTTATTTTGGAAAGTCTTTTTTCAGACACCATCTATTTATAGTTTTGCCACGTTATTTTCCCAATGCTTTTCCGTCGGTTTTTGAATAGGCGGTCTTTTTGTCTAATAACACTGTGAGACAAATGGTAGGGGTCAGTGATCAGGAAGGGTTCAAACTACCGGGGAAAGTTATATCGGTAAAAAAGAAGTTATATGTACGTGTCCCGGCGTTTCGCTGGATCACCCCTAGGAATCGAGGTATATCGATTTGACCTTTGGTGGTCTTTTTTTTGACATAACTCCAGAACCACTAGTCCGATTTTTGCTCAAACAATTTTAAAAAAATTAAAAATTACAATTCCTTTAATCTGTTCATATAACGTTTTTCTATATACTCAACAGTTTTGCCGGTAAAAATAAATATATGAAGAAAAAAATATTTTTTCCCTAAAATATTAAAAAAAAGCAATAAACAAAAGGTTATTGATTTTTATGGTAGCGGTAACAAACATTTATTTTTACCGGCAAAACTGTTGAGTATATAGAAAAACGTTATATGAACAGATTAAAGAAATTGTAATTTTTAATTTTTTTAAAATTGTTTGAGCAAAATCGGACTAGTGGTTCTCGAGTTATGTCAAAAAAAAGATATATCTCGATTCCTAGGGGTGACCCAGCGAAACGCCGGGACACGTATAACTTGTTTTTGACCGATATAACATTTCCCGTTGGTTTCATCCCATCCCGATTTTGACTGTCGCATAGTGTAATGTTAACATTTTGGGAATGGAAAATCACATTTTGCCTTCCCGTTTGTATTTTTGTCGCTGGGAACATTAAAAATTTGCAGAAAATTGTTGTATTTAATTGCAATTTCATACTAGCATCAGTTTTTGTTATATTTTTACACCAGACAAAAATCAAAAACCACTATTGATCGTGAATTAGAATAATCTTGCTCGTATCATAATTTATGATAAAAGATCGAAAAATAAATTTACTGTTTAAAATAAATGTAAAGGCCAGATGCACAGTGCTTTGCTCCCATATAACAATTGGACAAAAATAGAAGGAGTGGAGACAGAATTTTGAAATTTGGTATAATGGCATAGAACCCCTTAGTTAAGAAAAATTTTAATTTTTGGAAATATCGGGCCAAGGACACGCTCACCTCCCATAGGTCCTGAAATTTAAGAATATTATATTAGCTACATAAATGGAGGTAAAATTACAAAAAGTATCCATTGAGATGCACATAAAACTGGAAATGTTTGTGTCAATTTTTTATCAAAATCGAAGCAAGGACTCTTAGTCCTGCCATATATCCTTTATTTTAAAATCTTTATAAAACCTACAAAAATAATCCGATTGCCACGAAATTTAGCACGTGAATTGATATAAGGTCAAGCCATATTTGTGCTTAATAAAAAAAATGCATTTTACAAAAAGTGGGTTTTAAACGCTTAAAATGATTTTTCTAAAACATAAAAACAATTATATAGGATTAAAATAGGAAACCATGTGAATCCTCCATTTTAGGCATAGAGTATGTTCAGCGAACTTATGTAAAACACTACGAGGAATATTTTTGTGGAACATTTTAATTAAAAGGACTTTTTTGGCCCCTTTTTAAAACGGACAAAAACGACCCGTAAGTTGAAGAGTTAGAGGGTTAAAATGTTCCGCAAAAAAAATTTGCCATGAAATTTTACTATAAGTCTTTGAAGACATCAGCATTGCAAATTTAACTTCAGTGCCTTAAAATGTGTTTAAGGGTTAATTTCGTACTTATTCAGAATTGGTGCTCAAATGTCCCACAAAACTGGATTTGAGAGAGAAACCATGGGAATCTTCCATTTTAGGTATAGCATGTGTACAGCGAACTTATGTAAAACACTACGAGGGACATTTTTGTGGAACATTTTAACCCTCTAACTCTTCAACTTACGGGTCTTTTTTTCCCCTTTTTAAAATGGGGCCAAAAAATTCCCTTTCATTGAAGAGTTAGAGGCAGAGACCAAAAATAACTGTTATATTTCTAAAAAAGTCACCACCCAAATTTATTTAATTATAATATTTCAATATGGCACTATATTTTATAAATCATATTGCACAAAAAAATCGCAAAGTTTGGCAAAGATTTTCATTTTTTCAATTTTTATATTTTACTCTATAAATTTTTGTTGTTTTTTGATTTTTATTTTAAAACTTCTTATAAAAGTTACAGAATGATTTTTTTGAAGAAATAAAGCACTAACTTTTTTATTTGATAATAAAATAAAAATTAAAAATTGACCTAAATTGAATGCCCGAAGTTGCTGGAATATACATATTTACTCACTTTAAATCACTGTTAAATCTTGACATCATCAGGATATTATTATTGTTGAAGTCATTGGTTCTATGGCTTTTGATTTATATTCTTAATTGTTATTTTTTGATAAAGAAAAAAAAATCACAAAATAACTTTTATTATTTTTGAAAAAATAAAAATCGTGTTTGGATTGTTTTTGTTTGAATTAAAAATAAAAATCAAACAGAGCAAATAAACAGAAAATTAAAAATACTCAAACAAGAAATAATTGTAACACAATAAGTTTTTTGAATAAAAGTTATAACTGTTACGTCCCTGGTTAGAGTGTTAGAATGTTCCACAAAAATGTTCCTCGTAGTGTTTTACAAAAGTCCGTTCAACACATCCTGTACCTAAAATGGAAGGTTCACATGGTTTGGATACTAAACGCTCTTAAATGCGTGAAATTTGTGTAAAAATCATGTATTTAGGCATTTAAAAACATCAATTTTTTTTTAATTTGTGGTAAAAAATAGTAACCAATTTTTTAATGATCTATTATATAACAGTATAAACTTACAAAAACAAGAAAAAAAATATCTAATTTTATATAATTTTTTTTTATACTCCATCAAACTTAAGTAATTTTTGTATTTTCAACAAAAAAAAAAATGTGTTTTTCGGAGCAAAAAAAAAAATTGTTTTGTAAACATATACTAAAATCCATATTTTAATTTAACTACAAATATATTGAAGTAATTAAAAAACAAATCTTTGAACAAGATTTTAAAAAAATGTATTTTTATGAATTATTTTCGTGAAACAATTAAAACCCATTTTTCTGTTAAGTCATTTTTGCATAAAATTCTCTGAATTTAGCGCCCTCTCTTGGCAGTAAAAGCAATCACACCAAATATTTCTTTTCACATTTGTTTGAGTTACTTTCTTATCTTTAAAAAAAATCCTTCCTTAATCACAATTTGAGACAAACATTTTTTTTTTATTTTTTCCATGGGACGAAGCATAGTGAGACGTAGCTCTAAGCTCTAATATTTTAAAATAACCTCAATTTGTTTTTCACTTTCAAAATTTTATTTCACCACAAAATTGTTTTCACATCAAAATTACGAGTATTTTATTGCTAAAATCAATAAAACTTTTTGCTGAATATTAGTAGACTGAAAAAAACTCTAAAAATTTGTAGAGAAATTGTACTTTAGATAATTTATTTGCTGGAAATTTAAGACTAAAAATTGTGTTTTTGTTATTCTTTCGAACATTATTTAGGAAACTTTGTAAAAAATAAAAATGTCCAGACTTCCACATAAGTAGACAATTCTAAATAAAAAAAAAAATAAACTATATGTTATAACAACTTTTTATTCAAAAAGCGAAAGGGAACACTGAAAAATTACCAAAACTACTGAAAAAAATATCTGTGCTTGTATTTCACATAATCAATATTAATAAATATTTTGTTTATATGTACATACACTTTTTATCTACATTAAATTTAAATATTTTATTTTATTTATAATTTAAATCATATTTTATCTTATTGCGTTATATTTTTATGTATTCTTTTGGCGTCCTTTTTGCCTTTTACGGCTGTATTTTTATATCTTAGAATAGTATAATTTTTTTTATCCGCACTACATTTGCGACATCTACATTTTGTTTGTCTGCTTGTTGTCCGTACTATAAATGTGTATCAGCACAATTTTAATAGCAAAATAAATAAGTAAGACATTAGTTCAAAATTAGATTAGTGCTAAAAAAATTATAACTTAAACTTTTGCTAAAAACATAATTTCAGGATGAAAGTTGTTGAAAACTAGTATACCTGATACACAAGACGTTTTACTAATTTTTTACTAACTTATTTTTTTGGGTGTAGTTAACTTTGACAATCTATTTCTCATAATGTATTGAAACACCGCTTGACATAATATTCTGAACCTTTGGCTCTGCATCTATAATCACTATATCAAATTTATAACAATCGGCTCTGTTATTATTAAAGGCTGGTTTACACTATAAGATTTTCGGTACGATTTTTCTTTAGTACACATGCAAAACATACGAGGGCAGTACGAAATGTTCTTAGCCTGACATAGAGATGGTGGTATAAACAGCAAAAAGCTTTGTATAATGGAAACTTCCATCCGTCATATGAACACATGTTAAAATTCGTTTCGATCTGTCAACACATTCGTATAGTAACAGGTGTTCAAAAAAGGCGCTCCAGTGATTTTTTTATAATGGAAGAATTCGAAATTCGTGGTGTGATTAAATATTTACATAAGAAAGGTTTATCGGGACAAGAAATGTGAATGTGAATGTGTTAGGTGAAAGTGCTCCTTCATATGCAACAGTAAAAAATTGGGTTGCTGAATTTAAACGTGATCGTACAAGCATTGAAAATGAACCGCGAAGTGGACGTCCAAAAACTGCAACAACGCCAGAAATCATAGCTAAAGTCCATGATATGGTATTAGACGAACGACGAGTGAAAGTGCGTGAAATACCTAATGCCATAGGCATGTCAAATGATCGAGTACATTTTATTTTCCATCAAGAATTACAGCTTTCTGCAAGATGGGTGCCGCATTTGTTAACAGTTGACCACAAACGCATTCGAATGAACATTTCTCATCATTTCTCTGATTTAGCTCCCTCTGACTTCAAATCTAAAAAATTTCTTTGCTGGCAAACTTTTTACCTTGAATGAAGATGCAATGGCAACTGTAAATGATTATTTTGAGGAGCTTCAGCAAATTTATTTTAATCAAGGGATAGAATTGTTAGAAAAACGTTGGACTAAGTATATTGAATTTTAAGGAGATTATATTGAAAAATAAAATAATTTTAAAAATCTAGCTCTTGTTAGGCTAAGAACATTTTGAACTGCCCTCGTATAGGCAAGGTTGCAAAATCTTTCCGAAAATCTTATAGTGTAAACCAGCCTTAAGCAGCCAATCTGCTGTAAGTAATTTTAGATTATTAATTAAAAATACACTAGAAACAGTTGCAGTTGTGCGTTTGCGTCAACTATATTTTATATTTTTAATCGTGAAAGCAAATATTTAGTTGCTTTTTAGTTCCTTATTATATTCCACATAAATACTATTATGTTCCACAAAATGATATTAAAATTAAAAAACTTTTTTTGATTTCTCTACGCGCTACACCACAAACACTGCTTGAATTTAATTTCTAATTTTGAATTTATCTGTTTTATTAGAAAAACAAATACAGCATAAAATTCATTTACCAATACTAGTCACTAATTGCGTCTATTACCAATACAATCGACAATTCGGTTGGTTCTACTGAAACCCTAATTTAAGTGCATATTTGTTTAAGATACACTCATTTGTAGTTACTACTTTAGAATATTGATTGATTGAAAATTGCTTTAAAATTGATTGGAAAAATCAGTAATTGAATAATAGGATTGTTTGTTAGTTCATTTTCTCTATTTTCAATTCTTAGTACAACAGTTTTGGTTTAGAAATTGATTTTAGCTAATTCCAAATATATCAACGTCCTAGCAAATTAATGTTAATGGGTTTGATCGAATTTCAAACCATCTGTTTCTTGTGTATAGGTATATATGTATTTTGCGATATGTTTACTATTTATTACTGAAGTAAATGCCTCATATTTACACATTCATGCATGCATGAAAGACACATATTTACATACATATATAAATACTTACATATCAATCTGTCCATGTTTTGGTATGTGGGATTGTGCAAGTAAATATTTTGTATTTTCATGAATAGTATATTCTACACATATTTTGTTAAAATTTTTCTGATTCTTTTTTACTTAATAAAGAAAAATACGGAACAAAATTGAAAGAACTCTTATGCCCTCTTTAATATTTTTTGCTTAAAATATATACAGTGAGCAGCATAAGTCATGGTACCTTAGTTGAAATAAAAGAGTTTCTTAAATTTATCAAAAAATATATAACAAAATATGTGATTATAATTCAGAATTCAAAACAACTCCATATTTTTGCACAGCAAAAGGTACCCCTGCGAAAAGACGAAAATTAGTTACAATATGGATAGATATTTTATAATAATGCTACATCAAATATTTAGTAGTATATCTCTAAAGACGATTTGGCATTGATAACACAAGTTTTTCAGTGTAATTTCGAACTTTCTGCTGCCGTTCAGTCAAAGGCATAGCCTTGAGCTGAATTTTATTATAAATTTTATGACTGCGGAATCTTATTTCTAAATGATCCAAATAGGGTTAAATAGAGGTCAATTCGGGACTATGCGAAGGGGTTTTAAGCATATGGGTGTAATGTATGCAACCCACATCTTTACACCAGCAGAAGTGTGCTTAGGATCATTGTCCGGTTCAAAATAACAATCATTACGAATTTTAAATTTTTCAGCACTTTTATTCAGATTATTCTTCAGAATATTTAAATATATTATTTTGTTCATTATTTCTTCGATAATAACCAAATTACCAACTGCTGCTGCTGTCATACAACTCCATACCATGACATCACCACCTCCGTGCTTGACGAGTATTCTGTGGATTACGTTATTAAGATTTTTTCTCCATACCAATGCACGTCCGTCTGAGCCAAAAATGTTAAATTTCGATTTGTTCGTAAAATTACTTTATCCCAAAACTCATTTGTTTTTGTTTTATACTCATTGGCGAAATATATTCGCTTCTTTCTGTTTATTTCGTTAATGGAAGGATTTTTGCGTGCTGTACGAGCATTGTACCTGGTCCTTTTAATCGATCTATGTACTGTGTCTGCAGAAACACTATTGTCAAAAAATTTCTTCAACTCTGCAGCTATCTTAATTGTACTTATAAATCGATCTTTCTCAATTTTAGCTTCTATTTTTCTTTCTTCTCTATTACTTAACTTTGCAGGATATTCAGTTCGTGGTTTATTTTCAATTCTTTTTCTCTTCTTTAAAGTGATTACTAATTTTTTGTATTGTCGATTTGCTTCTTTTTATTGTATTATTAATTTCTGAAAAGATTTTCCTATTTCGTGGCTATTAATTATTATTTTTCGTTCCTCAATTGTTAATTCTCTTCGCGACATTTTTACAAATCATCTTACTTCACTTTTTTTTTTAATAAATCACTGATTTTTTGATACTTGTTACAAATTAGAAATGCATATGATATGTTTGAAGCAGGGATGATAAAGTTAGTACTATAGTACTTTTTATGGTACTATTAGAACCTCAAAAGTACTATGGTACTCCTATGACTCATTTAGTACTATTTACACATTTTCATATTTTATTTTTTTTTTTTTAATTTTCATACCAAATATTCTGTTTAAAATGAAGAAATTAACTATCGGAGTTTAAAATAAAAAAATGTTGAAAAACTCAAGTAAAAAATTTTAAAATTTATGAAAACTTAATTCTGTGAAACAAATTATTAAAATATATACACAAAAATATCAAAATTAAGGCGAGTTAAATTTTTCGAAAATTTCGTATTTTTTTTTAAATCCTTAATAATCGCAACTTTAAATTGTTGTGATAACCAAGAAGTTGGGTTCATCGAGGGTTATGTTAATTGAAGTGGTTTAATTTAATGGTTCAATAAATCAAACGAGATAACTTGATTAAATCCCTTTAAAATAATTTTCGCTTTCAAACGAAATTGAATACGACTTTAAACTTTATTCAAATAAAAATCTGAATCAAACGTCAGCGCAAAGTTATTATATTCCATACAACATAATTTATGGTATAATTCCATAGAAACAAGTTTAAAAAGTACAAACATCGATTTTTCCGATATTGTAAGGGATCGTAGTTCCGTGCTTATGATATCTATTACGTCTGATATTCTAGTTTCTGAATTGAAAATATCGGCCCGACAGTTTGCGAGATAAAGCCAAAATGATAATCTTGTTTTTTTTTTTTTTTTTTTTTTTTAATATTACATCCAATCGTTTGGTTGTCACAATCCTATTTCTGTTGTTCCAACTGAAATAGGGTTATGACAACCGAAATATGGTTGCGACAACCGAAATAGGGTTGAAACAACAGAATTTTCGGTTGCAGCAACCGAAAGATTCGATTAGAATCAAATTCGGTTGGGACAACAAATTTTTTTTGTAGATGTAGATACTAGTGTAGCAGTTAAGTCTAGATAGCGAATAAATAACAAAGAATAAAAAACACGAAAAAGAAAAAAATAATCGTAATTTTTCGAACTTTTTCGAGTACAAAACGCTGTGAAAACGAAGCTGGGTCTTCCTCATTAACGAATAAAATTATTTAGGTTCCGTGAAAGAAATCGTAAAAAAATGCTTTGATTTGGTTATACCATTCAATATCAGATAGGACCTCTTCATGATAACTAGGTCAAAACATGGACCAATTTTAACCATTTTCAACACCGTTAGTAATCGATGCAGTACAAACTTATATACAAACGAGTAAAAAGGTTAAAGTCGGGCATGCCGACTATACAATACCCTACACCAGTCTGGTATATTGTTTGGATCCGAAATTCGAATGGGTTAAAATGGGGCTTATGTCAAAATTTTCTATAATGTGAGTCAGCGCACCAAATTTCATTAAAATATCTTAATATTTGCGACCTGCAGTTTGTAACCAAGCCAATTTTGGGGTGACCCTTATATGGGCACTAGTTCTAAACATGGACCGATGTTCACCAAAATCAATAGGCTTCGTCCTTGGGCCAACATAGGTCTATGTACCAAATTTCATCAAAATATCTTAATATTTGCGACCTGCAGCGTATAAACAATATAATTTTGGGGGGACCCTTATATGGGCACTAGTTCTAAACATGGACCGATGTTCACCAAAATCAATAGGCTTCGTCCTTGGGCCAACATAGGTCTATGTACCAAATTTCATCAAAATGTCTTAATATTTGCGACCTGCAGCGTATAAACAATATAATTTTGGGGGGACCCTTATATGGGCACTAGGTCTAAACATAGACCGATGTTCACCAAAATCAATAGGCTGCGTTATTGGGCCAATATAGGTCTGTGTACAAAATTTCATCAAAATATCTTAATATTTGCGACTTGCAGCGTATAAACATTATAATTTTGGTAGGACCCTTATATGGGCACTAGGTCTAAACATGGACCGATGTTCACCAAAATCAATAGGCTGCGTTATTGGGCCAATGTAGGGCTGTGTACCAAATTTCATCAAAATATCTTAATATTTACGACCTGCAGCGTATAAACAGTATAATTTTGGTAGGACCCTTATATGGGCACTAGGTCTAAACATGGACCGATGTTCACCAAAATCAATAGGCTGCGTTATTGGGCTAACATAGGTCTGTGTACCAAATTTCGTCAAAATATCTTAATATTTACGACCTGCAGCGTATAAACAATATAATTTTGGTAGGACCCTTATATGGGCACTAGGTCTAAACATGGACCGATGTTCAAAAAAATCAAACTTGTTCGTCCTTGGGCCAACATAGGTCTGCGTACCAAATTTCATCAAAATATCTTAATAGCTGCGACCTGTAGAGTGCGCACAAGATTGCATGGACAGACAGACAGACAGACGGACGGACGGACGGACAGACGGACATCGTTAAATCGAAATGAAAAAAAATTCTGAACCGATCGGTATACTATAAGGTGGGTCTACGACCAATATTTTTTGGTGTTACAAACATCAGCACAAACTTATAATACCCTGACCACATAGTGGTGTAGGGTATAAATATCGTCAAATTATCTTTTAAAATGCGAACACTTATAGTTTTATTATAAAGATCATTCATTTTATAAGGACAGACGAACCGACATCACTAACACCAACTCAATACACCCATTGAGTGGTGTAGAGTACAGAAAATACTTTTTGGTACTATGGAGGTCGAAAAAGTACTATTTTTTAAGCAGGTTGGTACTATTTTGAAAATCCTATTTATCATCCCTGGTTTGAAGTGTACCGTTATAAATATCAAAAGAGATTTATTAAGAACAACAGAGTTGCAATGGCCTTTTCAAAATGCTTTTAAAGGGTACCAAGACTTTTGCTGTGCAAAAATATGGAGTTGTTGCGAATTCCGAATTATATTTTTTTTTGTTTCGCATAGCATATGCCTAATTTTTGGTTTTGTTATAGTACACAAGTTATTACATGAGAAAAAAATAAATATTACATATTTTGTAAAATATTTTTTGAGAAATTTAAAAAAAAAATTTTATTTCAAGTGGGGTACCACGACTTATGCTGCTCACTGTATATTTGTGTATTAAATATATTAAGGTGGCATTGAATGCTAGATTTAGCATTGAAATGCCAATTTAAACAAAACAAAATATTTACACAAGGATTGCTTGAAATTTGTAATCAAACTTTAAAAATTGTGTGAATTTATTTTGAACAATATTTTAAAAAATATTTTCGTAATAAAAATATAAAGTAATAATAACTACTATGCTAATAAACTAATATACTAATAATTATTGTATATTGGAAAAATAGTTTGGCATACATAACAATTTCATAATTATCATTGTTTCTCTTAAGTTTGTATTTCTAGTTTTTTACATTTGTTTTTACACCCTCCACATATACGATGAGCTTATATGTCAGTTTGTCATTTCGTCTGCAACATGTCGAAAAATCAAAATAGTTTTCATTTACTTCAGGACAGTTTTTTGTATAGTAAGCAGTAGTTCTTGTTTTTAAATGCAAAAACAATTGTTTTTGTAAGGAAATTACAAAACATCTATTAACACAGTTATTAAAAAAACAACTACAATAATTAAATTACAATAAACAACTATTAAAACAGTATTTTTAAAGTAAACTGTTATTTTTGCTTGTTATTTAAAAACTACAAATTTCGTTGAGTTTTTGAAAATTTTTGTTTACTTTATATTTGTTGCGAGTACTATTGATATATTTTTTTAGTTTGCAAATAGAAGTCAGAAAACTTTATTGTGTTTCCGCTGAATAGAAAACGTAATAACTGGCGAACTATTTTAAGTTTTTACTTTAAATTTTCAGTAGGAAGAAGTAATTAAACGTTTTTTGTAATGGGAAGAAAAAATTCGGTGCCTTTACTTGTTTTAGTTGATGATGTTATAATGGAATTTAAATGTTTTTTTTATGAATTAGAAATTTATTAATTCAATTCGAGGCCAATTTCCTTATTATGAATTAACATAATAAGTATTTTTTTCAAAAACTGCTATTTTTCTTCAACAGGATACTCTCCTGACAAATACTTCACAGAGTTTTTGCTTTCAAAAACCTCTACACTTTCAGGAATGTAAAGACGATCGTTTCGGGGATTTTTCAGGTCCCCTTCATCAGTTTTCCTTAGAAAGTGGTGGCAGTAGTTTATGTTTAAGAAAAGAAAATATATCAGATTCTTTTGTTAGTATTGTATACTTTGTTTGCTTAAGGGTTTTATAGATTGTACAAATTACAAAGCATTGGATTAGAAATAAATCTGTAAAAATAGCAGAAAAAGCAACTAAATATTAGCAGTGGGTATCTATTCACCTCGTATCGCTCAACCTTCGCTCTATTTATTTGGTCGCTTTTTTGTAAATAGGGTTTCTTATGCATTTTTCTCTTTGCCCAAATTTGACCCGGGTTCGCTAATTATCGAGAGAACATTGAGTAGCATAGTTTCTCTATAAAATATATACTCTTTGATATTAGTTAAAATTATTGTACCTTGCAGAAAAAACTTCTGAAATGAGCAGTTTTTTTTAGCTAAAGACTGTTAAAATAAAAACAGCAAAAATAAAACTGTTAAATTTACAGAATTTTAGTTTACTTGAGTTAACTTTTAGTTAATTAAAAGTAACAAATAATACTGTAAAATCTGCAGAAAATTTTTCTAAATATTAGTAGAGCCAAAATTGCGAAATACTAGTAAAATAAGAACATCAAAAATAAAACTGTTAAATAGACAGATATTTAGTTATATTTAAGTTAACTTTTAGTTAATTGAAAATAACAAATTGTAATGTAAAATCTGCAGAAAATTTTATTAAATATTAGTAAATTAAAAATAGCAAAAACAAACTGTTATATCTACGAAATTTTTATTATTGTTAACCTAAATTTAGTTAAATGCAAATAGCAGTCTATCGTGGTAAAATCCGCAGAAATATTTGCTAAAAAATTGTAAACTGTTGCTTTTAAATGGCACGATTTTTGCATTAAATGAATTAAATGTGCTAATATACCAAACGTATTTAACAAATTGTGAAAAATAATCTGTTGAAGGCATGTCCCTATCTGGATTTCATTCCTGCCTAAGGAAATCGACAGGGGACGACGCACAGTGCTTCGTCCCCATATAACGATTGGACAAAAATAGAAGGAGTGAAGACAGAGTTTTGAAATTTGGTATACTGACATGAACGCCTTAGTTAAGAAAAATTTTAATTTTTGGAAATATCGGGCCAAGGACACGCCCACCTCCCATAGGTCCTGAAATTTAAAAATATTTCTTTAGCTACATAAATGGACATAAAATTACAAAAAGTCTCCATTGAGTTGCACATAAAACTGGAAAAGTTTGTGTCAATTTCTATCAAAATCGAATCAAGGACTCTTAGTCCTGCCATATATTCTTTATTTTAAAATCTTTATAAAATCTGCATCCGATTGCGATGAAATTTAGCACGTGAATTGACATAAGGTCAAACCATATTTGTGCCAAATTTGGGTAAAATCAATGCATTAATAAAAAAAAAAATGCTTTTCACAAAAATGGGGTTTAAAGGGTTAAAATAATTTTTCTAAAAAAAAAATTAAATAGGATTACTATAGGAAACCATGTGAATCCTCCATTTTAGGCATACGATAAGTTCAGCGAACTTATGTAAAACACTACGAGGAATATTTTTGTGGAACATTTTGACCCTCTAACTCTTCAACTTAGGGGTCTTTTTTATCCCTTTTTAAAAAGGGCCCAAAAAAATCCCTTTTATCTCTTCAATTAAAGGGACTTTTTTGGCCCCTTTTTAAAAAGGGACAAAAACGACCCGTAAGTTGAAGAGTTAGAGGGTTAAAATGTTCCACAAAAATATTTGTCATGAAATTCTACTATAAGTCTCTGAAGACATCAGCGTTGAAGATTTATCATAAAGGCCAGTAATAAGTAAAAACTTAAAATATGTTTAAGGGTTAATTTCGTACTTATTCAGAATTGGCGCTCAAATGTCCCACAAACCTGGATTTTAGGGAGAAACCATGGGAATATTCCATTTTGGGTATAGGATGTGTTCAGCGAACTTATGTAAAACACTACAAGAAATATTTTTGTGCAACATTTTAACCCTCTAACTCTTCAACTTAGTGGTCTTTTTTATACCTTTTTAAAAAGGGCCCAAAAAAATCCCTTTCACTGAAGAGTTAGAGGGTTAGAATGTTCCACAAAAATGTTCCTCGTAGTGTTTTACAAAAGTCCGCTCAACACATCCTATACCTAAAATGGAAATTTCACATGTTTTGAATACTAAACACTCTTGAATGCGTGAAATTTGTGTAAAAATCATGAATTTAGGCATTTCAAAAAATCCATTTTTTTTTTAATTTGTGGTAACAAATAGTAATTATTTTGTAATAATCTATTACATAGCAGTATAAACTTACAAAAAAAAAAAATCTAATTTTATATAATTTGTTTTATACTCCATCAAACTTAAAAAATTTTTTGATTTTCAACGAAATAAATGTGTTTTTCGGAGCAATAAAAAAATAACTGTTTTGTAAACGTATACTAAAATCGATATTTTAATTTAACTACAAATATATTGAAGTAAGTAAAAAAAAAAAATTCGAACAAGTTTTTAAAAAAATGTATTTTTGAGAATTATTTTCCTGAAACAATTAAAACCCATTTTGCTGTTAATACATTTTTGCATAAAATTCTCTGAGTTTAGCGCCCTCTCTTGGCGGCAAAAGCAATCACACCAAATATTTTTTTCACATTTGTTTGAGTTACTTTCTTATCTATAAAAAAATCCTTCTTTTATCACAATTTGAGATAAAAACTTTTTTTTGATTTTTGGCCATGGGACGAAGCATAGTGCGACGTTTTTAGAATTTCTGGAAATAAAAGTTAAATTACAAACTCAATGCAAATTTTTATTTGCGTTAAAAACAATTTAAAAAAAATCAGAATATTTTCATTTTTTTTTTTTGATTTATTAGCAGGTTACATTGTTATTTGCTATTATCAAAAATTTTATTTAAATATATAAATAAAATTATGTATATTTAACAGTTTTATTTTTGCAGTTCCTGTCTTACTAATACATAGCAAAAATAACCTGCAAATTTTAGCAGTTTTTTCTGCAACATCATTTTTAACTTATTTTTAGTAGTTTTCACTAAATTTTTTACAGACTCTTTTCTATGAGTGTACGTTTGTTATTTTCTTTAAAATAAAGAAAACCTTTTAGTTATTAACAAAGAAGTTAACTGTAACTCAACGAAGAGTTTATTCTATGTACCAGCAGTGGGCACATAGCACTTTTCTCATTAATGCATTTATTAGTTATTTTCTAACAGTTAAAATTAACTGTAGTTTTGGTTATTTTAAAGGTATATAAATACCTTTGTCGCCTTTTTAACTGCATAAACCTTTGTTTTAACTACAATTTTCGATAGAATCGATAAACTTTTTTGAGTGTACATATCTGGAAGTGTTAACATCTGTGATTACTTTTGTATGGCAATGAGTTATGTTTACCATACGAAAAATCAAAAAATATGTCATTTCTTATATGCTTACCAGTATTCACAAAAATAATGAGTTCAAGAATAGATTTTCAGAAAAATAAATTTTATAAAAAACATTTTTTTATTGTCAAATTTTTTTAAATAAAATTTGATCGATCTGGGAATCGAACCTGGGACTCCAGATTGCCGGTCGATACCATCTCTCTACCATCTAAGCTATCTCGGCATGTTATATTTGATAGATAAAAACATAACTGATATAATTGAAAATATTATATTTGAAATAACGATAAAAATAAGTCATTATTGGTAACGCATTATTTTTTGTCTTGAAATAATGTAGTGTACAATAAATAAGTAAATCGGTATAATTGCTGATAATCCAAAAAAATAATCATATATCATTACTGTTTCTACCCTGGGGTACCTTTAAAATAACTAAAAAAGTAGTTGTTTTTTTTTGACTGTCAAAATTTAAAAATAACTAACAATGCCGTTAAAATAAACTGACAATTGGATATTAGAAACATTTCAAAACAACTGGCATTATTGGCAAAACCTGCTGTTTTTACAGTAAATTTTGTTATATTTAAAAAAATACGAGTATTTTAACATAAAATTTTTTTGTGTTATTACTACATCCTATTTAAATTTAAAAGTTTCTCCAGTTACTTTTTGATGCTTTCGAGATAAAGTGCAATTTTCTGGTTTCTATTTGGAAACTAAGAATATATCAATAATAACAAATATAAACTAAACAAGAAATTTAAAAAACTAAACAAAATTTTTTATTTTTCAAATAACTAACAATAATTAGTTTTAACTGCCAAATTACTATTTTGATAGTTGTTTATTATAACATCAAAAATAACTGTTTTAAACAACTTTTTTGGTTTACTACACTTTTTGCAGCTGTGTTTTTAAATAACTGTTATAACTCCTAAAGAAAAAAGTTTTCACCCAAAATATTCCGAAAAAATGGCCAGGAATAAAATAATCTACTTTTTCTGTATCAATTTGTTAAAAACAATTTTGATTTCGGTCTAAGGGCCTTTAGAATTCCTGCAGAATAAAATTACATTTTATTGCAAACACTAATCAGGGCTTTAGAATGTTATTTGGAATAATTCCTAAGATTCTTTCATATTTTCTTTTAAATTTTACTCAAATTGCAGCCTCTGGCAGCAAATTTATGGATAAATAAAGAACTTTTTTTTTTTTTTTTTTTTTTTAAATAAAAGTAAATCTATTTTATTTTAAATTATAACAATTGCAATAACAATACATTTTTTTCACTCTACATATATCATATTCTACCATCTTGTTTGTTCTCTGTCTATCAATTTATTTACAAAAATTTATAGCAAACCATATTCAAATATATTTGGTTTCATAGAAATATTTTGTTGCACACATTCCATATATACCTACAGTAGTGGACTAAAGTGGATACATATTTGAATATTTTTTAATCTGTATTAATAACTTTTGTTCAATTTGTGATATCTAAGTGTAGTTTTTCCAGGTTTTGAAGTGGCCAGGTCAGAGCCCCGATTTGAATCCCATCGAGAATTGGTGGGCATTTGTCAAAAGAAGACTCTCCCAATGCGAACGAGCACCGACCAACTTAGATGATCTTTGGTCAGGAGTTTCAGCGGAATGGGCTAATATTCCACCTCAAACTATTAAAAATCTCGTGGAAAGCATTCCTTCTCGCATAAAATCTGTTTTAAAGAACAAAGGACTTTCGACAAAATATTAAAGAAAGAGCTTGCCGAAAATTTCAAATATGAACAATACGGGATAAAAGCGGTCACAATTTGCAATTATTTTTTCATTAACTTCTTAATGATATAGTCTACTATATTTAGGTTTCAATTGAAGAAGAATTTTTTAGTTTTATGTTTTAAAAAAAATCATTTAAGTTTCTATAATAAAATAAAAATTATAACAAATTTCGAAAAATGTTGAATTAATGTATCCACTTTAGTCCACTACTGTATATAGAATGCACATTTTGTAAAATCTTTTGTTTATTATATTGTATATACATATATTTTTTATTTTGTTTCATTTTCAACCGAATGCAAATTTTAATTTGATATTTGTTTACTTATGTATATTAAGGTTCTTCAAAATACAAAAGGATGCAGTCTAATTTTCTTTTTTATCCTGAATCGTTTACGTTTATACAAAATTTAACTAATGGTGGCCAGCTGAATAAATTTAAATATAAAAATCAATGTATATATTAGCCCGGTGATAAAAATGGGAAGTCCTGCTTTAAAAACCAATTCTTTTATTGCTGCCACAGTATTCAATAGTATATTTTTAAAGCTTTTTAAAAGTTATTTTGAACAACATTCACAAAATCTGTTAATTACTGCTTCTAGAGCATTATTGCTCAAAAAGTGATCCTAAGAAGTGATTTGTATACAGTTTTTCCAGACAGATGATAGCGGTATAAAAGTACTGAAAAATTATTAAATTGCAAAGCAACTTTTGCAATCGTTCAAAAAGTACTGAAATAATGTTAAAAAAAGAGATGTAAAAGCAGTAGGAAAAGCAGTAGGAAAAGCACCATAATTAATGATCTAGATGTACTTCTTTTTTAATACAAACACTAATGATTTTAACATCTAAATAGTTGGCATAGGAGAAGAGTACTTTAACATGTTTTCAGTACTTTTTGAACGAGTGCAAAAGAAACTATTTTTCATCGATTGAAAGTTAAAAAAAAAATTGAGCAAAAAGAATTATATATTTTTAAACATTTGTGCACACAAAAAATTATAAAGGTAAAATTAACTAAAATACAATTTAAAACGAATAAAATTTCAGTTAAAACCGGTCTACTAACATTTTCATTTAATTTAACAATTTCTTTATTTGTTTTTGACTATCAATAATTGACTATAAGGAACCGTAAAATCAACTTAAAGTTTATTTATTTTTACTATAAAAATAACAAACAAAACGTTCCGAAGAACTAAATTTATATTTGATTTTACTAAAAAATTTAAAATAAAAACAATTCAAATAATTGTATTGGTGTTTTTTTTATTTCAAACAACTTTTACTAAAAAATACCTTTTTTTGGTTAATTTTTTTAGTTTTATTTTAAAACAATAAAAATTGACTAGAAAATTTGACTGTTACGAAATATCTGTATTTTCATTTAGTTAAATTTTTAAATAACTTGTGAAAAAAGTTCAAAATTATTTTTCTTCTACGAACAACTGTTATTACTTTAAAAATAACTCAACGGAAAAACTTCAGAAACAACTAAAAAAAAGTGACTGTGTTTATTTTATGAGTGTGTTATTGGCGCCACCGGGTATCGAACTTGCGACATTGCGAAGATTGCAAGTCTATCTCTCTACCACTGAGCTATTTTATGTTATGAAAATTGACTGACATAAAAACACCACTTTTTTATTGCGAGATATTGTGTCTTATTCCCTTCAATAAAAGTACTTATTAAACAACTACAAAAGGTGCATTGTAATTCAATACTATTTTTACAGGTGCATAAAAAGAAGTTTTCATCATTTTTATTTTATATATTTTCAAAAATTTTAAAATTAAAAATATAGTAAATTTAAACAAATTAATTATAAATATGAAAAAAATTAAAAAAAAAACTATTAAGAAAATATTGGTCCCTCCCGCAATCATCTGTTCGGAAATAAACTGTGTCAAAATCACTTTTTAGGAACACTTTTAGAGCAATTATGCTTTAGATGTCAAACTTAAGTGATTTTTTTGGATGTAAAAATACACTAATGGATGCTTTTGAATCAATTAAAGAAGTGGTTTGCAAAGCATGAATTCCAATTTTTTTTTTGCTGGGTAACATAAAAGCCTGATAATTAATAAAAATTAGTTAAAAATGATGCTGCAGAAAAAACTGCTAAAATTAGCAGATTTTTTTACTAAATACTAGTAAAATGAGAACAGCAAAATTAAAACTGTTAAATTTACAGAATTCTAGTTATATTTAGGCTAACTTTTAGTTAATTTAAAATAGCAAATTGTACTGTAAAATCTGTAGAAAATTTTGCTAAATATTTGTAGACTAAAAATAAACTGTTAAATCTACAAAATTTTTGCTATATTTAAGCTAAATTTAGTTGAATGTAAATAGCAGTATATTCTGCTAAAATCAGCAGAAATATTTGCTAAAAAATTGTAAACTGCTGTTTTCAAAAGGCTCGATTTTTATTGGCATTAAAAAAAAAAAATCGAAAAAAAACTTAGAAAAATTTAAATTTTTTGGTGCTTTTTTAGGCTACTAATTATTTAGCAAAATTTTTTGCTGATTTTAGCAGGTTAATTTGCTATTCTCCATTTACAAAAACTTAGCTCAAATATAACTAAAATTCTTAATATTTAACAGTTTTATTTTTGGTGTTTTTATATATTACCAATATATAGGAAAAATAATCTGCTAAAATAGCAGTTTTTTTCTGCAGCATCATTTTTAACTAATTTTTAGTAGTTTTAACTAAATTTTTTACGGACTTTTTTCTATTAGTGTATAAATCGATATATATTTATATTTTATAAAAAATTTACTTCTCTTTTCTAGGGATATTACCTTTTTAATAAGTTTGTTTAATTTTACCAAATGTTAAGCCATGGGAACTAATCTTCGTCTTAACCTCAAACCTACTAAATTAAAAGCCATAAAATGCATATTAATTACAATATTAATTGCAGCTGTCTGACGTTAATGATATGACGTCAAAACAACACTGTACTAAAATACATTGTAAAATTTGGCCTGCGGCAACTCGTTTCCAATATATACGCAAACTGCCTGCTCTTGAACGTAAAAACCATACTTTAGTTTGGAAAAAAAAAGAAGACACGGAGGAGATTAGAAGATAAAAATAAAAAAATTGAATTTTTGTATGTGTCGGTGTTAATCACTTCTGAGTAAAACCAATAACAGAAAGCTGAATAGGAAAGAAAACTATGAATTAGTTACATTGTATTCAAGGCCTTACTTGGGTGAGATGGCTAAGCTGTCGCACCTTAGTATAGTTACGTTTGTAATGCAGGAATAGGCACAGGTTCGATTCATACAGCTGACGTGTTGCTGAAGAATTATCATATAAACGAGTAAAAAGGTTAAAGTCGGGCATTCCGACTATACAATACCCTACACCAGTCTGGTTAAAAGCCAACTAATGTTTGGATCTGAAATTCGAATGGGTTAAAATGGGACTTGTGTCAAAATTTTATATAATGTGAGTCAGCGAACCAAATTTCATTAAAATATCTTAATATTTGCGACCTGCAGCGTATAAACCAAGCCAATTTTGGGGGGACCCTTATATGGGCACTAGGTCTAAACATGGACCGGTGTTAACCAAAATCAATAGGCCTCGTCCTTGGGCTGATATAGATCGGTGTACCAAATTTCATCAAAATATCTTAATATTTGCGAACTGCAGCGTATAAACAATATAATTTTGGGGGGACCATTATATGGGCACTAGGTCTAAACATGGACCGATTTTCATCAAAATCAATAGGCGTCATCCTTGGGCCGACATAAGTCGGTGTACCAAGTTTCATCAAAATATCTTAATATTTGCGACCTGTAGACTGCGCACAAGAATGCATGGACAGACATACGGACAGACAGATAGACAGACAGACGGACGGACGGACAGACGGACATCGTTAAATCGAAATAAAAAAAATTCTGAGCCGATCGGTATACTATAAGGTGGCTCTAGGACCAATATTTTTTGGTGTTACAAACATCAGCACAAACTTATAATACCCTGACCACATAGTGGTGTAGGGTATAATGATGCTGCAGAAAAAACTGTTTATTAGCAAATTATTTTTGCTATATATTAGTAATAGAGGAACACCAAAAATAAAACTGTTAAATGTACAGAATTTTAGTTATATTTGAGTTAAATTTTTGTTAATGGAAAATAGCAAATTAATGTGCTAAAATCAGAAAAAAATTTTGCTAAGTTATTAATAGCCTAAAAAATTAAAAAAAAATTTAAAATTTTTGAAGTTTTTTTCGAATTATTTTTAAATGCAAATAAAAACCGAGCCTTTTGAAAACAACGGTTTACAAATTTTTTTTTTTACCAAATATTCTGTTGATTTTAGCAAGATAGACTGCTTTTAGCATTCAACTAAATTTAGCTTAAAATAGAAAAAAATTTATAGATATAACAGTTTATTTTTGCTATTTTATTTATTTTCTGCAGCATAATTTTTAACTAATTTTAATAACTTTTTCTGTTATTTTAACAGTTTTATTTCTATGAGTGTAGACCTAGTCTGATTTGCAAAAATAATGTGTTTATAATTTTTATACTGTGATATAAACATCATAAAATATATATATTAGGGTGGCCCTTATAAAGTGTTTGGTCGATTTTTGACACGCATACCCTCCAATTTTTTTACAAATGGTGCCAAATTAATAAAATCGATTTTTTTTTTGGAAAACGTTAACCCGGCCGAAAATAGCCCATTTTGGAAAAAAAGTGTGTTATTATTAAAAATTCCCAAAATTATATATTTTGAAAAATTTAGCATTTTGTTTCATTTATTCATTTAATATAGCCAAAATGATTTAGACATGGAATTTTGACTTCATCGGATATCACTAACCCACTTTAGCCTGGAATCCAAAATGACCCACAAATTTGATAAAAATGCAAAAACGTGTTTTTTTTTTTAAATTAATTTTAAAGATTCTTTAGAATGCCTAATTTGGAGATGTTGATTGCTAGTTGTACCACATATTAGTTGATATTAAAGAAAAAAAAAAATAAATCGGAAAAATGATAATTCGAGTTTGTGTTTGGAGCGACTGCTTTCCAGGACATTTTACAAAAATTGCTTATTTTGTCAATGAATGTTTTCATCAAATTTTACATAGTTTTCGGAAAAATATCACTTAAATTTGGTTAGACCATAATTATCTTTGCATTTGTTTAAAAAAATCTTTAACCCTTAGTGGCCTGGAATCAGAAAAGACCCATGAAACTAAATATTAATTATGACTACGAGATTGTAAAGCTAATCAATTGATAAAAAAAAAATCCCAACTGGATAAAAATATTTATTTTATGTAACATGATCCATATGGCGTTAACTTTTATACTTTTGGCCAAAAACGCCCCACTAGGAAATTTATAGAATAACATCTTTAATAATTTTCGGAAAAATATCAATTTAAATGAATAACAAAAAAATTTTTTACACTTGATAAAAATTATTATTTTGAGTAACTTGATCCATACAGGGTTAATGTTCTCACTTTTCACAAAAAAAAGATCCACTAGGAAATTTACAGAATAACATTTATCAGATTTTTATTAAATTGGAAAAGTACATTCATTACTTTTCACAATTTGTTAAATAAGTTTTGGGATTTTAGCGCATTTAATTCCTTTAAGGGGGGACATGACATTGGCCACTTTTTGAAATCGACTTTTTTTTATAATTTTGTATTTTAGTAAATATTCTTAAGATTCTAAGAAAAAAAATTTCATGTAAAAATTCCTACGGGTTCAAAAGTTACAGCCGGATTAGTGAGAGCGCATTTTTAATTTTACGTACGGCAGCTGGTATATACACAAACTTTGAACGCGTTTATCTCGAAACCATGTTTTTCGTACTGGTTGCGGCAGTAGCGGGTTCATTTTTTGACGAATTTTTTTTTTTTTTTGTATTTTTTTAAACTTGATTCGCTATCGTATGACACGAATTTTTAAAGTCAATATTTTTTTTTCGCAAAAACACACTTTCAAATTTGGAACATCACCAAAAATTAAAAAAAAAAATTAAAAAAAAGCTCGTGTAATACGATAACCAATTTTGTTAAGATTTAAAAAAGTCATTTTTTTCCAGATCGGACAATTTTTGCGACTCCCAGCGCTGCAACCACGAGGCCCCGTTTTTTTCTCTTCCGCCAGTTTGGAGCTCTATAAAACCATGTTGGAGTGAAAAATATATTTTTTTGAATTTTTTTTCTTGTAATTTGTTCAATTCTCTACAATAATAAAAAAAAAATGGAAAAATGTTTGTTTTTGACTGAGTTATGAATTTTTAAAAAAGGTCTGTTTTCTCTGCCGCGAATGTCATGTCCCTCCTTAATGATATACATATTTATATTTAACAGAAAATTTAATTCTGTTTTCTAGGAATATTTCCTTTTAAATAAATTTGTTTAATTTAAAGTTCTATTATTATAAAAATTTATTTATTTCCCAATATTTCAACAATCATTTCCCTGAGGATGTCATTAGATGAATGTCGAAACATTGAGAAATAAATAAGTTTTTATAATAAAAAAAACTGGAAAAGTGTCCTTAATGGGAGTTCTGCCAGTCATTTATTTTTAACACCACGATTATCCTCTGGTATGCCAGTGCTTAGTTTTTTGTACCAATTGCGATTTCTGACTGGGTATGCGATTGAAGTCATAGCCGCTATTTCTTATTTATTTTTAACAACACGGTTACTCAAAGGTCTGACAATTTCTTTTACCCATTGTTTTTTGGCGCATGCCAGAATTGAAATTTTTCATTATTAATTCAATAATTTTGTTATTAGTTTCCCTTTTGCTTTGCCATATCCTGATTTCATGTTCTGCCGAACGATCGTCTGAAGTCTTACTTTCAGAAATTTTTGTTTTTTTTTTACAAATTGCTAAAAGTCATTTGCAGACAATTGAGGAGTTAGAAAGTTCCGCTTTCTCGCATTTGAAGTGCCCTAATAAAATACAATGCACATACTAAATGCATATATATTTAGTTTGTTTTGATATATCCTTTTTCCCAATTACTATATTTGTTTGTAGGTGGATGCACATAATGTCTGTATATTTGTGAAATTCTATTGTATTTGAGACATATCAATTCATTTAATTGTCTTGGTAGTCTCAATAGTGTTGTTGTTCTATTGATACTGCTACTGATGCTATTATTGTTGTTAGAATTTTCCATAAATTATTGCATTTTATAAAATTGGCATTCCCATTTTTAATTGTATTAAAAACAATTGTCTAGTATGGTCTAATTTTTTTTAATGTTGTTGTCTTACTCGTATTTTTACTTTTTTCTTTGTTTATTTACATTTGAAAAAATATTCAATTAAATCAAGAAGTGTTATCTATTGGTTTATTCATAAAAGTATCGAATAGGTTTTCTCCTTTTTTTTGTTGTTGTTTAATTATTTATTTGTGGCAACAAAAGTATTTTATTTCTTAAAGATATTTTTAAATTATTTTATTCTAAAAATTCCATAGTTGATATAACAAATGTATTTGAAATGCAATTTCAATTTGGTAAATCGTTGGGCATAAGTTGACCCTTAATGGCTGGCATTTTATAAAACTTGAGATATAGAAGACATTTGGTGTGCTTATTTGAAATGGTAAAATAGCAGTTAAGAAATAACAACTTATGACCTGCGATATGTGCTAATTGGAAACACTTTTAAACAAAATGTAACCTAAATTACCTAGGCAGTTATTCTAAGCCAAATCCTCCTTATTTTCAATTAACTAATAGGTAAAATAAACAGTTTTAATGTATTCGAACTTTTTCTATGAAATCTTCTATACGTTTTATTTATATATTCCTAAATACAGGCTTCAAAGGTCATTAAAATTGAAATTTGAATAAAAATACAATTTATTTGAATTTTTATATGGCCCATATTCCGGATGCAATATTATGTGGTGCAGATTTAATTATATACCTATGACCATTAACGGTCCCAGCGAAATCTCCGTAAAGGGTGCTCATTACTAATATCCAAATAAAAAGCAGTGGAATTAGGGTCTAATACATATAATTCGGTGTCAAAACTCATTATTTTTGTTCGACAAGGTAGTTTTTGTAAGTACCCTACGGGGAATGAGAGGTCAAGTGCCCTGAAAGTACCTATCCTGTGAGTGGTTAAATCAAGACTTCTTATAGGATTGGTATAATTTACCATTGCTGTGGGTTAAGCAGTGACAATTATACTTAAAGGACTAGTCCCATGACTGGTGAAACGGTGGCATACCACTTAATTATCCTCAAAGTACCTATCCCGTGACTGGTAAGAAGAGGACATACCACTAAGGACTTGCAGCAGGACTGGTATAATTTACTATTGCTGTGGGTTAAGCAGTGTCAATTATACTTAAAGGACTGGTCTCGTGACTGGTGAAATGATGACATACCACTGAATTGTCCTCAAAGTACCTATCCCGTGAGTGGTTAAAGATAGTCTTGTCGCAGGACTGGTATAATTTATTATTTCTATGGGTTAAGCTCTATCAATTATACTTAAAGGACTGGCCCCAAAACTGGTGCAAAGAGGACATATCACTTAACTGTATAAGTGTGTTATAAAAAACCCACAAGTAAGACTTTATTTTTTTTTAAAGAGAAGCAACACTCAGGAAATTCTTCCTATTAATTAACGTGTTGTTTCCTTTGGAAAGGGGTTAGAGAAGAAGTGAAAGATGGTGAAAGATGAAGGGCTTCAAATATGGCAACACTGTAATTGCGCGAGATGTTGAATTTTAGAACAGTTGTTGCGCTCCATCTGATGGTGATTTGGTGAACTTTGTTGAAGCTTTTTCGTTCATAGCCCTGTTATATTATTTTACTTCGGTGGGGTTAAGTGCTATGGGAACACCGAAGGAGGACGCTGCGATATGTATGAGGGATAGACATATTTATATTTATATTTTTCATAAATTGATGTTGCCTTGGTTGGGGATCAGCCCGGAACCTCACGTGTAACAGTTCAACGCGCTAACCATTACACCACAGTGCCCATAATTGGTCGGTTTCCCAGTACACTGATAGAATTATCCTTCATGATGAACAATTTCATAGAATTTTTTTCGTAAGTTCAATGAAGAATTTCGTTAAATAAAATGATCAAAAAATCGTAATTTGTGAAAAATTACGATTTTTTGATAATTTTAGTTCTAGTTCTAACAAAGATTATATACTTTATAGATTGACTATGCTACTCACGGTTCTGTCGATAATCAGCGAACTCTGGCTAAACTCGGGCAAAGAGAAAAATGCATAAGAAAACCTATTTATAAAAAATGCCACCAAATAAATTGAGCGAATGTTAAGCGAGATAATGTGGAGAAACCCACTGGTTCTAAGCACTTGGAGTTTTCTTTAAATTTTAGCATCAAGAACCCTGAGGATTTTACAGGAATTTTAGAATCGGTAAAAGGTTCGACGCATATATATCTTATATCTTAAAAGAACATCTTAAAAAAGGAATATGTATTTCATATTTTATTTCTGGTATGAAAAAACATACCAAAATTCTTCAAAAAAAAAAAAAAAACAAATTTTTATATTTTAATTTGTTGACAAATGAAAATATTTGTGCTTTTTATTACATAACAATTTTGTCAAGGTTTTGCTGTGACAATTTTACTTATAATACCAAAACCATAACAATTTCCATTCACCTCAGTTTTGTCACTGTTTTTGTCAGTTTTGTAATGGGACTGGTTCTGTATCAGTTCCTTTTAGGTTAGTTGGGTGACATGTCACAAAATATACAAAGTGTGACTCATTCTTTGACGGATCCTTTTGGGTTAGTTCGGTGACATGTCTCTTTAAGTCAGTTAAGCGACATGTCCTTTGGGGCTAGACCTGCGACATGTCGAAAGGTGTCTAATCTGTGGCAATACGTCATTTCCAATGACAACGCCATATTAAAGTGATATGTCTCTTTCAAAGAAAAAGACCGATCAACGACCTGTCTCTGCCCCCTTGGGACCTATCCTGCGTGTCATCTAGGACCGGTCCCTTTCCCCGTAGGGTAGTTGTCCATATTCGCTGCAGGAAAAAAAAACACACACAGCACCCGCTTACCCGCTGCATTATAAAAATATAAAAAATACATAGTTACCAAAATAATTAGTTATTCGGGTGTTAATAAGCAGTTAAAAAATAAGTGGTTACGAGTTGTTAAAAATAATGCTTACTCATATACTTTTTAGTGGTTAAAAAATAAGTAGTTACCAATATGAAATTATATTTGTAACTAAATAAGTATTCGCGCGTAAGCTAGACTGCTTATAAAAACGGCTTGGCCTAACAAAAATAACTAGTACTGACGCCGAATTATAAGCAGTAATAAATTTTAGTTTCATTATATAACCACTTATCTGGTAATGAAAGATTTTGCTGGGGTGTTTAGCGATGTATAGAGAATTTTCAAATTGAATTTTAAAATTTCCTATTGGTCTAATTTTTTTTTCTTTTGCATACAAAAATAGCTGATATGAAATTTGGCGGCAGTCAGATAAAAGCAACCCAACTCAAAAAAAATTGGAAATCATGTTTAACAACTTCTTTCACTACTTCAAAAGTATCCGTTAGTGTATTTTTACTGCTTTTTTAGAAGTAATTCTGAATGACATCCAAAAAATCACTTAAGTATGGCTTCTAACTCATAACTGCTCTAAAAATGATCCGATAAAGTGATTTTCACCCCTGTTCTGAGTTCCGAAACTTTTTAATTAGAGTCGATTTGTAAAATCACACGGAATTAAAAATTTCAGAAATTTGCTGTTTCGAACAAATTTTAGAATTTTTAAAAAAATTTTTATATATTAATTGTTGCAGAAAATGTATATATTCATTTGACTTTCATCGAGCTTTTTCTACACGAAATAAAACGAAAATTATAATTCGGATGTGGATCACAGAATAGCAAAAAAATTCGGAATGTTTCACTTTAGAATTTTTTTATGTGGATTCGGAACTTAGAACAGCGCCGTTTGATACAGTTTGCTTCCAACAGATGACCACGGGATCGATTCCCGGCGGGACTAATACTTTTTTAATATACTTTTTATAAATATTTTTTTTTAATTTAATATTTATAAATAATTTGTTTAAATGCAATATTTTTTTAATTTTTCAATTTTTAAAAAAATATATATAAAAAAAAAATAAAATAGTTGTGAAAAAATTCTGAATTGGAGTGCACCTTTTTCACTTGTTTAATAAGACCTTTTTTTGAAGAGAATAAAGCACAATATATCGCGATAACAAAGTGGTGTTTTTATGCCAGTCAACTTTCATATCAAAGAATAGTTCAGCGGTAGAGATCTATATTAGCAATCTTCGGGTCGCAAGTTCGATACCCAGTGGTGGCAATAAAAAATTTTGTAAAATTATATGTTTTTGTGAAGAATTTTTTTAAACTTTTAATTAATGAAAAAAGGTTGTCTTTGCGCTCGTTCAAAAAGAACTGAAAAAATATTGAAGTGAAAGTACTCCTCTCATATGACAACTCAATATTAAAATCATTAGTGTTTATGTTAAAAAATAAGTACATCTAAATCATTAATTGCTTGGCAGCTTTTCTTTTGCTGGGTATTTGCGTCCTGTAGCATGCGCAAAAGAATACATGGACAGACAGTCGGATCGGTGGACAGACGGAGATTGTACCAAAAAGTGATTCTAATTCGATCGGTGTGCTAAAACGGTGCTAAGCCTATATTCAATACATTTTGGTGTTACAAACAGCAGCACAAAATTATTATATCGTGTCCTCGTAGTGGTGTAGGGTATACAAATCCATCTCATCTGTATATTGCATCACACATGAAAATAAAATCAAGTTTTATTTTCCAATTCATTGATTTATATTGCAATATTTTTTGGAATGCAGGAAAAACAAAATATTAGAGTGAAACTCAAAACAAATTCTTAAAATTGAATCAGGTCAAATTAAATTCTATCAAACTATTTGAACATATTTTAACAAATTTAACGGTAAAAATTTTTGCCTGTATATAAATTTCTATTAGAGTAGTGTTCTGTACACAATTTGTGTTTTAATAAAAAAAAAACGTTTTAATTTCGATTTCTAGGGAATGGAAAGAGAATTTCAACACTTTGTTATATTATTTTCAACAATAAAAAAGTCATTTAGCTTTACTGCACGTTTCGTTAAAAGAAATGCTTCTTAAACTAAATATATTCTTTCAAATAAAGATTTACAATAATTTGCGTAAAAACCATGGTTGGAAAACTCTTACACTAAAATACCAATAGCGAATAAAAATCCTTTCAAACCTCTAACAAAATAACTTAGAATAATAATTTTTTTAAAATATCGTTAAACCTAAAATACCCTAATGAAATGATTAAAAATACCGTTAACCTTTGCCGAAATATCTTTAAAGAATTTTTTTATGCTTGAATTATCGACTTGCAGTTTTAAATGGACGGATAATGCGGTTTTTTTACACACACACACAAACACACACACAAAAGGGGTTCACAAGGTGACGGTCCGTGAAGTTGTCAAAAAAATTAATATTGTTACCCGTAAAATAATACTAACGATATAGATTACAATACCATTAACCTTAAAATAAGCAAATTAAATTAAATTTTTAAAACATTTTTATGAAAAATTCCCGTAATTCAATGAAAAGTTTCAATGGGCGAGTTCCAGAGAAACTTCATCATTTTTATGCAAAATTTCATTAATATCATGCAGATAATTCTCTCAGTGTATAACCCTAAAATACCCTATCGAAGAACTGTTGGAATAACCATTATCACTAACCTTATGAATCGGTTGCCAACCCTGGTTAAAACTGCTAGAAAAAAGAAGATAAACTTTTTACACTTGATATTAAATGATTGCGCATACATGAAATGTATGCAATTTTTCATTTGCCACAACTACTAAAATAAAGAAAAAAAAAACAAAAATAAAATAAATTTAACATTTAAATACTACTTTATAACCATTAGTATATGAACCACTTCTTTTAAATGTGGCATGAGTCCACTTGTTTTTAAATTGAGATATAAAGGAGGATCGCAGTCTCATTCAAAATAACTTATAAAGCTGCCTACACACTAGGGAACATACTTAAAAAAAGAGAGCATTTTTTGTGAATGTGTGAGTGCGTTTGTGTGTGTGTGCGTGTTGAGAGCGTGCATTTCGTGTTTACAAAATTTTTTGATATTTTTTGTTCCCTCAACCATGTTCCCTAGTGTGTAGGCAGCTTAATATGTATAACAATTACGTGAAAATTTCAGCGCAGTAAATAAAAAGAAGATACTTAACACTATGAAACTTCATCATTAACAAAATTTTTGAAAATGTTCTTATTTCACTTTTAAAATAAGTTTTTCATATACATATATGTATACAAAAATTATCTTTATATTTATGGGACTGTATGTGTGTTTGAGTATTAGAAAAACAACAATGCAGCAAGAAAGTAATTTCTTATGCACGTCATTACCTCGCATAAGTAGTTTTTAACATGACGTTAAATTTTTCTTTTTTATGTTCAGTACAGTAGTCAGTCGTGTCAGCACAATACTTCCTAACATTTTAAAATAAAATTTTCTCCATTTTAAATTCCACTTTATGGTCTAATTTTTAACTATGTATTTAAAAAATCCAAAATTTTATGGAAATTTTTTAATCATCGGTATAAATGTGCGCTAGTTTTAAGAATATATTTATGATGATATTGACCCATTTTATACCAAGTATGGATTCCGTGGGAATTTTTTCATATTTTGATAATACAAGTTTCTGTGAAAAAATTGCAAAAAAATTGAATTATTGTTTTTTTGCATTATATTTAAGATTTTTTTTAAATTTAGTACTTTTAGACGTTTTTAAAAATTGTTATTTGGCAGCTCTAATTGAGAGGAAATAGACCATTTTTGATAAAAAAAAAAAATGGATTCATTTTCAACATACTTACAATTTTACAATACTGAGCGAAGTATTTGTCTTCTCTTAAATATTTGTTCGCATGTCTTTATTGAAATCAGTACTTCACTTTTATTGCGTCGATCTTTCCTATCCTAGAAAAAAAGAGATGCCGAAGCAGTAGAAAAAGCACTACAATTGATAATCTAGATGTACTTCTTTTTTAACATAAACATTAATGATTTTTACATTGATTGTCATAGGAGAGGCGTACTCCCACTTCAACATTTTTTCAGTACTTTTTGAAGGAGTGCAAAGGAAGCTCTTTTTCACCAATTAGAAGTAAAAAAAAATTCTTCACAAAAAATTATATTTTTTTATTTTACAAAATTTTGTTTATTGTCGCCACCGGGTATTGATCTTGCGACCTCACGATTGCTAGGCTAGCGCTCTACCGTAGAGCTATTCTTTGATATGAAAGTTGCCCGGCATAAAAACACCACTTTGTTACTGCGAGATATTGTTCCTTATTCGCTTCAATAAAAGTATACTTATTAAACAAGTGTAAAACGAGCACTCCAATTCAATATTGTTTTCAGTACTATTTTTACAGGTGCATAAAAAACAATTTCTCACCATTTTTTTTTATACATACAAATTTTTAAAAATTTAAAAATTAAAAAAATATTGAATTTAAACAAATTAATTAAAAATATTTGAAAAAAAAATTAATAGAATAAAAACAATTAAAAAAATATTGTTCCCGCCGGGAATCGAACCCGGGACCCTCTGTTTGGAAATGCCAAATGATACCAAACTCACTTTTTACGATAACTTTTAGAGCAATTACTCTTTAGAAGCAATATTTAAGTGGTTTTTTGGAAGTTGTTCAGAAGTAATTCTAAAAAATCTGTAAAAATATACTAACGGATACTTTGGAAGCAATGAAAGACGTGATTTTTTTAAGATGTTCAAAATAACTTTTAGAAAAGCAGTAAAAATACACTAACGGATACTTGTGAAGTATTCAATAAAGTAGTTTGTAAAGCATTACTTGCAATTTTTTTGCTGGGACATTTTTAAAAATTTTTTGAAAAAGTGATTTTTAAAAGCATTAGATGGCAATAAGTCTATAACATTTCAAACTTTCCTCGTGATTACATGAAATGCAACACTGGTCAAGTACCATCTTTCGAAACAGATGATCGTGGGTTCGATTCCCGGCGGGACCAAATTTTTTTTTATTTTATTAATTTTTTTTAATATCTCAGAAAAAAATATTGCTGACTTGGAAGCAGGTTCGTCAGGGAAAAAAATAGTGTAGCGCTTGCATTATTGTTGATATAAGGCATGATTTTTGTTCGAGATAGCTCGCGTGAAAGCACTTGTTTCGATAGCCGATATGCGCTTCTATCATAGCTCCAAATAATGGCATAAAATCACAGCTTTTAGCTATTAAATTCGGTTATCATTGTCATTCTTTCGTGCTTTGTTAGAGCGATAAAGTGTGGTAAACGAAACTCTATTGCCTTTTTTAACACACTACTGCAAGCTATAAATTCTCAGAAGCAGTAAACGAAGCAGAAAAGAAGCACTAATCATTTTTACTCAATTTTACCGCTTCCGAATTTCTGCTGCGATTTATAATTAATTTGTTTAAATTCAATATTTTTTAATTGCTTTTTATGCACCTGTGAAAATAGTGCTGAAAACAACCCAGCAAAATCTTTCATTACCCAATAAGTGGTTATATAATGAAACTAAGATTTTGTACTACTTATAATTTGGCGTCAGTAGTAGTTATTTTTGTTAGGCAAAGCCGTTTTTATAAGCAATCTAGCTTACGCGCGAATACTTATTTATTTATAAAGATAATGTGAATTTGGTAACTACTTATTTTTTAACCGCTAGTAAGTACAAAAGTAAGTCGTATTATTTAACAACTTGTTACCACTTATTTTTTAACTGTGTATAAGCACACGAATAACTACTTATTTTGGTAACTACTTATTTTATATACTTTTGTAATGCAGCGGGTAAGCGGGTGCACAAATTTAGTGAGTTTTTTCATGCAGCGAATATGGACAACTACTTACAAAAACGACCTTATCGAACAAAAATAATGAGTTTTAACACCGAACTATAAGCAGTAGACCCTAATTCTACTGCTTATTATTTAGATATTAGTAATGAGCACCCATTACTGAGATTTTGCTGGGATGCTAAAATGCACTTTTTCGTTGATTTTATTTCTATTTGTCTTCATATTTTTTGTCCCGTCCATTAAAAGGGTAACGTACCTTACCGAAACTCGTACCGCTTTCGGCAATATGATTCAAATTATCTTTATTGTAGCGCATCTTGTAGTCTGCATACCCGACTTTAATGTTCTTATTTGTTTTTTTTTTTTTTTTTTTTTGTTATTATTGTGAAGTCATAGAACTTTTTGTAGACATTTTTATGCATTTACATCTCGTTTAATATAAATTTTCTACTTCGTTTTATGAAAAAGAACGCATTAATGCAAAGTCACAAATATAACAAATGCATATGCAAAAATTATAAAAATATAACATCAAATGGTAAATATGAGGCATTTAAGACCAACCTTCTAGCTTAATAAAAAGAATAAACTTACAGTTAGTATTTACTTTATAAGAAAACAACAAAGACTACATTTTTGATTTTATCACATATTTGGCATGGTTAAACGTTAAGATATATGCAAATATATGAGATCATGTATGGTCATACATTTAACTATGCATGGACGTATATGATCGCTTATGCCTATGCATGATCATGTACAAGTGAATGTATGATCATGTATGTTCATATATATTTCGATTTTCACATGGTATTGTTAAAATTTTTTTGATGTTAGTCTAATTGAGTTGTGCTTACATTTGTTTATTTGTATCGCAGTCAATTTGAGTAGATCATTATTAATTATTAAACTATAAAGGCATGACTACTGAAGATGGGTCTGTAGCGGGACCTGAAAATACGTAATCTATCCTGCTGGCCTTATCGAAATTTTTAAATTTTTCTTCTCTGTAGTTTACTAGTGTGTTCTCAAATCAAACAAAAAGACTTTCATTAAAAAAAATTTTTTAAGATTTCTTGATTTCTTTTCACTTCAATGGCGTACAAATGTCGTGTTGGGGACTTTTAGATAATTCAATAATTCAGTCATCAGTAATAATCCAATTTCTAAAAGAGAATCAAAAAATTTGTTTTTGTTTGGCGAATTATGTCTGGATTTTTTTTTAATTCGCGCGAATTATCACTTTATTTTTGATTCGCTAATTAAAATTTTATCGTTATGATTCGCGAATCAATTTTGGTCAATAATATGTCTGCAAGATATAAACTTTCTCTGAATAGACTGATCTAACAATCATTTTCAATACGAAATTAAATTTAGTAGTAAATAGATCTATGTTTTAAATTTTAATGCAGTCTTTGACATCAATTCACGAATCAATATATGAAAATTTAATTCACGAATCATAAAATATGGAAATAACCCACGCGAATTTACTTTACAATTCTTTGATTCGAGAATTTATACTACTACTACTACTACTTCTTTCAATGCTTCACAAGTATCTGTTAGTCTATTTTTACTGCTTTTTTAGAAGTTATTCTGAACAACTTCAAAAAATTACTTTTTTCATTGCTTCCAAAGTATCCGTTAGTATATTTTTACAGATTTTTTAGAATTACTTCTCAACAACATCCAAAAAATCACTTAAGTATTGCTTCTAAAGAGTAATTGCTCTAAAAGTGATAGTAAAAAGTGATTTTGGTATCATTTTGCATTTCCAAACAGAGGGTCCCGGGTTCGATTCCCGGCGGGACCAATATTTTTTTATTTTTTTTTATTCTATTAATATTTTTGTTAAATATTTATAATTAATGTGTTTAAATTTAATATTTTTTTAATTTAAAAATTTTTTAAAATATGTATGTATATATAAAAAAATGGTGAGAAATTGCTTTTTATGCACCTGTAAAAATAGACAAATATTGAATTGGAGTGCACCTTTTACACTTGTTTAATAAGTACTTTTATTGAAGAGAATAAGTAACAATATCTCGCAGTAACGAAGTGGTGTTAACTGGCATACAAATTTTCATATCAAAGAATAGCTCAGCGGTAGAGTGCTAGACTAGCAATCGTGAGGTCGTAAGTTCGATACCCAGTGGCGGCAATAGAAAACTTTTGTAAAATAAAAAAAAATAAATATATAATTTTTTTTTTGTGAAGAATTTTTTTTAACTTCTAATTGGTGAAAAGGAGTTTCCTTTGCACTCGTTCAAAAAGTAGTGAAAAAATGTTGATGTGGGAGTACTCCTCTCCTATGACAATTCAATGTTAAAATCATTAGTGTTTATGTTAAAAAAGAAGTACATCTAGATCATCAATTGTAGTGCTTTTTCTACTGCTTCGGCATCTCTTTTTTTGCTGGGATATTAACCAGATCCACCATTTTAAGGATCTAATAATATATTAGAATATATAATTCTATTAACTCATATATGATTTGATCCGGAAAATGGTGGATTTGGTTAAAATAATTTTATGTTATAAAATATGTTTTGATATAATTATATAGAATTATATATTTCACAATACTTGACGAGATATAATTGTATACAATAATAAATGATTATATAAAAATCGTTTTTACTTGGGTCATTAACTTCTTAAATAATTACTCATTATCAACGGTGGCCTGTGGCTTAATGGCAGTGTATGTGACGTAAAATCAGCCCTGCTGCCCTCCAATAAATTTTTTTTTATCATTTAAATGTAATAATATCATATTGTATTAACCTATATCCAATTTGATCGGGATAAAACCCAGATATAAGTTGATCATTGGATATAATTTTGGGTCCTTGTATATCCGATTCGATTTTTCGGACGAAATTGTGTCCACTTACATATTATATAAACTTTTTTACTCGGGTAGTTTTATAAATTATTTTATCTAATTTTATTTAATTTAATCCAATTGAACAAAACCAATTTTAATATCTAATTGGATATTGCTGAAAAATAATTTTAAACCGGGCTTTTTTAGGGGTGTTTACACCGATGAATACAAACTAAAGCTAAATTTAATCTTTTCTACTTGTCTTTATTTTAAATTATAGTATAAGAAAGTATTGTTTTAAATTTTTTTTAAATAAAACCAACAAAACTGTATGCAATTTTATTTTATAACTGAACCAAAATTATAGAAAAACCAACAACTTCTTTGAAAATTAAACTTTATGAGGAATCTTCTACTCTGCATACACAACCTTATATTTATTCCTATCATTTCTTTACTAAAAAAAACGAACTTCATATGCTGTATCCAAAAGAATATAAAATGAAAATATATACTACACTAGCCTGCAAGGTTTTTGCTTAGACTTTTATTGAAACTTAGTTAGGAGAATATCCTGGTGAAGAAAAATTGCAGTTTTTGAAAAAAAAGTACTTATTTTAATATTTCATAATAAGGAAATAATTGGCCTCAAACAAGAATAAATAAATAATTTCATTGTAGAATTAAAAAGGTCGAAAAACTAGTTTTATTTTTAAATTTAAAAATAAAAATTAAACAAACTTATGTTGAAACTTATTTACAGTATTTGGGTCTCCTAAGCAAAGATTTTCCATAAACAAACAAAATAATTTTATTACACAAAAATTTTTCTTTACTTATAAAATATAAAATTTATGGCTTTAGCCGGATTTGAACTTAGAATCTACGGGCTACAAACCTTTTTTCAACAAACCGTCATCATAAAATATAAAATCAGGGCTCTACCAGTGCATTGATTTTATACCGTTGGCAACTTTTGTTAGTACTGAATGACCACTTTTTGAAAGCGTTTACGTAGCACTCTAAGCTATTTTTTTGCACGTGATTTTGTTTTGTAAACGACCGAAATTTTTGTTAAACAAATACTAGCAAGATGCTTTTTCAAACGCTGGCAAAGCGCTCCAAATGGCTATTCTGCCAGTAATTTACTTTTAACTCCGCGATTGCCCAGTGGTATGCCCGTACTTGGTTTAGATTAATTGAGTTTAATAAAAAATGTTTTAAAATCAACAAATTTTATTTTAAGCCAAAAAGCAGGAAAAAAATTTTGTTTAAGTAAAAAATTTTTCTGTTCAGCCAACAGACTTATTATTTTGAGTGTACGAATATAGCTTAAGCAAATCTGAATGCTCTAAAGGCTATGAAAAATACAAATTTTTAAGCGATTCTAAAATTAAACTGAACATTTCTTGACATGATTATTCTCAAATTAAAGTCAATTTTGTGTAGAATTCAAATGCATAAAAATGAAAGAATTTGAAGTCATCGTCCGTCACATTGAGTCATTAATAGGGTATTCAATTAATCGGCTTTTTATTTTAATCGATTAATCGTGCAAATAATTATCAGGGTTTTTTTTCTTAACCGGTTAATCGAACAAAATTTTAAAATTAATCGATTAGTCGAAAAAATTTTATGTAAAATAATACACATACACTTGTTGTGTTTTTAATAATTTTATTTAGAAAAGGAACAAAAATAAATTCAGTAACTCTTCTGAAATTCATAAAAATAAAAAAATGTAATAATTGAGAACAGATTTTGTCATTATTTTTATTTTTTCTGTCCCCTCTTTCAGATATTAAAATTTTATCCAAATTGGGGAGAACCACACCGCAATGAGTTAAAGAGTTAAAGAAGAATATAAGATCCCGTACATTAATTTGTATCTCTTTCGTATGCATTGAATACATAAAAAACGTAAATGTATAGAGGAATTCTGTTGAGAATTGATTTTCCCTTTACGTCTCCGTACCTCCCTTTATTTTATTTTATTTTATTTTATTAATTCAGTGTGCTAACTAAACAAGTTTTATTACATTGAGCATTAATTATAATTTATAATTCTAATAATCATTAATTACAATAATTACTAATGCTTTCATTTAATATCAACGTTTAAATAGTCGTAAAAAATAATTAAAAATTTATTATACGGAAATAGATACTACTACTTTACTAGATAATTACAACAACAGGGTAGTAATTTGGAAGATGACAAAGCAAACTGTGATAATTTTATGTTGTTTTTGTTTTTTGTTTGGGATTTAAGATGATTATTGACGCTCCTACTTAAAACATGAAATTCTCATTGAGTTGAAGCTAACAAAGATTTCTAGAAATTTTAAAAGGTCGTCCCTTAATTATTTTCTTAGGCCAGAATGAAATTCGCCAGAATGAATGAAATTTTTGAAAAAAATTTTGAGTTTTTAACACATTTACTTTAATAAAAAATTTATATTTTTTAAACATTTCTGTAATTTTCTACCAATTTCGATTAATCGTAAGAAATTATTCGAATTATTCGTTATTCGAAATTTGGAAATTTTAAATTATTATAGCAATTTTTGAGAAAAATTGTTCGATTAATCAAATAACGATTAACCGATTGAATACCGACCTTATCGCCGTCAACCAATATATGTTATTTAACACAGAGAAATAGAAAAAATCAGTTTTGTTTTAAATTGTGATTCAAGATCATGAAAATTTTTGCAAATGAATAGAAAAATTGTAAATTTTATTTTTAATTATGAAGAATACACAGAAAAAGTTATTAGACACTGCACAGAGGAATATTTGACCCGAAAAGCTGGCCAAAAAGGCAAAAATTAATTTAAAGGAATCTAAGAAATAAAACTGAATAGGTGACTAAATTCTGCATTATATTGCAAATTTTCAAGATATTAAGTTGAGATTTGTTGTTCCGGGACACTGTTAAAGTCAGGATAGTTAAAAAAAGTTCACCCGTTTTTATAGATTTTTTTCAGTTTTAAAAGGTTTATATGATATTTTTTTTTTCATTTTTTCAATGAAAGACTTGATTAATGCTATTTTCAGCAATTTTTAAAAAATTTTATCTTAAATATTTATGTTCGTTTAAAAATTTAAAAAACATTTTTTTACACACTTTTTTTGCAAAAAAAAAGAAGATTTTTAGAAACCAAGTTAGTGAGTGTAGTAAAAATGTTATATATCAAAATAAAAATGGAAATCTCTTATTTTAAACAAAAGTTTGCGCAAGTTTGCGCTATTATTTTTGGTGATTTTTTTGAAAATTTCATCTTTTGTCAATTTTTGCTCATCAGACAATTTTTCTCATATTTATTTTGGGAGTCATAAACATAATGATGCGGCCAAATTAATAATGGATATAACGAGACCTCCTAGAAAAGCAAGAATTTGCAAGCAATCTTTAACAACTTCTGAGGTCAACCCGGTACGAAAAACCAATATGAAATTATATTGCTAAAAAATGATAAAAAAAGATGCCATAACCCTAACTAAAACTTTATCGAAAATAAAGCTTCACTCTCTTCTCGACCGATAATGTAAATACCTTGATGAGATTTTACTGCAGTTGGACTATGTAGAACCTCATTTTCTGGAACTTATAAGTAAATAGGGTTGTAATAGTTCGCACCAATCATCGTATATGGAAAAATTTGAAAATAAAAAGGATAGTGACGCTAGTATATTCCGAAGCTCTTGTGTGCCTTCAATTTATTACAAATGCTAATGGAAAATAAAAACGGTACACTTAAAAAGTTTGGTGGTAGAATCTACTAAAAAAGACAGTTAAAACAAAGGTATATGCAGTTAAAAAGGCGACAGAGGCATTTACTTTTAAAATAACTAAATAAATAAAAACTTTGTTATTTTTAACTGTTTAAAAATAACTAACAAATGCGTTAAAAAATAACTAACGATGTCGTAAAATTAAGTCAAATGTTTTTGTTACAAAAATTTTAAAACGACTGATTAAATGGGTAAAATCGACTGGTTTTTTTACAGTTAATGCTTTTGGTATTATAAACGCATATTTCAATATAAAAAGAATTTTTGCTTTCGATTACAAAAATAATCGTAATTACTTCAGCCTACTTAAAATTTTTTGCCAATTATGTTGCTTTTATGCATTTGATATACAGTACAAGTTTTTGATTTTTATTTGCAAACTAGAAATATATCAATAATAACAAATATAAACAAGAATTTTTAACGAAATTTTTTATTTTTTAAATAACTAACAAAAAGAACTGTTTACTATTAAAGTACTGTTTTGATTCTAGTTCATTATGATATTAAAAATAACTGCTTTAAACAACTGTTACGAAATTACAGTACCTTTCGTTAGTTGTTTCCTTAAATAACTGTCATAACAGTTGCTTTTCATTTTTCCATAGAAAAACAACAGTAATTACAGTTAAAATCAACAATTATTGATTACTATACAAACAACTGTTATGTAGTAACTGTTAAATTTTTTGAGTGTATGGTAAAATCCAACACCATCCTCAACTAGGTGGTGTAGACCAATCCGCATTCCGAATTTTAGTTTTGGAAAAATCTTGACTAGTTTTGGAAAAATCTTGACATGTCAAAATTTTAATTTTAGTTCCAAATATTTCCACTAGGGGGCGTTGCAAAATCACAAAATAATCTAAAATACTTTCCTTATATGTATCTTCCAACTCTGGTCCATAAAGGATTAAAATACAAAATAATAAAAAAAAAAATTGGAAACTCTCATTCTTCTGCGGAGTACGAGAGGGAAGGGGGTCAAAATCAACTCGAACCCTTCAAAAATCCGCCACTGGATTCTTTTTATCAAACTAAACCTAAATATATCAAAATCCCCAAAGCTTTAGTTCAAAAAAACACATTTAATAATTTTGACCAGCTTTTCGGGTCAAATACTGCTCTGTGCACTGGCTGAATGGAATGCATTTTCTGAACAGCTACACTTTCAACAAAATTCATCACATTCTAATTGTAAATATATCTTATTTAAGTTGCAACTTAAATGAAAAACTTTATATGGGAACTAAATCCACATTAATAGATTTATTGATTTTTTTAAAATAATTTTCTAAATTTATTTGACATAATTAAATTTAGAGGGCCAAATTGCTTCAAAAATGTTTTATTAGAAGTCTGTGTACCTAAATAAAAAAAAAATTGATTTCTGTAGAGTAGTGTTTTCATCCTCATTTCCAATGGAACAAACATTTCCATCTTGCCTTTAAGCCACTTTGCAACATTAGAACGTGACCCCAGTATTTTTTTTTACATTATTTGTTGTTGTGAAAATGTTGCATCTTGAAATATTTATTACAGCATCACTTGCATATTTTTCTATTTCAATGTTGGTTTTGTTTGTTATTTCTGTAAACTTTGTAAAGTATCTTGCAAAAACAGTAAAAATAACAACATTTTGAAGGGCTTAAGCAATCATCATAGTTGATCTTAAAGTAACATTTTATTTTTAACTTTATGTGCTTGCAAATGTTAGAGAGTAGCTATTTATGTACATAAATATCCCAACAAAACCACACATTACCACAGAATGTATAAAGTAATGTATATTTTACACCTTACTTCATCGATGAATTTTACGATGACCCAGCAAAAAATTGTTCTCAACTACTTTCCAGCCAATTTACTTTCTAAATTGTTCGAGATGTTCCAAAAGTAATTGGGTACTTATTGCTTTGTATTTTTTTTGTAAGTAAGAGGGTAATGATAACTAATTGTTTGTGTTTTTTTTAGGTTAGAAGGTAATGAATACCCATTACTTTTAGGAAATCGCGAACAGAAGTTAGAGTTAAAATTTAATCACAGGTATTTTAATACAAATTTCAGATTTATAACTATCCCAGTATCGAAAATCATTACCAGATATGTGGTTATATAACTACATACTTGGTAATGGTAACTAGTTACTTTTGTTATAACATTTCTTGTTACCTTTATATGGCGATGTCGCGAAAAATAATGAGTTATGGTTACACACCAGCATAGAAAAAATCAAAAAATATATCGTTACCTATGTGCTTACCAGTACTGACAAAAACAATGAGTCTAAAAATAGATTTTCAAAAAAATAAATTATATAAAAAAAACATTTTTTTATTGTATTTTTTTTTTTTTTTAAATAAAATTTGCTGGTGCGGGAATCGAACCTGGGTCTACAGATTTCCAGTCAACAGCTCTACCATCTGAGCTATATCGACATGTAATATTTAATATATAAAAACACAATTGACCTGCTGCACACAAGTAAGCTTACTCGCCAACATACAAAAAATCAAAAAATATGTGGTTACCTTACTAGTGTTTAAAAAATATTGAGTCTAAAAATAGATTTCAAAAAATTTTCAAAAAAATTAAAAAATTATTTTCTATTTGAAATAATGATAAAAATAAGTCATTATCAGTAACTCATTATTATATGTTTTAAAATAATGCAGAAGGTAAGTGGGTGTCATTACTGGTACTCCAAAAAATAATGATATGTCATTACCGTTTCTACACTTGGACCTTATATAACCATATATTTTTATATATTGTCTTTTTTAAAATTAGATATCAACCATATATGCTATACATAATGAGATATGAATGATCTGTTGTCATATATAATTATAAATGATCATATATAACATAATATATGATCACATATGGTGGCATATAAGCCATATATTTTGAGATTGTATGATGTAAGATATATTTATATATGATTATATATTACATTAAATGATATAAGATATGATTATATATGATTCCATATATGGTGCACGATTAACAATATAACAATATAATTTTAGATATGGTTATATATGGTCCCACGTCAGTAATATTTTCTATGTGTTTAATATATAATTATATATAGTCACATATTACCTGAGAGACCCTACTATCGAATCCCAGCTCGGGCACAAAAAAAAATTTTTTTTTTTTACTTTTTTAACTCAATTTAATTTACTTGTAAATATTCTTTTAACAGATCTTAAAAAAATTAACCCATTTACTGCCAACAGCACCTGAAAGTTATGTTTACTGCAACTTGGGATTAATATTATTTTAATATATTATTATATATTGTCATATATAACCCGACACATAATTATATATGTGACTGAGGTACTATCATCAAATCCCAGCTCGGTCACAAAAAAATTTTTTTTTTTTACTTTTCTTAACTCAATTTGATTTACTTATAAATATTTTTTTTACAGATCTGAAAAAGGTTAAACCATTTTCTGTCAACAGCATCCGCAAATTATGTTTTCAATTAATAGTATTTTAAATATATAATTAGATATCTTAATATATAATAATTTCGTTAAAGTTCTGAATTTGAGTTCTTGCAGAGTGAAATGATTTTTTTTTCTGTAATATTTGTACATACAATTTTGGCAATATTTTAATTTTTGTACTCCTACTTTTAATACAAACAAAACAATTTATGAAAAGTGTTGGATAAGAGTATTTTTTCCAAAGGATTGCTAAGTTGTCATACATTATTTAAAATACATTTATATTACCTTTTAAATAACATGTATATATCTCTTATCCCATTATTAATTTCGCAAATACAGACTGTTGATATTTAGATTTTTGAGCCATATAAATCGGTGCCTTGACCCTTCAACAAACATTTTTTTTTTATCTTATTCACCAAAAAATATCCGTCAGTGGAAAACATTTAAGATTTTTAATTTTTGTTTTTTTGAAAGAATGTTATTAATTTATTTTTTCTAAGTCATCTATATATATAAATTTATATAATTATATATAACTCAGTAACACGAACAATGTTGTCTCATATAGTCAGTCATGTTGTATAGCAGTGTTTGGCTGAGTGAGTTAAGTGGCCGACTACAACGCCAGCAACCTGGGTTCAAATCCTGCCGACGGCATTTTTGTTTTGTTTTTTTAATGAAATAAATATTTTTTAAATAATAAATGTTTTTTTTTTTAATTTTTTGTGTTATTTTTTAAATTTTTTTAAAATTTAAATAATTCCAAATATATCATAGGATAAATTTTGATCTCAAATTATCCAATTCGATCTGCCAAAATTAGCTTATCCGTTTGCATCTAATTGGATGTAAATTAATCCCATGGGATATTTTGGGATCTATCAGGATCTTAATTTGATATTATTGGATATTATTGGATCTCCCAATTTTGAGATCTATTTGGATCTTATTTAATCCTGTAATATATTTGAAGGATTTGATTGTCCAATTTTGAGATAAACTTGGATAAGATCATATGTCGATCTATATCAAATGAGATATGACTACATATGCTAGATATAATGTTTTTTTGATCGGGAATGCAGAAGCTAAGTGGGTGTCATTACTGGTAGTCCAAAAAATAATGATATGTCATTACCGTTTCTACACTGGGATGATAAGTTAGCAGGTCTAAGAGAGTTAATAGGTTGGTAAGTAGTTGAAATCCTGTTTTTGCTAGGGGACCACTATACATCTTGGAGGTGTCAAAGTAAGTGTGGTTAAAAACTAATTTTCATAAAAGAACGAGAAAAATTTGAAGTCGAGCATGCCGACTATGTGATAAATACCCTATACCACTCTGGTTGAAATGTTTTGATCCAAAATTCGGATGCTTTGAAAGGACTTATGCCTAGTTTGTATACAAAATGATAAAAAATTGAATAAGGAAGCTTTGTTCTTGGGTGCATATGAGGCAGTGTATCAAATTTCAGCGACCGATTTTAATGATAATAAATAGGCCCTGGGCCGATATGAGACCGTTTACCAATTTTGATTGCAATATCTTAATATTTTCGATCTGTAGTGTGAGAACATGGCAATTTTTGGGGGACCTTTATACGGGTACTGGGTCTAAACATGGACCGATTCTAAACAAAATCAAAATGCTTTGCCCTTGGACCCATGTGAATCAGAGTACCAAATTTCATTAATATATCTTTGTATTTGGTACCTGAAGCGTACGAGCGAGTCAATTTTGGGGGGACTAAACAAGGACGGATTTGAACCAAAAGCAATGGGCTTCATCCTTGGGCCGATATAAGTCGGTCTTATTATACCCTGTCTACGTAGTGGTGTAGGGTATACAAATTTACTGCACCACTATGTGGCCAGATTTTTATTAAATTGGCATGCTGTGATTCGAACCTGGAATCTCCAATTGTTTGCCGAGATTTCTACCAACAAAGCTATTCTTATATATAGAATTTGATTGCTTAAAATGCAAATGATTTTGTGCGTGATATCAAAAAATATATACCTTACCCTCATGCTTACAAAAAAACACAAAGTAATGTATCAAGTGAAAATAGATTTTCAAAAGTGTCATATTTTAATTATTATTTTATATTTATAAATCATGAATTATATAATTAGCCAACGGTAAGTTATTATTTTATGTGCTATAATAATGCAAAAGGTAATTAGTTATCACTACATGGTAATTCAGGTAAAGTTCAAAAAGTTTTTTTTTTCTGGAATTTTGTAACTCTTAAAGCGGAATTATGAACCCAAAAGATTTTTGAAATTTTTTTCAGATTTTTTGAATGTGGGTATAGGGCTGAAATACATTTAATTGAAAAATAAGCTTATGAAACATAATATTTATTTGGAAAATAAACAAAAATCTTATCTATTTAATAGATAAAATTCTCAAAAATTCCCAAAAAAAACTTTTGGGCCATCAATACGCATTAATATTCCACTTTAGGAGTTGCAAAAATCCCAAAGAAATATTTTTGGTGTAACGGCCTGTTGTATATATCACGCACTTATTACCAAAGTTTTGCTGGGATGTACGTTCGGCTTGGTAAATTTTAACAATCAATAAAATGTTAAAGCTTATTTTTATTTGTTTTAAAATATTAAACTAAAAAGAAATTAAAACTTTCGCATCTTCTATTTAGTGGAATTGAACTTTGTAGTAGTTAAGCAGTTTATAGTCTCAATTAAAATACTTTCTGACTGTCAGTTCAGAAAGTGGCAGTTGTACAAAAAATAAAGCATTGGCATACCACTGGGTAACCGTGCTTATAGTACGAATACACTTAAAATAATACGTCAGTAGAAAAATCTGTGAAACCGGTTTCAAATCGATTTGACTAATTCTTAACAAATTTTTAGTTGAAACACTGATTTAAACAAAGATTATAGTTATATTCATTTAACATAATACTAAAAAATCCTCAGTAATTTAACTTATATTGAGCGTTAATTTTCAAAATTATTCAATACTAATTTTTAAGAACCCATTCATTAAATTTAACAAAAATTGTTGTTGAAATATAATATTTTCATGTTACTGTTATTACCCGGTAGATGGCGCCACCAATGTATCCGAAGTTTTAAAGGGGGCGCTATTTCTTTCCCTGCCGATTCTTTAAAATGGCCCATATCTCGAAAACTACGAGAGATAGAGCAAAATTGATGCAAATTTCAACTACCCCTAACCGTGCTATACCCCAGCCGGGCCTTGGACCCTCGGAAATTTTTAATAAAAATTTTCCACTTCAAAAATGGACCAAATCTCGAAAACTAAGAGAGATAGAGCAAAACGGACAAAATGTTTGCTCCACGGGAGTGCCCTTATGTGCCCTCACATGATATGGACTAGGCCCGGAGAGGGTCCCGAGACCCCAAATTTGGATAAAATCTACAATTCAGTATAATTATAGATAAAACTGTAGTTTTAAAAATTCTTTACTTAAATTTAGATTTGTTAAATTTAAAAAAAAAAAGTGTTAAAATCAACAAATTTTATTTGAAGCCAGAAAACAGGAATATAATTTGTTAAAGTAACATATTTTTCTGTGCAACCAACAGACGTATTATTTTGAGTGTACAATTTAATTTTGTTTTTAATTTGAAAATGCAAGAATTTAAACATTTTGTTTATACAAAAAACTATTGCAAGTCGACATTAAATGCTTAACAAATTATACTTTAACAGAAAACAGATTTTCATTCATATTCTTAATGTTCCATAAACAAGCATACTAAAATACTTAAAAATGTAGCCCATATAGTGTTCCATGTGTGTGTGCAATAATAAAATGCAAACAAACTCGAGTGTAAAGGAAATGCAACTTTTACTACATTCCACAGGCTGAGGCAACATACATCCAGAATAAACTGAATTTTGTATATCTAACAAAAACAAATCTGCCTGCCCAGTCAGACCTAAAGGAATATCCGTTGTTGAAGCAAGAATATCCTATGGCAGGACATGGGGCATACGCATAGCAGTTACAAGGGAAGTGTGAACAAATCTCAAACTGTCTCTTTTTCTCCATAAAACGTACATATGTGTTTAACATACAGCCACAAGAAGTTTTCTAGTGGTATTTTTTGGAAACAGAGTAACAAATTCTAAATATTATCTACTTTTTTTCATCATCATGCAAAGTTATAAGCAGAAAATTGGTTATAAATTTGTGAAAAAAAAGAAAAAAAAAAAATAAAGGATCATATAGTACTCATGCATGCATGCATGCTAGAGTAAAGTGTTTTGTATGAACATATAAGTGTGGTACACTGTGGTCAAATAGTGTAGCAGAGTTTTTAAACTAATTTATATAAACTGAAATTAGTAACTTTAGGACATAAATTTAAACATTTAATTAACGGATTTAACGTAATTTAACTTAACAAATATTTCTTAACAAATATTTCTAGAAATTCTAAAAACATCGTCCCCTGATGATTTCCTTAGGCAAGAATGAAATCCGGATAGGCACGCGCCTTCAACAGATTATTTTTTACAACTTGTCATATACGTTTGGGATTTTAGCACATTTAGTTCCTTTAATGGAACTGGAGGAAGTTTGTGCATAGTTGATCATAGTTGATACAATTGGCAAATGTATGATTTTCGTTCAATTTGAGATCGTATATTATTACATTTTCTCTTCTAAACTGTTTTTCAAATGAAAGAAAGTTGATAAAATTTATTTGCAAGTAAATTACAAAGAATAAAAATTTAAAAAAATCAATAAGGGCCAGCAGGATAGAATACGTAGTGGCGGATCTCGTACAAACCCATCATCAGTATCCATATTTTTAACTAAAATTAATATAGTTTCGTGGGAATTCAGGCAATTTTCATAATAATAAACATAAAAAAAGTTACAAAAGTTATTTTTTGGAAGCGCGTAATACAAAAATTTTGTAGCGGATTGTTTGACTGTGAAAAGATAAACAAAAATGGAAGATAAACAAAAATCTAAAAATAGAATGTATGTGCCTTTGTTGATCACTTCTGAGTAAAAAACAAATAACAGAAAGCTGAATAGGAAAGAAAACAACGAATTAGTTACACTGCATTCAAGGCTTTACTTGGGTGAGATGGTTAAGCGGTCTCTCTTAAGTATACTTATGCTTCTAATATAGGAATAGGCGCATGTGTCCGAATCCTACAAATAACATTTTAGGACACAATTCTTAACCGATTTTCAAAATTCTTTTTTTGTATTTGAGTTTACAAAATTCCGCACAAACCTGTTATGGCTGATTTATGAATTTCGTTTTCTAAGTATTTTTGTTGTTTTTTCTGAATGTCGAAAAAACTCATTTTTTTAATTCTTCCTCAGGAAAAACAATGAGTGTTATTTTTGTTCGGTTTTAAGATCAAATATTACAAATTATTATATTTTTTTTTAGAGAAAAAGGTTTATTCTTCTTCTTAACCTCAAACTTGAAAAAACAACACTTTACTAGAAGAATAAAAATGCCATGTTGGCAGTCCGTCTCCAATATACACAAATTGCCTGCACTTGTACATAAAAATAATACGTCAGTGTGGCAACATTTGCGAAAAGGTGACATGGAGGAAATAAGAAGATAAACAAAAAATCTAAATGGAATGTTTGTATATTAGACCACCCAAAGTTGCAAAAGTATTTTTGTGTTCGCTCCGCCGGCAGTTTCTGATAGATTGGGCATAAAAAATAATACGTGTATAAAAATTGGATCTCTCGGGCGCATATAGGCCAGTCAGTTTGGACTTTTGACCCTAAAAATTACCTAAAAACAATTTAGAAGTTATGGCGCAAAAAACTTTGAAGTGATTTAAGGTAATTTTTAGGGTCAAAAGTTCAAACTGACTGGCCTGTATGCCCCGGAGAGATCCAATATTTGTACACATATTATTTTTAATGCCCAAACTATCGGAAACTGCCGGTGGAGAGAACAAAAAAAAAACTTTTGAAAATCTCATACATTTCATGAGTGGTCTATTGTATATGTCTGTTTGATCATTTCTGAAAGTATTTATATAGAGACAATCTTACAATAAAAATATAAACAATAATTCAATTTAATGGAAAATCGCTGATGATGCCTATCCATAGAAAAAGGCAGTAACTGGATCTAGTCTTATTTGCAAATTTAATGTGTTTATAACTTTTGAAGAAAATGTTCTTAATCTCAAACCTAAAAAATTAACATTCCATACATTTTGTATACTTTTTAACCAAAGTGTCCTAGATGTATTATGGTTTTCAACTACTCTCATAAGTATTTGGAAGATTTTTTTTTATTTTGCTGTTGTTGTTAGATGTTAAAAGTCTTATTTGGATTTGTGTAAAAATATTTTACAACATTTTTGTTTTTTTTTCAGAATACCAAAATAATACACAAAAATACATCAGGCTCAATTTGAAAATCCTTTGGCATTAGCAACTTTTTACCTTATTTTAGAAAAAAAAGAAAAAAACAGAAATGATTACACATACAAATATTTTACGAAAATTATGTGTGCATTTGATTTGTGGTTTACAAGGAAATTTTAAACTTTTCGTTAAATAAATTTTCATATATACAAAAATATCTACACATAAACTTCCATATCCCAATATGGCATGTGTTAATATTATTCCAACATTCTTTGGAGCATAATATTAAAAAATTTTATAAAATTTTTTCTAAAAATAAATTTTGTGGTTTCAGAAAAGAAAAAAGAAGAAAAAAAAAACAACTACAGGTAGAATAATCCCAAGTGTATTTTTGCCAGAATTTCACTTTTAATATTAAACTTGTGGTTAACCTAGACTTAATTGTAGACAAAAAGCAAAAATATAATGAAAAATTACAAATCATTAAAACTTTTTGTTAAACAAATTGAGACTAGTATAGATTTGTGTTGCAAGAAAGTTAATTTGAAAATATTATGTTAAATATTGTACAGAGAAAACAGATTTGTTGCTGTGGCAACTGAATTTAATGAATCTAAATGAGCAACTTTTTTGGTTGAAACTTTGGGTTGCGTTATTAAATATCGATTTACGTATGAGTAATTCTACCTTTCAGATCATAATTCCCTTTATTCTCGAATTTTTGTTGTGTCCACCGATGACTTATTCTGGCATTGAAGTTAAATTTTCAACTTCGATTGCTTCAGAGCCTCATGACAAATATTTTTGTCCCTTATACTCGTAAGTTGAAGAGTTAGTGGATTAAAATGTTCCACGAAAATGTCCCTCGTAGTGTTTTTCATAAGTTCGCTGAACACATCCTATACCAAGAAGGGAAGATTCACATGGTTTCCTATGCCGATTCACAATAACCCAGTGTAGAAACGGTAATGATATATCGACTTACTTTCTGTTTTACTATTTTAAAACATATAATAATGAGTTACTAATAACTAGTTACTTGTTCCATTATTTCAAAATAAAAAATAGTCCAATAACGACTTATTTTTGTCATTATTTGAAACAAAAATTTTTGTTCTAGATTGTTTTGTAAATTTTATTTAAATCTATTTTTAGACTCAATATTTTTTCAACACTGGTAAGGACTAAGTAACCACATAATTTTGAATTTTTTGTATGTTGCCGAGTAAGCTAACTTGTGCGTAGCAGGTCAATTCGGTTTTTATCTATCAAATATTACATCTCGAGCTAGCTCAGCTGGTAGAGCCATTGACTGGTAATCTGGAGTACCAGGTTCGATTCCCGCACGAGAAAATTTCATAAAAAAAATTTTACAATAAAAAATATTTTTTCTATAAAACCTATTTTTTCGAAAATATAGTTTTAGACTCATTATTTTTGTCAATACCGTGTAGCAGATAGGCAACGATATATTTTTTGATTTTTCGTATGCTGGTGTGTAACCATAACTCATTATTTTGTGCGGCATCGCCATACAAAAGTAATAAGAAATGTTCACTTATAGAAAGAAATCTGTAAAAATAGTAGGAAAAGCAACTAAAACTTAGTTAAAAACGATGTTGCAGAAAAAACTGCTGAAATTAGCAGATTTTTTTCCTAAACACTAATAAAATAAGAGCAGCAAAAATAAAACTGTTAAATTTACTGAATTTTAGTTATAGTAAAGCTAACTTTTAGTTAATTAAAAATGACAAATTTACTGTAAAATCTGCTGAAACTTTTGCTAAATATTTGTAGACTAAAAATAGAAAGAAAAACTGTTATATCTACAAAAATAGCAGACAAGCCTGTTAGAATCAACAGAACTGTACGTTAGAAAATTGTAAACTGCTGTTTTCAAAAGGCTTGATTTTATTTACATTTGAAAAAACTTGGAAAATTTTTAATTTTTATTATTTAGCAAAATTGTTTTGTGATTTTACCAGGTTAATTTGTTATTTGCAATTAACAAAAGTTTAACACAAATATAACTAAAATTCTGTATATTTAACAGTTTTATTTTTGCTGTTACTATGCATATCAAAAATAATCTACTAATTTTAGCAGTTTTTTTTTGCAGCATCATTTTTAACTAATTATACCCTAGACCGCTACGTGGTCAGGGTATAATAAGTTTGTGCTGATGTTTATAATAGCAAAAAATAGTATACCAATTGAATCAGAATCACGTTTCATTTCGATTTAACGATGTCCGTCTGTCCGTCCGTCTGTCTGTCCATGCACTCTATAGTTCGCAAATATTAAGATCCCAGGAAAACTTTCTACAATCGGTAGCCAACCACACCCATTCTACAACTGATTCCACTGCAACCGATTGCAAGGAACTGGTTCCGGAACCAGTTCCTGGGATCCTACACGGAAGGTGTGGGTGACGTAGAATCAGTTCCAGAACTGATTCTAGAGCAACCGGTTCCACTTTGGAGCTATAGAAGGGGTTACTTTTGGGACAATTTCAAACAAAAATAATCGGTGTTAGAATCGACAGTAGAAGGGGTTGTGAATAAAAAGTAGCTATTCTACAACCGATTCTTTGGAACAGAAAATTTTCCTAGGATATTTCGATGAAATTTGGTACACCAACCTATATCGACCTAGTGTAGGGTGACCATTTTTTTCTGACTTCAAATCAGTACAAATTTTAAAAAATATTATCATAAAAAATATGATTATGCAGCCAACCTAATTTGTTGTCAACCGAATGGTTTGGTTGAGGCAACAAACATTTACGGTTAACTATCATACCATCCTAAAAAACCGTACACATTTCTGCCTATTCAGACCCCAAGATAAAAAGTTTTTTCCATGAAAAAAATTCAGTTTTTTAAGTACAGGAAACGGACCCATTATTCAGAATTTTAATGATATGTTACCAGTCAAATAACTGTTGTATCAACTGAATTTATATTATCGCAATGGAACCATTTGATAAATTCGGTTTTCACCACGAATCTTCTCTGTGTATGAAACTACATATTAGATTAAGAAATTTACACGTAGAAAAATCAATTTGAATGTTTTCTGGTAGAGAAAACCTCTCACATTCACAAAAATTTATCTTATAAAATAAAAACTACATCCCAGCAAAAATGTGGAAGAATGTAAAAACATTTACTGCTACCTTACTGCTACTTATACCGCTTCTAAAAATGTATAGCTTCATAAACAGCACAAATGAAAACCCTAAGCTGATTAATGTTTATATCGCTTTTTGCTGCGCTTTTCAAAAAGGCATGAAATGGGCTTTTGATTGGTTAAATATTTTTGCGGTTCTTTTATAAAAATTTTTTAAAATGCGGAAAAAAGTTATTTTAATGAAAATAATATGTTTTAAGGAAAATAAGAGGCATTTTATCTTCACGGAAAAATATGCAGGAATATTGTGCTTTTCAGAAGGCATGATTTTAAATAGTTGATAAGCTTTATAATATGCACTTCCGAGAAGGCAAGTATTATCGACATTTTAAAAGAAAAACAGGAGCACTAATTAAAAGCGGTGAATATATATTTTTCAGATCTCGAAAGAAGTGCTTTCACGCGAGCTATCTCGAACAAAAATCAGGTATGATATCATCAATAATGCAATCGCTTCACTGCTCAACTTTCTCTGATAAAACTGCTTCCAAGCAAGCAGTGATTTCTGCTGGGATTGTACTTGCATTTTGGCTTTTATTACTAAAAAAATGTAACATTTTTTTAAATGCCAAAAATCAGTACAATCAGTACAAATTTTCAAAAATGAGTACAAATCAGTACACGAGTTTGTCATCAGTACACGTGACCACAAATCAGTACATGTATTGAATGGTCACCCTAACCTAGTGCCCATATAAGGGTCCATCCTATCCAAAGGGTCGCAAATACGAAGATATTTCAATGAAATTTGGTTCGCTGACTCACACGGTCCAAAGACAAAGCCTGTAGATTCTAGATAGGATGTGTCCATATTTGGACCTATCGCCCATATGGACTATATTAACGATTTTCTCTTTTTTTATAATTTTATAGAAAATTTTGACTCAAGTCCTATTTTAACCCATTCAAATTTCGGATCCAAATGTTAGTTGGCTTTTAACCAGACTGATGTAGGATATTGTATAGTCGACATGCCCGACTTTAACTTTTTTACTCGTTTTTATTACTTTTAACTAAACTTTTTACAGACTCTTTTCTATTAGCATAATAATAAAAGCAACTACAATAGTTACCATTACCAGTTAGGTATGTTGTGACATAACAACTTATCTGGTAATAGTTTTCTATACTTGGAAAGATGTTCAAAAATGGGTAAATTTTAACTCCCAAGAAAATTTAGGGCCAGACGTAAACTTTTAAAACGCGGACACACGTGTATTCTTTTTGGTCCCTCCTGCCAGAATCAGTTGTCAGAACCTTCTTATTTTTTTTGTGTTGTACAGTGTTATCTATAATGAGATGAAATCAAAACCCTGATATAATCGATTCAATTTATATATCTGATTTTATATAATTTTATTTGATTCTATGCAATTATACAGAACCAATTTAAGTATCTATTTGGACCTGTTTCAAAAATAATTTTTAACCGGCGGTATATTTTTTTACAACAAATAATTATAGAGGCGGAATCCTTATTTATTTGTCTTTCAAAATAGAAGCGAAAACTAAAAATCTGGTCGAAACTGCACAAGTTATCCCCAATTCCCCAGGTCATTAGTTCGTAAAAAAACCACTTGTGTATGAAATTCAAGAGCAATATTTTTGTTTTCTTCGAAATTTTTAATAATAAATATTGTTTTTGTTTCTAAGGCTCAAGAAAACATATATGAATTTTGTCTCTCTAGGAGACAACCGTAACCCCTGCTTAAAAATTGGCAAAAGTTGTACATTTTTTCAGAGCATTTTCAAAACTCCAATTTCAGCTTTTGAAATTTTTTTTAAACAAATTTTAAAATAGGAGAATTGCACTCCTACCAATTAAAAATTGTACACACAGAGAAAAAATATGCCATTTTACAACTGAAATTCGGTCACATCTACTAATGGTGCAACTGAAAATTGGTTATCACAACAAAATTCGGTTTATACAACTGAATTTTAATTGCAATTCCCAAAATATTTAGGAATCACATACCAATATGGTTTCACCAACCGGATTTATTGGTTGTAGCAACCAAAATAGGCTTATCAATTCGGTTGGCAATTTTTTTCCTGTGTGTAAATATTAAAATATTTTGTATGCAAAGACCGCTGCAAATGTATTTAAAACCAAATTAAATTTCACTTGAAAACAGGCCCACTAACATTTCAATAAATTCAACTCCCATTTTCTTTTGTTTTTCATTTTCACTGTTAGTATAATGAACCACAAATTAGCCAAAACAACTAACAAAAATTACATAAATACATTATTGTTGGTATATATTTTAAAAAACAAAATGTCTGAATAAAATGAATGTTACGAATTATCGGTGATTTTTTATGTTGTTTGTTTTTTGTAATAACTTACGAATGTAGTCAAAATTTACATTTCTTTTACAAATGGATGTTATTTTCATTTAAAACAACAGAACTGAAATACTGCTAACACAACTAATAAATTTTGACTGCAGAAGTACACATATCCCTCTCCCTTATAGAGTCTATTTAATTTCAACGAATTTGAAGAAAAATGCTATTTTTTTGTCAAAATTTGGTCGAAAGGCTAGAAGTTGTTCAATATTGCTTACTTCCAATTAACAAACTTACCCCTCAATTCATAAATGCTTTGTAAAGTTATAGCAGGTTTACAAAACGTTATTTTCATACAAAATTTGTTTAATAAACATCCTATAAATTTACAAAGCGTTTATGTATTTAGGGGAAAGTATTTCACCCTTGAGAATTTGAGCTATATTCAGAAAATTTTATAAAAATCGAATTACGTCTCATGATTTCCTCCCAGGTCAAATGTAAAATTTTTTGATAATTTGGGTTTTTCATAAACGTATTAAAATATTTTGTTAGTTTTCACGGATTTTGATGAACTACATATTTCCGAAAGTCTGAAATTGATATTTTTAATGAAAAAATAAGTGTTTTATAAATTCTGTCTACCTCATTTATTATGCCAATTTCATTAAAATCTTTTAAATTAGTAGTAAGCCCAATCTGTTTGTAGCAATTTCTTGTAAGTGTACTCGAAAAACATTTTTTTAAAAATATTTTCTTCATTCTTTTATAAACCATATTTAAAAGTTTCTTTAAATTTTTAAATACTATTCTTACATTTAATTGCCTATTATCTGTTCCTTAATCTTGTTTATTCTCTTCTATTTCAATTCCTTATCAGTAGAAGTCCAATTCCATTCGTTCGTTTCCTTTATTTGTCAGTCAAAAGTTTACATATGAATTGCATACATAATTCTAATGCATGCAACTTTAATTGTGCTCTTTGTATCTTTCTATGTTTGTGTATGTTTGTACATATAACATTTTAATAAGTGTATTTGTGTTGACCCATTATCTTGTTCCCTGAAATGAAGCAGATGGTCACAATTTTTCAGAAAATGTTTACTTTAACTATTTCTGACTCACAATTCTAAATTTAGGCCCATACGAGTACGTACAGAAATACAATGCAACATGTATAAATGCTTATGTGTCTGCTATAATAGCTTTTCTAAACACTATGCTACAAAAATATTAGAATTTTTATACCCTGCACCACTAAGTGGTCACTAGACCCAGTGCTTTGAAGAATTAATTCCTTAATTCAATTTTTCAATTCTGAATTAAAAATTCGATGAATTAATTCACAAAGCACCATATATTGAATGGAATTAATTCATATTTGTTTTCGCTCGATTTATTTTGTTACGAATTAATTCAATTGTTATAGTTCTTTTTATTAAATCAAATGAATTAATTCACTGGTGAACGCGTTCAATATTATAAAACGAATGGCAAAAAAGTGAATTAATTCCTTACTGAATTAATTCACCACTGAATTCACTCAATTTCATTTTCATTCAGTGAATTAAATAAAAATAAAATGACATTCAGTGAATTAAAAAAAATAAAATTACGTTCAGTGAATTAAAAAAAAAAAACAAAATTATGTTCAGTGAATTAAAAAAAAAAAAATACGTTCATTGAACTCAAAGCCTGTTTTCAGCCGTTCAGTACAAGAAAACATTTATTTACAAATAAAATTTACAACTAAGCAATTTTACAGCATTTGCTAGTGAAAATAAACAAATTACATATATATTAAGTGTTAGAGAAACTCGATGCACTTTATCAACGATGCTTTAGATGCTTCACTATGACGTATTTCATTTATACATTTTTACAATACAATGTTTTTTTCTACTGAACGGCAGAACCGAAAAATAATTCACTGAACGTAATTTAATTTTTTTTAATTCACTGAATGTAATTTTATTTTTTTTTTAATTAACTGAATGTAATTTTATTTTTTTTTAATTCACTGAATGAAAATAAAATTGAATGAATTAAGTGGTGAATTGATTCACTAAGGAATTAATTCACTTTTTTTCCGTTCGATTTATAAAATTGAACGCATTCACCAGTGAATTAATTCATTTGATTTAATAAAGAGAACTATTACAATGGAATTAATTTTTTGAATTTATTGTTTGATGAACGCGTTCAGTTGAATGAATTCAGTGAATTACTTAAGAAAAGGAATTCATTCAATTCTAAAGAAAATTGAATTCGATTGGTAGTGAATTCATTCAAAAAAGAATTAATTCTTCAAAGTTCTGACTAGACCGTATCACAAAAAAAAGTTCATCGTACACCAGCGAATCTAAACTATTTTTGGAAGGCAGTTTAAAAAAAAAAATTTTTTTTTTGCCACAAAATTTTCTGCGGATTTTACAGTACAATTAGTTATTTTCAACTAACGAAAAGTTAACTTAAATACAACTTAAATTCTGTAAATTTAACAGTTTTAATTTTGCTGTTCTTATTTTATTAGTATTTAGCAAAAAAATCTGCTAGTTTCGGCAGTTTTTTCTGCAGCATTATTTTTAACTAATTTTTAGTAACTTTTTCTGCTATTTTTAGAGATTTATTTCTATGAGTGTACGGATTTTTCAGCCGATATGTGAAAATACAAATTAAACACAAAACAACGTAAACAATAATGGTCCATAACTTTATTCCTTATTTTTTTAGAGTAGTAGGAAAAAACTTTATAAAATTTGTAAGTTTGAATTTAAATTTATTTGAATAAATTTTTTATCATTAAAAAATTTCATTCACACATATTCACAGTAAGAAATAATAAATCGTTTTAAATTAAGCCATCCAAATTTTTTTTAACTTTTTAGAAACTTGCACTAGAAATTATTTTAAAACCTCACTTAGATTTTAAAGTTTACATAAAGAAATGCCTCCATAGTAGTATACTAATTTATTTTTTTGAGTGTGATAATGATTTTTTTTTTCATAAATTTGTATAGTTCAGAAGTTGCAATGTCTAATTATATGTGCTTAATCCAATAATGAATGAAGTTATATTAATTTGTAGTGACAAACAAAATACATCGGGAGAATTTCGTTCGAATATCTGCAGATTATATTATTATTACAAAAAATTCAAAATCGACTTTTTGATCGATTATGATGCACCGTATCAAAATACATATTCCTGCAAGATTTTACACTCCTACGACTAAACACGATTTTATTAACAAAATTCGAAACAGGCCCAAGTGTAAGCGCAAACAATTTTAAAAAGTTTTTTGCTTCTGCTGTACAATTTTTTAAATCTAACTTATGGCTTTTTTGATTTCATATGACGATATGTATATATATTTTTTTTTAATTAGTATTCATTTCTACATACCCAGCAAGCATGGCAATACGAAGAAGATTCCCCGATCATATTGTCAGGAAGAAAACATTTATTGCCGGCAATATCAATTTCGTATTGCGGAAGTTTCTTCCGTCGGGAATAACTGTTACCCGAAAGCAATACTTTCAGGCAACACGAAAGCAATACCCCAGGAAGATAAATCGGCGATATCGCTAAGTTATCATCTGGAAGATAAAAAGGTGATATCGCCAAATAAACTCCCCGGTACAATATAAAGGTTTTAATTTTTAATTATTAAATTTAAATCCATTGTCCAACACATTAATTATCTTGATTTCAACGTAGCCGATTTTTTCCTCGCATTAGATCTTGATTTTTTCAAGGAATTTCTTTCCTATGTGTTTGTTGATTGTTTTTATACAAATTTTGTTTTAATTTTTTCCAAAATGACAAAGAATTTCAAACAAATTTTCTTTATCTTCCGGATGATAAGAAGGTAATATTGCCTCAATATCATCATAAAAACCTATGACAAAAAATTCAATTTTTGAATTATTTTTTTCCAAATATCACCAAATTATCTTCCAAATAATAAAAGGTAGACAATTTTAAAATACTACTTGATTATTTTCATTCAAATGAAAAATAGAAGATATCGCTTTAATAACTTCTTCGAAGATATCTTCCAAATGCTTGCAGGGTAGTCTTTGACCAAATTGTTTTTTTTTTGTCTATTGGTCTATGTAAGTATGAATTTATGCATAAGTTTTGTTTGTCTGTCGACTTATTTGTGAGCTCCTTATTTTTGATTTATATGATGTCGTTACCAGACCAACGAAACACAAAAAAAAAAAAATTAATAATAATGACAAATCTGTTTCGTTTAATTTATTTAAATGGAGAAATTTAAATAAATGCACCGATTTTAAATGAATTTGTTTATATTAATATTAATTGAATACAATTTTTATAAACAAATTTGCAAATATGTCTAAATCTCTTGTTTTGCAGGTGGTTTGGTATATGTAATTAAGTACAACCATAATAAATAAATTGTTAAACAAATTTATAACGATGTCGACAAGGGCGTTAACTTTATTAAACACACTGTCAACCAGACATTAGCATACTGGAGCAAGCAATGAGGTTTTTAGAAACGACAGCCGAACCCTGATTTCCATCACTCTAGGAAATCATAATCAGAAAAGTAAGATTGTAAACCTTTTATTAAGCCTATAGTTCCCTCACATTTTATGTTTGACTGGGAAGTTTTCCTAACAATTCTCGCTAGTTTAGAAATCAGCCTTTTTTTTACAGCAAATATTTCTGTTGGTTTTAGCAGGATAGACTGCTAAATATTTGCATTCAACTAAATTTAACTTAAATGTAACAAAATGTTTGTAGATATACGAGTTTGTTTTTGCTATTTTTAGTCTACCAATATTTAGGAAAATTTTCCACAGGTTTTGCAGTCATTTTCAATTAACTAAAATTTAATTCAAATATAACTAAATTTTTTTAAATTTAATAGCTTTATTTTTGCTATTCTTATATTACTAGTATTTGGTAAATAAATCTTATAATTTTAGCAGTTTTTTCTGTAAGGTAATTTTTAACTAATTTCTAGTAGCTTTTTCGGATTAAAATCAAATCATATAAAGTTATACTCAGAAATGTATTCAATTATTTCTTTCTTCTTAAATTTTCTTTTGATCTTATATATTTTAATTTCACCTATTTTCTGCTGCATTTTTTTTTCACAATTTCTATCCCATTGTGAGTTGTGTGGTTTAAAATGATTCCCAATTATTTGTTGTTAATGTTGTTGTATATATTTAATACCTTTATAATTGTTGTTGTTGTTTTACATGTAATAATCATAAATCAGTTTAATGTTGGTTCTATTTTCAAGCAAAAATTTTGTGTTAAATTGTTAAATTACATAAATGACGGGTAGATATTTATCACTTGAAGGGAATGTGGGAATGTCATTAGTGTTCGCTTATTTATGGGTGTGTGCGCTGTCCCTTGCTCATAATATTATATTATAAAAAAAAACTGTTTTTAATAACCTGAAATTCCTTAAAAAGCTATTAATTGTTTTTTATAAGATTGGAAAGTAAAACATTCAATTAATTTGCGATAATTGAAAACTAACAAGGAAAGTACCTCATGTGATAGTCTCCGATTTTTATGAAATTCTAATATGCTACAAAGAATGGAAATTTTAGAACAAACTGTTTCATTATTTTGGCCATCTCGGGGATTTACATAGAGAGAATTTTTTGGACAAGTTTTAATAATTTAATAAACTAATGAAGTTTTCTTCACAACGTGAATGTAAAATTTCCTAATTTTAACGAAAAAGCTTCATAGTTTTTATGACACTAGCGTTTAATGAAACCTTTTCATTGAATATATGAAATTTTTGTTAAATAAAATGAAATTTTTCATATAATTTTATGAACAATTTCATTAGTTTAATGAAAAGTTTCAATGAACGAGTTCCAGTGAAACTTCATTGATTCAATGCAGAAATTCGTTAGTATCATGCAGATAATTCTCTCAGTGTAGGGAGCAAAACAGGCGAAAGAAATTCGAAAATTTTTTTGTGCATTTTTGTCAGAAACTTTCGACATTCGATATAAAAACTGGATAATAATAGTGGCACTTACCATAAAAGAGTATTTTAAATTTTAATTCGACTTTATTTCTAAATATACAGTTTTATTCATTTCATTTACGAAAACTCTACAAAAACATTTATATTTTCAAACACTTTGATTGGTTGAAAATAAATTAACCAATCACAATACTTAAAAAACAAACCAGGTCAAACAATATGTACAATAGACCACACAAATTTGCAAAAGTATTTCTTTGTCCACCGGAAATTTCCGATAGATTGGGCATAAAAAATAATATGTGTGCAAAAATTGGATCTCTCGGGCGCATATAGGCCAGTCAGTTTGGACTTTTGACACTAAAAATGACCAAAAAACAGTTCAAAGCTTTTTTGCGCCATAACTCCTAATATAAGTGTTTTTATGCAGAATGAGAGGACACACACACTCTCTTCATACTAATCTTTGGTCTAAGTATTACTTCTCATGGCGTTTTAAGCGGATAAAATCAAAATTTGTGTTAAGACTTCATTTTAAACGGCCCTCGTTAAAATTTGGACAGAGACAGTTAGGATCGGTTATTATTTAGTTGTACAGTGAGATATGTTGTTTTTAAAAACCAATTGCATTTGCAACACAGATCTCTTATTCCACGAAAGAATGACCAAAATCGGACTTAAGTATCTATTTATTATACGTTGTGCACATGCAAATGTAGTGCTATAGAGAAGCACATACGATTAATTCCCTATATTTCTTGGTTTATCAATGGAGTAAATACCCAGCCAGAAAAATACAAACGGAAAAGCGGTGGCGTTTCACTTTAACAAGTCCTGGCAAACGAATTCCTCCTCGATTTCATAAAAAAAATTTATAAAAACTAAAAAATTTTTATGGGTTGAAAATAAAGGGTAGATATGTTCCGAAAAAATGTTAAGGTTGAAAAAATATTGGAGGTCAGTTATGCATTTGAATCCTCTAGGGGCACCTTTCAGACAGTTGGAGCGGTGGGAGCAAATTTTAAAAAATGTAATTTTTGTACGGGAGCGCCCTTATGGAGTGGTGACAGAGGGTAGGTATGTTCGGAAACAATAATGGGAGGGAAAACTAATGGGGATCGATCTTACATGGAGCAGTAAGAGCTGATTTCATAAAAAAAAAATTATAAAAATATAAAAAATTTGTATGGGGACCGCTTTAAGGGTTGAAGATAGAGGGTAGATATATTCCGAGAAAATATTGTGGTTCAAAAAATATTGGGGGTCAGTCATACATTTGACTCCTCTAGGGGCACACTTGGGACAGTTAGAGCGGTGGGAGGAAATTTTATAAAAATGTCATATTTGTATGGGAGCCCTCTTGCGGATTAGAGATAGGGGCTGGGTATGTTCGGAAAAAATGTTTAAGGCGAAAATTTAATGGGGGTCGATCTTACATTCCACCCCTCTAGGAGGCACCATGGGACCGGTAAGAGCTGATTTAAAAAAAAAAAAATATAAAAAACTAAAAAATATGTATGGGGACCGCCTTAAGGGTTAAAGATAGAGGGTAGATATGTTCCCAAAAAATGTTGAAACTAAAAAAATATTGGGGGTCAGTCATATATTTGACTTCTCTAGGGGCACCCTTACGACAGTTAAAGCGGTGAGAGTAAATTTTATCAAAATGTCATTTGTATGGGAGCTGTCTTACAGAATGGAGATAGGGGATAGGTATGTTCGGAAAAAAATTGTGAAAAAGATAAATCAATGGGGGTTGGTCTTACATTTTACCGCTCTAGGGGCGACAACAACACATAGCGACATGACGCACAAGCATAGTTTTCTACTGAAAAATTGTTAAATTTACAGCAGTATCGGATCTTTGTTATGACACGCACGTGTTAAACTCCTTGATGGAAATGCCAAAGTTACTTTCACTTTTGCTTTTAAAAAACTTAACCGATACCGAAATAAAAAAGGAAATTCGCGCCATATTTTTAAATATATATATATAAATTTTTTATTTTACTCTTTTATTTAGTTTAAACTTTGTTTTTTTTACGATTTGCCTATTTTAGCTCTTATTTTAAAGTTCTATAATTGTTTGCTAAGAAATTTTAAGTTTTGTATTTTCAACGTTTTTTAATGTTAAAGCTGTTTTAGTTTTAACAATTGATATTTCATTTATTTTAAATTACATTTTCAGTTAATTTAAACTACAAACTATTTTGAGTGTAACTGTTTACTGTAAAAAATATTGTAAGGAATTTTTCCATTGAAATATTATATTCTTAAGATATTTTATCAATAAACTCTTAATTTTTTATGACTTTAAAATACTCTAGGACTCTTCTTATCGTTTGGATTTTTAAAGATTTTTTGCGTGGAAAAGTTGTAAAGATTTTCTAAAATTTCAGATTTGTTTTTTTAATATTAAACGAGTAAAAAAGTTTAAGTCGAGCATGCCGACTATATAATACCTTACACCTAGGGTTTGTGTCCCGGGAATGCCCGGGACGGGATTTCCCGGGATTTTTTGTATTCTAGAAGTTCTAGCTAGTATATATTGCAATTTCGATAGCTTTATTTAAATTTAAAGCATTGATTTTTTTGAAATCAATTTAAAAAAAAAAATATTTAAAATAAAAAATACGATTTAAAATTTATTAAACTGAATTAGTACAATATAAAAAAAACTATTATTTAGGCCAAATTGTTTTTGAATGTCAGCTGAATTTGGTTTAGTTTTCACTAAAAATACTCGTACTTCGGGAAAAAAATGGTTTCTTTAAAACAATGATCTTTGTTCAAGTAAAGCAATATATACAACATTTCAACATCATTATTTCAGTTCCAAATATGTCCAAAAAACCTGTGCATTAAAATTTAAAAAATTAGTAATATTTTCATATTTTCAGCTGATATAAAGAATTTGAGTGTTTTTTACTTCAAATAATTTCATTTAAATTTCAATTGCTACTTCTTTATTTTAATTGTATTTTTTAAAAATTATTTATTTTTCAAATAATGCATCAGATGCTTTTTCAAATTATTTTGAATTTTTGATATGTTAATTTAAAATGCAACTATGAAAATTAAATAACCCAGCAAAGAAAAATTATCATTAATGACTCAGAAATTAGCTCCAAAAACAAACATTTTTCCACTTTTTTCTATGAGCTATTTAATAATATTATTTATGAGCGCTCCGAAATTGCTGGCTGGGAATTTATTTTAAAAAATTTCTAATCAAAAAATACCAATTAAAGTTAAAAGATTATTTAATAATATTTTATTTTCTATTTTTATAAAAAGATTTAAGCCAATTTGCCTAAACATTTGTGTGAAAAATACTCATTTTTAAACTTTTTTATAAAAATTATTCTAGTCGAATTCTTCTGAAAATCTCCATAGAAACAAAATATCTAGAAATAGAAATTTTTGGATTCCATATTTAAGAAATGTTTAAGCAAAAAAACCATCTTAGTTCTGACTATAAAACTGGTCCAACACAAGTTTGCACCCATGAACAATTCGAATATGTCCTAAAAGAAGGGCTGAAAATAAAATATCCGTGTCTTTCACTTTGTCTATATTAATTCGTTTAACCGTTTAAAACGCGAATTAATATTCAGTTATTTCTAAGAGATTTTTAAAATTATGACTGCCTTCCATATAAATATATTACCTCAATATTAATTCGCAATTTAAACTGTTAGACGAATTGATCTAGAAAAAGTGGAAGACATGGATATTTTATATTTAGCCCTGCTTTCGGAATATATTAGTAGATTTTCTCATAGGTACAACCAAAAAATGAACTTTGTCGGACGGTGTTGTAATAGTAATCGAGTTTTTCCAATACAACATATGTCGGATTTATTTATTTTCGAATGAGCGGGAATTCCCGGGATCCCGGGAAATTCAGAAAAAAATCCCGCTCTCCCGGGAAATGAAAAAGTCCGGGAAAAGAAAAAACCTACTTACACCAGTCTGATTTAAAGCCAACTAATGTTTGGATCCGAAATTTGAATGGTTTAAAACAGACGTGTGTCAAAATGTTCTATAAAATCATAAAAGAAGAGGAAATCGAAAATATAGCCCATATGGGCGATAGGTCCAAATATAGACCGATCCTATTTAGAATCAATAGGCTTTTTCCTTGAGACCATGTGAGTCAAGGAACCAAATTTCATTGAAATATCTTAGTATTTGCGACCTGTAGCGTGTAAAAAAGATAATTTTGGGGGTACCCTTATATGGGCACTAGGTCTAAACATGGGCCGCTTTCAACTAAAATCAATAGGCGTCGTCCTTGACATAAGTCGGTGTACCAAATTTCATCAAAATATCTTAATATTTGCGACCTGTAGAGTGTTCATAAGAATGCATGGACAGACAGACGGACGGACGGACATCGTTAAATCGAAATAATCTGAGCCGATCGGTATACTATAAGGTGGGTCTAAGACCAATATTTTTTGGTGTTACAAACACCAGCACAAACTTATAATACCCTGACCATGTAGTGGTGTACGGTATAAAAAGTACTAAATCGGTCGCGGGGTACTACTTTACTTTTGCAAGTGAAAAAGTACTAATACATTTTTCATCACTGGTTAGAATGTTCTAAATAAATAAAAGAAAGGAATTTATTTTTCATATATTTGTCCCTCTCTGCAAATCACAACATTTTTGACATTAATTATTCCTGTTTTGGGTTACCATTGTGGTTGCCATATGTCTAAAACAGTCGTTTTTCGATTTTTTCTGTAGGAAGAAGACCTAAGGATTTTAACTAGGGGTTTTTATAGAAAAAAGTCATCACAATCTTTGGCTTTTTATTTAGAAAACGTTCTTAGAATCCAATAGTTTTTCTATAAAAAAAATTCTTCACAATTGGCGGTATTTTCTGATATTCTGTTTTCTATAGTAAATAGGAAAGTCAGAGTTTCTGATCACTTTTTCCCATTAAAAAAGCATTAGATTTTGAGCTCTTTTTTCTAAAAAAAAAGCATCAGATTATATATATATATATATATATATATATATATATATATATTCCTCTAACTCCCATTAGAGCATAGTCCATAGATTATGGACACATTTTCTTCTTTTTCCTTTAGTAACATCGACAGGAAGAACACTTTTTCTAATGGACAAAAGGATTTTTGTATCATAAAATATCAATTTATCGCTAAATAGGTTTCGATTTGGTACCAATGCACTACCGATGTGACTGTTTGATTCACCGGACGTAGATTCCACAAGCATAGAAAGAATAATGTGAAATGAAATCTTGGAAAGACTAACAAAATTTAGCATCACCTCTCAAGCGTAGATGTTGCAAAGACATATCACAATTACTGGTCCAGCTGAGCGACTGCATATAACATAAGAACACCCTTAAGTAAAAATCTTTTGCTTTACAACTAAAGGAACTTTGCTTAAAGCAACAACTATAACATAGAGAAAAATAATAGTTTTGTAAAAAAAACTGTGATTTTCGTTGTGATACATAAATAACTAAAAAAATTTTTTTATTTATTTCTCAATTCATTAGTTAATTGGGAGTTTACATAAATACAAAAACTTAAATCTACATTATAACCTAGAGAGAACAACTCACAATATTTTTTCCTTAAAATCAACCCAATATATGTGACCTTCTCCGAGAAAAGGGACCTAGTGTGTCAAAAAACCTAGTGTGTCAAAAACTTGGGAAAATCGATATTTTCTCATTTTTATCGATTTTCCCAAGTTTTTGACACACTAGATTTTTTGAGACACTAGGTCCCTTTTCTCGGAGAAGGTCACATATACATTAAAACGATTGAAAATAAGTTAAAAAAATGACTACTCACTTTTCGCTTAAAACAATTGTATTTTGTCGTTTATTTTTAATTGTTAATTAATTAATTGGCAAAGTCGATAAAAATAATAGATTTTTCGTTTATTTGAAAATTAATTGTATTCTAACAACTGATTGTTTTTAACAGAAAATTTTGATTGAATATTTTAACTTCTACCGAAAGTCCGTATTTTGTTTATTGAATAACTGATGAATGCAAAAGTTAAAAAATATATTTATTTGCAATTTAACTACTTATTCAATTAAAACAACTTTACTGATTTACTTTTTAAACAACTGTTGAACTTTTACGGTAAAGTTATTGTGAGTGTAGTGTTTGGTAGTACTTGAAAATGAATTAATTGTCAACCATTGGCTCTGGGACAATTTTTCTTTTTTCCAAATTTTTTTTTTTTATTGTAAAATAAACAAAATTGTTTATTTGAAATTTGTCATATTTGATCTTAAACCCGAAAAAAAATAACACTCATCTTTAAAAACTTAATAAAAATAACGGATCTTCCGTAAGATTACCCGCTATAATTAAAATTTTCATCTTTTTCATCGAATCGCCCTTTAGAAAGGAACATTTAAGCAAAATCTCAGCTCTTATACCTCAAAAAATTACATACATATACAGCAATTTTTATTTTTCAACTAGTTTTAGAAGCTACTAAATTTTTAAATATGTAAGAATTCGTTTGCGGCGGTATGCTAATAGTTCAGCAAATAATTCTACAAAAATATTTTAAAGGACCCTTTTTCAGTAACTACTGACTTTGTTTTATAGAGCAGTAAATATTTACAAAGTTTGTTATCTTTGTGCAACAAAGTTGCTTTGAAACTTAACAGAAAAGCTTAAACGTTTCCTTAAAAATCCAATGAATTAAAAATAAAACTAAATACAGAAATAATAATAAATGGGGTAAAAAACATCCAGTCATACAATACATTCATGCACAATATAAAGAAGTTTCACATTTACAGTCATCATCATCATCATCAACCGTATTATCCACAGCAATGGCATCATCATTAAGTTTTTCTCTTTAATCGCCGTCGCATCGTCATCATCATCCAAAGCCTTATTAGTATCTTGTATAGAATAGTTAAGTTTGTGGTTGCACAAAGAAGCAATTTAATAGTTTATTGTATTTTTATAAAACCAAAACTTTGGCGGTGATGAAGTAAACACCTTTAGAATGGGGATTTGTTTTTTTCTTCTTTGAGCCCTCTTGTACACTAAACACTAACCTGATGGTGCATTTAACGTCAATTTTTTATTGGTTTAAACATAATGTATGAGCAACAGAGCAAAACACCAATGTAAAATTGACTATTCCAGAGACAAGGAATCAAGGAGGAATAAGACAAAACAAAAAACATTTTTATGGAAAGAAAAACTACAAAAAAAGAAGCAGCTTCGTAAAAAATTCTTGTAAAAATAATGTTGACTCAAGGTCGTTTAATGTATTTTTAAGTTGCCGCAACTTTTGTATTGCCATGATTGGTGTATTTTTTAATAGGGGTTTACTTATATATTTGGGATACACTTACAAGTGTAAAAATAACTCACAGATTTTTACTACAAAAATTTTAAAACAACTGACAAAATTGGTAAATAATACTGTTCTTTTACAGTTATAAAAAAAAAAAACAATTTTTTTCTTTCGATTACATAACGAATGTGTAATTACATATTCATTTATTACGGTTTTGTGCATTGGATGTACAGTTATGATTTGGAATTGCAAGCTAAGAATATACAAACTTTTTTTTCTTTTGAAATAACTAACAAAATAACCTTGTTATTGAAACAATACTGTTTTGATGGTTGTTTATTATAATATTTGGCCAATTGCTTTAAACAGCGGTTAGGAAATACAGTAATTTTTTTTTAGTTTTTTTTTATTAGATAACTGTGATAATAGTTTTGTATTTGTTCATATAAAAACAACTGTAATTACATTAAAAATATACAACTGCTACTAGTTATTTGCTCTAAGACAATTCTTTGCCAGTAGTTTCTTTTTCTAAACCACAGAAATGTTTGTGAAACAAATGCTGGCAAAACACTATTCGCAAATGCTGCGAAAGCTTCCCATATAAGTGTTCTGCGAGTCATTTATTTTCACGCACTACTTGATTTTTTATACCACTGGCAGTTATTGACTGGGTGGTCATATTTTTTTCCCAAAGCAGTAATATAAAAGGTACTTTGAATGAAATATTTTTCAAACAATTCTTTTTGCATGTGAAAAACATGCACACTCATACCAAAACTGTTGTATTCCCAGTAGCAAAAAATACTAGTTCAGAACTAGTTCTATAGGGTAGAGGGGATCCTTCGCCACTTTCTTTAAAGCACTGTAATTTTTTAACCCCTAATTATTTTTCAAAAATAACTTTCAAATTGAAGATTTACATATCTTGGCTTTATAAATTTTATTGTAATTATTTGCATATTTTCTATTCTTCTTTTAATGATTTTCAAAGTAACTCAAATCGGCGTAACTGCATCAAACTTGGGGGATATTCGCCAAAAGAGCTAGATACAATTTCAACAAAAAAAGTTGTTAATACAGCAAAGTCAATCCTTTAATGACTGAATAACTTAGAATAAGTTCTTTAAGATAAAAATTCAACCACGGAAACGTACGCAATTGATCAGCGCGTTAAGATTGTTGAAGCCTTTTACGAAAATAGGCGTTCAAATCAAAATGCATTTCGTGCACTTCGTGATTTTTTTGGTCAGCATAATCGACCTAATGTGTACACTAGAGTGCTCCAAGCTTGTATGGAGGAAAAATTAATTTTGAGTTTTTGACCGTGCTACCGCCTGGAAATATTTATTTGGCTGTAAAACTACGTCCCACAAAAAATTATCGGACATCGGTAAAACGTGCCGCATCAGCCCTGAACTTTGGAACACGGATTACAAGGGGGAAAATATGACATTTTGTGCATTTTCTCGAAAACATTGATATATTAAAACTAATTCGAATTAAAAGCACTAAAAAATCGTAATTTAGAGTGAATTCTCTTTGTAATAAAGCAATAAAAACTTAAATCGGTTAAAACTCAGCTGACTTATAACAATTTCCCCAGGCAACTGATTTGTCGCAGGCCATTTAATCAAGAAATTCGGGTCCAAATTTTAAAATTTATTGAAATAATCTACTACAGAAACATTTTTTATTCTATAAGTTACACGAACTCAGATAAGAATTATTTTTTTCTATTGTGTTTTGCTAACTCGTTTTAAATTAGTGCTAAAGAAGGTCGGAGTTCTTAAACACTGTTTTCAAATCTACAATTTAAAATTTTTAAAATTTTTTTAAAGAAATTTTAAAAAATCAACAATTGAACTTTAAGGTTTTATTAAGAACATATTAGAGATTAAAAACTACAAAAATTGTAGGATTTCGTTTTTTAATTTGGCTGCGACAGAGATTTTATTTGAGCGGATTTCGAGAAAACAGCGATTTTTGGCATTTATTAAGCTTTTAGGCAAATTTTTCTTTTTTCTTCTTTTAATTTCACATGATTTTGGCCGGAATATAACAACAAAAAATTAAATAGTTCGATTCTGAAATTTAGGGCAAAATATAAATACATTAAATTGCCCCTGTGTAAGGTCAGAGGTCAAATTTGAGGAGATTTTAATTTTTTTTAAATATATTAATATAACAGATATTCCTGAGCGGATATTGATGGAACTTCTTGATATTATTTATCTAGATCTAAAAATAATATTCTTAGTTTAATTTTAGAAAATTAAATACATTTAAAGCAAACCAGCGTTATTTATAGGTTAATTTTGATTTTTTTTCTAGAAAATGCTTAGTTAAAGGTTTTTATCAGGCACCGGATTTTACAAACAAAAAACTTTATTTTTAAGTTTTCATCAAGAAATAAAAAAGTATTTTGTTCAAAATAAAGTAAATTTCTAAATTATTTTTTTATAAATATTCATCCAAAATTGAAAATATATTTATCTTTATAAAAAAAAGAAAAAAAAAATTACAAATGATATTTTTATACAAATGATATTTTTTTATTTTCAACTCCAAACAAAATAAGAAAAAGAAAAAATAAAAAAAAGTTTTTGTAGAAAAAAAAGTTTCCTTACTAAGAAAAACAGTTTTTTTTTCCAAATTATTTACATTTTGCAAAATTTTGTTTCAAATTTTAAACACCTAAAAAAACTCGAAATTTTGGCGGAACGCGAAAAAAGACTTTATGGCAAAAAAAATTGTATTAAAAAACCTTATCAGCGATTTTCATTCTGCAAACAAATATACTGATGTAAGAATTTTCCTTTTTGCAATTTTTTTCCCGCGACTTTTTTCGCGATTTTTTTTAATTATCCACCAAACTTTGTTGTATGAAATGGTTATTATAGTCTCTAGATTTCATATTTAGCAAAACCAAACCTAAAAAAACGCGAAATTTTGGCAGAACGCGAAAAAACACTTTATGGTAAAAAAATTGTATTAAAAAACCTTATCAGAGATTTGCATTCTGCAAACAAATATACTAATGTAAGAATTTTCCTTTTTATAAATTTTTTTTCGCGACTTTTTCGCGATTTTTACTAGATTACATATTTAACCAAACCGCACCTAAAAAATTGCAAAATATTGGCGGAACGCGAAAAGAGACTTTATGGTAAAAAAATTGTGTTGAAAAACATCATCGGCGATATTCATTCTATAAACAAATATACTGATGTAAGAATTTTCCTTTTTGCAATTTTGTTCCTCGCGACTTTTTTTAGGTGCGGTTTTGTTAAATATAAGTCTAGAGACTATAATACCCATTTCATACAACAAAGTTTGGTGGATAATTAAAAAAAAATCGTGAAAAAAAATTGGCGGGAAAAAATTTGCAAAAAGGAAAATTCTTACATCAGTATATTTGTTTGCAAAATGAAAATCGCTTATAAGGGTTTTTAATACAATTTTTTTACCATATAGTGTTTTTTCGCGTTCCTCCAAAATTTCGCGTTTTTTAGGTGCGGTTCTGCTAAATATGAAATCTAGAGACTATAGTACCCATTTCATACCACAAAGTTTGGTGGATAATTAAAAAAAATCGCGGGAAAAAAATTTTCAAAGAGGAAAATTTTTACATCAGTATATTTGTTTGCAGTTTGAAAATCGCTGATAAGGGTTTTTAATACAATTTTTTTACCAGTGTTTTTTCGCGTTCCGCCAATATTTTGCAATTTTTTAGGTGCGGTTTTGTTAAATATGTATTCAAGAGACTATAATACCCAATTCATAGAACAAAGTTCTGTGGCTAGTTGCAAAAAACAAATATCGAAAAACAGTCGCGGAAAAAAGATTTGCAAAAACGCATTTTAGGCCAAATATTTACAGCAAAAGAAAATTTATAAAAAATATATTTATATATACATATATTTTTTTTTTAAATTGTTGAAACCATTTTTCTTTTTTTTATAACAACACAAAAAAAGTTTTAAAACAGCAAACGTTTTTTATTTTCATCATGAGGGGTATTTTTAAATAAATATTTTTTTCTTTTTGTACGTTTGAATTTTTATTTTAATACTTTTACGATAATTATATTTGATAAAAACCAAAAAATAAAAAGTTTCCGGTCCTTGGTTTTTATATCGATTTTCATGCCAAATAGCACTTTTTTACATTTTAAAAATTTGGGGTCATTTTGACCCCATGTGCCTATAAGGGTTAATTTCTAATTTTTTATTACTATGTATAAAATTTGGTGTTAACGGAGTTATTTGGACAACTTTCACCAAATTCCGCAAGAAACAACACATTGTTTTGGTATACTTTCGGAAAAATCGAAAAATTTCAAAAATTTCACTTTTGACCTTGGTAAAGAAGTGGTTAACGTTGTCGGAGTTTTACAAAATTTTCGGAAAAAAAATCTTTCGTATTAGAAATTAAAGAAATCGGAAGTGATTTTGTTACCGCTAGCAAAAAACACAAAAATTATCTAAATTATTGGCCAAAATCACACTTTTCTCTAAAATTTTCAAATTTAAAACTCCGTCACTCTTAAGTTAAAAGAGGGATATATGTAATTTTCAGTAGAATTATTCTCTAAGATATATTTCATAAACTCCTATGCGTTGACTACTTTTTTTATATTTTGTTGAACAAAACTTTAAAAAACTCAAAACTTGAGTTTTGCAAATTTATAAAAAAAACAAATCCCATCTTTGGCCATACCTGGGACTAGGTTATCATAAGCCGAGAGAGACAAAAATTTATATCTGAATATCTGTGGATCTTAGAAATGAAACTGGAGTATAACATTGTAAAGTTTTTAAAGAAATATTTTATTTTTTACGATTTTCATAATTTATCTCATTTTAACCCTACAATGGTCTGAGGAAATTGCAATTACTAAAATATTTTCACACCGATTTTGAATTTTTATACATCACCAGAAAGAGAATTTAGTCTAGATTATGATTCTATTACATTTTCCAAAAATGCAGTTATATAAGAGCCAGTATTTTCAAAAAAAGCCAAAAAAGTGATTTTTTCGCCTTGTAAATCGTATTTCAAACTTCAGGGCCGATGCGGCACGTGTTCCCGTTATCCGATCACCTTATTTTTTTTCATGGTGTATTCCTTAACCCAAATGCACATTTCTGGGGGAAGGGACGGCCTTAAATCGCAACTTGACATAATAAGGTTCACCCTACTGTGCATGTTCGACCAGTTCGTTTTGGGCTGGCGGCGTCATCGGGCCGTACTTCTTCGAAAATGAGGTAGGCCAAGCAGTTACCGTGAATGGTATTCGCTATCGCGAGACGATAACGGATTTCTTGTGGCCAGAAATTGATGATATGGACCTGGAAGATATGTGCATCCAACAGGATGGTGCCACTTGCCACACAGCCAACGAAACAATGGCTCTTTTGCGCAAGAAATTCAATGGCCGTGTAATCTCACGTCGTGGCGATGTTAATTGGCCGCCACGATCATGTGATTTGATACCGTAGGACTTATTTCTTTGGGGATATTTAAAAGAAAAAGTGTACGTCAATAAGCCAAGAACAATTCACGAGCTAAAGGATGAGATAATTCGGCACATTAACGACATTGAACCTCAATTATGTCTCAGAGTCATTGAAAATATGGACCATCGGATAGATGTATGCTACCGAAGCCGTGTGCGAGTATTTGGCCGATATTTTTTTCTAATAAAATTGTCATAGATCCTTCTATTATAATAAAAAATATTAAGGTAATTCTCTGAAAACTTTTTGTTTGATTTACTATTAACATCGTGCGTTTTGGTTGGACCAGCCTTTATTTTTTCAATAAAATGTACCTTTTTAATAAAATGTACTTTTTTAATGAAAGATACTTTAAAAAAAAATTACTTTCGTAATAAAAGCTGTGTTTGTGCGGCAAGCTCAATGTAGTTTTTTAATAAAATGTACTTTTTAATAAAAGGTACTTTTTTAACAAAATGTACTTTTTTAACAAAATGAACTTTTTTAACAAAATGATTTTTTTTTAACAAAATGCACTTTTTTAATAAAAGGTACTTTTTTACTTAAAGTTACTTTTTTACTAAAAGTTACTTTTTTTACTAAAAATTACTTTTTTACTAAAAGGTACTTCTTAATAAGAGATACTTTTTTAATAAAAGGTGCATTTCTAATAAAGGTACTTTTTTAAATAAAGGGTATTTTTTTAGTAAACGGTCCATTTTTAATAAAGGTGCTTTTTTAATGAAAGCTATTTTTTATATAAAAGTCACTTTTTATGTAAAAGGTACTTTTTTAATAAAAAGTAATTTTTTTTAATAAAAAGTAATTTTTTTTAATAAAAGGTAATTTTTTAATGAAAGGTAAAAAAAGGTACTTTTTCAATTAAAGGTATTTTCAGAACTCTAAGACTATCAGTTCACTATATATATGGGTTAAAATGGTCTTCACTTTGGTGTTGATCAAATAAAAATATTCTTGTATATTTTTATAAAAGTCAAAAAGTAAAAAAAAAAAAATATATATATCAAGAATTGCCCAAGAAAGTGTTAAATTTGTTAGCTGAACCATCCGTTGGTTGGTTGCTTTCTCCATTATACTGTATCCAAATTTAAACGAAACTGAATCCATTAATTGGAGAATTCGTTCTTAAGGGATTTTAGTATTCTATTCATGAAAATAACGCAAATCCAATTTACTGTAAATGTCGTTACAATTATAGGCCACCTTATTCCTTAACCAGCAGGAGTAATAATAAATTAATGAATGCCTAGCAAATGCATTTATGATGCTAACTTTTTTTATGTTCTTCACTTGTAAATAAAATTGCAAAACAAGAACAGCAACTACATCATCATATTTACCAACACGGTCAGTGTCAGAGTCATGATTTTTAATTGAACTACAAAATACTAGTTGCCGATTGCATTACCAAAGTCTAAAAACTCTATTTTAGGAAAAAAGTAAAAGTTAAAAACATGGCTTTAAACAGAATTACTTTACCCTAATAACACTTACTTTACTCAGTTTTTTTTTGTTTTCGCTGTTCTTCATCTACTTATAATTGCTTGGAAATTGCAACTAAAATACTTGTCCAGGTATGTGGTTTAAATATTTATGAACCTTTTGTTGCACGTTTTAATAGCCTTATAAAAACAACAGATGAGCCATAATTTTGTATCCCTAAGGAGTTACTTTGTCTGCTATCTACTTATAGCACTTATATCCATCCATAACAATCTATAAGTATAGATTGTCTAGTTGTTCATAGTTTTAGTTGGTTTTAGACAGATTTGATGATTTTTATAGAGATTGATATAGTCGTGTCGTGTCTGTTCTGTCCCCTTTGAGTATGACAAATCATTGCTCGCAGCTAGGAACTTGCTGAAAAGACTGTTGTAAATAATTGAGTTTATTACTTATTGACTGAGAACAACGCAGCAGCAGCAGCAGCAACTTTTTTAAGTGTTGATATTTTAAGTCATATCCTGAGTAAATTTTTAACAGTAATTAGTTTAATTTATGATTTGATAAATCTATTTTGAATAAACATCAAAATACATTAAATATTTAAATGAAATAAGCCTTAAGGTTGATGCGATGAATTTTTGAATTTATGAAAATAGAAAAACTGAGTTATAAGAAAGTGAAAATTTACTTGTTTTACAACTGCGGCTATTTCTTTAAGTTTGTTCTTTTACTTAAATATGTATGTATTATGGAAGTATCACAGCACTTCGACAAATGTTAACAAACTTATTTCTGTAAACCACTTAGTACCCAAAAGGAATTTCGAAATTAATTAAGATGCTTTTTAGTTAAGGTAATTTGTTAGTAAAATATCCTTTTTGAAAAACCTACTGTTTTGATAAAAGGTATTTTTTTGGTAAAAGGTACTTTTGTGATAAAAGGTACTTTTTTAAGAAAATGTACTTTTTAATAAAAGGTACTTTTTTAAAAAAAACGTACTTTTTTAATCAAATGTGCTTTTGTAATAAAATGTACTTTTGTACCAAAATGTGTTTTTTTTAATAAAAGGTACTTTTTTGATTAAAGGTACGTTTTTAATAAAAGCTACTTTTTTAATAAATATACTTTTTTAATAAGAGTTACTTTTTTAATAAAAGGTACTTTTTTAATAAGAGGTACTTTTTTAATAAAAGTTACTTTTTTAATAAAAGGTCCTTATGTAAGAAAATATACTTTTTAATGTAAAGGTCCTTTTTAAATAAAAGGTCGTTTTTCAATAAAATATCCCCTTTTCAATAAAAGGTCGCTTTTTCAATAAGAGAATCCCTTTTTAAATAAAGGGTCCGTTTTAAATAAAAGATCATTTTTAACCCTCTAACCGGCCTAAGCTTTTTTGCACAACAATTATTACCATGTTTTTCTCACGAAAAATAAACAATAATTTCTTCTACAATAGTTTTTTTCGTTGCCTACTTTAGGCGATATGGGCCAAAATAGCTTAAGGGTGAATCTCGAAAACCAGCGCATAAAAGTTAATAGGATTAAGCATAAATTATTCCTCTTACCAAGATGTAGTTGCAAAAAAAAATTACATTTTTTGTGCTGTTACTTAAGAGGATGTAGCGATTTTCGTTTTTCGCGAAATGCGAAATTGAGCGAAAACGCACCACAACTTCAATATATATTATTCAAACTTATAAGCTTTGCTACTTATACCAAATATATTCTTTTTACCAAATTTCAGAAAAATCCGTCCATTGGTTTTCAAGTTAAGGCGATGTCCTTTAAAGGTATCCTTATGGAATCCTGTGTATCCTTGCACCAAAGTAAGGAATTTTTTGAATAGCCGAAGCTTCAATCTTACTTTGTGGTCATTATCAATTATTTTAGTCGATTTAAATATGTTTTTAAGATATTTGAAAATTGCGATTGTTTTAAAATATTTAATTTTCGAAATTTTACGTAATTTTATTTTTGGCACTTTCTCACTTCAAAACCGTGCACTGTATACAAAAAAATTCTTCACAAAAAATTTTATAAATTTTGTTTTCTGTTGAAAATGCATAATTTCTTATTTTAAAGTACTCATTTTGCGCATTTCTGGTCAATTTAATATACCCCGCCTGGAGGCGGGCTTGCCGGTTAGAGGGTTAAATAAAAGGTAATTTTCAATAAAAGGTGCTATTTTGAATTTCGCAATTTTATATCGCTTGTTTTTTTTTTAAATTCAAATTAATTATTTGTTTATTCAAAATTATATGCAAATATCTTTCTTGTTTGGTTCTTAAATTTAAAATTCCTTTATAAATATTGCTGTTTGTTTGATTCCAAGTTTATGATCCCAAAAAAACAACAAATGTTTGAACAAAACGCCCATTCATTACATTTATATTCATTCTCATATTTGTTTTTCACACTATTTGTTTTTATTTGTTTTTTTTTTCCTCTATAACTTTTTTGTTGTTACCACAATTGCAATAGCTGTGTGTGTGTGAGTGTGATTTGTTGGGATGTTTTATACCCAGCTTTAATTTTAAACCATATTGGAGACTTTGTGGAGACTCAAATGTCTTTAAAATACATATCATGGGTATAAGAGAATGAAGTGAACATGATTGGTTTGGTTCATTGTGTGATGTTGCTGCTGATTGCTTTGTTGTTGTTGATGTTGTTGCTGTAATATTGTCATTTGTTGTTGGCCCTTTTGTGTTGTCATGTCACCATGGTTTTGTCGATTTGTTATATGCTGTTTGCTGTTAGTTGATGCAGTAGCATTTTTATGTTGATGTTGTTGTTGCCGTTGTAGATGTTGTTGATTTTATTGGTTTGTTATGTATTTTGTACAAGTAGTGCCAACATTTCGTTTAAATTTATATTCTTTAAAAATTTATGGTTATTGTTTTTGTTCCTTCTTTTACTGCTACTACTGCTGCTACTACTGTAGCAAACCATAGTTTAAAGTTTTTAGTTGTAGTAGTTTTTTGTTAGCGACAACAACTATTGTTATTGGTAATGTTCAGTTTATTTAAATAATGTATTGTACTTTTTGCTATATCACACCATTTATAGCTGGTGAAATTAAAAACAAATAATGATATTGAAATTCTACTGAAGATATAGTAAGAAGATAGTAAGAAATCATGACGAAAATTTTTTTGAAATTTTCTGTTAATAAAAATTTAAAAAAACCACACACTGCCGATTTTAGGGGGCGCACAGTGCTTTGATCCCATATAATGATTGGACAAAAATAGAAAGAGTGGAGCCAGAGTTTTGGAATTTGGTATACTGGCAGAGAACCCCTTAGTTAAGAAAAATTTCAATTTTTGGAAATATCAGGCCAAGGACACGCCCACCTCCCATAGGTCCAGAAATTTAAAAATATTATATTAGCTACATAAATGGACGTAAAATTACAAAAAGTCTCCATTGAGATAAACATAAAACTGGAAACGTTTGTGTCAATTTTTTATCAAAATCGAAGCAAGGGCTCTTAGTCCTGCCATATATACTTTATTCTAAAATCTTTATGAAACCAGCAAAAATTATTCGATTGCGATGAAATTTAGCACGTGAATTGACATAAGGCCAATCCATATTTGCGCCAAATAAAATCGATTCATAAAAAATGCTTCTCTTAAAAAATGCGTTTTAAACGCTTAAAATGATTTTTCTACAACAAAAAAAAATTATATAGGATTAAAATAGGAAACCATGTGAATCCTCCATTTAAGTTGTAGAGTATGTTCAGCGAAGTTATGTATAACACTACGAAGAATATTTTTGTGGAAAATTTTAAACTTCTAATTAATTAGTCTAATCAATTAAAGGGACTTTTTAGGCCCCCTTTTAAAAACGGACAAAAACGACCCGTAAGTTGAAGAGTTAGAGGGTTAAAATGTTCCGCTAAAATATTTGTCATGAAATTCTACTATAAGTCTTTTAAGACATCAGTATTGAAAATTTAACTTCAGTGCCAGTAATAAGTAACAACTTAAAATGTGTTTAAGGGTTAATTTCGTACTTATTCATAATTGGCTCTAGCATGTCCCACAAACATAGATTTTAGGGAGAAACTATGGCAATCTTCCATTTTAGTTATAGGATGTGTTCAGCGAACTTATGTAAAACACTACGAGGAACATTTTTGTGGAACATTTTTGTGGAACATTTTAACCGTCTAACTCTTCAACTTACGGGTCGTTTTTGTCCCTTTTTAAAAAGGGACCAACAAATTCCTTTTTATTGAAGAGTTAGAGGGTTAGAATGTTCCACAAAAATGTTCTTGGTAGTGGTTTTAGCGGTAATACTTTAGTGAATTTGCTCCCAAAGTTCAAAAATAGGTTTCGTTTTTTTATCAGCCTGTAATTTAATTAAAAAATTAAATATATTTAGCTTTTATTAGGTGAATGAGATATTTTTTTGATTTCTGTAAAAAAATTGGTAGATATTTCTTTTAAATATAATAAGTAAAATCTATTTCTAACAAAAAAAAAAAAAAAATAATAATATGAAAATCAATTAACAAAATTTTTTTTCAAACTTTGGTAATTTTTAGGATTTTAACCAAAATTAGGTATATTTAAGGATTTATTAATGAAATAGATGTTGTGTTTTCGCCAAATTTTATACTTTTTTTAAAAAAATAATATTACCTCAATTTTTCGAAAAAAAAAATTGTAACATTTTATTAAAATCTAAGAAAGTTGGAAACTTTTTCGTAACCCATAAAAGATGAAATTACAAAAACACATTTTTTGACACTTGGAAAAAAAATTTTTTTTTTTGGTTATTTTCTTTATTTTTTCTTACATAAAATTATAAGAGCATAACAAAAAATTTAAAATTTTTAAAATCAATTAACATAATTTTTTTAAAGTTCCATTTAACTTTTGATATTTTAAGGCTCCCAGCAAAAATATTGTAGAAATTCAAAAATTAATTTGATTTGTTAATTGTAGATTTTTTTACAATTTTATTATTTTTTGTTAATTCGAATATATTGAAATATTAAAAAAAAAATTTTTTTTTAACCATACCCAGCCAGCAATTTCGGAGCGCTCATAAATAAGATTATTAAATAGCTCATAGAAATGATTATTGTTTTTTTGAAAACACTCTTTTTTTTGTAGAAAATATGAACCCTCAGAAAACAATCCAAAAAGTTGTCTCTACAATCTAAAAAGCTGTCTCAAAATGAGGGTTAATTTTTCGGACTCAAAGAAGATTCCAAAATTATTTAAATTTTTGAGGAAAATTTCGATTTTATGCGTTCTTTTTTCTGAGTCATTTCTGAGTACACAGGCGGCTCTTTTCGACGGACCACTTTCATAGGAAAAAGTGGAAAAATGTTTATGTTTTTGGAGCTAATTTCTGAGTCATTAATGATCATCTTTGTTTGCTGGGTACCTCTAAAAATGAATTTTTACCAACTTTTTTTGTAAGATCCAAAAAATTCATCTTTTTTCATTACATTCTATGTTAAAAATTTAGCGACTTTAGCGACCTCTAGTGTAGGTAGAATGAATTATACCAGAAAGGATAATATTTACAATATTAAGTAATTTTAGTATATATACAAAAACAAATTATTTTCATCGAAATCCGCGACACAAATTTTTTTTTGATTTTTGTCTATGCGACAAAGCACTGTGGTGCGTTCGTTCAAGAGAGGGTCCGCTATTAGAATCTTTCTGTATACTGCTGTTACTTTTTAAGTCGCAAATCCATAGTTTTAAACGAATTAGGTAATAACCGTATATTACGTACACAGAAAAAATAATTAGCCTAAAATATCGAATTAAACATATGATAAAAATAAAAACTATTCTTAATCAAATATTCAATTAAATCAATTAATATTTTAATGGTATTTTAATCGTACACAATTTTTAGCACCTATCATTTGAGTAATAGGTGCAAAATCAATTAAAATTTTAACTAATATAATCGATTTTGTAATTAAAATTCGTTTTTAGTTTTTTCTGTGTAAGAATTCCATAGTGGTAGGGGCTCGGCATGTCCACATTTAATTTTTCCACTTGCTTTCCTTTCGGCCATTATCATCTCCATTGATCCAAACACATTGTCCATTAAAGAACAAAACTTGGGTAACATGTGAGCATACAATTAAATTAAAAAATTTTTCAAATATTTTTTTTGTTCGAAATTTTAACGAAATCATCATGATACTAAGTAAAATTTACATACACATAACGACTGCCTTTATTCGATATTTTTGACAATGTAAATCAGTAAACTATGACAACAAGATTGCTTTCTATAAGCTTGACACCAAAACCAAATGAGTGGGGGAATGTGCGCCAACATACATAAATTGTTTTAATTTTTTTGTTTTGTTTTGTAGGTTTAACAAAATCTATTGTTATTTCAACCTACTCATGCTATAGTAAACATTTATGTTAAATTTTGTTACAGCCTTTAACTACACCTGTTGCCAATTGTTTTATGGTATTTTGTTGCTAAGGCTGAAGAACACAGTTAAGACCATGTAAACTTCTTTACAATCATAAACTATACCAAAAGCATTCCCTGCCCTTAAAATAAAAACAGGAAGAACAATAACTTAACACACAAAAAAGTACTTGTACCATATAGTTATGTAGTCATTTTAGTACATTATATAATATATCCCAGCAAACGTTTTTATATTAATAACTCATTAGACCGTGCCTCAAAAAAAAACAGTTCGCCGTACACCGTTCAAACTAAATTATTTTTGCAAGGAGGTTTGAAAAAAAAACTTTTTTCCCGAACGTAGGGGTCGCCATTTTACATTTTTCGTTATATCTTTGGCTTTTACAGTGGGATCTTAAAGTATGATACATCGATGTTTTGCTCTCGAGGGGACCAATGTTTTGTTCTAAGGACCATTGCCCTCAATTATGCCATTCTAGTATTTACCCACCAGATCTCAGATGCTGCAACCCTAATGTACTACCCTAATGTCAGAAAATCAAAGCTCGCAAAAAATCATTACACTTTTTCTAAGGAAGTTTTTCGAGAAAGTCAGCAGAAATTCTTATTTATTTTTTTGGTTGCCGAACGTAGGGGTCGCCTTTTTAAATTTTTTTTCATTGGATTTTTCTTTTTTTTCTTGAGTCTAATACTCATGGTTTAATATTTCTTTAAAAAAATTTTAAAAAATTTAAAATTGTAGATTGGAAAACAGTGTTTAAAAATTCTGATTTTTTTGGTACTTATTTAAAACGAAGCAGCAAAACACAATATAAAAAATACTTTTTATTTGAGTTTCTTTGAACCTATAGAATAAAAAAATATTTCTGTAGTAGATTATTTCAATAAATTTCAGAATTTGGACCCAAATATGTTGATAAAGTGGTCTGCGACACATCAGTTCACGGGGATAATTGTAATAACTTCGGCTGTTTTTCAAACGATTTAAGTTTTTATTACTTTATTACAAAGACAATTCACTCCGAATCAAGATTCCTTAATGTTTTTAATTCTAATTAGTTTTAAAATATCACAGTTTTTGAGAAAATATACAAAAAGTCATATGTTTCCCTTTTAATACTTGTTCCAAATTTCAGGGCGGATGCGACACGTCTTCCGTAGACGTAGTTTTACATCCAAATAAATATTTCCAGGGTGTGGCCCGGTCAATAACTAAAAAGAAATTGTTTTTGGAGAACCCAACACTCTAAAAAATGTTTGTAAACTTACTACTATAAAATGGGTAAAGTTTTGTTTAATTTTACGAAAATTTGGTAAATATAAATAAAAAGTGCGTAAAATTTTTTTGTACACACTTACATATGCAATAATACACACACAAAGCATTTTTAGACATTATCTGTTTACAAATAAACACATTATGCCTAAAATTACTATTCTTTTGCTAAACAAAATTTTTACGCACAGAGTTGGTAAATATACTAACTTATAATAGTAATAAATATTCTGACATTTCTAAATTAGAAAATAATTTAAATTTTAAATTAAAAGAAAGCTAAAACTGTTTTTTTTTTTTGTGAAATATTTATACAAACACATTTTCATCTGGAAATATTAGTATAATCCAACAAGAATGGCAATACGAAGAAGATTTCCCGATCATATCGCCTGGAAGAAAACATTTTTTGCCGGTAATAATAATTTTCGTATTTCGGAAGTTTCTTTAGTCGGGAAAAACTGGTACCGGAAAGCGACACTTTCAGGCAATACAAAAGCAGTTTGTCTGAAAAATAATTCCATGACATTTGTTATCTCCATAGTTTCGCCGGGAAGATAAATCCCCGACATTTATTATCGCCAAACTATCGCCGAGAATGTAATTTCGAGACAATTTATTGCCGTCAAAACAACTTTGGAAGAAATAAAGAATACATTGCCTAAATAATGTATTCGCCCTACCATCACTAAAGAGAAATATCCTCCAGGTGATAAAATAAAATATATATTGTATATTTTTATATATATCTTGCAAATAGTTTTTGGCGATAAAGGGAAGATATTCCAGCAATATTATTATTTTATTTTCATTTAGTTTATGGTATTTATTTTGTACATAACTAATTATACGTATTAATAAAATACAACCTAAAAATTAATTTATTGTTTTATGTAAAAGAAAAATATTTTTGGGTGGTTAACTTTAAGCACAGCTGTGGTAAATATACGCATTTTTGGGGGATTTTTACGCACTTTCTGTGAATTTTTGCGCATTTTTTGTTGATTTTTACGCATTTTATTCGTACTTTTACACGTAGAACATACTTTTTTACGCACAAGTTCAGTAAATTAACACACAAATTTCTTAATTTCATTTAATTTTACTCACATTCAATGTAAAATTACACGTTATTTGTGCACAAACTTAAACAAAATGTGCGTATATTTTTTCAATTACACACATAGAGTAAATTTACCCAATTTATAGTAGGAGTACAGTTTTATACTATAAGTTGGGTAAATTTCAACAGAATTTAATTAGAGTGTACTGTACCACAGAGTGGTATAGGATATAACAAATTGGATAGCTTAGCTTAAAATATTTTCCAACAATTATTTTAATTTTTGCATTAAAAATACAAAAATTGTTTTTTATGTAATGTATCGGTTGGTTTAGTAAAGCTATCATTTTCTTATTGCAGACAACTGATGAGTTAGCGTGATAGCTACGAAACAATTGTATTGTCCATCATTTTGAAACAACAAATAAAATCTAATATGACAATATCATATTAGAATTTAGACTTGAGGTAGAAGAATATTCTAACTAAATATATTAAAATATTTTCCTTGTTTGTAGCAAATTTTTTAAACAAGTGTTATCATCAGTTTGAATCCAGTTCTTTAATAAATGCGAATAAAATAGAAAAATAACCTCCCAATTTTTGCTGGGTTGTATTGACTGCATAGTATGTGTGTAAGCGTTTACGTTTTGTCTTAACCGTTCAATAGTTTATGTTTATGGTTTAGCCTGACAAGTACACTTCGTCTTCTTATGCTTACAAGTTTACAACTTGCAATGTTATAAGTAGTGTATTACTTTACTTCTTCTGGCTCTTCCGGTATTTGTTTATTTTAGTTCTGTTTTTATTGTTATCGGAGGGGAAGAGTGGAGAAAGGATTTTATTTGTTTGAAATGAATTTTACACGGAAGCTTTTATGTAAATTTTATGACAGCGATTTCTATCAACATGAACAACAACATCATCATCATCATCGTTATTATTATTATCATCAAGACCATCATTATTGGGTATTACGAGTACAATGGAGAATAATATAAAATTGTTTTTCAAGTGAATTTTTGTTTGTTTTTTTTTCGTTTTATTTGTTGTTTTCTACAGTGGATTTTATTAAATTGGTAATGAAGCAGAATGTACAAGATAATAGTATTGAATGGATTTTATTGATTTAAATTTGTTTTAAGCTTTAAATGAAAAATTGAAAGGATTAGTACAAGTCTTATCTGATTTAATTATTTGTAATGCTTTATTTGGTATCTTAAATATAAAATTGGCAAAAGCTACAAACAATTCGAAAAAGAGAATTCTATTGAAATTTGTTTCATTAAATGTTTAAACAAGTTTATAACAAAGTATAAGAAACACACTAACTGATTTTTCAATAGATTTGTTGGAACTTTTTCTTATTGTTAACCCTTTTATTGTCAACCCTCTTATTGGTAACCCTAACTAATAAGTTTGGATTATATCGAGCTCTCTTTTGGATTTTATTTCGATAATATTTGCAAGAACATTGCGATTTTGCAATTCAATTTTTTTCCCTATTCTTCATCCGAAAATGGAATCATGTTGATGTATGAATGCATTTCCTTATCACATGTTAAAAAGTCATTAAAATCATTTTTTCAGAACACTTTTCTTGTGATATGATATATTTTCACCGATATCCTACCCCGTTCTTTGGAATCAACTTTAACGGAATGATGAGATCGCCGTAAATATTTTTTTCGATTATATATTTGGGAAGTCTCAAATCAATATTGCATTAAAAATCAAAGACTTAGATCGAGTTGTTTTTACGAAAATCTCTTTAAAAATTGGAAAAATTAAAATTTTTTAAACTTCTCAGTCCTTTTTTCGGTCTAAACATTCGAATAGTCATAAATCCTCTATTTGCTTACATTCTGATCACTGCGATAAATGAAACCCTGTGTTCAGTTTCTAACTTCAAAAAACGCTTTTTCCGATATTATGGAAGATTACAAAAATTGAACTTTGTTTAAAAACAAAGATTTTCATTTCTATACAAAACCGTAAAAAAATTTTAATTGAATTTTTATTTTAATTTTTATATATGCAAGGAAAAATTTTAAAATTTTTTTACTGTTTTGCACCATTTCTTCAACTAGTTGCACTAGAATCGATTCCATGGATGTAGTTTCCCAACCCATTCCATAGAACATAAATGTAAGGTGTACCTGACGGCGAACCAATTCTAAAACTAGTTCAAGAACAGTTTCTAAATGAATTGAATTTTATTTTAGAGCTTTAGAAGCGGTTGCTTATGGAACAATTTCAGACAAAAGTGAATAAAAAATTTAAATGAATTTAAATTTAAGTTAATTAAATTTAGTCTATATGATACCCTAAAACATTCTATTCCTCGTCTGACACCTCCAAAACATGGCTTTTGAATGCATCCACGTACTCTATCTTTGATGTGCGGGAACAAGAAAAAGGATTTTTTTTCACCAATAGACTCGATCATCTTTTTGAGCCGTTGTTAAGTTATGGGGAATCCAACGAGAGGAAATCTGTTATACGGCAACATTTTGATGCAATATTTTATTTATGCTGGTGGAACTTATGTCTAAGGTAGCCTACAATAATTTTCAGAGTATGTCACATGACGATCTTTCATTATCAATTTCTCCACAGCATCAATATTTTTTGGCACAACAACTGTTCCCCAAATTTGTCCTGGAGTGAAAGACTTCCGCAATTAAATTATTTATACCAGCGTTTCACAGTTGCAAAGGATGGAGCTTCATCACCAAGAGTTGACTTTAATTTGTATATACACTAGGGTTATGACTCATTTTTAACAAAAATTTCACCTATCACCACGTGATAGGCAATTCTAAATTAATAATAAAAATCGTGTTTGTGGGTCATTTTGGCAAAAAAACCCTCCGCACCAAATGCAATTTATAAAAATAATTTTTTGCTCGGGAATTTTGCTTAATTTACATAATTATTGACAAGAATTATTGTGAATGGCAAAAAATGTATCCAAAAGTCCCTCCAAAAAGATTTCGTAGTTTTTAGTGTAAATACATAGCTTTTAACACGCATCATTTCAGTTTCATTTGTTTAAAACTACGGAGAAATATTTTAATTAAACTTAAAAAATATAGACCAAATTTCAACCCTTTTGTTTCCACAACTTTTTTGACAGCAGAGAAAAAGTAAGATTGCATTTCTTAATATTTTTTATGACCTTTTTGGCTAGGGCATGTAAAATTTGATATTTGCAAAAAAAAAAAATCAAAAAGTCAAAATGCTAATATGCACTCTTGTCTAGATAATGCACATCGGAAACAGTAATAAATCATTGCCCGAAAATTTTCAAGTGTAAGTGTAGGCCCAGAATAAGAGCGCAGAGGCTAGCGATTTATGCTCTGAGAAAAAAAGCGCCCGAAATAACGACGTACAGCGGCAGCGACATAATTGAGCATGTGTTATATATAACAAAGAGACTTTATGCCACTCATATGTCTCTTAGTTTACTGCAAACATAATATACAATGCTAAACGATGAACTAACGAGCTACTAATAATGTTCAATACCTCAATTCAATAAAGAAAACAAAATTTTAAGTATTTAAAAACTTAATTTTTTTTTTTTGCAAAAAAAATAGAAAAAAGTCAGAAGAGCCAGAAGAGCCATTGATTGCCTTTGCTAGCTGTACTCTTTGATGTAGTGAACACCAGCAAATATAACAATAGAGTTGACAATATTGGTGAGAGTATGAGAAAGAAAAAATGGGAGAATAACAAAAACCGGCATTAAAATAAAATAGAATCTATCTCACAACAGCTACGCCCAGCGATTTTTAAATGTCAAAATGTATGGAAAAAATCACTGCGCTCTTATTCTGGGCCTACACTTAATTCCATTTTTTTTGCTGACACACATCTTTCACTTTTTTGTAAACAACCCCAGCAAAATCTTTCATTACCAAATAAGTAGTTATATAATAGAAATTCATAGCTCCGCACAACTTATTTTTTGGCATCTAAACTCATTATTATTTTTGTTTGGCGTGGTCGTTTTTATAAGTAGTCACGCTTACCCGCTCGCTTACTAAAAAATGAAAAGTAAGTAGTTATGAGATTTTGAATAATAAGTGGTTATACAAATGGTTACGAAAAGTTGAATTATAAGTGGTTATCCGACTGCTTACTTGATTCTTAAAAATAAGGAGTTACACAAACACTATTAACTTCAGGAAATACATTCAGAGGAATTAAAGTTTTTGCTAGTGTGTAATTTTAGAACTCGTCATAAAAATTTTAACACAAAACATATGTACATATAATAAATAAAAATGTATAAAATTTAACTTTGTAAAAGTACTTATTTAAAATATTGGGAGTAAGTCATTATTTTATATTTAAAAGCAATGACTACAATAGGCTGTTATTAGGAAGTCATTATTTTATATTACAAAATAATGCAAAAGGTAATGATATATCATTATTGGTAATGCAGACAGCAATGAGGTGCCATTACCAATATTTTGCTGGGACACAACTAATGCTCAAATGACAAAAAGTTCTAAGCATGGTTTATGATCAAAAATGTTAAACTTTCTAGTGGAAATATCAGCTGGCGCCCAACAAGTGTTAAAGTTGTAAAGGGTCACAACATAAATAAATACCCTCATATGATGGGATAATAAAGATCAGCTATATACTGAAAAGTTCTGTGGTTACTACATGACAGTTATTTGTGTAGTAATTAGGGATGCCAATCCGGAAATTCCGGGATTATTCAACAAAAATGAATCACAACTCCAAAAATATGTAGTAATTTTTCCAAAATTGTAACCCTATTGATATTTTTAAACCGTTTTTGTTAAATATAATTTTATATAAATTTATATTGTACAGTATTTCTTATTATATTTCGGAAATCATCAATTAAAATTCAGAATATAAGTTGTGTTTCAGAATTTTACATTTGCATTTCTGCACTATATGTGGCAAGCAATTAACAAATTCTGAAACTAATTGAAAAATCTAAAATTTAATTGATAATTTACAATTAAAATGATAGAAGAATAGTGAATATAAAATTATTATAAACAAAAATAGCATACAACATATCGACGGAGTTAAATTATTAATTCTTGAGTTTTTCCAATTCTTTCGTTTTTTAGAAATAAACAGGAGTATGTTAAAAATGCACAAAATATTTATATTTCACAGTAACATGTTTATAAAATAAAATTTGTAAGAAAAATTTGTTTTATAATTCACTTAAAAATTTTCATAGTGTTTATGCATATGACCCTATATTTCTTTTACATACTTAAATTTGAAGATTTTACACATTTTTTTAAATAAAAAATACCCAAAAATCACTAAATCCGGATAAAAAATTCGGGAACCCGAAAAATCCCGATCCGTCCCGGGATCCCGTTTTTTTTTAATTTTGAAATCCCGAATACCGGGATTTTGGTATGCTACGCCCTATATGGAAATCTTCAGCTATTTCTTGCGTCAATTCGGCGCTTTTATACGCCTGTGAATCTTGGAACACGTCACCATACGACATAAGCGCAATCCAAGTATTCGTTAACCGATGCCTACGAAGGATCCTAAAGATATTTTGGCCAAACATCATAACCTACACGCAACTCTGGCGACAAACAGATCAACGTCCAATCCATATCGAAATTCTTAAACAGAAAGTGATATTAATTTATGATCTAAAATCGAACTAAAAAACATTCAGTAGGTTTGAGGTTAAGAAGAAGAATAAACATTTTTTCAAAGTTATAGACACATTATTAATTCGAAAATCAGACTAGATCTAGCTTCTGCTTTTTTTATGGACAGGCTTCATTCGTGATTTTCCATTAAATTGTATTATTGTTTATATTTTATTGTCAGATTGTCTCTATATGATAATTTGCTCTCAGAAGTGATCAAACAGAGATACAGATATTCTACTTTAGATTTTTTGTTTATCTTCTTATCTCCTCTTTGTCACCTTTTTCACAAATGTTGCCACACTGACGTATGGTTTTTACGTACAAGTGCAGGCAATTTGTGTATATCGGAGACGGACTGCCAGTAGGACATTTTTATTTTTCCAGCAGGCATATTCATTTACCAAATAAAAGATCAACTATATATACCTCTCATTCATCTAGTAAAAAATAACTTTATATTGCAGTATATGAGATATAAATATATATAGTTACATATAGCCAAATATATATATAAGTATGTGCCCAAACTATGCTGTATATTAGTCAAAAATGTTTGAGGACAGTCCCCAAACTAATCGAGTATCTCCATACTAAACTATAGATCGAAAAAATGTCCCCGTAGCATGCGCTATGCATACATATAAATATATGTATAATCATATCAAGTTATATCAAGAAATATATGAATATCTATAAACTTTTTTCGTCGGGTTAATACTATAATACTTGAAGAATGTTGACAAAGGTTGCAGCTGACCAGAAAATGCATTCCATTAGGCTAGAGCTCAAAAATATCTGTGTGTGTATTCTCTATGATTACAAAAAAAAAATTTAATTTTCCTATTAATGTGGAGAATTCTCATGATCTTATATCGAATGAGAAACATCTCAAAATGTGATATATTTTTTAAGACTTTTTTTAATGTGAACAACAAACCTAACCTCCTGAAATTAGCACTCAACTATTTTTCAGTTAATATTTTTGTTGTTTCCAATAAAAAAATATTCAAATACCCGATAAAAAAACATTATATCTAGCATATGTAGTCATATCTCATTTGATATAGATCGACATATGATCTTATCCAAGTTCATCTCAAAATTGGGGTATCCAGTAATATCCAATCAGATCCAAACAGATCTCAAAATTGGGAGATCCAATAATATCCAATAATATCAAATTAAGATCCTGATAGATCCCAAAATATCCCATGGGATTAATTTACATCCAATTAGATGCAAACGGATAAGCTAATTTTGGCAGATCGAATTGGATAATTTGAGATCAAAATTTATCCTATGATATATTTGATATTATTTAAATTTAAAAAAAAATTAAAAAATATGACAAAAAATTAAAAACAAAACATTTATTATTTAAAAAATATTTATTTCATTAAAAAAAAACAATAAAAATGCCGTCTACAGGATTTGAACCCAGGTTTCTGGCATTGTAGTCGGCCACTTAACTCACTCAGCCAAACACTGCTATACAACATGACTGACTATATGAGACAACATTGTTCGTGTTACTGAGTTATTATAATTATATAAATTTATATATACTAGAACAGGTTGCTTTGGAACCGGTTCTTGAACCAGTTATAGAACCGGTTCTGCGACAGTGAAGCTTTCCATTTTGACTTCCAGGAATCAGTTCTAGAACCTGTTCCACGGAACCGGTGGTAAAAACACCTGTTCTAGAACAGATTCAAAGGCAACCAGTTCAAAATAATTTTGCTGGGTAGATAACTTAGAAAAAATAAATTAATAACATTCTTTCAAAAAAAAAAATTAAAAATCTTAAATGTTTTCCACTGACGGAATTTTTTTGGTGAATAAGATAAATCAACAGTCTGTATTTGCGAAATTAATAATGGGATAAGAGCAATCAATATACATGTTATTTAAAAGGTAATATAAATGTCTTTTAAATATGGTATGACATACATATATAAGCTTAGCAATCCTTTGGAAAAAATACTCTTATCCACACTTTTTCACAAATTGTTTTGTTTGTATTAAAAGTAGGAGTAAAAAAATAAGAATATTGCCAAAATTGTATGTAGAAATATTACAAAAAAAAAAAATCATTTCCGCTCTGGAAGAACTCAAATTCAGAACTTTAATGCAATTATTATATATTACGATATCTAATTGTATATTTAAAGTACTATTAATTGAAAACATAATTTGCAGATGCTGTTGACACAAAATGGTTTAACCTTTTTAAGATCTGTAAAACGAGTAAAAAGGTTAAAGTCGGGCATGGCGACTATACAATACCCTACACCAGTCTGGTTAAAAGCCAACTAATGTTTGGATCCGAAATTCGAATGGGTTAAAATGGGACTTGTGTCAAAATTTTCTATAATGTGAGTCAACGAACCAAATTTCATTAAAATATCTTAATATTTGCGACCTGCAGTTTGTAACCAAGCCAAATTTGTGGAGACTAGGTCTAAACATGGACCGATGTTCACCAAAATCAATAGGCTTCGTCCTTGGGCCGACATAAGTCGGTGTACCAAATTTCATCAAAATATCTTAATATTTGCGCAATTAGCGTATAAACAATATAATTTTGGTAGGACCCTTATATGGGCACTAGGTCTAAACATGGACCGATGTTCACAAAAATCAATAGGCTTCGTCCTTGAGCCGACATAGGTCGGTGTACCAAGTTTCATCAAAATATCTTAATATTTGCGACCTGTAGAGTGCGCACAAGAATGCATGGACAGACAGACAGACAGACGGACGGACGGACATCGTTAAATCGAAATAAAAAAAAAATTCTGAGCCGATCGGTAGACTATAAGGTGGGTCTAGGACCAATATTTTTTGGTGTTACAAACATCAGCACAAACTTATAATACCCTGACCACATAGTGGTGTAGGGTATAAAAAATATTTATAAGTAAATCAAATTGAGTTAAAAAAAGTAAAAAAAAATTTTTTTTTTGTGACCGAGCTGGGATTTGATGATAGTACCTCAGTCACATATATAATTATGCGTGGGGTTATATATGACAATATATAATAACATATTAAAATAATATTAATCCCAAGTTGCAGTAAACATAACTTTCAGGTGCTGTTGGCAGTAAATGGGTTAATTTTTTTAAGATCTGTAAAAAGAATATTTACAAGTAAATTAAATTGAGTTAAAAACGTAAAAAAAAAAAAAATTTTTTTTGTGCCCGAGCTGGGATTCGATAGTAGGGTCTCTCAGGTAATATGTGACTATATATAATTATATATTAAACACATAGAAAATATTACTGACGTGGGACCATACATAATCATTTCTGAAATTATATTGTTAATCTTGCACTATATATGGAATCAATATAATCATATCTTATATCATTTAATGTAATATATAATCATATATAAAAATATCTTACATCAACCAAAAATTGTTTATAAGAGGGCATATATTACTATATCTCAAAATATATGGCTTATATGCCACCATATGTGATCATATATTATGTTATATATGATCATTTATAATTATATATGACAACAGATCTGTCATTTCTCATTATGTATAGCATATATGGTTGATATCTAATTTTATAAAAGACAATATATGGTTATATAAGGTACCACATAAGAAACATGTAATTATATATGGCTATTCATGACAACATATATACTCACATATTATAAGATAAAACAAGATATTACTATATGCGACTATATATAAATATTTTTGATCGGGTATGCAAATAAAAAAATTAGACCATTCTGAACTCTTACGGTGGGACTCATACTGTAGGTTTAACTTTAACTTAACTGTAAAGAAAATGTCAAAAAAATGTAGACAAAACAACAACAAACTTTTGGGTTAACTATTAACTAAAGTTTAAACCTGCAGTATGAGACCCACCGTTAAAATTCATTTCAATTTTCTTTTTTAAAAGTAACTTTAAATAAAATAGAGAGTGTATAACTCTGATTAAAGTTCTATTTTTTTGCAAAAGTGTTCTTTGTTTCTTTTTATCTACACTGATAGAATTTTCGTTCATACTATTAATGAATCGATTTCATTAATCTGAATTCATTCAGTTAATGAAACATTTTCATTGAATTAATGAAAAATTCATTAATTACATGAATTTTTTTATTATATATTTTCAACTAACCCGTAAGATATGCTATAATTTTTATAAGGGTTTTGAATTTGCTAATTACTAAAATAGATATATGTTCCAGTAATGAACGCTAGGGTTGCAAACTGAAAATATTTAAATATAAAAGTCCAAATAATTACGTCATTTTATTTTGGCTATTTAGATGAATCGGTAACGCGGTAATGTTTACATTCTGGTGATTGCGGGTTCAAGTCGAGTTCAGGGAGATGTCAAAAACGTTACAAAAACAAAAAAGAAATATATGTACAAATAAAAAGATTAATTGATAAAATAAAAATAAACAATAAATAAAAAAGTAACGCAAAAAAAATATATTTTTTCAATTAGTTTCCATTTAATGAATATGTTTCATTGATTTAATGAACGCGTTCTTTGGGGACTTTTCAATGAAAAAAATCATTGGATTAATTAACAAATTCATTAATACTATGCACAAAATTGTATCAGTGTACACTTTTCACACAGTTCTTAAAAACTCTGGTCAATACATCCATTTAACCATTTGCTTTTAAATTTTTTCTTGTTGTTGTTGTTGTTGCCCATTATTAATATGATTGTTTGTATACAATGAAAAGGTTAGTGGCATCATGTTTTGTTCAAATAAAACTGAAAAATTCCAATACATTACGGGCGTATAATGTATTCTACTACCATAGTTCATCAACTGTATTGTATATACGAAATACTATTTGTAGTTTGTTGTTTTTTCATGTCATTTGACAATTTTCAAAATTGCTTTTATCCTGTGTATATGACTTGACAATGTCAAGTGTTTTTGTTTTGGTTGGTTGTATTTTCTCGATTTTGTTTTTTTTTTTCATTTCTATCGGTCGGTTGGTGTAACCACAAAAAACACAATTGCATTTCTATTTAAGAAAATCGATTTTGTTTCTGTTGCTAAAATAATGATGGACATTATTATTGAAGTAAAAGAAAATAATATCTATTACCTTCAGAATAAATTTTTTGTTAGTATTTAGTTAAATTGATGGATTCCTTTTCTTTTTTTTTTATTTGTTTGTTTGATATAAATGTCTTAAAATTTATAACCATCAATTTGATTTCAAGAAATTAGAAATTCAACATTTTTTGTATTTGAAAAACCATAACCATTCTTGTCTTGTTCATGTCTTGTCTACAATACGAGTAAAAATATACGACATAACTATCAGTGAATTCTTAAATGCTAAATGCAATTTGAATCAAATTAAACTACAGACTCCAGCCAAAGAATAAGTGAACATCACAGGAATCATAGCAGTAGCAATGTAATCATTCGTACATGAAATTGGCAAACAAACATATGTACATATGTAGTATTGAAACAATCCTTTTTAAACATATTTGCATTTATGTTTGTACTAACCTATCATGTACGTATCTATCACATGTCCTCGTAAATGGTTAACAGGTAAACTTTTATCTTTACCCATATGTACTTTGGAATTATTGTCAACTGACTTTAGAGTGAGTATAAAAACATTTAAAGTAATTGATAGGCACATAAATGCTAAAATTGGTATAAAAATTTAATGAATAAGAGTTAAGCGCATAATTGATAAAAGACTGCCTGTGGACTTGGTTTACAAAATTCAATACAAACATATAGAAAACCGATTCTTGCTGACAAGTGAAAAGAGAAAAATCATCTGTTTGGAAATATACTGTATTAAAATAACTTTTTAAGATCTCTTTTATAGCAATTATGCTTAAGAAGCCATACTTAAGTAGTTTTTTTTAGATATTGTTTAAAATCACTTTTAAGAAACCTGTAGAAAATCACTAACGGATGCTTTTGAAGTAGTGAAAGAAGTTGTTTTCTAAGCATAACTTCCAATTTTGTTTGCTAAGTTATTAAGAAAATTGTGTGTTACAATTTTAAATGGCGTACTTCTTAGGTTCCGAATTTATTCCAAATCTAAATCTGAAATATTCAAAAATGTTATTGTGAGGTCGAAAAGTACAATAGAATTTCAGTGAAAGGCTTCCAATAAAGGGTTTATTTTTGGGGTCTACTACAATTTTCGGGAAAATTTAGCAGCATATCGTGTATGCATCGTTTCCTAGCGATCCATAAATAAAATCTGTTTCCTCGCATTGATTAGAAAATATCTACTGAAATAAAAGGTTTTTTATTCTGCAGTTTTCTAGTGCTTTTGTGAATAAATTAAATTCAATTGTTTCTTTAAATAATGTTTTTTTTTTTATTTAATAATTATGTGACCCAAATAAGTCGCACAATAAACATTTTTCTCTTTCTTTTGTGCTACAAATCCCTTCATTTTTAATTTGATTGATTTGTGTATATACATATTTTTTGTAATTAAATTAAAATCCGCTTAAATACTTATTAAAAAACAATACAATAAAAACAATTATTGAAACAAATTCATAGCCATCAAGTCTACTTTTTAATATACCAGGGTATTCTCATACTTGTACAACACCCACTTATGGCATTTAAACTTTTAATAAACTTTAATTACACTTTATGTATAAACGTATATTTATGAGGGTGGCTCGATTTGGAATAAAATTAATTTTTTTTACTTTAAAGCTAATTATAGATAATTTTGTATGAATATCTAAAACTCACAAAAAGGGTTTTGAATTTAATGACATTTTTGTACTCCCGGGAATTGGGCTTTTTTTTAATATTTCCGGGATTTCCAGTTAATATTGAAATAGTAATTTACTCATATTTTAACAGAAAAAAACACATTTGGTTGAAAAACAATATTTTGTTCAAACAATGAAAAACTTGTAATTATATGATTTCGAAAAAAAAGTTAAAATACATAAAGATTTTTCAAAATACGCTTATTTATTAGCTTTTTGAGGATTTTCAAGCAAAGACACACGGTTGTTTTAGTTTTTTTTTAGGTTAATGTGAAAATTAGGCTTGATTCCTTGGAGTTTCGCCCCGGGTTGAAAACCCTACTCACAAACTATGATAATATCTGCATTATGCTTTGTTCCTCAGTGTGAAAGATCAATTCCAAATATATATACAGTAGGGTGTCCCTTATAAAGTGTTTGGTCGATTTTCGACATGCATACCCCCCAATTTTTTTACAAATGGTCCCCAATTAACAAAATCTATTTTTTTATTTTTTTTTTGGAAAACGTTAACCCGTGTATTACTATTAAAAATTTCCAAAATTCGAAATTTTGAAAAATTTAGTATTTTCTATCATGTATGCATTTAATATAGTCAAAATGATTCAGACATGGAATTTTGACTTCATCGGATATCATTAACCCACTTTAGCCTGGAATCCAAAATGACCCACGAATTTGATAAAAATGCAAAAACGTGTTTTTTTTTAAATTAATTTTTAAGATTTTTTAAAATGCCTAATTTGGAGACGTCGATTGCTATTTGTACCATAATAGTTTATATTAAAGACAAAAAAAAAAATAAATTGGAAAAATGATGATTCGAGTTTGTGTTTGGAGCGAATGCTTTTTAAGACATTTTACAAAAATTACTTATTTTGTCAAAAATTTAACAAAATTTTAATGTTTTCAACAAATTTAACACGGTTTTCGGAAAAACAGCACTCAAATTTGGTTAGATTATAATTATCTTTTCATTTGTTTAAAAAATATTTAACCCTTACCTTAGTATTAATTATCACTACGAGATTGTAACGCCATTCAATTGATAACAAAAATCTCAACTGGATAAAAATAATTATTTTATATAACATGCTCTATATGGGGATAACTTTTATACTTTTGGCCAAAAACGCCCCACTAGGAAATTAAAGAAGAAACGCCCCACTAGAAGAATAACCTTTAATAATTTTCGGAAAAATATCACTTTAAATGAATAACAAAAAAAATTTCCACTTGATAAAAATTATTATTTTGAGTAACTTGATCCAGATAGGGTTAATGTTCTCATTTTCACAAAAAAAAGACCCGCTAGGAAATTTACAGAATAACATTTATCAGATTTTTATTAAATTGGGATATGCGATAAAAAAATTTCACTTGATAAAAATAATTATTTTATGTAACATGATCCATATATGGTTAATTTTTACACTTTTGCCAAAACCAACCCAATAGAAAATTTACAGAATAACATCTTTCATAATTTTCGGGAAAATATCACTTCAAATGGATCAAAAAATCTTTTTTCCACTTGATAAAAATTATTATTTTGTGTAACTTGATCCATATAGGGTTAATGTTTTCACTTTTCGGGTGAAAAAGCATACTTGGAAATTTTCAGAATAACGTCTTTCCAAATAGAAAGCAATAAATGCTTATTAAACAAAAGCTTTTAATTAGAATCTAATACGATTACAAAACTAAAATTGGTATTAACATACAGACACTTCTGACCCCACCCTTTTAACCCTTAAAAATAAGATTGGAGCTACAGAGAATTGCGCTTTTTCATTAGTTTTGTACCATCTATCCAAACAGATGATCGCGGGTTCTATTCCCGGCGGGACCAATATTTGTTTTTTTATATTTTTTCTTGTATTTTATTTTTAATATTTATAATTAATTTGTATAAATTCAATATTTTTTAATTTTCAATTTATAAATATATATATATGTATGTATACATACCCAGTGTAAAAAATCATTACCAGATATGTGGTTATGTAACTGAATACCTGGTAATGGTAACTAGTTACTTTACTTATTACATTTCTTATTACCTTTGTATGGCCATGTCGCGTAAAATAATGAGTTATGCTTACACACCAGTATACGAAAAATCTAAAAACATGTTATTAACTACACTCATAAAAAAAAGTTAGTACAAAAGTCTGTTAAACGCGATCTGATTAAGTTGAACTAATTTTTCTGTTATTTTCTCTAAAAAAGCCCGTACAAATAGGTAAAAATTCTAATAAAATAACAGGAAAGTGTACATGTATTTGCGCCAGTACAATTTTGACCTATTTGTACGGGATTTTTTTTATTAGTGTATAAGCTTACCAGTACTGACAAAAAGAATGAGTCTAAAAAGAGATTTGCAAAAAAATAAGTTTTATAAAAAAATATTTTTTTATTATAAAATTTGTTTTTAATAAAATTTTCTAGTGCGGGAAAGAAACTGGGACTCCAGGTTGCCAGTCAATAGCTCTACCAATTGATCTATATCGACATGTAATGTTTGATAGATAAAAACGTAAGTGACCTGCTGCACACAAGTCAGCTTACAAAAAATCAAAAAATATGTCGTTACATATATCCTTACCAGTGTTAAAAAATATTGAGTCTAAAAATAGATTTCAAAAATTTTTCAAAAAAATCTAGAAAATTACTTTCTATTTGAAATAATGATACACATAAGTCATTATCAGTAACTCATTATTATATGTTTAAAATAATCCAGAAGGTAAGTGGGTGTCAACAATGATAAGTCATTACCGTTTCTACACTGGGTACATATAAAATGATGAAAAAGTTCTTTCTATGTACCTGTGAAAATAGTGCTGAAAATAATGCTGAATTGGAGTGTGCCTTTTGCACTTGTTTAGTAAGTTCTTTTACTGAAGAGAATAAAGCACTATATCTCACAATGAAAAAGTGGCGTTTTTATGCCAGTCAACTTTCATATTATCAAAGATCAGCTCAGCGGTAGAGAGCTAAACTAGCAATCTTAAGGTCGTAAGTACGAAACCCGGAAAAAAAACTGCAAACTAAAAAAAATATTCTTCTTTTTTTGCGAAGAATTTTTTTTATTAACTAAAGAGAAAGAGTTTGGTCTGCACTGCTTCAAAAAGTACTGAAAAAATGATAAAGTGGGAGTACATCTAAAACATTAATTTGTAGTGCCTTTTCTACTGCTATGGCATCTCTTTTATTTTTTCTGGGTATATATACACTTACAATAATACGTCAGTAGAAAAATCTGTTAACACCGGTTTCAAATCGATTTGACTAATTTTGAGTATTAATTTTCAAAACTATTTATAACTAATTTTAAGAACCCATTCGTTAAATTTTACAAAATTTATTGTTAAAATATAATATTTTCATCTTACTGTTATTACCCGGTAGATGGCGCCACCAATGTATCCGAAGTTTTAAAGATGGCGCTATTTCTTTCCCTCCTGATTTTTTAAATTGCCCATATCACGAAAACTAAGAGTGATAGAGCAAAATTGATGAAAATTTCGACTACCATGTAATACCCTAGCGAAAATGGTTATCTCTATCCAAAAATGGACCCTGGCGAAGACTTGGACCCTCGGAAATTTTTAATAAAAATTTTCCACTTCATATAATGGCCCATATCTCGAAAACTAAGCGAGATAGAGCAAAACGGACAAAATGTTTGCTCCGTTGAGGTGCCCTTATATACCCTCATATGATATGGACTAGGCCCGGGGAGGGTCCCGAAACCCTAAATTTTAGTAAATTCTACGACTCAGTATAATTACAGATAAAACTCTAGATTTACGAATTTTCTACCTAAATTTATATTTGTTGAATTTAACAAAAAATAGTGTTAAAATCAACAAATTTTATCTTAAGCCAAAAAACAGGAATAAATTTTGTTAAAGTAACAATTTTTTTCTCTTCAGCCAAAAGACTTATTATTTTGAGTGTAGCATCGACCAAATCATACTGAATAAAATTAGCATGCTTATTTCTTTCAGTGTAATATAAAAACTTTCGCTCATATTTAAAAACTTACGCATCATAAATGGTGTTTTTTCAGAGGTTCACAACTTGGAGTTGGTAACACTGCTTTATTTGACAGCCAATTTAACAGCTGATATTTACTGGCATACCACTGGGAACACTCATTTCAGACGCTATACCAGCGTTTGCAAAAAGCATTTTGCTTGTAATTTTACAGAAATTTCGGTAGATTACAAAAAAAAAAACAATAGATTATTATGCCAAGGTTTGCAAAAAGCGGATATCCAGTACTATCCAGTCAGTACTGGTAGAGCACTAATTTTATAAAAATGATGACGCTTTCTTGTTTGTTGTCAGAAGGTTACAAGTTGAAATTGGGTAGCATACAAAAAAAATTTTTTTTGAATGTTTTAATTTAGAAAAATGTTTGTTTCCTAAAATATATGTTTTTGTTCTCCTTTAAGACGAAGTTTTTTTTTGTTTTCCCAACTTTAGCAAATTAGTTCGAACATACTTTTGGACACTGCTAGCATTTTCGCTCTGTCAGTACTTATGCATCTGTTATGATTTATCTATGTTTTTAGCTATCAAATATTATAGGTCTCGTTACTTCAGTGGGTAGAGCTGTCGTCTGGCAATCTGATGCCCAGGCTCCAAATCACGGCAGGACCAAAAAAATTCATATGAACTTTTTTAAATTTTATTTTGGAAAATCTATTTTCAGACCACATATACATATATAGTCATTTTGCAAGCGTTTTTCCAACGTTGAAAATTTTGTTTTCCCAGTGCTCTGCTGGCGCTTTTAGAACAGACAGTAACCCATTACCACTGATTATGGTGCTTTCATATCTTATTCGATCAAGATGTGTGTAGGTTTTTTGATATTTGTAATTAATTAATAGAAAATCAATATTTCCCAGTACAATTTTTTACAATCGGTAGCCAACTACACCTATTCTGCAACTGGTTCCACTGCAACCGATTCCATGAAATTGGTTCCGGAACCAGTTCCAGGGATCCTATATGGAAGGTATGACTGACGTAGAATCAGTTCTAGAACTGGTTCCAGAACTGATTCTAGGGCAACCGGTTCCACTTTGGAGCTATGGAAGTGGTTACTTTTGGGACAATTTCAAACAAAAATAATCGGTGTTAGAATCGACAGCAGAGGGGGTTGTAAAGGAAAAGCAGCTATTCAACAATCGATTCTTTGGAACAGAAAATTTTCCTGGGTTGTTTAAAAATTTGATTTCGAAATATAGATTTTTGCTTTTACAAAATTAATGTTTTAAAATTAAATACGAAATCTGAATAACATATTTAGTTTAATATATTCCCAATTCTACCTTGTCTAAATTCCACACAAGCCTGAAATCGATCCACCCTAATCTACATATATTATACATGTGTAATCACAAATACTTTCGAATAAAAAGCAAGATTATGGCAATTTATTAAAAAAATATACAAAACCGTAAAAGAATATAATGCTGAATCATGGTCACACTTTAAATAAATAATGAAGCAGTACTGAATGGACTTTTAACAAACAGCTGGGCTGAATATTAATATACCCTACCTAGGAAAACTGGCAAACGAATGAATAATAAGATAAAAATTTAAAAAATGCTGGTGAATAAAATCACTGCCTTATATTCGGGAAGATTTTGCATTTCTTTTAAGCTTGGTGGCTCGATAGCTGGTTTTATTCCTTTTTGCTGCACATCTTCTACTTTGTAATATCCCTTCACAGAACTTGTTGTAGAACCGTGGATGGTAGCAGAAATGATCAGTAAGGGTAACTATATTTAAGGTTACTTCAGAAATGATATTTTAAGGGTAACACTATTTCATTTATCTCGTTGTGGGTATTTTTATTATTAAGGTTAATGATATTTCAGTTATCTGGGAATTGGCATTTTAACCCTCTAATGCTCTTTCTTCTCATAGCGATAAAATTTGTACTATTGTATATATTTGTCATTGAGTACTAACAATGGTACAATACACATCAAAATTTTGATTTATTGCTTCATTTACGCGATAGAGCACAATAAAAGTTCAAGACGAATCAAGAAATTCAATAATCAAATAATTTTTGGTTTTGCTATAAATAACTCTATTTAACCATTTCAACTTCAAACAATTTATTGGAAATATATACAAACAATTGTTGCATGATCGAACAGTGATGATTGATCAGTTCATATCATTAAAATGATATGAATCGTTGAATTGAACTAGTTCGTCCATGAACGACACAACTGCATATATTATACACACTCGTAAATAAAATAAAAATAATTTTCTTGATCAAAATATCTTCGAGAAATATGTCCGGTTTCAAAATACATGGGTTTATCAAATCGGAGAATCAAAGACAAGTGCACAAAAAAATTATGGAAACTATTCAAAGTAATCGATTGTGGACTCATACAAAAATTGCAACATAAGTACGCTGATCAGGCAATTTATTTCCAGAGTGGTCAAAAAGTTCAACGAGTAACTAAGAATTGAAAGAAAGCCTGGATCGGGTAATTTCCCAGAGGAAACCAAAGCCAAAAAGGTGGATACGTGGAACATTTCTGACAGCGAAGCGGCATGGTGCATGCAGCAATTTTGGGAAACTTTTGTGCGCAGAGTTAAAGTTAAAGTTGGACTTGATACACATAAAGTTTCGGATAGAAATGATAAGAAGAACGTTGATGCCAAAAAACGAGCAATTATTAAATAAAATATATCATTGTAAAACAAATAAAATTTTTTTTTCAAGTCGTGTTTTTTAATTAAAAAATAAATTAAAATCAACAAATTCGTTTTCTGAATTTTTTGATACGGCAACATCGTTTGTTAAATTTTGCTTTGAATTTCCACAAATATGTTTGTTGTCTATTTAATTGAAACAAATTCAACAACTAAGAAACAAACGTGTTGTTTGTATTTACAAAATCAATTGCAGGCGCAATTTCAATTAAAAGTTTAATTGTATTTACAAAAAGAGTATGCGACGCTAAAAAGGAGAGAATAAGAAAAACCCTCACCATTGTAATAAAATAGATTCTGTCTCACGACCAGAACAGCCAATTTTGATGATTGGCCTCCATTATGACGACTTCTGAATTAAAATTTGATGAGATGACAATTTTTCAAAATTTCGTGAATTAAAAATAAAAACTTTTTATAAATGAATAATTTTTACAGTTTAAGCACCGTAAGTTGTTTTTCACATGGAAAAATTTCACTCGAACTTTAAAGGCCTCAAACTGTAATTTAATTTATAAAAAATAACAATTTTTTTATTTTATAACAAAGACACAATCACAATAAACACAAAATGTCACTTTTTCCCAAAAAAAAATAATAGTCTTGTATATTCAATTTGCGTGAAAACAAAGTCTACACAATTTTCAGGTGAAACTCATTGTCGTGAAAAATTAGTTTTTTTATATGGAGTATAATAGTTTTTTTCACGTGAAACTCAAACAACTTACGGTGCTTTATTGTATAAAAATATAATTATATTAAAACTTAGGATAGATTAAGAGGATTTTTGTGGGCGCTGTGGTGTAATGGTTAGCGCGTTGGACTGTTACACATGAGATTGCGGGTTCGATCTCCAACCAAAGCAACATCAATTAACGAAAAATAACAATATGTATGAGTTTTTTCTATTCCTAATACATATCGCAGCGTCCTCCTTCGGTGTTCCCATAGCACTTAACCCCACCGAAGTAAAATAATATAATAGGGCTATGAACTAAAAAGCTTCAACAAAGTTCACAAACTCTTCATAAGATGGCGCGTAACAACTGTTCTAAGATTCAACATCTCGCGCAATCACAGTGTTGCCATATTTGAAGCCCTTCATCTTTCACCATCTTTCTCTTCTTCTAACCCCTTTCCAAAGGAAGCAACACGTTAATTTATAGGAAGAATTTCCTGAGTGTTGCTTTTCTTTACAAAAAAAATCAATGTTGTTGATTTGATTTTTCTTGAAAAATCCTGAATAGTTTAGACCGAATTTAAACAGAAATTTAAAACATTTCGTCACTGAATAAGTTTTACGAATTTCAAAGGTTCGGGTTAATGCAATTGCTGTTTCGATTACGGGTAATTAGGGGAACAAGATCAGTTTTCCATTTTACACTGCTTTACCATCAGAGCATCGAAGAATGAATTCTATATTAAGTGAATTCCCTAAAAATGTAATTCGATTTCCTTTTCAAACGAATGAATTCATATTTAAACAGCCGAAGGTAATTAATTTTTTGGAATTCATTCCATCGAATTCAATTTGGAATTCAATCAATTTATCTCATACGATTTTATTAATCACTGAATTGAGTCATTAGGAATTCATTCGATTGACAGTTTGGGAATTCAATCGATTATTCCATTTTGTATAACTTGATTGAACAATTTGGCAATGACTTTCGATTTTCTTCATGCGATTAAAAATAAAATTTTAAAATTAACAATTATGTTGTTTATTTACAGTAAAGTTAATAATTTCTTGCAATTACAAGAATTAAAAATACAATGAGGAAATGAAGCCATGGTTTTACATAAGAATGTGTGATTGTTACAAATAAAGTACTGTTGGCGGCTATTTTTCATCTTTTATTCAGACATAAAATTTTTCGATTGAGGATTTTAAACGATTGCTTATTTTAGGAATGACGATTTTGAAGATTTTTTTTCTCTAAAAATGACGATTATTCAAAAAATGGGTTGGAGGCACCGGAGGCCGGATTTTAAATACCAAATTCTACTTAAAAAACTCCCCACTTTTATTCTGGACTTACACTTAACTTAATTTCACAATTTTCAGAATTTAGTGGTCCCAATTGTTAACCCGTAAACATGAGATAAAAAATAATTTTCTCCTCTGTCACATAAACCAATTCCATTAAAATCGAAGAGAATCCATTGGAATACCTACGTTGTCAGCTAAAATCCCAGTAACGGTGGGTCTCATACTGCAGGTTTAAACTTTAGTTAATAGTTAACCCAAAAATTTGTTGTTGTTTTGTGTACATTTTTTTGACATTTTCTTTTGTTTATAGTTAAGCTAAAGTTAAACCTACAGTATGAGACCCACCGTAAGTTGCTAACAGAACATTATAGGGCTAATAGGGATATACGAGTATAGACTTCTATGTACCTAATGTTACAAATGTTATAAAAAACTTATGTCATTTGCTAGATATCACATTTGGTGGTAGGCATACAAATACAAAAAATATGAAATTAATTTTAATTCCAACAACAAATTGTAACCATTGTTCTTTCCACAATAAGGAAAAATAATGAAATGAAATATTTAATTTTATATATTACATTATTATTAAAAAATAACTGATTATACTACTCATGTGGTTAAGATACATTAACCCTTTGAGGACCATACTTTTTCTGCCAAAGCAATTTTGATGTTTTTGCGTTTTTTATGATCTCTGATCTAATAATAGTTATGTCAAGAAAAATTGGCTCCGTTGAACCCCTCCTTTCCCTTCATTTCGCTTGCCGCAAATATTTGCCATTTGACAAACCTGCCGTTCCGGGCGAAGTGATTTTTATTATACCCTACACCACTATGTGGTCAGGGTATTATAAGTTTGTGCTGATGTTTGTAACACCAAAAAATATTGGTCGTAGACCCACCTTATAGTATACCGATCGGTTCAGAATTTTTTTTTATTTCGATTTAACGATGTCCGTCTGTCCGTCCGTCCGTCCGTCCGTCCGTCTGTCTGTCTGTCCATGCAATCTTGTGTGCACTCTACAGGTCGCAACTATTAAGATATTTTGATGAAATTTGGTACGCAGACCTATGTTGGCCCAAGGACGAACAAGTTTGATTTTTTTGAACATCGGTCCATGTTTAGACCTAGTGCCCATATAAGGGTCCTACCAAAATTATACTGTTTATACGCTGCAGGTCGTAAATATTAAGATATTTTGACGAAATTTGGTACACAGACCTATATTGGCCCAATAACGCAGCCTATAGATTTTGGTGAACATCGGTCCATGTTTAGACCTAGTGCCCATATAAGGGTCCTACCAAAATTATACTGTTTATATGCTGCAGGTCGTAAATATTAAGATATTTTGATGAAATTTGGTAGACAGACCTACATTGGGCCAATAACGCAGCCTATTGATTTTGGTGAACATCGGTCCATGTTTAGACCTAGTGCCCATATAAGGGTCCTACCAAAATTATAATGTTTATACGCTGCATGTCGCAAATATTAAGATATTTTGATGAAATTTGATACACAGACCTATATTGGCCCAATAACGCAGCCTATTGATTTTGGTGAACATCGGTCTATGTTTAGACCTAGTGCCCATATGAGGGTCCTACCAAAATTATACTCTTTATACGCTGCAGGTCGCAAATATTATGATATTTTGATGAAATTTGGTACATAGACCTATGTTGGCCCAAGGACGAAGCCTATTGATTTTGGTGAACATCGGTCCATGTTTAGAACTAGTGCCCATATAAGGGTCCCCCCAAAATTATATTGTTTATACGCTGCAGGTCGCAAATATTAAGCTATTTTGATGAAATTTGGTGCATAGACCTATGTTGGCCCAAGGACGAAGCCTATTGATTTTGGTGAACATCGGTCCATGTTAAGAACTAGTGCCCATATAAGGGTCCCCCCAAAATTGGCTTGGTTACAAACTGCAGGTCGCAAATATTAAGATATTTTAATGAAATTTGGTGCGCTGACTCACATTATAGAAAATTTTGACATAAGCCCCATTTTAACCCATTCGAATTTCGGATCCAAACAATACACCAGACTGGTGTAGGGTATTGTATAGTCGGCATGCCCGACTTTAACCTTTTTACTCGTTATTATTTTATTTTCGTGATCTGCAACTAAATTATAGATATTTAACAAAAAATTTGCCTCATAGACCCCTTGCTTGCCCTTCATTTCGCTTGTCAAAATTTGTGCTTTTTACTCCTAAAATGAAAAATTCTCGTTAACCAACTTCGAGGGCTCGCGATGGGAAAGTGGGACCAAGTAATGATTTACCGCCTACTACACTTTTATTTTCTCAACCCTCCTCTAAAAATCACCTTTACACATATTTACTCTATCTTTTGCCTGGGTAGTTATAAATGCGAAAAACCCTTTGGCAAGCATACTTGTCTCTGGTCGTCAAAGGGTTAAAACTATACAGAAGTTTTTCGTGGTTAATCTTTCAAATATATATAATTTTTAATTAAAAAAAATCATGGCTGCTCAGTAGGAAATTGTGGAATAATTTAAGTTAAACTTGGAAGTTAGAAAACAGAACACTCAGATAAATTTGTCGAAAAAATCGACTGCAACCGACCGCCAGTTCAAGAGATGGTAAAATCGATTTTAAAAAAATGCAATTTTTTTAATTCCGTAAATGATTATTAAACTGAAATTTATTTTTATGAAAACTTGAAAAATTTAAACAAATTTTAACAAACAATTTTGTTGACTTAATTACTAAAATTTTCTATTTTTCAATTAAATAGAACGAGTTTGTCGGAATTCAAAGCAAAGCTTAGGACTTCAAGTTGTTGATTTTGATTTATTTTTTAATTAAAAACACCCCTTAAAAATACATATTGTTACGCTTTTACCTTTTTAAAACATTAGTTTATTTCCTTTAAATAAACTAACGTTTGGTGTTATTGCTGACACAAATTGTTACGTTTTATCTTCTAAAGACGTTCGTTTATCTCCTTTAGATTAACCGGATTGGTGCCCTTTGCAATTAAAAATATTACATTATTATTTTGTTTGACATTTAACTTATACAATTATTTATTTAACACTATATTACTTTAAATGCAACGATTTACTAGAGTGCTATTAACTATGCAAACTTCCTCCTTCTTCGTTCAGTTCGGTCTATTATAGTAACAGCCGTGGTTGTAGAACATGCTGGAATATTTCTTACATATACCAAAATAATAACACTTATTTTATTTATAGCACTTAACTTTATAGCATATGCTGTGTTGTCTACTTAAATGTAGTGTTACCAGATTGACGTGTTTTCTAAGTCCCGTTTCTTGGGATATTTTCCTTCAAAAATTCAAGAATTTTCTGTACTAGATAATCCAATATTAAAAAAATGTGTTATTAATTTTAAGTTCATCTAAAAACACAAATAATATTTTCTTACATTTTATTTAATTTTGGCACTTTTATTATTTTTTGTAAGCGCTAACGAGAGTTATGTTATTCATGAACGAACTAGTTGAACTTAACGATTCACTCTTTTGAATTATTCAGTGTTTTTGTTCGCTCGATGAATCAATTGCTTTCATCTCTTTATAATTAAATTGTTTTTTTTTTAATAGTAATATTTTTGTGAAAAAGAAAAAACGAACTTTTTTCACCAAGAACACTTTTTTTAAATAAAATTTTAGATTATCTAATGCCTTTAGCTTATAGACAACTACATTGAAAAAAAAATATATATTATCTCTATATATAAAAGAATAACGTGACTGACTGACTGATTGACTGACTGACTGACTCAACATCGCCCAGCCCAAACCGCTGAAGCTAGGAAGTTAAAATTTGGTATGTAGGTTCCTCATTCGGCGTAGACGTCCGCTAAGACGGGATTTTTGGAAATTCCTACCGGAACGGGCAAAAAGGGGAAAAGTATCCCCCTTGGCGGCCTGCCAAAACCCCTTTGGCTAGAAAGCTGAAATTTAAGATATGTGTTCCTTGGAGTATGGGCTAACTTTTCTGGAAAGTACTTTCTCGAATTTTGGACAGGGACGTTGTAAAAATGGGGGTTAAAAAGGGGAAAAAGGCCCCCCTTGACGGCCTGCCCAAACCGCTGTAGGTACGAAGTTGAAATTTGGTATAAAGGTTCCTCTACTATCGTAGACATCCACCAAGACGGGAGTTTTGGAAATTTTTACAGGGACGGGCAAAAAGGGGAAAAAGTCTCCCCCTTGACGGCCTGCTCAAACTACTGGAGCTATGAAGCTGAAATTCCCTGTCGATGGATTTTCGGAAATTCCTACCGAGAGGGGCACAAATAGTAAAAGTTGATTAGAAACCTGAAATGTAAAACATATGTTACTTGGAGTATGGGCTCACTTACCGGGAAGGTGCTTTTTGGACATTGCAAAAATGGGGATTAATGAAGCGAAAAGTGCCGCTTAAAGGCCTGCCCAAACCGCTGGAGGTAGGAAGTTGAAATTTGGTATTAAAGTTCCTCCTCTATTGTAGGCATCCGCTAAGATGAGATATTTGGAAATTTCTACAGGTAGGGTCAAAAACAGGAAAAGTCTCCCCCTTAACGGCCTGGCCAAACTGCTGGAACAAGGGAGCTTAAATTCGGTATTTGGGTTCCTTCTCCAACGTTGACCGTCCCCTAAGATGGTATTTTTGGAAATTCATACCGGGAGGGGTAAAAAGGGAAAAAACTTCCCCCTTGACGGCCTAGCCAAACTGCTGGATATAGAGACCTAAAATTATGTATGTAGTAGGTTCCTCCTCCAACGCAGACGTCCTCTAAGACGGAATTTTTGGAAATTCATACCGGGAGGGGTAGAAACGGAATAATTCTCCCCCTTGATGGCCTAACCGAACCCTTCGGCTAGAAACCTGTAATATATAATATGTTTTCCTTGGAGTATGGGCTAACTTATCGACAAGGCATTTCTAGGACTTTGGACAGGAACGTGGTAAAAATGGTGGTTCAAAAGGGGAAAATTGCCCCCCCCCCCTAACGTCTGCATCCTTAGCTAGAATCCTAAAACTTAAAGAACAAGTGTATATGAAACACTAAAATTAAGAAACTAAATAGGATACGAGTGGAATTGAAACACTACACAAGTGGAATGAAATGGATATAAACGTTGAACGAGTGGAATTGAAATTATAGACAATGCAAATGGATTGGAAGAGATAGATAGTGTTCAAACACTATCAACGGAATATGAAATTTATGTAGCATTGAAACATACTCTCCAAAAAGTTAAACAAATTTTCTAAAAGAGAAAAAACCTTAGAAAAGGAATGGAACTTATATATTCCGATATTTAAACTTCATGTAACGAAGCACCGGTGGAAGAAACCGACGCAGTAAATTTTCCAACTGAATTTGTGAATTTACTTGAATTGCCAGGTCTACCTTTACATAAACTGGAATTAAAAAAAAAAACTTTAAGACACACTAAGACAACGCAGCGGGCTTTGCCCGCTATTTTTAATATTATAAAATGCTTTCCAACCCTGCTGCGCCCCCCCCCCCCCCCTAAACTTTAAGGCACGCTAACAACGTAGCGGGCTGCGCCGGCTAGTAAACCATGAATAACTTTTAAAACAGCTGTAAACGAACAATTTAGTTCACAATACGCAGTTCAGTGAGAGCTCAAAACAAATAAGAAGATAAACAGAGAAAATCTGAAGTCAGAAACTAGATCTAGTCTGATTTGCAAATTTAAGGTGTCTATAACTTTTGAGGAAGGTTTATTCTTCTTCTTAACCTCAAACCTACTAAATTGGAATTAATAAAAATACATATTAATGACAATATTAATTGTATTTGTATAAACACATTTGTTAAGCTTTAACAAACAAGTTTAATTAAAAACCTAAAAATTTGTCATATCAACAAAATATTTAATTGATTTAGTGAAAATGTTGTTGAAAGGAAATTGAATTTTAACAATTATTTTGGTCACTTAGAACTTGGTGATATTTTTATCTGTATATTTTTAAAAATGAAATCTAATATTAATTTTTTTTTTGTACTTACAAAAATATGTTAGAAACAGAAATTTAACAAACTTACCTGAAAATAAAAAAGAAAAATAAATATAAATTAATTTTTGTACATACATGTCTTCTAAATTATCTCAAAATAACGAGAACTTTGGGCTTTATACTTCCTAGATAGAATAATAGGCCATGACAGCAGGCTTTGGAGACGGTAGTAATATAAACTGACAATGTGTCGGATTTTAAACTCTTTTCATCAGTTGGATAAAATTTATTTAAAATACAAAAATATCGGGTCAGAATTGATATTTAAATTTTCACAAAAATAATTTTTAACACCTTTTGGGTCGGCCATTTGGCCATACACCACTTTTTGGATGTTTTTGGTCTCCGCAGCGCAAGGTTAATGGTTCTATGAGCGACACTTTAGGTATAAAAGACAATATAAGGTCCAACGGAAATATCTAAGTTATATTTTTCATCAAGAACTTTAAAATATTTTCAAATCAAAGAAAGATGATACAATTTTTTTCAATAATTTAAACAGAAAGTGATATTAATTTATGATCTAGAGTCAAACTAAAATAACATTCATTTACTTAAATAACAGATCAACTTAAACATTTCCCCCTTTCATATTATTTTTTTATTTAAAATATATGTTATTGTGGTATTTTCAAAAAAATATTAGTTTTAAAAATCTCCAACCAAAATCGCCAGGGTTGCCAGTTCATTATTAGCCTTTTTTAAAAAGGCAAAATCGGCTGCCACTGTACAGCCTTCACTAGTTATTGTAAAATAAAAATGTAAAGTGATTCTTAATACCAGATAAATTCTTTAGTCCTTATCGTGGGCCGATTTTTATTTTTAAATTTTTTTAACAAAATTGCCACAAAAACTTGAAAATTCCAAAAAAAGGCAAGAAAAAACAATTTTACTTGGGAATATAAAATTTATTTGAGAGAAATTCGAAAAAGGGCCACGATAAGGACAACAGTTTTTTGTTGACTACGAAAGAAAAAAACCGGATCGAAATCGGTTATCCCACCTTGGCTGTACAGTGGTAGCCGATTTTGAACTCATGGTTGTGTTTTAGTTTACAAAACAATTATTTTTTATTGCTCCGAAAAACACATTTGTTTTATTTAAAATCCAAAAATTACTTAAGTTTGATGGAGTATAAAAAAAAATTATATAAAATTAGATATATTTTTCTTCTTTTTTTTGTAAGTTTATACTGTTATATAATAGATCGTTAAAAAATTAATTACTATTTTTTAACAGCAATTCAAAAAAAATGGATTTTTTGAAATGCCCATAAGCAAATGGCTTTATAAATATTTTTTTAGGCGCCCAACCCCGGGTCAAAGGGTTAAAATGGTGGGGAACAAAATGTACCAATTGTACAAACGTTTAAAGTACTCCAAAAAAGAAAAAAATTTAAGGTCACGCAACTAAAATATTGAAAATATATGTAGGTGCAAAAAGCGCTTCGACAAAAGTCACAATAAATCCAAAGAAGCCCAAAAACCCCCTATATAGCTTAGATCAAATGATGAAAAAAATATTTAAATTTGGTTACAGAAACCCGTAAAAAAAACTTTCCAAAATTAAAGGATTTGAAAAGTAGCATAATCATAAAGATGCATGTCTTCAACACTACGAGATAATTTTTCGAAATAACTTTCTTCTGTTTCCCCATTCACATTTGTTGCTTTGAAAAAAATGAAAACTTCAACAAACTTCTTTACAGCCCTATTTTTCCCTTCTTCGAAGTACCTGTCATCTAGTTCCCCTTTTACTTTTGTTGCTTTGAAATAAATACAGTTTTCAAAAAGATAGTTTACGCCCCTATATCCTCCTAGATTTTTAACCACTAAAATAAGATTGCACCGGAAAATAGATACGGGTCCGTTAATTTGTTCTACTCAATCACACATCAAAATTTTAGCAAAACCTGAATTCTCAAAGAGTCTCTTTCTATAATGTATAGAATTTATTAGGCATATAACTTTTTTGGAATTCACACTCGTTATGTTTTTGTGACTAAATTTAATTTTGGTACAATTGGAGATGTTTGGCACTTTTTTGACTCCAATTTGGCACGAAACGCAAATTCTCAAATACCATCACTGATGTGAATCTTCCATTTTAGGTATAGAATGTGTTGAGCTGACTTTTGTAAAACACTACGAGAAACATTTTTGTGGAACATTCTAACCCTCTAACTCTTCAATGAAAGGGAATTTTTTGGGCCCTTTTTAAAAAGGGACAAAAAAGACCCGTAAGTTGAAGAGTTAGAGGGTAAAAATGTTTCACAAAAATGTTCCTCGTAGTGTTTTACATAAGTTTGCTGAACACATCCTATACCTAAAATGGAAGATTCCCATGGTTTCTCCCTAAAATCCAGGTTTGTGGGACATTTGAGCGCCAATTCTGAATAAGTACCAAATTAAGCCTAAAACACATTTTAAGTTTTTACTTATTACTGGCACTTCAGTTAAATTTTCAATGCTGATGTCTTCAGAGACTTGTAGTAGAATTTCATGACAAATATTTTTGCGGAACATTTTAACCCTCTAACTCTTCAAATTACGGGACGTTTTGGTCCCTTTTTAAAAAAAAGTCCCTTTAATTGAAGAAATATGGGGGGTAAAATGTTTCACAAAAATATTCCTAGTAGTGTTTTACATAAGTTCGCTGAACATACCGCTAACATGCCTAAAATGGAGGATTCAAGAGGTTTCCTATATTAATCCTATTTAATTTTGTTTTTTTTAGAAAAATCATTTTAAGCGTTTAAAATCCATTTTTTTTAATCGATTTTACCCAAATTTAGCAAAAATATGGCTTGATCTTATAGCAATTCACGTGCTTAATTTCATCGCAATCGGATAATTTTTGCAGGTTTTATAAATATTTTCAAATAAACGATATATGGCAGGACTAAGAGTCCTTGTTTCGATTTTGATAAAAATTGACACAAACGTTTCCAGTTTTATGTGCATCTCAATGGATGATTTTTGTAATTTTACGTCCATTTATGTAGCTAGTATAATATTTTTAAATTTCAGGACCTATGGGAGGTGGGCGTGTCCCTGGGCCGATATTTCCAAAATTTAAAAATTTTCTTAACTAAGGGGTTCTATGTCAGTATACCAAATTTCAAAACTCTGTCTCCACCCCTATTATATTTTTCCAATCGTTATGTGGGATCAAAGCACTGTGGGGTGGTCCCGCATTGGCAGTTGAAATAGCGATATATATTTTTTCATGATAATCTCCTTAGCAATTTTTGTTTCATGTAAATTTTTATTGATAAGCCAAATCATCTTTTAAATATCTTCATAAAGTTATGTGCACATTATCTGAATTTATAGCCCACTGTACCCTTTTCTGTATTATGAAATGTTCATAAAATGTTCTTAAAATTTAATAAATAATTTTCTTTCCATCTTCTTTGTTTGTGGTTAATATTCGCCCATTCATAATTTCCGTTTAGGAAGTTTATATAATTAATTAAATAAATCATAAAGATTTATTATTCAATGAATTTATGTATATAAAAAATAAATAACAATACAATACCAACTAAATATTTATTGATAATTTTCATTATTCATAACAAACTCACTTACAGATTTTAATCTGTTATCATGTTCGCTTTGCTGTTTTCAAAAAATATATTATGATGTTGATTTATATGATTGTAATCGATTACATCATTAGTTACTATACTACCACTTAGAAGATACTTAGATAGGTAATTGATGATTTGATTGTTTAAGTTCAAGTTTAAATTTATTACAGAATATAAACATCATTTTATCTCTCAGTCTGTGTGTTTGTCTGTCCGTCTGTAATGGCTTTAAGCGGCTGGCAGCACGTGAATAATTGGCTTTTCAAATATCGGTTGTTTTGTTTTTTTTTTGTGGTTTCCCAATAAATATTTGCATTTGGTCTAATTATAAAATAACATTTTCAACTTAAAGTAGACTTTAATATTAAATTATACGGTTTTGTTGATATAAGTGCTTATATAATAATTTAAAAACCTTATAACACGTTTATAAAATAAATGTGAGAAACTTGTTTTATAAGTCATTTATAAATTTAAAAAGTGATTATGCATATGTCTACGAAAATATATTAATTTTTTCTAAACATTTTAATTCGCTGCAAAGAAATCCAGCAATCACAGAACCTAAAAAACAAACCAAGTCAAAGATGTTAAATTTGAAATAAAAGAATAATTTTGATTTGTATAGTTCGGTAAATTTGATTTATATTAAATAATGTTTGCTGGGTTATTCTTCAATGTGTACGTGAATGCGTTGTATTTGTATGTTAATTTACATACAATTGTTTTGAAAATTCTCTTTTTGATTTTAAGTATATTTGTGTTTTATAGCCAAGTTACTGATGTTTTGTTGTGTATTAAATCGTTGTAAATTGATGTTTATTTATCCCTTAACGCTTGGTTGATTAACTTATTTGCAACTGTTTTATTTTTTATATCTAGTATCTGCATGTTTTTTTCAGTATGCAATAGAAGGTACTCGGTCAATATAGACGCTTTTAAATTGATTTGTTTTATATTTTTACAGATTGTTTCTAATTTACTGTATAAGGTTAAAGTCAATGGTTAGTAGGAGTTAATAGATTATGAGAAAATCTTATTTAAATTGAGGGAAAAGCTAATTTGTTAATTTCACAGAAAACGTAAATTTATATCGGTCAAGGTCAAGTTATTTAAGCGCGATTCCTTTGGAATGAGATTTTTTTTTTAATATTTTTTTTTTGGTTAAGGTGTAGAAAATCAATAACCCAAGGAAAATTTTGAAATTTCTTAAAATTTTACATAACTGAAAGTTTTTGGTACACATATATTGATTTCTTTCGTTCCTATAAGGATCATAGGGCCTCTGAGGTTTCGGTAATCAGTTGGTTTAAGATGAGTAGCTCATTGGGCTTCGGCATCTGCTCCTGGAACTGGAAAACGCGCCCGATTGCACTCAGCTGTGCTTCCTTAAGTTGTGGAATGGGCAACACACTTGAACAAAATCATAAATTTCATTTTCGTTCATTGCTCAATCCACTCCCGATGTTGGTATATAAAACTATGTTTTTTAATGAAACTTGCTTATTGAAGGCAATAAAGTTAGAGTTTGCTAAAAACCGAAAAATTTGAAAACCGCGGTTTCGGTTATTTTTCGGTTTTCTTGTGATATTAATACAATTGTTTTAAAATAATTAAATATACAAAAGAATTAAATATTTTAATACGTTCAAGATATTTATTGAAATTCGATTGAAAATAACTCCGTTTCTAGACCTTTACGAGAGAAGAAAAAAAACACGGAAAACCGTTATAAATATAATTTTTTTATTCTTTTGTCGGCAACTAAAGCTGTATTTTGAAGAGTTTAAATTTTAGCAAATTGTTTAGAACAATATAAAGTTAAAATTTCACAAATTTCGTGAACTACGAAATAGTATTTTTTTTTTAAATATGCTGTGAAAATCTGAACTGAATATATGAAACTCAATATCACTTAAACTATCTGGCTTTTTGGTGACTTGACTTAACTCATGTTATCCGTAATAACAAAAAATAAAATATTCTTCAAACTAATATTTAATGGAGAAAATGTTCATTACAATTAAATACAAAATTTTGTAAAATAGGAGCTGAGCCCTTTTCGAAATTCAAGATTCAACCAACATTATCCTGAGCGCTCAGAAATTAGAGATTCTAAAATATGATAATTTTCAGAGTGCTGCAATTTTCGAGTCATAAATGAAACATAATAGACTCGTATTTATGAGTGTATTCGATATTTTTTAAAATTTTTCTATTACTTAAAAATAAATCAAAAATTAATCTTAAAGGACTCATAATAGCTCAGAAAATTCTAAATTTTCCAATAATGCTCATAATTCAGGGTCTTTTATGAGTCGTAAAAGTGCTCTCGAAAAGAGGCTACATCGGTGAAGCAATACTCCCTCATATAGGTATAATTTCAGAAGGTATTTGGGCTCTTTTATGAGTCTTTTCGGATTCCAATTGCACACTGGGATGCAATCTAGTTAATTATTTTAATTGTTTGAAGTCATTGTTAAGAACCGACTTATTTTTGTCGGTTTTCGGTTTCGGTTTTGAGGCTTTAAAAACCTCGGTTTCGGTTCCGAATAAAACCGAACAGCAAACTCTAAATAAAGTTATAATAAATAGTTTCTAATTCTATAGGTCAGATATGCTACGTAGACCGCTAGCAGGCACGTAGCGTACACTAATAGAAATTAGGGATGTGCGATTAATCGATTAATCAAACTTCCTGATTAATAAAAAATTTGATTAATCAACCAATCGATTATTCAACAATTTTGATTAATCAAGAACATGATTAATCGATTAATCAGATATTTCGATTATTCAAAATAATGATTAATTGATTAATCATGATTTTGATTGATCAAATTTACGAATAATTGAATAATATCTTGTTTTTCTCTGTTGACGACGCCTTTTAACGCCTGTTCATATAGAAACATTAAATTTAGGAATGGAATTGGCCATGTCTGACCAGTGAGAAGACAAGCTTTCCGATTCTCTTTATTTGGAGCTATATAAAGTATCGCCACAAAACAAGGACAAAATTTCCATATTTTTTTATTTTTAAAAATTTTTTCAATATTAATTAAAATAATTCAAGGTTTGATTAATCAAAATTCAAATTAATCGATTAATCATAATTCTGATTAATAAAATTTTCAATTAATCAATTAATTGATTAATCAAAGTTCTGATTAATCATACTCTTTGATTAATCGATTAATCGCACATCCCTAATAGAAATAAATCTGTAAAAATAGCAGAAAAAGTTACTAAAAATTAGTTAAAAATGATTCTGCAGAAAAAACTGCAAAAATTAGCAGATGTTTTTTACTAAATACTAGTAAAATGAGAACAGCAAAATTAAAACTGTTAAATTTACGGAATTTTAGTTATATTTAAGCTAGCTTTTAGTAAATTTAAAATAGCAAATTGTACTGTAAAATCTGCATAAAATTTTGCTAAATATTTGTAGACTAAAAATAGCAAAAATAAACTTGTAAATCTACAAAATTTTTGCTATTTTCAAGCTAAATTTAGTTAAATGCAAATAGCAGTCTATACTGCTAAAATCAGCAAAAATATTTGCTAAAAAATTGTAAACTGCTGTTTTCAAAACGATCGATTTTTATTTGCATTTAAAAAAAATCGAAAAAAAACTTTGAAAATTTAAAATTTTTGGTGATTTTTTAGGCTACTAATTATTTAACAAAATTTTTTGCTGATTTTAGCAGGTTAATTTGCTATTCTCTATTTACAAAAATTTAGCTCAAATATAACTAAAATTCTGTACAGTCTTTGTTTTGCTATTTCTATGTTACTAATATATAACAAAATTAATCTGCTAATTTAGCAGTTTTTTTCTGCAGCATCATTTTTCATCATTTTTAGTACACTCAAAAAAGAAAGTCAGTAAATTCAGCAAAAAATTTTGCTATGCCAGCAAATTTTTAGTCAGGAGCGTGCTTGCAAAAAAGTTGGTAATTTCAGCAAAAGTGTTTGCTGAAAATCAGCGAGCTGATTTTTACCACAAAAAATAGTAATCTCAGAAAAAGTTTTACTAACACTTAGTCGATTGGAAATGAAAAAAGTCCTTGCTATAATCACTAAACTTTTTGCTCAATATTAGTAGATTGAAAAACAATATTAATAGATTGAAATTTTACTTTAGTTAATTTATTTGCTGAAAATTTTAATATACAAATTGTATAGAGTAGTTTTTTTTTTAATTATCATTTACGTTGTCTGATGAGTACATGCTATAAATGCGGTTATCAGCACAATTTTTGTAGCAAAATATATTAGTAAAACATTAGTTCAAAATTAGTTTAGTGCTAAAAAAATATAACTAAAACTTTTGCTGAAAACGGAACTTCAGCAAAAAAATTTATGAAAACAAGGTACACTTGATATATAAGACGTTTTACTAATTTTTCTACTAACTTATTTTTTTGAGTGTAGTTTTAACTAAATTTTTTACGGACTTTTTTCTTTTAGTGTGTTGAAAATATTTGTAGCTTTAAAAGGAAACATCACAATTGTGCAAACTAAATTTAGCTCTTTACGCCTGGAACTTTTTGAGCCTATTTTTTAAGTGGTTTAACTGAATTTTTATATGAATTAAGGACGATATAAAAAGGTACGATATTTGGTATTTTTTTAAAATATTAGAACGCCGCAGGGAAAAGAAATATTTTTTTTCTGGGGTAATTGTACACTTCTTAATGCGTTCATAAAAATACACTAACATGGCTCTACACTAAGAGAATAATCTGCGTGATATTAATGAATGTTTGCATAATATCAATGAAACTCGTCCCTTAAAAATGTTTATTGAGTTAATGTAATTTTTGATAAAATGTTCTGAACATTTTTATTTTATTTAATAAAACTTTTATACACTCAAAGAAAAACTTTCGTAAAACTAGATTCATAAAATGTATGAAGTTTTTCATTAAATTTAATAAAATTTTCATTTACTTTATGAACCTTCATTTACCTTCATTAGTTTACTGAAACATTTCATTAAAATTTGCCCAGCTAAATTCTCTCTATGTAGCTCTAACTTTCATGGATCTAAAACAAAAAATCCTGGGTAAATTTGCTTTAATCTGACTACCCTCACTTACATGTAATTATGCGCATCGTGGCCATGTATTTTTTTGTTTTATTTTTCCTACGCCCGCTAAAGTGCTGCTTAGCCCCCGATTTTAATTTTCTTACTTTTTTTATGACATAGAGAAATTTAGCACTAATGTATAGTCGTCTGCGAGATAAAAAGTTCGTTAATAATATCAATTTTGTTTTTTCATAGAGTGAGTGTTTGTTCTTATGTTGTTGCGGAAAAGGTGGTTAAAAAAATTGTCAAAAAGGGCCTTAATTAAAATTTCTGTGAATTTATAACTCATATCATAATACCGAAAAAATGTTCAGCAATATATAATTGAAATAGAAACACCTTTTTAAAGTAAATACAAACAATTTTTCCATTACGTATATAGTGAATTTCTTAAGACCCTTATCGTAATTTAATATCTAAAAATTTATAATATTGCTAGTATAAAAATTCCTTTACATTTAATTTTCTCATATATAGTAAAATTTAATGGCTTTAGTCAGCAGGTGTTTAAATAAAAATTTCAATTAAATTTAATGGTTTCTTTTGGAAAATATATTCTTCACATACTTTAAGCATCACATTATTAGAGAATTAAAAAAGAAATCAAAATGTTTTAATAAGATTTTATAAAAAATTAAATCAGAAAAAAAACTATCGTATACTCATTTTTTTTAAATTTTTTTTTATCATTTCGACACCCTTTTTCACTCTCTTTTTTTTTTAATAATATTTAACATAAATATCCGAATAAAATGGCATCGTTAACAAGCATAACAATTTGATTTACAAATTTATTCTTAGTCTGACCAGTTGTTGGTAGAACATGAAATATAAAATAAATACATAGTAAAAATATGGAAATAGAACAACCTCTAAAATTAAAGTCCCTTTTTTTGGAAGTGGGGGGAATCATCTTACTAGCACCATTTACACCAGCTCCTCATATGTGGGTTGTGTAAAATATCAAAAAGATGTTTAAGTATTTTTTTGTTGTGTTAAGAACAAATGCTATGCTTATTGGCACATAATTGACACATAAAATTAGCATAATTTTGTTAGTCACTTCTCTAGATTGAGGTTTTTATTATAATTTTTTTTTTGTCTCGTCTTCTGCATAAATATATATGTATCTACTATCTATAGGGGTATAAAAAGTGAAAAGAATGCGGTAAAAATTGTGGTACAAATATGTGTTTGGAATAATATCACATCTTCTAAATAGGGACAGTATGCCAAAGTGAATAATTGATTAAAATAAATCTTTGAATTATATTTGGTCTCAACAAAACATTATATGTATTGAACTATGAGAACCAGTGTTGCCACTTTTTGAATAATTATTCAAAAACGGGACTGTTTACACATTCGTTGGATAATTTTTGAATAATGACATTTTTGTGTAGTTTTTGTGTAATTTCACTTTTTACAGAAATTTCCGCAAATTTTTAAAAGTCCCGGAGCTTTTTTATAACTTAATAAAAATTAGTCGAGTCGAAACGAGTTTGTTTACCACAAATCTCGATTTTCTGGTGAATTACTTTTGTAGATTTTTTCAACACTAAACCCTATTTAGAAGAAATCAAAAATGGTGTTCTGTGTTTTTTTGTTTTGTTTAAAGCACCGGCTTTTATTTATTTTTTGCGAAAATAATTGTCAAGCTTCTTTTAAAAATTCTCTTGGTTTGCAAGAACATTTAAAAATTCAGCGAAAGAGTGGGAAAGTTTGTGACTTTCTAATGTCTGAAATTTTTTGCTGTAGTTATCATGATACTGGGCTTTGACCAGACAAAAATTTTTCTAACGCAGCAAGGTGGAGCAGAATTAGAATATTTTAGAATTCTGTAAATCCAACTTGTTTCAGATTTCAACAGAATCGTATGAAATTTTTGAAAAAAATGTTATATTTTTATTTAAAAAAATTTTTTTTTTGAGACACATACTGCAAAGAAATTTCATGTGAAGGTCTGCCTTGCTACCATTAAAATAGAAATTAAAAAAAAACAGGCAAAATTTTACAAATACTTGTTTTTTAAATTTTGTTTTTTGTCTTGCCGACATTTAAAGCTAGGGTTGAATAGGGCTTATGCCATCACACTACGGACGCCTTGGAGGATCTACTTCAGCTTTTTTTTAAATTCCAGCTTTGTACTCAGAGAAAAATTGGTTTAATTTAAATATAAACGGTTAAATTCTGAGAAGTATGGGAGAGAATAATTAGCAAGTAAGTAATATTTTTGCATGCAATGCATCTGAATGAAGTAGCTTTTCTGAAAAACATAAATTCTTTGTTCTGAAAGAAACTTTTAATGTGGATAAAATACCATTTTTTTAATATTCAAATTTAAAGCCACGCTATTTTAATCCTGAAAAAGATATTGCATTGAAATTCCCTTTAGTTAATAGAATAATTTGTTATAATATTTTCTGAAAAATTGGCCTGGATTTGCTTTTGCAGAAGGCAAAAACACGGAACAGGTTATAGCAAAAATGCTATATTTTAGTTTTAAAATGCAAATAACTTTTGCACTTTGTAGATGATAGAAATGTTACGTCTTTAAAAATCGATTTGTAAATAGTAAAATGGCAAAACTTTGGAGTCGAATGGCATAGCTCCCGCAGTTTCGGGCATCCAAAACTTACAGTGTAAAATTTCATATCACTCGGTAAGAAATGGCGAAATTCTTCCCAAAATATTTGTATTCTTCTCCACAGTGCCCAGGAGAGTTTATTTTGAAATAATATGAAAAATATATTTTTTGTGTAATTTCATACGGTTTTGGATAATTTTTGATCTACACCTGTGTAATTTTTTGTTTTACTGGTGGTAACCCTGATGAGAACGTATGAGTAATATTAATTATATTTTATATTAATCATACGTAATTACTTACAAAAAATAACACTTAGGGGCCAGTTTTGTAGTCAGATATAATATTGATTTATGCTTAAATATTTCATAAGAAAATTAAAAAAAAATGTATTCTCTTTAAAACAAATTTGGTAAACAATTTCTGAATTCTTTCAATTTGATTGGAATGTACTTCCGAGTAAGGGTTCCAAATTAGTGAACAATACTCCAATTGGCTTCTCACAAATCGCCAGATCAGTGGTAAAAAATGAAGATTTAAAAGGGGAAATGTATCTCCAGTTAATGGAAAATGCCCAATTCTACTGTAAAATCTGAAGAAATTTTTTCTAAATATTAGTAGACTAAAGATAGCAAAAACAAGCTGTTATATCTACAAAATGTTTGTTGTTTTTAAGCTAAATTTAGTTCAATGCAAATAAACAGAAATATTTGCTAAAAAACAAAAAAATAGTAAACTGCTGATTTCAGAAAGCTAGTGATTTTTTTAGTCCACTAATTTTTTTTAGCAAAATTTTTTGCTGATTTTAGAAGTTGCTATTTTCTATTAACTAAATTTTTTTTTTAAGGGCACTCAGGAAATTTTTCCTACTAATTAACGTGTTGCTTTCTTTGGAAATGGGATAGTGAAGAGATAAAAAATGGTGAAAGATGAAGAGCTTCAAATATGGCAACCAGGGTTGGCAGGCAATACCGCTAAAATACCGTTATCGATTCAAAACCCTTTCAACTGACAAAAATACCGTTACCGAAATAACCGAAATATCGTTGTCCTTAAAATACCGTTACCGAAATAACTGAAATACCGTTATCCTTAAAATACCGATACCGAAATAAATGAAATATCGATACTTTTAAAATAGAGTTACCGAAATAAAAGAAATACCGTTACCCCTGAAATACCGTTACCGAAATAATCTAAAATAGCGTTACCCTTACCGAAAACCGCATCATTTCGGTTGCCATCCGTGATGGCAACACTGTAATTATGCGAGATGTTTAAGTTTAGAATAGTTGTTGCGCGCCAACTGGTGGTGATTTGGCAAACTTTGTTGAAGTTGTTTGGTTCATAGCCCTGTTATATTATTTTACTTCGGTGGGGTTAAGTGCTATGGGAACATCTAAGATGGACGCTGCGCTATGTATGAGGGATAAAAAATAATACATGTTATTTTTCCAAATTGATGTTGCGGTCGCTGGGGATCAAACCCGTAACCTCATGAGTAACAGTCCAACACGCTAACCATTACACCACAAATTTTACTCAAATATAACTAGAATTATGTATATTTAACAATTTTAGTTTAGCTATTCTTATGTTACAAATGTTTAGCAAAAATAATCGGCTAATTTCAGCCGTTGTTTGTAAG